>JARQOD010000006.1:70712773-70842667 GCA_033576555.1 Oophaga sylvatica | reverse complement strand
TTGCTCCATTGCCACCTGCTCAGCATTCAAAGCTTCTTCTTTAATATTCTGCAGCGAACATTTTAATAGACAGAGCAATAGGATGGTTACACTCATAATAGAATCATCAGCGCTCACCATCTTGGTTCAATACTCAAAGTTTTGAAGAACCTCACATAGGTCAGCGATCCACACCCACTCGGCAGATGTTAAGTGTGGGGGCTGAGTGGTACTCTGATGGGCATTGAGAAGCTGGAATTCAGAGACTGCCCTCTGCTGCTCACTAAGATTTGCCAACATATGGAAGGTCGAATTCCAACGTGTGGGCAGGTCACATATTAGTCGGTGACGAGGCAAATTAAAGCAATGCTGCAGCGAAGCTATACTGGTGAAAGCCTGAGATGACTTTCGGAAATGTGCACTGACACGGCGTACCTTGGCAAGTAGGTCAGGCAAATTACAGTATATTTTTATAAACCGCTGTACAACCAAATTCAGCATGTGGGCCATGCATGGAATGTATACCAGCTTGCCAAGCTTTAAAGCCACCAAGTTACGCCCATTATTGCACACAACAAAACATGGTTGGAGGTTCAGCGGAGAGAGCCACTGATCGATCTGCCGCTTCACCAAGGCAGTGATGCAGATTTCCCAGCTGGGGAATGATGGGGAGACTAGTTCCACTGAGAATGAGCAGGAGAGACAGGAACTAGAATATGAGGATACTGAAACCCTGATGGAAGTTGGGCCCGCTATTATTAGTGTGGGTAAGATGTGTGATGTCCCAGCCTCTGATTCTGTCCCAGTCTCCACCGGGTTAACCCAGCGTGCCATCAAGGAAATGTATCGTTCCTGTCCATAGGAACTTGTTCACGTGTCTGCGGCTAGGTGGACTTTCCCTGTAACTGTGTTGGCCAATACACGGCTGATATTGTGTAACACGTGCTTATGTAATGCGGTGGCACATAGGGAAAAATAGTGTCGGCTGGGAATTGAGTACCGTGGGGCTGCCACCGCCAATAGGTTCTGGAAAGACTCAGTTCCCACAAATCGAAACAGCAACATTTCCAGGGCAAACAATCTGGCAATGTGGGTGTTTAGCATTTGTGGGTAGGAGGCATCAGCCCCTACTTCATTGTCAACAGGTTGGGAAGGCCATAACACAGGGGAAGAGGCAGTGGTTTCACCCTCAGATACAGATTTGATACCCAGATGTTCTGCCCACCTACTGGGGTGCTTGGCTGCCATGTGCTTTTGCATACTGGTGGTGCACAGGTTGGCAGTGTTCTTGCCTCTTCTTAGTTTGGTTTGGCAGATGCTGCAAATTACAGTTATTTTATCTGAAGGACTTTCAGAAAAAAAACTGCCATACAGGGAAACAACGCAACCTTGGCCTGTTATCTAGCCGAGTGGTGGGGCTCTGTGGAACAGCTTACCGAGTTCTACCTTTGGGCAAACCACTACCACTTGCTTGTTTCCTTGCTATGGATCCATCCTTCTTCGCACTGCTATGCTCGTTAATGTGCCACTATGCCAGGTTGGATCAGTGGCCTCATCATCGACCACATCGGCTTCCAATGCCTCAATCTGATCCCCCTTCTGAGCTGCGATTTGAGGCTGACCTGATGGCAACTGTGCCTCATGATTATCCTCCATCTCTTCAGATATCAATTGACCTTCCCCAACGTGTCTTTCTCCTGGCTGTGTGTGCTTAAATGTTTGGGCATCACTGCACTCCACCTCCTCATGACCCTCTTTAATGGTGCACATTGAGAGGCCTGACAAATTACAAGGGAACTTAAACAGTTCCTCAGAGTGGCCAGCATTGAGGTCATATGTCTCATGGGACTCTTCATGGTGGGAGAAAGAAGGACCAGGTTGAGAATTCAGAGGTTCAGCCTCTTGGCTACTGAGACTGGACCATGTGGAAGATTTCGTGGTGCTGCTTGTCAACACACTGGAGGCCTTTGTCTGCCATCCAACCCACAACATCCTCGCACTTGTCTGTGTTCGTTAGTGGTGTAGTGCGCTGACCAAATTTTGACAGGAACCTAGAACGAGATACAGTCACCTTCGAATCTGTCATACAGCCTTGGCGGGCACCAGCACATCCATGTCCCTTAACGTCACCCTTTCTCATCTTGAATGCATTATGCTTATGAAACCAAAAAATACTGGTTTTATTTTTCACAAGTACCCTTACAAAGGTCTTTTCTATAAATTCACTATATCTAGCAATGTGTGGCTATTTTTTTGTAGATCATCTTGCTGACACACTCCAAATGTGGAGTAATGAAGATTATTGCCAATGCTAAATTGTCACGTAAGATTATCTCCACCCAGATTGCGCCATCTGCACATCTGCTAGATATAGAAACGCTATTTTTTAAAACAATAGAAAATTATGATTTTTTTCAATCTTCTTGCTGACACACTCCAAATGCGGAGTAATGAAGATTATTGCCCCTGCTAAATTGTCACATACGATTTTCTATACCCAGATTGCGCCAATCGCACAACTGTTAGAGAAATATTAGGTATTTTAAGTGGAAAATAGCAGAGAGCTGCAGCATGTACTTCTAATGATGAGAACACCCAGGTGCCTGCTTTTCAGCCACCCTCCCTCCCTCCTATTAAATTTCTCCCTCCTATTAAATTTCTCCCTAATAAATCCTCACCTAACAAACAACTAATCTTGACAATCTTCAGCCCCTGAAAGAGCTTTCTTGAATAAATAACGCTCACTGTAATCTCCTATAATTTTCCCTACGCTCCTTTCACTGTCCCTACTCTGAAACTATGCTCTTCCTACACTGTTTCCAGCTGCTATGTGCAGAAGATGGCGCCGTCAGCCTTTAAATAGTCCCTATGACTCTGGAAGGCCAGCCAATCACAGTAATGCCACATCAAAGATGGCGCCGACATTACTGTGATTGTCAAGCCAACCCAGCATGTTCATTAGCTGCACATAAAGTGCCAAAGATGCTGGGCGGGTCACTCTAATATACCGAGGCAAATAATTACTTGCCGAGTAACGAATATCCAAAATACCATACTATTCGTGTGAGTAACGAATATTTCTGAATGTATTCGCTCATCACTACAAATTATGTAGATTCTGAAATGTGGACTCCTGCCTGCACCGCAGTATTAGCCCAAACGATTTAGATTGTGAAATGTGGACTCCTGACTGCACCACAGTATTAGCACAAACGATTTAGATTTTGAAATGTGTACTTCTTCCTGCACCACAGTATTAACACGAATGATTAAGATTCTGAAATGTGGACTCCTGCCTGCACCACAGTATTAGCACAAACAATTTAGATTCTGAAATGTGTACTCCTGGCTGCACCACAGTATTAGTACATATTATTTAAATGTTGAAATGTGGACTTGTGCCTGCGCCACACTATTAGTACAAATGATTTTGATTCTGAAATGTGGACTACTTCCTGCAACACAGTATTAGCACAAACAATTTAGATTCTGATATGTTGGCTCCAGGCTGCACCACAATATTAGCACAAATGATTTAGATTCTGAAATATGGACTCCTGCTTGCTCCACAGTATTAGCACAAAAGATTTAGATTCTGAAATGTGTACTCTCCTGGCTGCACCACATTATTTGCACAAATGATTTAACTGCTGGAAGGTTGATTTGACGCAGGATCTTATCTAGCAGAACTGACAATAAACCACCTAACTATCTGACTATTTGCAGCAGCAGCAGGAGCTGCCTCTCAAACAGAATGTCTGCTTCTCATATGGAGAGGGACATTTGACATCAGCAGCCAATAACAGAAACTCCTGTGTCTGGACGTTGTGCCGGAATCTACACACATTAAGTTAATAAAAAAATAATAATGCAGTCCGCCACTACTCTGACCTCTCCCCACCCCCTCCCCTCATCAAACACGTCCCCCATCGCTCATCATACAGCACCACTTTCCTAGCATGTGAAACATGTAATCCCTTTAAAAAACTTGTCTGTTTATTACCATTAATAAAAAACACTCACCCAGTGTAACACACTAACAATATAGCATAAAATAATTATGCTAGTCGGTATAGCATATTTATAAATATGACAGCAAAAAAAAATGAAAAAAAATATTATCCCTGACTTCCCTTGATATCCCTTATAGTTGTCAGGTATGAAAACAGATTTTAAGATAAGAAATGAAAGTATAGGTGCACATGATCACATCATCATAGCATCGCCAATATCCACTAGGCCTCCTTTTGAACCATATGGATGGGGAAACGCATTGAGGCGCAATTTACCAACACAATCACAGCATTCCAGAAGCCGACAGAGGGCTTACAACCCCTCTGCCATTGGATCAGAGACCCTGCAGTGTGAAGCGAGTTCACGATCGTTGCCATGGTGACTCGATATCGTCATGAAACCAGAGCTAGGAAGCTTGTTTATCATGTGCAGTGTTGTGAACGTGTTGGAGACAATTTCTGAGCTGAGGCTCCCTCTGGTGGTTGCTGATGGTACTGAAGCTGTATCTAATGACAGGTCCTCCTCACCTGCCAGCGATGACTGGCAATCAGGAGTCACTGACTGGGCTGATATAAGGGAGCTGCCTTCCCATGATCCTCGCCGGTGATCAATTGTTGTTTCCTGGTTCATTTGGAAGTCTGCTGGTGTCTTGCCTTCGTCTGCTACCTTCAGATAAGATATTTTCTGCTTGTTTCTATTGTGTTTGCTATTTCCATTTTTGTCTGCACCTTTATGGAGGTTAGCCGGGTCCCCTCCTGTGGCCTGTGCTTCTCTGTTTTTCAGTAACCACTGTTATTTGTTCAATTGCTCTTTCCCTGCTTTTTGAGTGGCTGCGGGTTAGCCTTGTTCATACTATGATCTGATTTAGTGGGTGGCGAGATCGTGTGATCTCAGCATTTTTGAAATCAGAAGTGTTGGAAGTTTTGTTAGGGTTTTGCTGGGTTGCAAAAAGTATTCTGTCCTGTCCTGTTCCATTTAGGCAGTGTTTGGCCCCAGCGTTTGCTCACTCTATTTTCTGCCTGCGTTTGTGTTTCGTCTTGTCTAACAGCCATTATATGTTTGGGGGCTGCCTATTCCTTTGGGGCTCTACTCCGGGGCAGTTAGCTTTCCTATTTCTATCTTTAAGTGTAGCTAGCTCTCTGGCTGTGCCGAGGCGTTTAGGACCACCGTAGGTACGAGCCACGGTTGCTTATAGTTGTGCGGTTAGTTTAGGGATCTGCAACCCATTAGTTTCCAACCTCTCAGGTGTTCGGCAGCCTTGCTGTTTTGCTCCTGTCCTCCTCAGTTACCAAATCATAACAGTGCAGTGCATGATCAGCAAGTCTTTCTGTCAGTGCAGAGCTGACAGTTTCTATAGCATGCAGATGCTGCTTCATGTATATGCTATAAAAGCGATCAGCCTGCAAAAAATTATTGTCCCATAGTGGCCCGTGTTGACATTAAAAAACAGACATGTCAGCATGTTTTACCCACGGACACACGGTCCGTGAAAGCACACTGACATAGGCACAGAACCATTCACTTGAATAAGCAAATAGCGCTCTGCTTCTCCCAAGTCTCTCCGTGTGGCTAAGTAGTACTGTACAGCCAAATATAGGGTATTGCCACATTCAGTACAAATTGTAGGACCAATTTTGGTGCCATTTTTACCCACTTCTTGTGTGAGCATGTAAAATTTTTGGCTAAAACAAAATTTTGGTGGTTCCAGCAAAATCTGAATTCCAATATGGCACTTCTTCCCTTCTGAGCTTTGTATTCTATTGTGCTTCAAAAGTAGTAATCCCCTACATATGGGGTATCAGCATACTAAAGAGAAATTGTCCAACAACTTTTGGGATCCAATTTCTCCTGTTACTCTTGGTAAGATAAAAAATTGTGGGAAAAAAGGTCATTTTTGTGGATAAAATAAGATTTTTTATTTTTAGGGCTCTACTTTCTAAACTTCTGTGAAGCATTTGGGGTTTGAAGTGCTTACCACACATCTAGATAAGTTCCTTCGTGGGTTTAGTTTCCAAAATAGTGTCACTTGGGGGGTTCCACTCTTTAGGCACATCAGGGGCTCTACAAATGCGACATGGTGTCCGATCTTAATTCCAGAAATTTTGCATTGAAAAAGTAAAACGGCGCTCCTTTCCTTCCGAGCTCTACCATGCACCCAAACAGTGGTTTACTCGCACATATGGGGTATCAGCATACTCAGGACAAATTGCAAAACAACTTTTAGGGTCCATTTTCTCCTGTTAACCTTGGTAAAATATAAAAAAATTAGATCTGAATTAAATTTTTTGTGAAAAAAGTTAAATGTTCATTTTTTTTAAACAGTTCAAAAATTCCTGGAAATACCTGAAGGGTTAATAAACTTCTTGAATGTTGTTTTTGAGCACCTTGACGGGTGTAGTTTTCAGAATGATGTCACTTTTGGGTACTTTATATCATATAGACCCCTCAAAGTAACTTCAAATTGTGATGTGGTCCCTAAAAAAATGATGTTGTAAAAATGAGAAATCGCTGTTCAAATTTTAGTTGCAAAATTCTGCTGATGTAAAGTAGACATGTGGGAAATATTACTTATTAAGTATTTTGTGTGGCATATCTCTGTGATTTAAGGGCATGAAACTTCAAAGTTGGAAAATTGCGAAATTTCTGTTTTTTCACAAATAAACGCAAGTCATATCAAATAAATTTTACCACTATCATGAAGTACAATATATCTGGAGAAAACATTCTCAGAATCACCAGTATCCATTGAAGCATTCCAGAGTTATTACCATATAAAGGGACAGTGGTCAGACTTGTAAAAATTGGCCCAGTCATTAACGTGCAAACCATCCTCGGGGGTAAAGTGGTTAATATTTTTTCTATTAATTTTCTTCAAAATTCTTACAAGGCATATATCACTTGCTCCTATTTAAAGGGAATCTGTCACCCTATTTTTCGTATATAAGCTGCAGCCATCGCCATCAGGGACTTATCTACAGCATTCTGTAATGCTGTAGATAAGCCCCAATGTAACCTTAAAGATAAGAAAAACAAGCTATATTATACTCACTCAGGGGGCGGTCCGGTCCGATGGGTGTCGCAGGTCTGGGTCCGATGCCTCCCGTCTTCATATGATGTCATCATCCTCCTTGCTTCTGTCATGCTTCTGCGCAGGCATACTTTATCTGCCCTGTTGAGGGCAAAGCAAAGTACTACAGTGCGCAGGCGCTGGGCCTCTAAACTTTCCTGGCGCCTGCACACTGCAGTACTTTGCTCTGTCCTCAACAGGGAAGATAAAGTATGCCTGCGCAGAAGCACGACAGAAGCAAGGTAAAGGACGTCATCACTAGAAGATGGGAGGCATCGGCCCCAGACTGCGACACCCATCAGACCGGACAGGACCCCTGTGTGAGTATAATATAACTTGTTTTTCTTAACTTTCAGGTTACATCGGGGGCTTATCTATAGCATTATAGAATGCTATAGATAAGCCCTGATGGAGGTGGCTGTAGCTTATATATGAAAAAATAGGTGACAGATTCCCTTTAAGTAGGATTTTCCTTGCTCTCTAACTAAGGAACACTGTACTATAAGTATGCGTATACTTTCATTTCTTATCTCAAAATCTATATTTTTGCCTACCTCCTTAGTGTAAGGGATATCAAGGGAAGAAAGGGATTGTCTTCACTGAGTGGGACAACAAAAAGTCATACTCTATAGGGTGCTAAACTCTACAGTTAGGCAGGAGCCAGTTAGGGGTATTCTAGGGACCGTTGAGGTAATTTGTACTTATTTTTGGTCTATGCTATCATATATGTAAATATGCTATACCGACTGGCATAATTATTTTTCTGTAAGTGTGTTACTCTGGTTTGGTGTTTTTTATTAATGGTAATAAATAAAAACATTTGCTTTTCACGATTTTTACGATTTTAAAATGACAGTGTTTTGTTGACTATAAGACTAACCGCACAGTTGGGGCTCCGCCAGCAATCTCGTGAAGACATATTATCCGGAAGGCATGAGTGAACTCTTAATTTTAAGCATTTTGTTTGAAACGTTAAAAGGGTTAAATTATTTGCACCAGAACGGATACATTCGCAGGAGTGTGAAGGGCATTCACCTACTCATCTCAGAAGACGTTCTTGTTTCTCTTTCTGGACTTGGTCACCTCTGTAGTATGGTTAAGAGCGGTGAAAGAGCCAAGGTGGCCTATGATTTTCCTAATTTTAGCACTGCAATGCTTCCTTGGTTGAGTCCTGAGCTACTGAGACAGGACCTCCATGGATACAATGTGAAGTCTGACATCTACAGCCTTGGGATCACTGCCTGTGAATTAGCTACTGGGCGTGTGCCGTTCATGGACATGCACCACTCTCATGTTTAGAAGTAGACTGCTGGAGTAAAAGTAACATATATGATAATGTGAGAGGTTTTTTTTACACAGCTCTCTCAGCAGGTCTCTGTGTCTCATAAAATCACAAGTGAGAATAGAAGCAGTGAGCTGTAGGAGAGTACAATAAGATTTTTACTACGCACCTGGCTGTTACTTGCAGTGTAGAGATGAGGTGTCTTTTGAAATTCAAAATCACCAAATTCATCAAATTTTCACCTAAAATTTAATTTTCAGATTGAAATTGCTCGCAAAATATATGTGATGTAGAGGAGAGACAACTGACCATAAGAGTTGACAATTTATAGGCAAGAGAAAAAGAGAGAATCCTGTTGACCATAAGAGCTTACACTTTATAGGAAAGAAAGAGAGGACCCCGCTCATCATAAAATCTTACACTCTACAGTAGAGACTTATCCAGTGACTCCGGAGATGGGAAATGCCTCTGCCATGCAAACTATGCTGTACTGGAAAGCACTGATCTGTGAGGACCCAGGTACTGACTACCACTGAAGATGGGATGATAATTCGTTGAATGTCATAACTGCAGCACATTATGGGGATGCCCGTGCAGCCACACCAAATGATGCTCAACTGCTCTCTGATGCTTCATTAGTGTGAGTAATGGTGCTGGGCAAGTTTTTTTTCATTTGGGCTAACCATGATTCCAATCTCTGTCTCTTATGAATTTGCGTAAAAAATTTGACTTGAGCTCGAACGTACGCGAATTGATCCGCTCATCTTTGTTGCAGTCCAGCCTTATTCTACAGTGGCACTGTAGAAAGGCAGTAAAGGAGTATCAGCAACCATTAAGAACTTAAAAGTGAGATTCTTAAAAACATACATGTGGATAAAAAAGCAGATTACTCACTTTGTTTTTAAGTGCCTGTACATCCTAGTTGCAATGAGTCATACTACAAGCCTAGGTCATAAATCCAATGAATGGATGGAAAAATTGTAGCATATTTGATCAAATGCTGGATTATAGAGCAAGTGTCCTTTGGAATCATAATGTGGAGCTATTTATTATCTCGAGGTTTTCTTACAAGCTTGAGGTCATACACCAGTAAGGCATCCTATAATCAGGTTATTTTCACTTGAAAGTGGACAATCCCTTTAAATAATCATTTTTAAAAATGTACATGTATTTGCCTATAAAAGACCCTTTAGCTGAATTTAAATATGTATTACTCAATTGCGCCACACGAGGGAAGTGTTGCTTAGTATTTTTCAATAAAATTTTTCCAAACACAGTAAAAAGAGTTAATTAGATTTTTTATTCTGTTTATTCTGCCACATTTAGCAAACAAACTTTGTAAAAAAGAAGACTGTAGCCTAAAGCCTGAACCGAATACCATTCCTTCAATGTGAAATGTCCAAGCATATTATAACTACAAGTAAAATGTGTTTTTGCATAAAATAAAATTAGCATACTATATTTGCTTTTTTTTTTACAATAGTCTCTTTGCTCGCTCTTGTTTTATGCCAGTTTGTGTTCTAATATGTGAAATATCATAGCTGCAAACATTATCTAATTAAACAGATTTTCAGTTTTGCAGAGTTTTCAAGAAATGGAGTTTAGACCTTCATTTACTGCCAACGTTAGCGTAATTCAAAATTCATCATCTGTGCCATTGTGTACAGATCAGTATCTATTCCACTGAAAAACAGCTCACTCATACTGAGAGCAGCAATAGCAACCATCATGGACTATATATACTACATAAAAAAGCAATAACTGTAATTAGTAACTAGTAGTTACTTAAATTGTTCCATTCTTCTATTTTATAGTAAAATGTGTATAATTTCTCATCTATATATTTTTTTTCTGAAATGGTTAAACTTATAATTTAGGAAAACCTGTAAAATCATTAACAAATATGCAAAAATAATGTACTTTAAATGCATTTTTTTGTGTTGTCTTATACATTTCATAGCATTTGTGTAGATGATATTTCAATTTAATATTGGTGTATGACTTTTAGTTTATCACACTTTGATTTAAAAAAAAAGCTTGTTTTTACAAATACTGTAAGTAAAGATGAATTATTGCTTTTAGCAAAGAAAAGTACATCTCTTAAATATACTATGGGCATTTAAAAATGTATTGATGATGCTGGTAATATTAACATTTTTTTATTGTTATTAATATTATTATCATCACCACATACATTATTATTTTTTTTAGTCAAGTAAAATCTCATTAAAAAAATATGATATGCATTTTTTTATATTTGCACGTCTACCAAACATTGTATGTTTAAGTCACAAAAAAACCTTATCTGAAGTAAGTTCCCATGATTAGCTTTTGGTGAGTTTTTGATGTTCCAGTTTTTCTGCACCATTTCTGCACCCGTTAATAAATTAGGTTACTTACTTTTTTCCTTGTGTTTTTGAGTGCCTTTTTTTAACATGCGTTTTTATTGCATTTTTGATTCTGCAGATTTTGTCTTTTGTTAGTATGTCATGTTTTAAACAAAGCTTCTTTGTTTTTGATACTTCATGGTATTTTGTTTTGACAAAACGTTATTGACATAGTCACGTGTGCGTTGCATTTTTTTATGCATTTCCACTGCGGTAATGCACTAAAAACAAGTGTGTGTTTTTCACTTGTTTTGTTTTCCTTTATATCAAAATTTCAAACTCCTAGGTTGCACTTGATGGACTGTCTGTAAGGACCATAAGGACCATGAACCATGTCTGTCTGTAAGGACCATATATCAGGACACTAAAAGACAAGTTTTTTTCTTGGTAGGTTTTTTTTTCCTCTTTCATTTTTTGTGGAACTGATCTAAATGCCATTTTTTGCACAAATTATGTCAATTTGAGAGTTCCTTTTTCAGTAAATTTTTGGGAACATGATTCTAATGTCAGAACTTAAAGACAGCATTTTTTTAAAGATCAAACATTGACGTGAACACAGCATTAGGGGAAATTCATGCGTCAGTTCTTTTTCTCATAAGCAACAAAAAATTATCAATTTTCATAAGGGCTTTTGATCCTATTTTCACCTGCTTTTGCTCCATCAGTCTGTTATTATTATCCATTTGTCAACCTGGATAATGTAATGTTTCCCCAGGTTCTTATATCATAATCATCTGGGTGTTGTCCATTTTTTTCTTTTGCTGAACCATTAACTTGTCGATTGGTCGGTAAATCGAACCAAACTAAGAAATGCCTTTGTTTTTATTTTATTTTTTGTAGGTCATCGGGCTGCAAAGGAAAAACATTTGAAGGAGCACATATAATAAAATAGGAATATGTTCTACCTATGAAAAAAAACAGCAGAACGCGTACGTGAAACACGTAATTGTGAATGGAGGTCCTAATATGTTGACGTGTTTTAAGCATTAAGTTGTAGTACGAATTTCGTGTAGGGAAACAGGACTTGTGAAAGACTGAAATTGGCCTTGAAGGCCTAATGATAGTACATACTGTCTATAAGACCTTTGATATTTTGTCTGTATTGAACATTTGCTTTAAGGCAATTATAAATGAAAATTAAATTATAAGAATATTCAATAAAAGCTCAACTAAATATGAAGACATTTGAGGAAAAATAAAAGTATCCTTAGAAAATGTGTCTTGTTTCATCTACAGAAATGGGTGATTAAAAAACACAATTAAGCTATTATTCCTCTGTCACAAAAAACACAATTATAAAATTAATATGTGGTGTATACTTTATTTATTACATCAGATATCTATAGATAAGAAAGCAGAAAAAAATAGTTTAATTTTCTTTTATGCAAATTATTTAATGAGTAATACTATTTTATTCTTTAATTAAGAAAAACATTTTTAGTCTGTCTGCCAGCGATGAGTTTCTGGTTAGTTTTTGTCACTGCTTATTTTTGCTGCATCAAAAATGCAGAGTTTTACAGATCCAGTGATGTGGATGGGATTTATAGAAATCTCATGCCCACTGTGGCAAATCCGCAACATTTTAATTTCTCTAGTGGGTACGCTGAGTTTTATGCGCACATTTCACCCATTGGCTTGCATTAGATACATAAAATCCGCACCTAAAAGACTCACATGCGTTTTTAGTGCGTTTCTGCACAAGACTATATCAATAAAGTTTTGTCAACGCCAAATACCAGGATATATCAAAAACAAAGAAGCTTTATTTAAACCATAATATCCCAACAAGACAAAAATGCAGCTTCAAAAACACGATAAAAACACATGGTAAAAAATGCACACAGAAATGCAATGGAAAAATGCAAGTAATCTAATTTATGTAAGGCTACATTCTCACAATGAGGTTTTGGTGACTTTTTTCCTCTCCATATTTTTGAAGAAAATGCATGTAACCTATTTTACTTAAAGAATACAGAAATAGTGCAGAAAATCTGCAACATCAAAAACTAATATTCTATAGCATGGAAAGATTCATTTAAAATATAACCTTTAATAATACACAGTTAAAATACTTTAACCCTGGGTATAGGAAATGCAAAAGTCCATGAGTTAGTTTAACTAAGTCACACACTAATAACTAATAGGAACTATACGTACAGATTTAGCTCACACTAGCAGAAGAGTATCACAACAAATTAGAAGATGCAAAGCGTTATAGTGCAGAAAAAGTGCAAAAAGTGTCAATCTCACCCATTTAAGCCGTGAAGGGTAACCATATTGGACAGGTTCATCTGAATGTTCAGGAGCTGCTGTATAAACTTATCCTCCCTGTCGTGCCCTTTGCAGGTGCTCCCGCCCTGACAAGTGCAGTACTCAAGTATGGTCATCAATTTGAAAACCCAAAAGAAAATCGTCCCTATGCACTTCCTTTCTCAGTCTTGAGATGCCATCAGGGGAGTGTACTTGTTGGGGGAAAAATGTTTTTGCACAACCAAATCATGAGGTCCACATTGCTCTCTCCTTCATAGAGCAAAAAAGTGTCTCAGTGCTTCAAAATGCTTGGTCCCACAGTGGTGGGTAATCCTTGGAAGAGAACAGAGTGCTGTCTCCTCCTTGCAAAACAATGGAGGAAATACATGCAGCCGCACACTCCGGTCCCAAGTGCCGGCGGAAGTGCCAGGTATTGATGCGAGAGACTCGCGCGATATTCTGGCATCACACTCGCAAGTGTGACCCCTGCCTTAAGATGAGTGCTCGCGATGAGTTTTTAGTGAGTTTTTGACAATGTGTATTTTCGCTGCTTCAAAAATGCAGCGTCTTACAGTCAAGGAAAGTGAATGACATTTATAGAAATCTCTTGCCCACTGTGCTTCTTTTTAATGCTGTGCAAACTGAGCTGCGTTGCAAGTTTCAAATCCGCAACATGTTAATTTCTTTTAGTGGTACAATGAGTTTTAGGCCGGGGTCACACTTGCGAGTGCAATGAAGGATACTCACGCGAGTCTCTCGCCTCAATACCCGGCACTGCCACTGGCAGTATAGAAATACATGCTGCCGCACACTCCAGTCCGAGTGTCAGTGCCGGGTATTGAGGCGAGAGACTCACGCAAGTTTCCCGCATTGCACTCGCAAGTGTGACCCCGGCCTAAAACTCATTGTACCACTAAGAGAAATTAACATGTTGCAGATTTGAAACTTGCAAACAACGCAGCTCAGTTTGCACAGCATTGAAAAGCACAGTGGGCAAGAGATTTCCATAAATATCATTCACTTTCCTTGACTGTAAGATGCGTGGAAATACAACAAGCAAATGGCCTAATAGAAATCTCATGCACACTGTGCTTTCTTTTTTTCACTCTGACCAGCAGTGTGTGTTTCAAGTCTGTAACATGACAATTTATCTTCTGGGTATGGTGAATTTTATGTCCAGATTGTTCTCATAGCCCGGCGTCACACTGGCGAGTTTGATGCGAGTAAGTCGCACGACTTTCTCACATCAACACCCGGCACGGCCGCCCGCTCTCGGACCCAAGTGTGCGGCTGCATGTATTTCTATGCAGCCGCACATTCGGCTCCGAGAGCGGGCGGCCGTGCCGGGTGTTGATGCGAGAAAGTCGTGCGACTTACTCGCATCAAACTCGCCAGTGTGACGGCCGCCATAGACTTGCATTACATGTGGAAAATCCGCCAATATAAAACGCACATGCATTTTTAGTGCGTTTCTGCAGTGGAAATGCATAAAAAATGCATGTAATCTGCACATAACTGTATCAATAAAGTTTTGTCAAAGCCAATTACCAGGCAACATCAAAAATAAAACATGTTTAAAATATGACATACCAACAAGAGACAAAGTAATGCAGAGTCAAAATCATGCTAAAATGCATCTAAAAAAGGCACTCAAAAACACCATGAAAAAATGCAAATATCCTAATTTACTTAATAGGTGCAAAAATGGTGCAGGAATTCTGCAACATCAAAAACTGACTAAAGGCTCATCGTGGTAACGTAGACTTAATGTACATTTGAATTTCTTTTAGAAAAAAGAGATTCAATAAACATTTTTTCTCTAATGCTCACATTGCTTTTAATGCATTGTTATTTTTAAAGTATTCATCAAATAATAGTTGTTGAAGAACAATTCCCAAAGTACAGCTATAATTGTTAGCTGTTTTATTTTCTTCACTAAAAAAATAGCATTTAATAAAATACATTATTCTAATTCTCATCAAGGTTATCATATAGAAGTAAGTGAAATTCTCATCTACTAGTGTGGATTTTGCTTTACTTATTTCATAAGATTAACCAGAAGTCTGTCAGAAGAACTTAATGTCATTAACTCTTTAGCAGTCAAATGACCTTATACAATTTCCCAACTTTGACTGTGTATTTTTTTTTAATTTGCAGAATTACTATTATTTTAAGCCAGAATTTAGTTGAGGATATTTAACCCCTTAACGACCGCCGATACGCCTTTTAACGGCGGTCATTAAGGGTACTTAAACCACAGCGCCGTTAATTAACGGCGCTGTGGAAAAAGTGAATAGCGCCCCCCAGAGGCACATTTTCTCCGGGGTCTCGGCTACCGGGGGTAGCCGAGACCCAGAGAACATGATCCGGGTCAGTATTCATCGATCCCGGTGTTGCGATCGCAGCTATACAAGCATAATGGCGATAGCAACAAAAAAAAAAAAGATTTCTCTCCCCTCTGATGTGATCGCACATCAGAGGGGAGAAAATGAGGGTCCACAGGTCCCCCGATCGCCCCCCCCCATACCTCCCGGTGTCCTCGGTCCTCCCGCAGGCCCCAGGATCCCGGCGTCTTCTTCCTGAAAAAAAAAATGGCGAGCGCATGCGCAGTGCGCCCGCCGATCTGCTTGGCGGCAGATTCAAAATTTTTTCATTCATTCTCATAAAAGTACATTTTGATCACTGTGATAAAAAATCACAGTGATCAAAATAAAAAAAAACAGTACATAACTCCCCCCTTTATCACCCCCTTAGTTAGGGACATATAATAAAATATAGAAATTATATTTATTTTCATTTTTCCGTTAGGGTTAGGGTTATAATTAGGGTTAGGGTTAGCATTAGGGTTAGGGTTATAATTAGGGTTAGGGTTAGGTTGGGTTCATACTGCGTTATGGCAGTCCGTTTGACGGAAAGCATTACACCGCGGTATAACGCGGTGTAACGCAGTCCGTTAACGCTGCCATTCACCCCCATTTGAGGGCGCATCGCGACGCATGCCGTAAAGCAGCATGCGTTCGTGACGTGCCATCATTCAGTGACGGAGCCTCGGACGCGGGCTGCAGCGTCTGGGCTCCGTCACCGCTAGCGCAGATGAATCATCTGCTGATTCATCTGCGCTAGCGGGTATAGCATAACGCGATCGTGTTATGCTGTACCGCTACCAGCCCGTCAACGCTATGTGTTGAATGGGCTGGTAAAACGCAAAATGAACCTAGCCTTAGGGTTAGGGTTATAATTAGGGTTGGAATTAGGGTTAGGGTTACAATTAGGGTTAGGGTTAAAATTAGGGTTAGGGTTACAATTAAGGTTAGGGTTACAATTAGGGTTGGGATTTAGATTAGGATTAGGGTTGGGATTAGGGTTAGGGGTGTGTTGGGGTTAGGGTTGGAGCTAGAATTGAGGGGTTTCCACTATTTAGGCACATCAGGGGGTCTCCAAACACGACGTGGCGTTCAAAAAGTCAAATGGCGCTCCCTCCCTTCCGAGCCCTGCCGTGCGCCCAAACAGTGGTTTACCCCAACATATGGGGTATCAGCGTACTCAGGACAAATTGCACACCAATTTTGGGGTTCTAATTTCTCATGTTACCCTTGAGAAAATAAAAAATAGCTGGCTAAAAAAATCATTTTTGAGAAAAAAAATTATTTTTATTTTCACAGCTCTGCGTTTATAAATTTCTGTGAAACACTTGGGGGTTAAAAGTGCTCACCACACATCTAGATAAGTTCCTTAAGGGGTCTAGTTTCCAAAATGGGGTCACTTGTGGGGGGTTTCCACTGTTTAGACACATCAGGGGGTCTCCAAACACGACGTGGCGTTCAAAAAGTCAAATGGCGCTCCCTCCCTTCCGAGCCCTGCCGTGCGCCCAAACAGTGGTTTACCCCAACATATGGGGTATCAGCGTACTCAGGACAAATTGCACACCAATTTTAGGTTCTAATTTCTCCTGTTACCCTTGGGAAAATAAAAATAACTGGCTAAAAAATCATATTGAGGAAAAAAATGATTTTTTATTTTCACGGCTCTGCGTTTATAAATTTCTGTGAAGCACTTGGGGGTTCAAAGTGCTCACCACACATCTAGATAAGCTCCTTGGGGGGTCTAGTTTCCAAAATGGTGTCACTTGCAGGGAGTTTCTACTGTTTAGGCACATCAAGGGCTCTGCAAACACAACATGACGCCCGCAGAACATTCCATCAAAGTCTGCATTACAAAATGGCGCTCCTTCCCTTCCAAGCACTCCCATGCGCCCAAACAGTGGTTTCACCCCACATATGGGGTATCAGCGTACTCAGTAAAAATTGCACAACAACTTTTGGGGTCCAATTTCTCCTGTTACCCTTGGGAAAATAAAAAAAATAGCTGGCTAAAGAATCATTTTTGAGGAAAAAAATGATTTTTTATTTTCATGGCTCTGCGTTTATAAATTTCTGTGAAGCACTTGGGGGTTCAAAGTGCTCACCACACATCTAGATAAGTTCCTTAAGGGGTCTAGTTTCCAAAATGGTGTCATTTGTGGGGGGTTTCCACTGTTTAGGCGTATCAGGGGCTCTCCAAACGCGACATGGCGTCCAATTTCAATTCCAGCCAATTTTGGTTTGAAAAAGTCAAACGGCACTCCTTCCTATCAAGTCCTGCCGTGCGCCCAAACAGTGATTCCCCCACATATGGGGTATCAGCGTACTCAGGACAAATTGGACAACAACTTTTGTGGTCTAATTTCTCCTGTTACCCTTGGGAAAATAAAAAATTGGGGACTAAACGATCAGGTTTGTGGTAAAAATATGACTTTTTATTTTCATGCCCGGGAGTTATAAACTTCTGTGAAGCACTTGGGGGTTCAAAGTGCTCACCACACATCTATATAAGTTCCTTAGGGGGTCTAGTTTCCAAAATGGTGTCACTTGTGGGGGGTTTCCACTGTTTAGACACATTAGGGCCTCTACAAACGCGACATGGCATCCAGCCAATTCTGCGTTGAAAAAGTCAAACGGCGCTCCTTCCCTTCCAAGCTCTGCCATGCACCCAAACAGTGGTTTACCCCCACATATGGGGTATCAGCATGCTCAGGACAAATTGCACAAAAACTTTTGGGGTCTTGTTACCCTTGGGAAAATAAAAATTGGGGTGAACAGATCGTTTTTGTGGAAAAAATATGATTTTTTATTTTCATGGTTCTATGTTATAAACTTCTGTGAAGCACTTGGAGGTTCAAAGTGCTCACCACACATCTAGATAAGTTCCTTAGGGGGTCTAGTTTCCAAAATGGGGTCACTTGTGGGGGGTTTCCACTGTTTAGACACATCAGGGCCTCTACAAACACGACATGACATCCAGCCAATTCTGCGTTGAAAAAGTCAAACGGCGCTCCTTCCCTTCCAAGCTCTGCCATGCACCCAGACAGTGGTTTACCCCCACATATGGGGTATCAGCATGCTCAGGACAAATTGCACAAAAACTTTTGGGGCCTTGTTACCCTTGGGAAAATAAAAATTGGGGTGAAAAGATTGTTTTTGTGGAAAAAATATGATTTTTTGATTTCACTGTTCTATGTTATAAACTTCTGTGAAGCACTTGGAGGTTCAAAGTGCTCACCACACATCTATATAAGTTCCTTAGGGGGTCTAGTTTCCAAAATGGTGTCACTTGTGGGGGGTTTCCACTGTTTAGACACATTAGGGCCTCTACAAACGCGACATGGCATCCAGCCAATTCTGCGTTGAAAAAGTCAAACGGCGCTCCTTCCCTTCCAAGCTCTGCCATGCACCCAAACAGTGGTTTACCCCCACATATGGGGTATCAGAATGCTCAGGACAAATTGCACAAAAACTTTTGGGGCCTTGTTACCCTTGGGAAAATAAAAATTGGGGTGAAAAGATTGTTTTTGTGGAAAAAATATGATTTTTTGATTTCACTGTTCTATGTTATAAACTTCTGTGAAGCACTTGGAGGTTCAAAGTGCTCACCACACATCTAGATAAGTTCCTTAGGGGGTCTAGTTTCCAAAATGGGGTCACTTGTGATGGGTTTCCACTGTTTAGACACATCAGGGCCTCTACAAACGCAACATGGCGTCCAGCCAATTCTGCGTTGAAAAATTCAAATGTCACTCCTTCCCTTGCGACCTCTGCCGTGCACCCAAAAAGTGGTTTACCCCCACATATGGGGTATCGGCTTATTCAGGAGAAATTGCACAACAAATTTTATGGTTCATTTTTTCTTTTAACAGTTGTGAAAATAAAAAAATTGGTTCCTAAGTAAAGTTTTTGCAAAAAAAGTTAAATGTTAATTTTTTCCTTCCACATTGCTTCAGTTCCTGTGAAGAACGTAAAGGGTTAATAAACTTCTTGAATGTGGTTTTGAGCACCTTGAGGGGTGCAGTTTTTAGAATGGTGTCACTTTTGGGTATTTTCTATCGTATAGACCCCTCAAAGTGACTTCAAATGTGATGTGGTCCCTAAAAAAAAATGGTGTTGTAAAAATGAGAAATCGCTGGTCAACTTTTAACCCTTATAACTTCATAACAAAAAAAAATTTTGGTCCCAAAATTGTGCTGATGTAAAGTAGACATGTGGGAAATGTTATTTATTAAGAAATTTGTGTGACATATCTCTCTGATTTTAGGGCATAAAAATTTAAAGTTTGAAAATTGTTAAATTTTCAAAATTTTCACCACATTTCTGTTTTTTTCATAAATAAACACAAGTCATATCAAAGAATTTTTACCACTAACGTGAAGTACAATATGTCACGAAAAAACAATCTCAGAATCAGCTGGATTCGTTAAAGCGTTCCAGAGTTATAACCTCATAAATTGACAGTGGTCAGAATTGTAAAAATTGGCCCTGTCATTAAGCTGCAAAATGGCTGTCACTAAGGGGTTAATATTGTACACTCCATTCAGCCCGGGATGCATATAAGCGTCAGTTAAGACGCAAAATCACTGTAGTCTGTTGTTTCTCCTCTCCCCTGCTTTACCCTCTGTTTTTACCTGCTCGCCGTAAAAAAATTATTTCCATGTGTGTGGAATAAAGGACTTTTAAATCAAAGGATATGGGTGAGTGCTGCATTTCTATTCCTATTTTTGGAATATTCTATACTTTGAGCTGTGCACCACCCATTAATATCCTATGAGAAGTTGTATATAGAAAGCCATCCATACTAATATTTGCAGTTCAAAAAGTTACTCCTCTATGTGCTTTAATAATATTGGTCTTCTCATATGGGCCAAAAAGACCTTTTGGTCCCCATAGGATTCTGAGCCTGTATGTGACTGCAACACCTGCTCTATTTATAGCTACCTCTTTGCTTACAAGCCTATTTATTTTGTGTTCAGATAAGTTCAAGGAAATTTTTTCACCATACAACCCCAATTTCAAAAAAGTTGACTCACTGTGTAAAATGTAAAGAAAACAAGAATTCAATTACTTTGAAATCTCTTAAAGCCATATTTTATTCATAACAGAACATTTTATTTGAAAAAAAAAAACAAGTACCGTATTTTTCGGACTATAAGACGCTCCGGACTATAAGACGCACCCAGGTTTTAGAGGTGGAAAATAGGGAAAAATATATTTGAAGCAAAAAATGTGATAAAATATTTAATAACATAAATAACATACTATTATATGTGGTGTTATTATATATAATAGCATGTTATTATGTAGGAAGCTACGGGTAGAAGATGGTGCTGCGGGACCAGTGTGGTGTCTGTAAACTACTATGTGAAGACGCTGGAGGGTGAGTATAAGGCTGGGGTCACACATACGAGAAATTTGCACAATTTTTGTGCGAATCTCTCTCGTGAACACCCGGCACTGCCGCTGGCACTCAGACTGGAGCGTGCAGCTGCATAGAAAAACATGCAGCCGCACGCTCCGGTCCGAGTGCCTGCGGCAGTGCCAGGTGTTCATGCGAGAGATTCGCACAAAAATCGTGCAAATTTCTCGCATGTGTGACCACGGCCTAAGAATGGGGGCATGGGGCTTATATTTAAAGCCACACTCCAGCACTGATAACACTGGAGTGCTGCTTTAAGATCCCATGGGAGAACTATAACTCACAGCATGTCCTGCAGATCCTATGGCATGCTGGGAGTTAAGAGTATGCCACACTAAGCGAGATCGCTAGCGAGATCGCTAACAAGATCGCTACTGCGTCACCATTTATGACTCAGTAGCAATCTCGTTAGCGACTTAGCTGTGTGTGACATGTAGCAGCAATGTAGCCCCTGCTGAGATGTCGCTGATCGCTTATGAACGTCCTGAGCCGTTTTTTGGTTGTTGGTGTCCCGCTGGTGAGCCTGAATCGCTGAGTGTGACACCCTTAATGAACGACTTCACTAGCGTCGCAGGTGGACTAGGTTTTCCCAATGACCGCAGAGGTCGTTATACAGATCGCTGATGATTTGTGTTTGGAATCACAGATCGCTGATGAGTTGTGTTTGGAATGTAACTAGCGATCACATAGCGATCGCACTAGCGATCTCGCCAGGTTAAGTCGTTGTCGTGATCGCTAGTGCGATCGCTAAGTGTGGCAGTGCCTTTATAGTCCACCACAGAATGGCAGAGTGCTTTTTAATGTGCTGTATTTACTAACCTTTTAATTAATTCTCTGCTGTACAGTGTGTCTGAAGGACCTGTGATGACATCATGAAGAGGCAGGGCTTTGTGTGGTCATGTGATGCTCCAGCCCGCCCTCTTCAGGACCTTATCACAGGTCCTCCACAGGAGCATTCAGCATCGCATCAGCACAGCCCCTGTGCTGTCAGGTATGCGATGCCTCTTGCTGCACTCTGCTCCTGCCGCCTCCTTCTACTTCCCACACATATCTCCCGGCTGCTGCAGGAATCAGGTGCTGGGGAACCATGTGGCTCCGTCATTTGCTGCTTCCCGCTCACTGCTCAGCTGATAGGTGGGCGGGGAAGCGGCTAATTAATATTCACTGCACTTAAGTATCGGGACCAGTGGTTTCCCCAGCGCTGGATTCCTGCAGCGGAGGGGATATTTTCCTGTCTCCCGCGATCCCACTCCACCGCTGCCGCCTGCCCCCCTCCCCACGTTAGATTCCAACCATAAGATGCACCCACACTTTCCTCCCAAATTTGGAGGAAAAAAAGTGCGTCTTATGGTCCGAAAAATACTTTTAAAGTAATTTAAAAATTAATGGCAGCAATACATCTCAAAAAAAAGTTGAGACAAGGTTAACAAAAGTCTAGAAAAGTAATGTTGCTAATGAATAATAGCTGATTTTAGCTAAGTCATATGACTGTATAAAAAGAACATGTTAGAAAGACAGTCTCACAGAAGCAAAGATGGTCAGAGATTCAATAATATGTGAACAACTGTGTCTAAAAATTGTGGTACAGTTTCAGAACCACGTAAAATAGCAAAGACTTTGAATATACCACTATTTACTCTACATAATATCATAAAAAGATTAAGAAATTCTGGAGAAAGCCATGTGTAAATGGAACAAGGCTGATGGTCAATATTGGAAGCTTGTGCATTAAAATTGGACAACATTCTTCTCCCAAAACTTCTGCACTTGGCATCCTCACTTCCCAGATGTCTGAAAAATGTTGTAAAAAAAGAGGGGATGTACACAATAGTAGACATGGCCTACTTTTTTGAACTTTGTTGCTGTTTTCAATTTTCAACCCCTTAACGACCGCCAATATGCCTTTTAATGGTGGCAGTTAAGGGTACTTATTCCTCAGCGTCCCTTTTTAACGGCTCTGAGAAATAAGTTATAGCACCCCCATCGTCGGAAATTCTCCAGGGTTTCGGCTACCGGGGGTAGCTGAGACCCCGGAGAACAAGATTCGGGTCAGTTTTTACCGACCTCAGTCTCCTCTGATTTCATCTAGCACATCAGAGGAAAGAGAAATGCTGTTCCCAAAGTCGCCCCGGTACCTCCGGTGTCCCTGGACCCTCCTGCCTTTACTTAGTCCTATCCCCCGGCAGCCGACGTCTTCTTCTGGAAAGAAAATGGTGGCCGCATGTGCCCACCGAGAACTTCCGGCACCCGGCAACAGTAGGAAATTTTTCCATTAGGGTTGGGGCTAGGGTTAGGGTTGAGGCTAGGGTTATGGTTGGGCTAGGGTTAGGATTGGGCCAGGGTTAGGGTTGGTATAGGGTTAGTTTTGGTGCTAGGGTTTGGGTTGTGGTTATGGTTGGGATTATAATTAGGGTTGAGATTAGGGTTGTGGTTAGGGTTAGGATTAGGTTTAAGGGTGTGTTGAGGTTAGGGTTGTGGTTAGAGTTATAGTTAGGGTTAGGATTATGGTAAGGGGAGTGTTGGGATTAGGGTTAGACTTAGAATTGGGGACTTCCACTGTTTAGTACATCAGGGGGTCTCCAAATGAGACATAGCACCCACCATTGATCCTAGCCAATTATGCATTAAAAAACGGTGCTCCCTCCCTTCTGAGCCCTGCCATATGCCCAAACAGTGGCTTTCCTCCAAATACGGGGTATTGACATACTCAGGAGAAATTGCACAACAAATTTTTTGGTCCATTTTCTCCTGATACCCATGTGAAAATAAAAAAATTTAGTTTCAAAGTAATTTTTTTGTGAAAAATGTAAAATGTTCATTTTTTCCTTCAAAGTTGCTTAGGTTCAAATGAAGCACCTGAATGTGGTTTTGCGCACCTTGAGGGGTGAAGTTTGTAGAATGATGTAACTTTTGGGTATTTTCTATTATATTGACCCCCAAACTCACTTCAAATGTAAGGTGGTCCCTAAAAAAATGGTTTTGTAAATTTTGTTGGAAAAATGAGAAATCTCTGGTCAGATTTTAACCCTTACAACATCCTAACAAAAAAATTATGCTTCCACAGTTGTGCTGATGTAAAGTTGACATGTGGGAAATGTTATTTATTAACTATTTTGTGTCACATAACTCTCTGATTTAAAGGTACACAAAATTAAAAGTTTGAGAATTGCAAAATTTTTAAATTTCTTGCTAAATTTCCATTTTTCCATAAATAGACGCAAGATATATTAAATAAATTTTACCATTAACATGAAGTACAATATGTCACGAAAAAACAGCCTCAGAATCAGTGGGATATGTTGAACCATTCCAGAGCTATAACTTCATAAAGTGAATTGTCAAAAATTGTCTTGGTCATTAAGTACCAAATTGTCTCTGTCACTAAGGGGTTAAATTACTTAATTTTGTTTTCTGATCTGTGTTCTCTTGTGAATAAAATATGGCTATAAGGGTATGTGCACACGATCAGGAATGGCTCAGTGTTTGCTCATGATTTGACGCAGATGAAATCTTCACCAAATCTGCATCTGAGGTCACTGGCAGGTCACCTGCATTTCTGATGCGGTTTTTACATACGTTTTTATGCGTTTTTTCTATATGTATTTTTGATGCGTTTTTTCATTGCATGCGTTTTTTTGTCACTTGAAATAAAGCTAATTGAAAGTTGGCTTCTGGGAAGGAAAGAAAAAGTGATTTCCTGTTTGCAGATATATTGGGGGTATGTTCCCACAGTCAGTAAATGCTGCGAGTTGAACGTTGTGTACATCCGCAGCATCCAGCTGTTACAGCATCACCTGTGGAGATGGACATCCGGTGTGTCTTTCTAGACTGCAGCATGTCAACTTATGTACTGGAAACGCTCCGTCTCCACTACGTAAATTACCCATACACTTTCATTAGATGCTGTAAAACCGCATTATCTTCCTAGTCACATGCATGTTAAGTGCGGGAACGCAGCTTACTACGCATGTGTGCTAATTTTAAATAGTGGTGTACCTTGTTTCAGCTGGAAATTCGCGTATGCTGCAGTTCTCGTGATGAGCTGAGCTGATCGCGAGAACTGCCGTGCACGTGAACGCCGGGGGCCAAATTAACTCCGGTGATCATCTTCAAGCTCTGTTGTGTTCTGGATGTCAGGCTGAATGGTGGCATAATGGCACCGTTCAACCAAACGCATCCAGATGTAACATCTGGACGCTGCGGGTTTGACGCTGCGGAGGTACGTGGCGTCCAACCGGCTGCGTTTACTGACCGTGGGAACATTCCCTAAGAGATTTTCAAACCTTTGCATTCTTTTTTTCTTAACATTGTACACAGTGTCTCAACTTTTTTGGAACTGGGATTTTACATTCTGGTGTAATAATTGTGAATACATTGCATACAAGATTACCACATAAGAGTGTTGTGTTTTGGTAGCTGAGGAGAATAAGCAAAAACGGCAATACACCAAAGAGGCTGGAACCTATTGGATTGCAGTAACCTGAACTAACCACACAACTAGAGGTAGCCGTTGAGCGTTCCTACGTTGATCCTAGACGCCTCGTCACAGCCTGAGAGATAACTACACCTAAAGGCAGAAAGATGAAAGCTATCTGCCCCGGAGCAGATCCCCAAAGAAAATAGGAAGCCCCCAAACATGTAATGGCGGTTAGACAAGAAGAAGCACAGACACAGACAGAAAATAGAATGAGCAAACGCTGGGGCCCAATCTGTCTAGACAGAAAAGTACAGGAAAGGATACCCACTGCAATCTGAAAAAACCCCTAAAAAATACCAACTCTTCTGATTGCAAAAACACCTGAGATCACACGATCTCTACCACCTAATCAGATCTTTAGTGTAACAAAACTAAGCGGCAGCCACTGAAAAAACAGGAAAAAGCAAATGAACAAATAACAGTGGCTTCAGATAAACTGAGAGGAGCACAAGCCCCCGGAGGGGACCTGGCTGACCTCCACAGAAGTGCAGGGAACAATGCAAAAAGCAAGCACAAAATAAAAGCAGAAAATATCTTATCTGATAGCAGAAGATGCAGGCAAGACTCAGCAAACTTCCAAATGAACCAGGAACCACAATTGAGACAAGAACAATTGATCACTGGCAACCATCATGGGAGGGAACCTCCCTTATATCAGACCAGTCAGTGATCCCAGACTGCCATTCCTCGCTGAAAAGTTCAGTACTGTCTGTAACCACCAGAGGGAGCCTCTGCTCAGAAACCATCTCAAGCACATTCATAACATAAGAGCCTGTGACAGTAGGTGTGATTGATAGCTTTCATTCTGCTAATGGCCAGGGATAGAAAAGAATGTTTAAAGAAATGTTTAAAAAGCGACTAGCTGGATTTAAAAAAGTTGATGAAACAAAGGTTAAGTTTCTCTTAATAAAAATGACACAATAGAATAATGCAATAAAAATACTTTTCTTCAATGAGTAATTTTTACTAAATAATAACTACAAAACAGTAAAAAAATGTGCTATCCCCATATTTATTAATAATCTACATTTAAATTATATTGAGGAGTGAAATTAATATAAAAAATATGTAAACAGATATGTTTGCATAGGGCACCAGTCACACACAAGGACACCCAAATTCACCCAAACAACACTAAAGGACCCATCTGTATATGCATAAAAATGAAAATTGTGGAAGAAAAAGATATCATCCAATAACTCATGTATTTTATATATTTTGGCCAAAATACTCAAGTTTTCAACCCACATCAAAACTCATCATACTTGCGAGTCCCTACACTAAATTTAAAGATAGCTTACAGAAGAACATAAATTAAAAAAAATAGCAGAAAAAGAAACAGCCTTACCAACACCAGGTCACAAAACAAATGCAGCACAGGTGCAAAATACTAATGAAACAATTACTCACATACCCACCATTCATGGAGGGGGTATTTGCCTACTATCATAAATACACACAAATGAGGCTTGTATAGGGCACCAAGTATGTAATAACAATATCTAGACATAAGAGCATTTTTCATGAAACATAAGAAAAAAGTATGCCAGCTCAATAATAATAATGATCCATTGTTTATAGAAAAACACGATCTGACCTTTCGTATGGAAAACGGGGAGAAACATGAGGGATTTATTCCTGCTCTTGGTAAAAAATATTTTCTTTATTCCTTACAAAGATTTAAAAATTACATCCAAGGCAGATGAATGGAAAGCAATGCGTTTCAAACGTACTCTAACGTTCTTTTGCAAAGCTTGACATCTATGCTAAGAACGCAAGTTTTCATATTATTTTCAATATTTCAGTTTCAGACAGAAGTGGATTAGTCCACTTGGGCAATCAGGCCATGCTCAAGGGTCCAAAGTATTGGAGATGGGGGCGTGGCCTAGCTCTGGGCATGTAAAGTCGCAGGAGCTTGGAGCTCTGACTAAGATTCCCCTTAAAGCAACAAAAAAGCTTAAATTGAGGTATAAGAACAAGTTTTGCGGACTCAGATCGCAGACTTAGCTTATAAGCTTTAAAACAAGACCAGGATTGAGTCCCTAGCTGACAGGAATCAGGAGATATCAAGTTGTAAAGAAGGTGTCTTCCCTGCCTGCCTTTAGTCACCATATTGGATTCGCCATCTTGTTGCTGAGGCCCCAGAAATAGAGCTCATTCTCCTTAATAGAGGACTCTAAAATCAACAACACCTAGGAGCCAGCAATATTTCTACAAGAAGAAGACGGGACCTTAGAAGTCACAGAGTACTACTAAAGACATAGGACTATCTTAAGCACAGGACCCGCCATCTTGTTACTGCTTGTGACAGAAAAGTAACTGCACCTTCCAGGAACAAAGACAGAATTACACGCAGCTGCGTCCGTGCCGGTCCTGGTGTCTCTACACAGGAAAGCGGTGAGTTAAATATCACCTCAGTGGGAATTCCCAGTCACTGACAAGAGGCGCCATATAAGGTTTCACAGCTCACTGACTTTGGGCGGGAAAACCTGAGCGTGTGGGGAGAAGAAGCCGGCCATTAAACATACGGAGTTCTAGGAGCTCTGGAGTGACAGGAAAACAGTCAAACCCACAAAAAAAAAACCACCAACAGCTCAAATTTACTATTCTTCATACCATAATCTAAAGTTAACTCGGACAATTACTATGGAGATTTAACTCTATCCTATCCTGTCTGTTTTACTTATACTGTCAATTATTCAGGCATACAACAGCGGCAGCCTGAGCAACAGCTCACAGGAATAGTTTATTAATTACATACCATCTACTATTTTTACACAGACTTGAAGGTATAGAGTCATTATACGAGTTTTGTTTTAACTCTATAAACATAAAACACAGTACTGGCAGCGAATCAGCTGAGTGATAAAAGCTGATATCAGAGAGAATCAAAACCACAGCTTATTCTCTCCCAGTGCTAAAATTACTTATTTATTGTTCCCTATAAGAATTAAAGAGGTTAATTTACAATATTCTAAATTTACAATACTACCTAAATCTGGTTGGGTGATTACCATTGAATTCTTGTTATATAACCCTTACTGACTTTCTGGATATTTAAAGGATTCTGCTGTGCTATTAAGCAGAAATCTCGTTATCACTCACAACGAAGTCTAGTTTATTTAACCCCTTCACCCCCAAGGGTGGTTTGCACGTTAATGACCGGACAATTTTTACAATTCTGACCACTGTCTCTTTATGAGGTTATAACTCCGGAACGCTTCAACGGATCTTCGCGATTCTGAGATTGTTTTCTCGTGACATATTGTACTTCATGTTAGTGGTAAAATTTCTTCCATATAACTTGCGTTTATTTTGAAAAAAACGCAAATATGGCGAAAATTTTGAAAATTTAGCAATTTTCAAACTTTGAATTTTTATTCCCTTAAAACAGAGAAATATGTAACACAAAATAGTTAAGAAATAACATTTCCCACATGTCTACTTTACATCAGCACAATTTTGGAATCAAAATTATTTTTTGTTAGGAAGTTATAAGGGTTAAAAATTGACCAGCGATTTCTCATTTTTACAACAAAATTTACAAAGCCATTTTTTTTAGGGACCACCTCACATTTGAAGTCACTTTGAGGGGTCTACATGACAGAAAATACCCAAAAGTGACACCATTCTAAAAACTGCACCCCTCAAGGTTCTCAAAACCACATTCAAGAAGTTTATTAACCCTTCAGGTGCTTCACAGGAACTAAAGCAACGTGGAAGGAAAAAATGAATATTTAACTTTTTAGCCACAAAAATGATCTTTCACAAACTTTTTTTTTATTTTCACAAGGGTAAAAGGAGAAAATGGACAGATAAGGTTGTTATGCAATTTCTCCTGAGTACGCCAATACCCCATATGTGGGGGAAAACCACTGTTTGGGCACACGGCAGAGCTCGTAAGGGAAGGAGCGCCGTTTGACTTTTTCAAACTAAAATTGGCTGGAATTTAGATTGGATGCCATGTCGCGCTTGGAGAACCTCTGATGCGCCTAAACAGTGGAAACCCCCCACAAGTGACACCATTTTGGAAACTAGACCCCCTAAGGTACTTATCTAGATCTGTTGTGAGCACTTTGAACCCCCAAGTGTTTCACAAAAGTTTATAATGCCTGGGTGTGAAAAAAAAAAATAAAAAATTCCACAAAAATGATTTTTTAGTCTAAATTTTTGAATTTTCCCAAGGAAATTGGACCCCAAAAGTTGTTGTCCAATTTGTCCTGAGTACGCTGATACCCCATATGTGGGGTGGAAAACTGTTTGGGCGCACGGCAGGGCTTGGAAAGGAAGTAGTAACGTTTTGGAATGCAGACGTTGATGGGGGTCATGTTCCGTTTGCAGTGCCCCAGATGAGCCTAAACAGTGGAAATCCCCCACAAGTGACCCCATTTTGGAAACTAGACCCCCTAAGGAACTTATCTAGATCTTTGGTGAGCACTTTGAACCCCCAAGTGCTTCACACAAGTTTATAATGCCCGGGCATGAAAATAAAAAATCCTATTTTTTTCCCACAAAAATTATCTTTTAGTCACTAATTTTTTATTTTCCCAAGGGTATCAGGAGAAATTGGACCACATAAGTTGTTGTCCAATTTGTCCTGAGTACGCTGATGCCCCATATGTGGGGGGGAACCACTGTTTGGGCGCACGGCAGAGCTCGGAAGGGAAGGAGAACCATTTGACTTTTTCCAACCAAAATTGGCTGGAATTGAGATTGGATGCCATGTTGCATTTTGAGAGCCCCTGATGTGCCTAAACATTGGAAACCCCCCACAAATGACCCCATTTGGGAAACTAGACCCCCTAAGGAACTTATCTAGATCTTTGGTGAGCAATTTGAACCCTCAAGTGCTTCACACAAGTTTATAACGTAGAGCCGTAAAATTTAAAAATCATATTTTTTCCACAAAAATGATCTTTTCACCCGAATTTTTATTTTTCCAAGGGTAACAAGACTCCAAAAGTTCTTGTGCAATTTGTCCTGAGTACACTGATACCCCATATGTGGGGGTATACCACTGTTTGGGTGCATGGCAGAGTTTGGAAGGGAAGGAGCGCCGTCTCACTTTTTCAAAGCAGAATTGGCTGGACGCCATGTCGTGTTTGGAGAGCTCCTGATCTGCCTAAACAGTGGAAACCCCCCACAAATGACACCATTTTGGAAACTAGACCCCTCAAGGAACTTATCTAGATGTGTGGTGAGAACTTTGAACCCCCAGGTGTTTCACTAAAATTTATAACGTACAGCCTTAAAATAAAAAATCCTTTTTTTTTTTTACAAAAATGATTTTTTCGCCCCCAATATTTTATTTTCACAAGGGTAACAGAAGAAATTGGAACCCAAAAGTTGTTGTCCAATTTGTCCTGAGTACGCTGATACCCAAAATGTAGGAGAAAACTACTGTATGGGTGCACGTCAGGGCTCGGAAGGGAAGTAGTGACGTTTTGGATTGCAGACTTTGATGGAATGGTCTGGGGGCGTCATGTCGCATTTGGAGAGCCCCTGATACGCCTAAACAGTGGAAACCCCCCACAAGTGACCCCATTTTGGAAAATAGACCCCACAAGGAACTTATCTAGATGTGTGGTGAGCACTTTGAACCCCGAAGTGCTTCACAGAAGTTTATAACGCACAGCCGTAAAAATAAAAAATCCTTTTTTTTTTTACAAAAATGATTTTTTCGCCCCCAATATTTTATTTTCACAAGGGTAACAGGAGAAATTGGACCCCAAAAGTTGTTGTCCAATTTGTCCTGAGTACGCTGATACCCAATATGTGGGAGAAAACTACTGTATGGGCGCATGTCAGGGCTCGGAAAGGGAAGTAGTGACGTTTTGGATTGCAGACTTTGATGGAATGGTCTGGGGGCGTCATGTCGCATTTGGAGAGCCCCTGATGCGCCTAAACAGTGGAAACCCCCACAAGTGACCCCATTTTGGAAAATAGACCCCACAAGGAACTTACCTAGATGTGTGGTGAGCACTTTGAACCCCGAAGTGCTTCACAGAAGTTTATAACGCACAGCCGTAAAAATAAAAAATCCTTTTTTTTTTACAAAAATGATTTTTTCGCCCCCAATATTTTATTTTCACAAGGGTAACAGGAGAAATTGGACCCCAAAATTTGTTGTCCAATTTGTCCTGAGTACGCTGATACCCAATATGTGGGAGAAAACTACTGTATGGGCGCATGTCAGGGCTCGGAAAGGGAAGTAGTGACGTTTTGGATTGCAGACTTTGATGGAATGGTCTGGGGGCGTCATGTCGCATTTGGAGAGCCCCTGATGCGCCTAAACAGTGGAAATCCCCAACAAGTGACCCCATTTTGGAAAATAGACCCCACAAGGAACTTATTTAGATGTGTGGTGAGCGCTATGAAGCCCCAAGTGCTTCACAGAAGTTTATAATGTACAGCCGTAAAAACAAAAAAATCTTATTTTTTTTACAAAAATAATATTTTCGCCCCCAGTTTTTTATTTTCCCAAGGGTAACAGAAGAAATAGGACAAATTTCACAATAACTCTTGGGGTCCAGAGTACGCTGATACCCCATATGTGGGGATAAACTACTGTTTGGACGCATGGCAGAGCTCAGAAGTGAAGGAACACCGTTTGACTTTTTCAACGCAGAATTGGCTGGAATGGAGATCAGACGCCATGTCACATTTGGAGAGCCCCTGATGTGCCTAAACAGCGGAAACCCCCCAATTCTAACTCCAACCCTAACCCCAACACACCCCTAACCCTAGTCCCAACCCTAATCCCAACCCTAACCCTAATCCTAACTCTAACCCTAATCCTAACTTTAGCGCCAACCCTAACCCTAACTTTAGCCGAAACCTAACCTAACCCTAATGGGAAAATGGAAATAAATACATTTTTTTAATTTTATTATTTTTCCCTTACTAAGGGGGTGATAAAGGGGGTTTGATTTACTATTTATAGCGGTTTTTATGATTGGCAGCTGTCACGCTAAAAGACGCTTTTTATTGCAAAAAGTAGTTTTTTGCATCGCCACATTTTGAGAGCTATAATTTTTGCATATTTTGGCCCACAATGTCATGTGAGGTCTTAATTTTTGCGGGACGAGGTGACGCTTTTATTGGTACCATTTTTGAGCACGTGACATTTTTTGATCGCTTTTTATTTCGATTTTTGGGAGGTTAGAATGAACAAAAATCAGCAATTCATGAATTTCTTTTGGATGAGGCGTTTTTATTGTTCCGCGTGTGGTAAAATCGATAAAGCAGTTTTATTCTTCGGGTCAGTACGATTATGGCGATACCTCATTTATATAATTTTTTTATGTTTTCGCGCTTTTATAGAATAAAAACAATTTTATATAAAAAATAATTATTTTTGCATCGCTTTATTCTGCGAGCTATAACTTTTTTTTTTTTGCTGATGATGCTGTGTGACGGCTTGTTTTTTGCGGGACAAGATGACGTTTTCAGCGGTACCATGTTTATTTATATCCGTCTTTTGATCGCGTGTTATTCCACTTTTTGTTCAGCGGTATGATAATAAAGCACTGATTTTTTGCTTCGTTTTTATTTTTTATTTTTTAAGGGGTTCACAAAAGGGGTTAACTAGTGGGACAGTTTTATAGGGGGGGTCGTTACGGACGCGGCGATACCATATATGTGTACTTTTATTGTTTTATTTTTTTTATTTACAATAAGTAATGAATTTATTGGGGAATATTTTTTTTTTTTTTTGGATTTTTTTTTACACATGTTTATTTTTACTTTTTTTACTTTTTTACTTTGTCCCAGGGTGGGACATCACTGTATGTCATCAGATCGCTGGTGTGACAGTGTGCACAGCACTCTGTCACACCAGCGATGTGACAGGCAGTGCAGGACGCTTCCTCATGCCTGCTCTCGGCAGGCACTGAGGAAGCCGCCTCCCTCCAGGACCCCAGCGCCATCTTGGATCCGGGTCCTGGGAGGGAGGAAGCCCTCAGAGCAGCGCGATCACATCGCGCTGCTCTGAGGGTCTCAGGGGGGCGCGCAGGGAGCCCCCACCCTGCGCGATCCTCCCCTGTGCCCCCAGTACACCGCGATCATGTTTGATCGCGGTGTGCAAGGGGTTAATGTGCCGGGAGCGGTCCATGACCGCTCCTGACACACAGTCACGGGTGTCAGCTGTGATAATCAGCTGACACCCGGCGGCGATTAGCTGCGCTCCCTCCGGGAGCGCAGCTAATCGCCTATGACGTACTATCCCGTCCATGGTCAGAATGGCACGGGTTTTATGGACGGGATAGTACGTCTAATGTCAGAGAGGGGTTAAAGGGGTGGAGAATTTGTTTCACACAACTGTATAATATTAATTTTATGAGGCTACAAATTCTTGCAAGTCTTGTCCTCAACATAATTCACTGAATCTGTAATTTCCCAGCATATAGAGGATTTTGACGTCATTTTAAGATATACATATACTGCCCCTTTGATTGACAATTTAAAGGGGTTGTTGTTAACATAACCAAACTCACAGAAAATATCAAGAAACACGTCCTATAAGTCTTTCCAAACAAATGTCACTGCTCTGCTATTATTGCCCCTTTATCTGACTACTTTGAGGGATAATAAAAAAAAAATCAACTAAATTTATAGTATTAATCCAAAAGAGAGACTTACGTCTTGCCAAAACAATGGAACAAAGGAGCGAATCTAAAAAATCTCAGAAAAACAAACAGCTCCCATCACAATCTTTTGCCAGACCACCTGAAGACTCCCCAAACCCACTAAGTCCGACAAAATCAAGATCTCCGCAAAAAGGGGATGACTTCATACCTAATAAAACGGCACATCAATATAGCAGCTTTATTAAACCAAATTCACAAAGAAGCATGCTACCACAACTGCCCAAAAACAAAACTAATTTATCCCAACCAGACCCAAAAGACAAGAACCCAATACTTCCAACATCCTTTAAGTCCACTTCTACAGACAACATGGATACTTCTGTTTCTGCAAAAAGAAGAGCCCCTGAGGAAATGGACATCTTTGATGGCACTGATTTGGACTCATTCTCGGAGGACGCCTCTCCAAATGAAGGACCAGTATTTCACAGGAATAAGAAAGATCGCCCTAATCCTCAACAACAGACATCCAAACTGAGTCATGAAGAAGAGTTTTTCCAAAAGATCACAAATCTTATAGATGAAAGACTCAGACTTGGTTTTGAGAAATACCAGACCTCATTCGACGGTGTCTGCCGAGGCATCACCCAAAGGCTTGAAAAAAATGAGAAAAAAATTGTTGAAGTGGAAAACAAAATGGAGACTCTAACAAACCAAAACATGGAACTAAAAAAAGAAATTAACAATCTAAAAATAAAAATGGCTGATTTGGAGGACAGGAACAGAAGGAACAACCTGAAACTCCGCGGCATTCCTGAAGAAATTAAACAGCAAGATCTCTCAGATTTCGTAAAGACGATATTCAAAAAAGCTATCCCGTCTCTTTCAAATCTAGATCTATGCATTGACAGAATACATAGGTTGCCACGACCTAATAACATACCTAACGAAAAGCCAAGAGACACAATCCTTCGAATGCATTTTTTTAGTACAAAAGAGAGGATTCAAAAATGTATTAAAGATAATGGCTCTCTTCCCGATCCATATAACCAAATAAAAATCTATACAGATTTTTCTAAACATAGATTGGACATGCGTAAGTCCTTTAAAGAAATCACCAACCTTTTGAGAGAAAGAAATATACAATACAGATGGGGCTTCCCTACCAAACTGCTGTTTCACTACAAGGGGAAGACTGTTGCAATAAATTCTCCAGAAGAAGGCATGGAGTTCTTCAAATCTCCCACCTGAACATCTCTTCTTGAATAGTGGGTAGTGTTGAGCGATAGTGCTCGATATCTAAAAATATCGTATCGAAATTGTATCGCCGATAGCACTAAATATCGTCGATATCCGATTTCGATAGCGGAAGTCCCATGTAAGTCTATGGGAACAAAATATCGCAACAAAAAAAACCCTTTCTTACGTTGTAAACACAAAATATACACACATAGAATACATATATATATATATATATACATGTCATTGTGACATATATATACATATATTTATAGTTTATACACTTCTACATAGTAAAATAGACTCTGATTCAATTGCCGGGTAAAGCCGTGACATACCCCATAGAAGTCGACGGGCTCGGTGCCGAGTATCCCCAAAACCTCTGGCTCTGTGCGACTCAACTTGGGCGTCACGAACAGGATTCTGTAGCTCGCTATAAGCGAGTCCTGTGTGCCTGAATTTAACTGGTTTTGTGCTTGAGAATTGCTAAAATCATCAGAGAATGTATTTGCCATTTTTCCGCCATATCTGCGTCACGACGAGGCACTGGTGAAGAAGAAGGGCGTGCTCTTCATGGGTGTACTGTACACTCACTCAGTGACGTGAAAACGATGGCTCTAAATGGTACTGCAATGTAAGATCGTGCCCCACAGCTCTTCAGTTCCGCCTCCTCATCCTCCTCAGTGTGTGGAAACTAACACGAATTTCCCGCCTCCCTACAAAAGAGGGGCCCTCTCCAGATGCTAATGACACATGTGACTTGGCAGAGATGGCTAATGGACACGAGCAGAAGTGTGAAGGGATGGAGCAGTCAGAGCTCTCCCCCCACGGAAGCGACCCGATCGCCACGGAATCACCGTTGGGCACCGGCCTGGAAACCCTCCTACGCTGCAAGAAGCGGCGGATACCCTAAGAGGCCTGGCCCGGCACCGGGAGGAGGTCGCCAGGATGGAAGCGAGCTGGCGTGCCCTAAAACTAAACTTGGAGCGGCGCCAATCCCTCTTACCTGAAGTGTCTGTACCGGAAGGTGAGGCACCCGTTCTAGTAGAGGAGTCCTTGCAATGTGATCCGGTTGACGTTGTCGCAGTGGAGGCACCCGTTCCTGCAAAAACCGCAGCACCGTCAGCACCCCAGATCCCGCTGTCTGCCCCCGTCGCTGAGACAGAAGAAGCGACACCCGTCCTCATGGAGGAGGCCGCGCAGGCACCAGAGCACTACCTGCCTGTACCGGAGCCCCGACTGTCATCTGATTTAGAGCCGTCTGCTTCCTCCGCAGGGGAGCGCCGCCAGGACTGGGGGGCGACAGGAGAGCTGCCGCAAACCGGACACTGTAAGCTGCAGTGGAGTGGTGGAGACATGGAGCAGCTGGTGGAGGAGAATTACAACCGGCGTCAGGAGGAAGAGTGGAGACGTTGGGAGCGGGAAGCAGAGCGACAAAGGGAGCAGCGAGAAACCCTAAAACTTCGCCAACGTCACCTGGAGAAGGACCGGGCAGATAAGGACCGGATGAGAAAGGATAAAGGAACCCTGTGTGAGCCGCGGCGTAAGGGTGCAGTACGGAGCTTTAAATTGAAAGGTGGGTGGGGCTTCATCAAGGAGCCTGGACTTTATTTAGAAGTCTTTGTGAACCGGCGGGACGTGGAGGCTCACCTCCCAGAAGGACACCCGGGGAGGGACCTGTTGCCAGGAGACTTGGTGACTTACACCCGACACTGGGGTTACAATGGATGGTACGCCCTAAATGTTACCAGGTGCGACCCTACTCCCCAGTGTGTCAGGAACCTGTGAGACCCTCGGAGCCTTCAGCCTCCCACATCCAGGCCTCTGCAAAAGTGCCCACCCCACGCCGTAAATCTCCCAAGCCTCCCTCAGTGGTCTCCTCAGCAGCCCCAGCTATGGACATGATAAGTATAGCTGGCCCGTACCCGGCGCCTGTTAGGCCCCCTGGGGTTCGTTCAGTCCGGGACATAGGGTTCCAGACCCGGAGGGAGATGAAAGAGGTGGCCACACAGACCCAGATAGCGGGTCACGACTTGACTGTACAGGCCACACGACGTCATCAGGTCCTGGTGGTCCTTGGTGCCTCGGATGTTTGGCAAGCATCAGAAGAGTACCAGGTGGTACCTGGAACACCCCTGCCAAAGAAGTATAAATAACCCGGACAGGGTTCCTGTATGTAAATAGTTAAATTGTTGATAAATAGTTAAATTGTTTATGTACCCGGACGGGTGAATGTTTATAAAAAAGTTTTTTAATTTAATAAAAAAAAAAAAAAACACAGTTTTCATTACTTTTATTACAGTCTCATCCTGCGACGCCATCGATCTCCTGTAAAAAAAATGAAAAAAAAAAAAAAGTATACCACCTGACCGACGCAGTCCATAGTAACGAGTGTCCCACGACGATCCAGCTCTGCTACATCAGAATCCCGGCGAAGCACAGCTGATTACCTGCTTCCCCGGCGGTGACGTCATCGGACTGGTTTACGGCCGGGATTACCCTGCAGTCACTGCAGTTATCGCGAAAAACTGCATGTGACCGCCAGGGAGAAGATAATGGCGGCCATCAAGCAGTCCAGGACGTGACCGCCGGAGATCTTCTGCCAGGTAAGTGCCGCTGACTCCTGACAGACCCGACCGACGGACACTCACAGTGACAGTGACAAATCCGATTCCGGTATTCGATAAGACGAAAATATCGAAACGAATTATCGAAAGGCCGATAGAGCTAATATCGGCCGATAGCCGATATTTGCATTATCGTATCGCTCAACACTAATAGTGGGTATATTCCACGTTAAGTTACTGATTAGCTTCATTTATACTCCAAAAGAAACGAGTAATTGAAAGACCACTTAACTCTTATAATACCTCATTTCAATTAGGGGAATCTTGGTGAACAATCACCACACAAACTTTTCCCCACTTCAAAAGAGATCCCATCGAGAGTGTGGATCCTTTAAGAGAACTCTCTACTGGGACTTGATTTCGTTACAATTGTTCTATTATTGTATTTTACTGCTAAGTTTTCTTAATTGGATTATTTTACTTATTTATTTTTACCTTACTTTCTTTTTTTACTGTTTCATTAATATTATCCTGAGTGTGTTTTCAGCCTTTTGATTCTCATTATGCACATGAAAATAATGTCGTACAACGTCAGAGGGCTCAACAGTCCCTGGAAGCGATTTGCCCTGTGGAAGGAGATCAGACTTTCCCAAGCGGATATCATTTGTCTGCAGGAAACAAAACTCACCAAAGGTAAACATCCCTCTTTCTCTCACAGAAACTACCCACATATCTTTTCATCTCTTGGCCCGAAAAAGAAAGCCGGTGTTATGACTATAATTAAAAATACAACCCCGTTCCAGTTGATTGAGGAGATAGACGACCCTAAGGGAAGATTTCATATCTTGGTTTGCCAACTAAATTCCATAACTTGTACCATAGTAAACATCTATGCACCTAATAAAAAACAGTTGAATTTTCTTAGCAAATTAATAAAAAAAAATCCAGATTCACAGAAAGGGAGAACTGTATCTACTGGGTGACTTCAACATTGTCCCCGACGGGAACATTGATTCCACCTCAACTACACGTCATTTAGCACCCTCACTCAATAAATGGCTTATTAATAACGAACTATATGACACATTTAGATGTTTAAATTCTTCCTCAAGGGAGTATTCTCATTACTCCAATGTTCATAAAACATCATCAAGAATTGACCTTTTATTAACAGACATCTTTTCTCTCCCCAAAGTTAGAAAAGTATCTATCTTAAATAAATCAATTTCGGATCATTCTCCGGTCCTAATAGAATTAACTCTAGGCCCTTTTTCCAAAAATACCTTCCTCTGGAGGTGTAACTCCATACTATTAAAATTCCCTGAATATAAAAAAGAGGTTGAAGAAACTCTAAAACTTTATTTCGATGAGAACAAATCAGATAAGATAGACCCCTTTATCATTTGGTGTGCGCACAAAGCGGTCATCAGAGGTAAACTGATACAGATCTCTTCCAGACACATCCGTAAATAAAGAATATCCAATCTCAAATTAAACTAAAGGAAAACCTCCAAAATAGTCGAGCACATCCATCCCCAGAAATCCACTTAGAATTACTAAAACTAAGACAAAATTTGAAAGAAGCCATTCTAGATGATTATGATGTAGTAATTAAAGCATCAAAATTTAAAGTTTACTCAGAACTAAACAAGCCCACAAAATTCATGATGCAAAAAATAAAACGAGATAGGATTCGAAATAGAATCAACAAAATTAAAAATAACTTAGGTATCACCAAACAACATCCCAAAGACATAGCAGACACGATTGCAGACTACTATTATAACTTATACAATCTCAATCTTGATCCATCGTCTCCCCTACCAGATACCAAAAATATTCAAAACTTTTTCAAAAACCTACAACTTCCAAAAATAAGTCCATTAGATCTGAGTTCTTTAACATCACACATTACCTCTTCTGAAATATCAGAAACTATACATAGTCTTAAGTCACAAAAATCTCCAGGTCCTGACGGATTTGTTAACGAGTATTATAAAACTTATGTAGAAATTTTAGCCCCACACTTAGAACAGATTTTCAATCAGGCTTCCCTTAGCGGACACTTTCCCAAAGAAATGTTGGAGGCTATTATTATAATGATTCCCAAACCCCAAAGTGATCCCGAAGAAGTTCAAAATTATAGGCCCATATCACTTATTAATTCTGATCTAAAAATCTACTCCAAGATCCTAGCAAACAGACTGAAAAAAATCCTTCCTAAACTAATAAATAGAGATCAGTTGGGATTCATAGAGGGGAGGCAAACATCAGATGGCACCAGGAGACTGCTAAATATTATTAACAGGATTAACACCACCAAATGCCCAGCAATTATCTTATCTTTAGACGCTGAAAAAGCCTTCGACAGAATCAACTGGGAATATCTAAAATCAGTTTTATTCCATTTCGGCTTTAACAAAGATTGGCTGTCATCGGTGTTTGCACTCTACTCCTCCCCTAGCGCTAGGATCTACATCAATAATAATCTTTCTAAATCCTTCCCCATTAGCAACGGGACCAGACAGGGATGCCCCTTATCACCACTTCTCTTTGCCCTCGCCATCGAGCCTCTGGCAGAAATGATACGAGAAGATACATCAATCTCAGGTATCGATACACCCACAAGACAATACAAGATAAGTTTGTTTGCCGATGATATGATACTAACCCTATCAGACCCCATTAATTCCACCGCTTCTCTTCTAAAAATAATAGATTTGTTCTCTTCAATTTCTTTTTTTAAAATAAACAGAAAGAAATCAAAACTGCTACAACTCAACGTAAGCGACCGTATTAACAAAATTTTGAAAAGATTAACAGACTTCACCTGGGAGGATGAAGGGATTTCTTACCTTGGAATTCTTTTCACTAAAAAATCACACTCTACTATAAAAGCAAATTGCGATGCCATCTTAGACACTATTTCAAAAGATTTCCAATCCTGGAGCAAAATTGGTCTCACATGGACAGGCAAAATACTAGCAGTCAAATCAATTGTACTCCCTAAAATCCTTTACGTCTTTAGAGCACTACCTTTAAACTTTCCGACCTCTTATTTAACCCCTTCACCCCCAAGGGTGGTTTGCACGTTAATGACCGGGACAATTTTTACAATTCTGACCACTGTCTCTTTATGAGGTTATAACTCCGGAACGCTTCAACGGATCTTCGCGATTCTGAGATTGTTTTCTCGTGACATATTGTACTTCATGTTAGTGGTAAAATTTCTTCCATATAACTTGCGTTTATTTTTGAAAAATACGCAAATATGGCGAAAATTTTGAAAATTTAGCAATTTTCAAACTTTGAATTTTTATTCCCTTAAAACAGAGAAATATGTAACACAAAATAGTTAAGAAATAACATTTCCCACATGTCTACTTTACATCAGCACAATTTTGGAATCAAAATTTTTTTTTGTTAGGAAGTTATAAGGGTTAAAAGTTGACCAGCGATTTCTCATTTTTACAACAAAATTTACAAAGCCATTTTTTTTAGGGACCACCTCACATTTGAAGTCACTTTGAGGGTCTACATGACAGAAAATACCCAAAAGTGACACCATTCTAAAAACTGCACCCCTCAAGGTACTCAAAACCACATTCAAGAAGTTTATTAACCCTTCAGGTGCTTCACAGGAACTAAAGCAACGTGGAAGGAAAAAATGAATATTTAACTTTTTAGCCACAAAAATGATCTTTTACAAACTTTTTTTTTATTTTCACAAGGGTAAAAGGAGAAAATGGACAGATAAGGTTGTTATGCAATTTCTCCTGAGTACGCCAATACCCCATATGTGGGGGAAAACCACTGTTTGGGCACACGGCAGAGCTCGTAAGGGAAGGAGCGCCGTTTGACTTTTTCAAACTAAAATTGGCTGGAGTTGAGATTGGACGCCATGTCGCGCTTGGAGAACCTCTGATGCGCCTAAACAGTGGAAACCCCCCACAAGTGACACCATTTTGGAAACTAGACCCCTAAGGTACTTATCTAGATCTGTTGTGAGCACTTTGAACCCCCAAGTGTTTCACAAAAGTTTATAATGCCTGGGTGTGAAAAAAAAAAAAAAAAATTCCACAAAAATGATTTTTTAGTCCTAAATTTTTGAATTTTCCCAAGGAAATTGGACCCCAAAAGTTGTTGTCCAATTTGTCCTGAGTACGCTGATACCCCATATGTGGGGGTGGAAAACTGTTTGGGCGCACGGCAGGGCTTGGAAAGGAAGTAGTAACGTTTTGGAATGCAGACGTTGATGGGGTCATGTTCCGTTTGCAGTGCCCCAGATGAGCCTAAACAGTGGAAATCCCCACAAGTGACCCCATTTTGGAAACTAGACCCCCTAAGGAACTTATCTAGATCTTTGGTGAGCACTTTGAACCCCCAAGTGCTTCACACAAGTTTATAATGCCCGGGCATGAAAATAAAAAATCCTGTTTTTTTCCCACAAAAATTATCTTTTAGTCACTAATTTTTTATTTTCCCAAGGGTATCAGGAGAAATTGGACCACATAAGTTGTTGTCCAATTTGTCCTGAGTACGCTGATGCCCCATATGTGGGGGGAACCACTGTTTGGGCGCACGGCAGAGCTCGGAAGGGAAGGAGCACCATTTGACTTTTTCCAACCAAAATTGGCTGGAATTGAGATTGGATGCCATGTTGCATTTGGAGAGCCCCTGATGTGCCTAAACAGTGGAAACCCCCCACAAATGACCCCATTTGGGAAACTAGACCCCTAAGGAACTTATCTAGATCTTTGGTGAGCAATTTGAACCCTCAAGTGCTTCACACAAGTTTATAACGTAGAGCCGTAAAATTTAAAAATCATATTTTTTCCACAAAAATGATCTTTTCACCCCAATTTTTATTTTTCCAAGGGTAACAAGACTCCAAAAGTTATTGTGCAATTTGTCCTGAGTACACTGATACCCCATATGTGGGGGTATACCACTGTTTGGGTGCATGGCAGAGTTTGGAAGGGAAGGAGCGCCATCTCACTTTTTCAACGCAGAATTGGCTGGACGCCATGTCGTGTTTGGAGAGCTCCTGATCTGCCTAAACAGTGGAAACCCCCCACAAATGACACCATTTTGGAAACTAGACCCCTCAAGGAACTTATCTAGATGTGTGGTGAGAACTTTGAACCCCCAGGTGTTTCACTAAAGTTTATAACGTACAGCCTTAAAATAAAAAATCCTTTTTTTTTTTTACAAAAATGATTTTTTCGCCCCCAATATTTTATTTTCACAAGGGTAACAGAAGAAATTGGAACCCAAAAGTTGTTGTCCAATTTGTCCTGAGTACGCTGATACCCAATATGTAGGAGAAAACTACTGTATGGGTGCACGTCAGGGCTCGGAAGGGAAGTAGTGACGTTTTGGATTGCAGACTTTGATGGAATGGTCTGGGGGCGTCATGTCGCATTTGGAGAGCCCCTGATACGCCTAAACAGTGGAAACCCCCCACAAGTGACCCCATTTTGGAAAATAGACCCCACAAGGAACTTATCTAGATGTGTGGTGAGCACTTTGAACCCCGAAGTGCTTCACAGAAGTTTATAACGCACAGCCGTAAAAATAAAAAATCCTTTTTTTTTTTACAAAAATGATTTTTTCGCCCCCAATATTTTATTTTCACAAGGGTAACAGGAGAAATTGGACCCCAAAAGTTGTTGTCCAATTTGTCCTGAGTACGCTGATACCCAATATGTGGGAGAAAACTACTGTATGGGCGCATGTCAGGGCTCGGAAAGGGAAGTAGTGACGTTTTGGATTGCAGACTTTGATGGAATGGTCTGGGGCGTCATGTCGCATTTGGAGAGCCCCTGATGCGCCTAAACAGTGGAAACCCCCACAAGTGACCCCATTTTGGAAAATAGACCTCACAAGGAACTTACCTAGATGTGTGGTGAGCACTTTGAACCCCGAAGTGCTTCACAGAAGTTTATAACGCACAGCCGTAAAAATAAAAAATCCTTTTTTTTTTTACAAAAATGATTTTTTCGCCCCCAATATTTTATTTTCACAAGGGCAACAGGAGAAATTGGACCCCAAAAGTTGTTGTCCAATTTGTCCTGAGTACGCTGATACCCAATATGTGGGAGAAAACTACTGTATGGGCGCATGTCAGGGCTCGGAAAGGGAAGTAGTGACGTTTTGGATTGCAGACTTTGATGGAATGGTCTGGGGGCGTCATGTCGCATTTGGAGAGCCCCTGATGCGCCTAAACAGTGGAAATCCCCAACAAGTGACCCCATTTTGGAAAATAGACCCCACAAGGAACTTATTTAGATGTGTGGTGAGCGCTATGAAGCCCCAAGTGCTTCACAGAAGTTTATAATGTACAGCCGTAAAAACAAAAAAATCTTATTTTTTTTACAAAAATAATATTTTCGCCCCCAGTTTTTTATTTTCCCAAGGGTAACAGAAGAAATAGGACAAATTTCACAATAACTCTTGGGGTCCAGAGTACGCTGATACCCCATATGTGGGGATAAACTACTGTTTGGACGCATGGCAGAGCTCAGAAGTGAAGGAACACCGTTTGACTTTTTCAACGCAGAATTGGCTGGAATGGAGATCAGACGCCATGTCACATTTGGAGAGCCCCTGATGTGCCTAAACAGCAGAAACCCCCCAATTCTAACTCCAACCCTAACCCCAACACACCCCTAACCCTAGTCCCAACCCTAATCCCAACCCTAACCCTAATCCTAACTCTAACCCTAATCCTAACTTTAGCGCCAACCCTAACCCTAACTTTAGCCGAAACCCTAACCCTAATGGGAAAATGGAAATAAATACATTTTTTTTATTTTATTATTTTTCCCTAACTAAGGGGGTGATAAAGGGGGTTTGATTTACTATTTATAGCGGTTTTTATGATTGGCAGCTGTCACGCTAAAAGACGCTTTTTATTGCAAAAAGTAGTTTTTTGCATCGCCACATTTTGAGAGCTATAATTTTTGCATATTTTGGCCCACAATGTCATGTGAGGTCTTAATTTTTGCGGGACGAGGTGACGCTTTTATTGGTACCATTTTTGAGCAGGTGACATTTTTTGATCGCTTTTTATTTCGATTTTTGGGAGGTTAGAATGAACAAAAATCAGCAATTCATGAATTTCTTTTGGGTGAGGCGTTTTTATTGTTCCGCGTGTAGTAAAATCGATAAAGCAGTTTTATTCTTCGGGTCAGTACGATTATGGCGATACCTCATTTATATAATTTTTTTATGTTTTGGCGCTTTTATAGAATAAAAACAATTTTATATAAAAAATAATTATTTTTGCATCGCTTTATTCTGCGAGCTATAACTTTTTTATTTTTTCGCTCATGATGCTGTGTGACGGCTCGTTTTTTGCGGGACAAGATGACGTTTTCAGCGGTACCATGTTTATTTATATCCGTCTTTTTGATCGCGTGTTATTCCACTTTTTGTTCAGCGGTATGATGATAAAGCACTGATTTTTTGCTTCGTTTTTATTTTTATTTTTTAAGGGGTTCACAAAAGGGGTTAACTAGTGGGACAGTTTTATAGGGGGGGTCGTTACGGACGCGGCGATACCATATATGTGTACTTTTATTGTTTTTATTTTTTTTATTTACAATAAGTAATGAATTTATTGGGGAATATTTTTTTTTTTTTTTTGGATTTTTTTTTACACGTTTATTTTTACTTTTTTTTACTTTTTTACTTTGTCCCAGGGTGGGACATCACTGTATTTCATCAGATCGCTGGTGTGACAGTGTGCATAGCACTCTGTCACACCAGCGATGTGACAGGCAGTGCAGGACGCTTCCTCATGCCTGCTCTCGGCAGGCACTGAGGAAGCCGCCTCCCTCCAGGACCCCAGCGCCATCTTGGATCCGGGTCCTGGGAGGGAGGAAGCCCTCAGAGCAGCGCGATCACATCGCGCTGGTCTGAGGGTCTCAGGGGGGCGCGCAGGGAGCCCCCTGCCTGCGCGATCCTCCCCTGTGCCCCCAGTACACCGCGATCATGTTTGATCGTGGTGTGCAAGGGGTTAATGTGCCGGGAGCGGTCCGTGACCGCTCCTGACACACAGTCACGGGTGTCAGCTGTGATAATCAGCTGACACCCGGCGGCGATTAGCTGCGCTCCCTCCGGGAGCGCAGCTAATCGCCTATGACGTACTATCCCGTCCATGGTCAGAATGGCACGGGTTTTATGGACGGGATAGTACGTCTAATGTCAGAGAGGGGTTAAACAAATTTCAATCCTCTGTGTTCTCTTTCGTCTGGAACGGGAAAAAAGCAAGGGTGGCCAGGGATGTTCTCTTTAAGAGCAAATCCAATGGGGGACTTGGATTACCAAACATTCAGGCATACTTTTGGTCAAATCTAATAAAACAAAGCATATATTGGGTAAAGGAGAACACGCTTCCAGCTTGGATTGAACTAGAAAAATTTCATGTCAATTACCGCTCATTGAAAGAATGCTTGCTTAATCATATTTTCCAACGAAATCGTTATCAATTGCTTCATCCTATCTTCTTAGCCGCAACCCAAGCATGGGACAAAATTGCTAGACCACCTAAGAAACATAATAAACTAGCTAACTTAAATAACTTCCCACTCTCCTGATTGCAACCATCTATAAATTTCAAATCCCAGAGAGATGGATCCAAATAGGCATAAAAAAAATCGGTGATATTTATGTGAATAACAACTTTGTTAGTTTTAGCGACATTAAACTAAAATTTAATATTCATCCATCGGACTTTATGCACTATTATATTCTGAAAGAACATGTTCAAAACTTCATCCATAAAGTGCCTACAAAGGCAGAAGCTGTACACTTATTACTCAGTAATATAGGGCATAGGGTCTTCTGGAGCACCAAATACTTATACACTCTTTTCAACAAGGACAATAAGTTCCAAAAAAATATCTATATGTCCAGGTGGGAAACGGATCTACAGATCTCAACAAGTCCAGAGCAGTGGGAAGATGCTATAAAATACACATACTCCTCTAATATATCCCTACCCCTTCATGAATCCTTTTATAAGATGCAAACTAGATGGTACTTCACCCCAGTAAGATTAGCACGCATCAACAGCGACCACTCACACCTATGTTGGAGGGGATGTGGTTCCAGAGGAGACTTGCTCCACATTTTCTGGACTTGCCCAAAGATTGCACTATTATGGAATCAGGTTTCCCTACTTATCAATAATTTCCTTAAAAAAGACTATCCTCTTACTCCACAAACAGCCTTGCTATCTTTGGGACTAGAAGACATTCATCCTTCCAAGAGATACGTTTTGGTACATATCCTACTAATAGTCAAAAACCTGATAGCCTTCCACTGGAAACAACCAGATACCCCACAACGGCTGCATTAATAGATATGAGAAGAAATGGAACCACTGGAATTCAATATTTCCCAAACCCTAAACATAACCCTAATCCTTTTTACTGGTTTCAGGTGCCTCAGGATACTTTATTCAATTTTTTTTTCTTCACTTGTTTAATATGTGTTGCCTAGAATATGTAAAGTTATTTATTCTGAGTTCTCTACCCTCAACCCATTCCCTTTACTCTTCTATTAACCCTTTTCCCAAAGACCCTTCCCATTTCCCCTCTTCACAAATCATCTTGGAGAACAGATGTAAGGCGAAAATATCAATATGCTTTGATAAAGTTAATTTGTTGACTGTTAAAATATACAAAATGTTAATAAAAACTTTGGAAAACAAAGTATTGGAGATCTCACAAGCATTCGAAAAATTAAGACAGACCTACAGCAGGGGACAAGAGAAGAGTATTAAAATTAAGAACAATAAAAACTTTATTTTATTTATTTTTAGTGTTAGCAAAGTCCCATCACTTAGAAGGTAAATAGACCCTTCCCTTCAGGAACATGTAGCACCCAAATTGATAACAGCTATAAATAAAATAAACCAAGGTATCAATATGTCATAACTTTTTCAAACCAAATAAAAGGTGGAACCAGAAGACAAAGATGTGTTGTAAACATACAAAATATCTGCTAATTGGTTAAGTCTAGACGTCTGCTATTACTCAAATAGAGTACTTGCCTTATTTATTAGTGATGAGCGAATACATTCGGCACTATTCATTAGTCGCACAAATAATACAGTATTCTGGCTATTCTTTACTTTGCGAGTAATAAGGTATTTGGCCTTTTCTATATTCAAGTGACCCGCCCAGCATGTTACTTGCAGCCAATAAACTTGTTGGGCTGGTTTGCCAATCACAGTAATGCCGATGCCATGTTTGGTGTGGCATCTTTGGTGATTGGCTGGCCTTTCAGCGTCATAGGGACTATTTAAAGGCTGCCGGCGCCATCTTGCACACATTGCAGCCAAAAACAGTGGAGGGAGAGAGTAGTTTAAGCGTAGGGAGAGTGAAAGTAGTGTAGGGAGAGTGATAGGAGGTTATCGTGAGCATTATTTATTCCAAAAAGCTCTTTTTTTCAGAGCTGAAGATTGTCAAGAGATTACTTGTTTGTTAGGTGGGGATTTATGTAGGGAGAGATTTAATAGGAGGGAGGGTGAAAGGCAGGCAGCTGGGTGTTCTCATCATTGCAAGTACATGCTGCAGCTCTCTGCTATTTTCCACATAAAATACCTGATATTTGTCTAGCAGTTGTGCGACTGGCGCAATCTGGGTACAGATAAAATCGTATGTGACAATTTAACAGGGGCAATAATCTTCATTACTCAGCATTTGGAGTGTGTCAGCAAGTCGATTGAAAAAAAAAATGCTAATTTCCTATTGGTTTAAAAAATAGCGTATCTTTATCTAGCCGTTGCCATCAGGTTAGCCTCAAATCGCAGCTCAGAAGCAGGATCAGATTGAGGAATTGGAAAATGAAGTGGTAAATGATGAGGCCACTGATCCAACCTGGCACGGTGGCACGCCTAGAGAGCACAGCAGTGCAGAGAGGGATGGATCCGTAGCAAGAAAACAGGAAAGAAGAGGTAGTGGTTTGCCTGGAAGTAGAACTCGGTCAACTGTTCCAGAGCCCCCCATTCAGCTAGATAACAGGCCAAGGGTTGTTCTCCTGTATGGCAGTTTTTTTCTGAAAGTCCTTCAGAAAAAAACACTTTAACTTGCAGCATCTGCCAAACTAAGCTAAGAAGAGGCAAGAACACTGCCAATCTGAGCACCACCAGCATGCAAAAGCACATGGCAGCCAAGCACCCCAGTAGGTGGGCGGAACGCCTGGGTACCAAATCTGTTTCTGGGGTCAAACGACTGCCCCTTCCCCTGTGTTATGGCCCGTGCCTGTCAGCCAATTGTAGCACTCTGTGCTATGGAGTTGTAAAGCTTAGCCACCACAAATTACATATGATAGGCATATTTGGACTTGATGCGCAGATAAAATCTAGCCAAATTCAGTGGCACTGCTGCCATTCCATTCAGAGCTTCAGGCGGAAAGTTGTGGGCCATTCACGGTTCTGGACTGGAAATAATACTCTCAGAGATGGGAGGAGAGAGGCTGCACAAGCCCAAGGGTGGGCGCAGAGTGTGGGAGGAGCAGCCAAGGAGATAAGCATCAGCTTCTCACTTGGAGCTCAGTTTCTTCTTGCCAGAGGATCCGTTATCAGACAGAGCCAGTAAAGCCTGAAACTAAGATTTGGACCTGTGATCCATCAGCGCCTCCCTGTGGTCACATGCTACATAACACAGTAATTGAAACCTATCTATACCCTATCCTTTGTACTACACTCCTGACTGCATATCTGTATATTGTTCTGTAAATGTATGCTTGTATATTTCTAGAGCGCCTTTTAGGTGATTAAATATAAAATTAATCTTGGGCTGCTCTGTTATCTTGATCCACGAATCTCCACGTCTGCACGCTCGGTTGGTTATATGATACGCTACCAGGTTGGTTCCTCACCCGATATAATCCTGTTGTCGAATGGGGCTTATTTCAAACGAGGAACTGGTGGCAGAATACTGTATTGTTTTAGTGAGGAACTATAGCAGTGACAGCTGGGAGGTTTATATATATATCCCCAGCCTGGACTGGTGATATATATCCCCCCTCACTGGGAGCACCTCACTAACTCGTACCTATAAGGGAAGCCTTTCCAGCCACTATTTGCCCTCGGTGCAGTTCCCTGACTGACCTGGGGCAAGTGGTGGCACCAGAGAGCCGGCGCCTGCTAGATCCTTCTCTCCCCTCTCCCGGGGTGAGCGAAGTCGACCCCCCGTACCCTGTGATATCCCTCACGCCCACATTGCCAGATTGCGAGCCCTGGAATAGTTGCTGTTTCGAATTTTGGGAGCTGTCTTTCCACGACCTCTTGGCAGTAGAGGTACTCGATCCCCAGCCGACACTATTTTGCCCGGTGTGCCGTCCCCATGTTACATAAGCACATGTTACACAATATCAGCTGTGCTCTGGCCAACACAGTCACAGGGAAGATCCACCTAACCACAGACATGTGGACAAGTTCTTGTTGACAGGGACGAAACATTTCTCTAATGGCATGTTGGGTTAACCTGGTGGAGTCTGGGACAGAGTCAGAGGCTGTTACATCATACATCTTCCCCACACCAAGAATAACGGGCCCAACTTCCATCAGGGATTCAGTGTCCTCGTATTCCACTTCCTGTCTCTCTTCCTCCCCCTCCTCATGCTCATCGGAACTAGCCTCTCCATTACTCCCCAGCTGGGAAATCTGCAGCACTGCTATGGCGAAACGGCACGCTCTGCTGAAGCTCATCTGTTTAGGTGACAAAGCTCACAACACAGCTGAGCTGTTGAATGGGATCAAATAACAGACCAATCAGTGGTTCTCCCCCTGAACCTCCAACCAGGTCTGGTTGTGTGTGATAATGGGCGCAACTTGGTGGCGGCTCTAAAGCTCAGCAAGCGGGTACACATTCCATGCATGGCCCACCTGCTGAACTTGTTGTACTGCGGTTTTTAAAAACATACCCTGACTTACCTGGACTACTGGCCAAGTACCCCGTGTCAGCACACATTTCCGAAACTCATCTCAGGCTTTTGCCGGTCTAGCTTTGATGCAGCAGCACATTAATTTCCTCATCACCATCTCATTTGTGAACTGCCTACACTCTGGAATTTGACCTTCCGTATGTTGGCAAGGCTTAGTGAGCAGCAGAGGGCAGTTTCTGAATTCCAACTTCTCAATGCCCGTCAAAGTGACGTCGGCCCCCACGTTTTGTCACCTGGTCATATAATGCACCCAATCCTAGTTTACATCCTCACCAGTGCTCAGTAAATGATTGGTTAATTAGTGGATGTGTATAAAAAGAAACCCAGCACCCCAGACCTTCACTTGAACTGCAACTTGAGCTCTGACAACATGCCAAAAATCCACCCTGCGACCAAATCCTTGATTATCAAGAGGCTGAAGACCAGATCCACTGCAGAGGTGGCTGGCACCTTTGGTGTGTCTCAGCGTCAAGTACAAAGAATTAAAAAAAGATTTGAAGAGACTGGAGTTGGGTTTGACAAGCCCAGATCCAGCAGACCCAGCAAGACAACTGCTCAGGAGGAACGTTTGTTTGTTAGAAAATCCAAAGCAAGCCCCTCTTCCACTGCAGCAGAGCTCCAACAGGCCTGGTCACCTCAAGTCCCTGTGTCAACTAGAACAGTTTGTAAGATTCTGTTTCGAAATGGTCTCCATGGTCGAATCAGTGCCCAGAAGCCAGCACTAAACAAAAGGCAAATAAAAAACCATGTGGCATTTGCAAAGTCCCACAGCCTGCTAAACAGATGGACGCTGGAAAAGTGGCAGAAGGTGGATTTCTCTGATGAATCTTCAGTAGAATTACACCACAGCCGCCGCAAATACTGAAGGAGACCTACTGGAGCCCATATGGATCCAAAATACACCCAGAAAACAGTTAAATTTGGTGGTGGAAAGATCATGGTCTTGGGTTAAATTCAGTATGGGGTGTGTGAAACATTTGCAAGGTGGAAGGCAATATCAATAGCCTAAAATATCAAGAAGTATTCGCTAACTCTTACATTCCAAATCATAAAAGGGGTCAAATTCTGCAGCAGGATGGTGCTCCATCACATACATCCATCTCTACAGCAAAGTTCCTCCAGGCAAAAAAGATCAAGGTGCTCAAGGACTGGCCAGCCCAGTCACCAGACATGAACATCATTGAGCATGTCTGGGGTAGGATGAAAGAGGAAGCTTGGAAGACAAAACCTAAGAATCTAGATGAACTCTGGGAGGCATGTAAGACTGCATTCTTTGCTATTCCTGATGACTTCATTAATAAATTGTATGAATCATTGTTGAACTGCATGGATGCAGTCCTTCAAGCTCATGGAAGTCACACAAATATTAAATATGACTCTAATAGCACCACAACTTAATTCACCAATGTTATGCAACATATATTTGTATTTTAAGATAATTATTTGTTTGAATATCACATTACTTTCTGTGGGCGACAAAACTTTTGTCTTGCCATAATCTGACCATTCTATGTTCATTAAATGATCAATATTTCAGCATTGATGCCAATTTATTTTCTTAACCTAAACCACATTTGGGAGGGTTTCAGCTTTCAAAAGAGTAATTTACTGTAAGGCAGGGAAGGCGGATCACATGAGCAGGAGCGAGGCAGCAGACGCCATCATCTTGAAAAAGGGCTGAAAAGCACAAAAGATGAACAAAAGATGACACAAACCCAGCTTCATGCCTGTCCAGCATGGATGGCCTGAAGAGGAGGAGGAGGCTACATGAGCTCTGTAATACTACCTGTCATCTGATTAATACACTCCACAGACCTCGACAATCTCTGGGACATATCCTGTAATTACTCCATTGTTGCTCAAACCCATGTAAAAGATATACTCTGCCTGGTTGGGTAGTTTCCAGAAGAAGTGTGTAGGCTTGTGCAGATTGGTCAATGGCACTCCTGACTCTTTCCCTTGAGGAGACTGCTTCCAAGTAAAATGAGGCTTGTACATGTTCCTGACATGGGTTTCAGGCCTGACAGACTGACCACAATACAGGCCCTTGCTTGCATGCACTGTATTCTTAATTGAATTCTAATGCTTTTGGTGTCTGGTAAAATCCAATTTACTGACATTGATCTTACAGCTCACCCAACTCCTGTATTATATTCACCTTACAGTTGGTTCACCCACTATGACAGTGGTTCCATTGGGTCCAGTGGCAAAAATAAACTGTGGACCTTACAAAATGCAGGTTTCACAGCACATGGTGGCCCACTGAAATTAAAAGTGAGTTCTGCATAATGACATGGCGGTGGATATGGTGGTGGTGGGCAAAGCCCAAAATTCAAATGGGCATGTTTTAAATAGCATTGTAATGGGATGGGGAATATGTATTCCACTATCTTGCTAACTATTTGGCATGAGCGAGTGACCTCCCAAATGTAGGAGTGAAAGCCCTCACAAATGTTAAAGGAAAAACAAAAGCCACAATGCTCTGTATGAACATGTGCTAAAGAGGAGGAATAATTTTTTTATTTAGCATTTATATACATGTAATTATGAAGGAAAAAAATGTTTCTTAGCATTTTTCCCTTTAAAAAAATGTTTGGCTTGGTTTGGTAGTTTTTTTTTAAAAATGCCGGTCTTGACAAATTTGGGCCAAAAACTTTTGTAATTTGTTTACCTGTATAATACATATGTAAAAAGAATGTGACATGTATCAAAGTTAAATTTTACTAGTAAGATTTTAAGGTTACAAACACTCCTAACTTGCAAGCTGAAATAATGTATTTCAAACACAGTATCCAACACAAATGGGCCCACTCGCACTCTTTCACCTAATGGCCCCAAATAAACATTGAGCTGGCTCCAAACTGATTTCAGAACAAATTTTATCTACAGTGGCTTGGGATTGTATTCATTTCCTTGGCATTTTACAGGTTTTGCTGCCTTACAACCTGGAATCTCACGTTTTTTTTGAGGGTTAGCGTCAGTTCATGTAAAGAACATGCCTACAACTGTGAACATTTGGTTTTCTTTTTATTGTGTAGCAAACAATAAATAGGATAATTAACTGAATACTTCAGTGTGCATAACTATTCACCCCCCTAAAGTCAGTAGTTTGTAGAGCCTCCAGTAATTGCAGCTGCAAGTCATTTTGGATAAGTCTCTATGAGCTTTCCACATCTTGCCATTGGGATTTTTGCCATTCTTGAATGTAAAACTGCTTCAGCTCCTTCAAGTTACGGTAGATTGTTTCCACTGATGAACAGGAATCTTCAAGTCTGACCACAGATTCTCAATTAGATTAAGGACTGGCTTTGACTAGGCCACTCCAAAAACATTTACATTTTTCCCCTTTAACCATTGAGTATCGCTTTAGCAATATGATTTGGGTCATTGTCCTGTTGGAAGGTGAACCTACATCCCAGTCTCAAATTGCTGACAGACTGAAACAGGTTTTGCTCAAGAATATCTCTGGATTTCGCACCATCCATCTTACCCTCAATTCAGACCATTTTCCAGGGCCCTGCTGCAGAAAAACATACCCACAGCATGATGCTGCCATCACCTTGTTTCATTTTGGGGATGGTGATCTTGTGTGATGAGCTGGGTTGGTTTGGCGCCAGACATAACATTTATATCGGAGGCCAAAAAAGTTAAATATTGGTCTCTTCTGACCACAGCACCTTCCTCCATACATTTGGGGGTCTTCCACGTGTCTTTTTGGCAAACTCAAAATGAGACTTCAATTTTTTGTGCATAAGTAAAGGCTTTTTCTGTTCACTCTAACATAAAGACAGCCTCTATGGAGTGTATGGATTATTGTGGTCGAAAGGACAGATACTCCAATTTCTACTTGGAAACTATGCAGCTCCTTCAGGGTTACCTTTTGTCTTTGATTAATGATGTCCATGCCCAGGCTGAGAGTTTTGGTGGGCATACCTCTCTTGGCAGGTTTGTTGTGGCATCATGTTCTTTCTATTTGATGATAATGCATTTGACACTGCTCCAGGGGATCCTCAGAGAATTGGATATTTGTTTTAAAACCCAGCCCTGAATTGTACTTCTCAACAACTTTGTCCCTGACCTGTTGGGAGGTCTCCTTGGTCTTCGTGGTGTTTTCTGGCTATTGGTGCCTCTTGCTTGATAGTACTGCAGCCTCTGTGGTCTTTCAGAAAAGTTGTGTATATACTGACAGAATATGTGACACTTAGATTGCACACAGGTGGACTTCCTTTCACTAAGCATGTGACTTATGTAGGCAATTGTTTGCACCAGAAATTTTTAGCAGCTTTCTTGGGGTGAAAACATATGCATATGCCAATTTTTATTTATACAATCCCATACATTTTATTGATGCCATTTTTCTCACTTCACTTCACCAATGTAGACTATTAAGTGCTGATGCATCATACTTTTGCAAGCCATTGTATGTGGCTATCCCTGTTGTTTGCAACTGATTTGATTAACTTCATGTCTTGCCTTGCATTGTACTGTTTTCTATTGCTGTGGTCATTTTTACAAAACTGTCAACAGGAAGAAAAATCATACTGGTTGTCACTTTTGAATATGTGTTTTGTCTATATTCTGCCTATTCCTATACAGTATATACATTCACTGAGGGAATATTCATCAACATATAGTTGTCCAAATAATGTAAAGCCTACAAGGGCCACACTTCAAAATAACAATTGTAAGAACACATTCTGAGAATAGGTAAGTCCTAGAACAAAAGAAGTGAACTCACAAGACATAAAATAAAGCAGGAATCTTTATCTCATAAATGTCATGGTACAAATTAGAATGATTAAAAGATGCCTCAAAAGAATCAAGGATGCATAAAGATAACCTGGTAATCATAGTTTATACAGCTAGGGCACTAGAGTAACACTTATAGTCCATGAGTGTCTGTCATGAAAGATGGGGCAATCCATCATCAGTGCTTCCCAGTCTATATAAAGTATGGCATCGTGACAAATGATAGACAGTGATATTAGGTACAAAGTTTGTCATAAAATGAAAATAATGCCTGCCACTATAGATCCAGATACTGCATCCCTCCAACCTGACACGTGTTTCGCTGTGCTTTTTCAAAGGATATATCAGGATAGAGGGCGCCACTGAATTATAAACATGGATTGCTGTCATGGGTGTATCGCCACGAGGATCGTCGCGATTACACACTCTGACTTCTCACAGCTGAGTTGCTGTTTCTTTGTGTTTGGTAATGAGGGAGTTAATTTTACCTAGCTCTTTGCTAAGACTAGGTCCAGCCTCGCCCGGCTGCTTTTGATTATTTACTAATTAGCTTCCTTTATATTCCTGCCAGTCTGTGTGTTAGATGCCGGTGAAAGCATTCATGTAGTCTAGCAGACTGGATCGGTTCTGAGAATACTTAAGCTAAGAGCTCCTTAAGGTACTGCCACACTAAACAATCCCGCTAGCGATCACGATAACGACGCATACTAATGCGATCGCTAGCGGGATTGTTTCTATATCGCTAAGTGCGGCCACATTTAGCGATATAGTTAACGACGCTATCGCCGTTAGCGATCTTCTTAACGACTTTAGCGGTACAAAAGTACCGCTAAATCGCTAAGAAAAGGTGCCACACTAGCGATATATACTTACCCAGCGGGAGCGCCGACGAGAAAATAGGGTCCGGAACGATTCCAGCGACGAGCGAGATCACAGCAGGAAGCTCGTCGCTGGCAGCTGCCGCACTGAACAACATCGCTAATGGGATCGCTAAATAGTGATGTTTTTTAGCGATCCCGTTAGCGATATTGTTCAGTGTGGCATACCCTTTAGTTGTTTTTACTCTTATAGCTTATAGTTTATCTCTGAGACCTTAGGTGTTCCTACTGTGTGTGAGTGTTGTATGTAAGACTTTATTTACTTTATTTCTTGTCTTTCTTGTATGTCTTTCTGTTCATTAACCGTTACCTGTTCATTCCCTTTGGTGGTAATCAGGGTCCTTCTTAGGACTAGATTACAGTTGGCAGGGATTGATAGGAGACAGGGTTTACGCTGGTGGCCTGGACCTCTGTACCTTTAACAGTACCTCCAGGTAGAGGGATTAGTCAGGACCCCAGTTTAGGGTCAGCATAGACCCCGGTCACCCTCTAGCCGTAGACAGCGTATAACGGATTCCGTATTGACCCACTGGACATTCTGTCAGGTAATTCTATGTTATCATATATCTATGCGCATGTTATATAGTATGTTGCCCTTTTGATATAGATTACTGTCATCACATATATATATCTGCTATACAGCGTGACATTTTCACCGGCCCATACTAAAGATTCTCCCCAGCTGTCATGGATCCAGTAGCCCAGCTGGCCCGGCAGTTGCAGGGGTTGTCCATGGAGTTTGCAGACATTAAGTCCAAGGTTTTGTCCCCCCCGGAGCAAACCAGATCTGAACCTAAGGTTGCTCTCCCGGACAGGTTCACTGGTGGGTGGGACAAATTTTTTACTTTCCGGGAGGCATGTAAATTGTACTTTCGGCTGCGGCCTCGGTCATCTGGGAGTGAAGAGCAGAGGGTGGGAATTGTTATCTCGCTCTTACAAGGGGACCCTCAATCTTGGGCGTTCTCTATTCCTCCAGGCTCCCCAGATCTCCAGTCAGTGGATCGATTTTTTACTGCCCTGGGTCTGGTATATGATGATCCGGATCGTGTTTCCCTTGCTGAAACAAAGTTACGTAAAATACGGCAAGGAAATCGTCCAGCGGAGGAATATTCTTCTGAGTTCCGTAGATGGGCAACAGATACTCAGTGGAATGACCCAGCTCTTAGGAGCCAGTTTTGTCAAGGGTTGTCTGACAAATTAAAAGATGTGTTGGCTCAGTATGATTCTCCTCCATCACTGGAGGCTGCTATGGCCCTCGCTATTCGCATTGATAGACGAATTCGGGGAAGACGCGAGGTAACTCCGCCTCCCGTGATGACTCCACCTACTACTAAAGTCCCTTATACTGAGGTTCCCCTGGTCTGTTCTGAGGAACCCATGCAGTTGGGAGGGACATCCTTTGGTAGGAGGGAATCGGCGGTGCACCGCAAGACTAGAAGGTGTTTCTTTTGCGGGAGAGAGGGACATTTTGTTGGGGGGTGTCCATCCCGGGCCTCTTTGAGCAAAGGAGTTAACCTGGGAGTGTGTATTTCGTCCCCAAATCCCTCTCAGTTTCTCGTGCCTGCGGAGGTGGTGATTGGTACTAGAACTGAGAGGATTTCTGTTTTTCTTGATAGTGGGTCCGGGGCTAATCTGGTGGACGCTCGGTTTGCCCAGGTGCATGGTATGCAACTGAGTGTATTGGCCAAACCAGTCCCTATAGTCTCTATTGATTCTAGACCTCTCGGTCAAGGTAGCTTGGTACAAGCTGTTCATAACATAGATCTTCGAGTAGGGGCAATACATAAAGAGCAATTGTCTTGTTATGTGTTGGAGGGTCTACCTACTCCTATTGTGTTGGGACTTCCTTGGTTGGCTAAACATAACCCAGTGATTGATTGGCAATCCGGAAAGATTAGCCAGTGGGGTGAATTTTGCAGGAATAACTGCATGAGCACGGTCATCGGTGCGGTTGTGCCTAGGACTTTGTCTCCTTTTCTGAAGGACTTTGGGGAGATGTTCTCAGAGGAGGGGTGTAAAGAGTTACCTCCTCATCGCGCATATGACTGCTCAATAAAGTTGCTTCCTGATGCCTTATCTCGTACTTTCCCAGGGGCCGGGAGGACGGATGATCCGGTTCCTATTCCTCAGGAGGGAGTTGTAGTGTCAGCTGTATGCTCTGAGCTTGAGGGGGAGGTATTGGGGGCTCAGGGGGACGCCCCTGTGGGACTTCCAGGGAGACTGATAGTTCCAGATCGGTTAAGACTGAAGGTTACGGGGAACCGTTACAAACGGATGGCTGATAGGGGGAGTTTCTGGTCTAGATCTGAAGGTGAACGATCTGGTTTGGTTGTCTACCAGGAATATAAAACTTAAAGTTTCCTCCTGGAGGTTGGGTCCCAGATTCATCGGGCCGTACAGGATCAGTTCCATAATTAATCCTGTGGCATTTCGTCTGGACCTCCCTCCTACGTTTAAAATTCATAATGTGTTTCACAAGTCTTTACTTAAAAAGTATGTGGCACCAGTCATACCGTCACCTCTACCTCCTCCTTCAGTGGTGGTCAATGATAACGTGGAATTTCATGGGTCGAAAATCATTGACTCACGTCTCAGTCGCCGATCCCTTCAGTACTTGGTTCATTGGAGGGGTATGGTCCTGTGGAGAGGACGTGGGTCCCTGCGTCTGATGTTAACGCAGATCGATTGGTTCGGACCTTTCACACAACTCACCCGGGCAGACCTGGCCCTGAGGGTCCGAGAGTACTGTCATGGGTGTATCGCCACGAGGATCGTCGCGATTACACACTCTGACTTCTCACAGCTGAGTTGCTGTTTCTTTGTGTTTGGTAATGAGGGAGTTAATTTTACCTAGCTCTTTGCTAAGACTAGGTCCAGCCTCGCCCGGCTGCTTTTGATTATTTACTAATTAGCTTCCTTTATATTCCTGCCAGTCTGTGTGTTAGATGCCGGTGAAAGCATTCATGTAGTCTAGCAGACTGGATCGGTTCTGAGAATACTTAAGCTAAGAGCTCCTTAGTTGTTTTTACTCTTATAGCTTATAGTTTATCTCTGAGACCTTAGGTGTTCCTACTGTGTGTGAGTGTTGTATGTAAGACTTTATTTACTTTATTTCTTGTCTTTCTTGTATGTCTTTCTGTTCATTAACCGTTACCTGTTCATTCCCTTTGGTGGTAATCAGGGTCCTTCTTAGGACTAGATTACAGTTGGCAGGGATTGATAGGAGACAGGGTTTACGCTGGTGGCCTGGACCTCTGTACCTTTAACAGTACCTCCAGGTAGAGGGATTAGTCAGGACCCCAGTTTAGGGTCAGCATAGACCCCGGTCACCCTCTAGCCAGAGACAGCGTATAACGGATTCCGTATTGACCCACTGGACATTCTGTCAGGTAATTCTATGTTATCATATATCTATGCGCATGTTATATAGTATGTTGCCCTTTTGATATAGATTACTGTCATCACATATATATATCTGCTATACAGCGTGACAATTGCCCAATAAGGAGGAAGAACATCATAATGACAAGAGTGTTGTGATGGAGGTATGCACTCTGATATCATTTGTGCGCAGTCCTTTTTTACTGATTTTTTGATAGAACAGGTTTGAAAAACCTACTTCCTTTTTTTATTTAATATGATAAAAAATAGAAAAACTTATGCTAAAATGAAATTACTGATGAACTCTGAATCAACACACTGATGAAAATCGGTCAGGTTTTCGCGTATGGTATAATCATTGACATCTGAATGTGGCTTAAGAGACAATGTCACAAACATGCATGAATTGGAATGTAAACATGTTCATGCTGAGTTTTCTATGGATTTTTAAGGGCTGAAAAATATGTCATGGAAAACAGAAGGACTTTTTGATACTTTTTTCTGTATGGGCCATTTTTCAGCAATCCCATAGACAATGAATGGAGCTGTGCAGGCACCTCTATTAATGAAGGGGCTGCAGAGCCACAATCTCAGTTTCACTGGGAGTTCCAGTGGTTGGGCCCTCAACAATTAACAACTTTTTGGGATTTTTTGGCAATAAGCTTTTAAGCTTTTTTTGGTTGGATTTTGAAAAATAATCTGCTCCAAAATTCTCATAAGAACTCTGTTTTAACATACCTTCATATAAGCTGAAAAGAACCATACAGCTTACGTATAACGGATGCTGATAACGGTAACAGAGCCAATTACCAGTTTACAAATATGTGTTATCCACTGTATTTTTATTCATGAAATGAATACCATTTGATGAGGTATTTAAAATTCCTGCTGTGTTTCCTTAGAAAATGTTATTATTTTACTGGGTTAAGTCCGCAGTTTGCTCATTTTCCTTTACCTTTTGTATTTTCAATAAATGCCACTTGAAATACAGAAGCAAAATACCCATTCAGGATTATTCAGCATTGTCTGGTATTTCTATCTTGATAAATATACTTTGTTGTAGTACAAAGAAACAAACAATTGAAAACTATAAATCCATTTGGATTACACTTCATATAAACGGTGCTGTCTTCTAGCAAATTTACCAATAATGTGAATTCACAAATTCGAATATTATAATTGAATTCTTTGATTTTCATTAAGGAAAAGGATCCTTTAACTCAGTAACAACTGACATACCATGTAGTAAATAGCAATCATCGTAGACACACCACGCTAAACACACTCAGTTTTGTTTTGCTAAACTAAGCAAAATTAGTTGAATGCCCTGACAATGGCTGCAATATTTTATTGTAAATTATTTTTTCACTTGTTTTTGTGTCTGTGCATAAATTATAAATTTGCTGAAATTTATTATTCATCTGAGATGTAATTAATATGCAAAATTATGCAAATGAAGATGCAATTAGGCTTCAATTCTCTAGTGGAATTTTCCATTATAATTTAATACAAAGTAATAGAGTAATTGGTGTCACGTGTAATTATAGTTACTCAAGTGTACTTGCAGGCGTGCAAGTGATGTGGTATATGTTAGTGACCCTATGCAAATGGACTAGCCAGTCATTTAACACCGGAGGACAATGGAGAGATTGCATAAAAACTAGTATGAGTAATAATGACCCCACTTTCTTTTCATTTTAAGAATTACAGGAGTAATTTTAACTAATTTTTCTGCATTTACTTACAAGATTTTAATCAGCTTTATACAGCGAGCTGTTTATTACCTTGAATTTATATGATGCAATTATTTTCTATTCAAACAGAGAAAAATGCATTAAAATGTCCATAAAATACATAATATTTTTCCTGCATAGATATATGCCAATAACTATTTGCTCACTGCAAAATAAAATAAATCCTAATGGGAGTTGCTGAGGAATACTTTGAATATGTTTGGTAATTTTTGAGCATCAATGCTATACATATGCGTCTAAATTGTGTATGCAGGGATAATCAGTATGAGTATTATTTGAACACTGTTTATTTCATTTATCTAAACTGTAATATGTGTTAGCCCTGCAATTTAGATATAATAGTGTAATGGTGATTGTCAGTAGCACAAAACCCTATGCCGCCAAAATCATCCGGCCCTCCCACCATTCTTCTGGAGTTACTTCCCACTTTTAAGGGGTAAGGTTTCTCCTTGTGGAGAGTGACATACCAGCTCTGGCATGTCGAGGTAAGGAGGCTTATTTGCCATGCAATGCTCCTCTGGGAAATTTAATATGCAAATTGCCTCCACTTTTAGTGTCTTCAGTCACTTGCTCACTTGTAAATGAGGAATTCAAAATCTTTAAATTACCGACACATAAGACCTCATCCATACATGTAACTAAACAGCTGTCTAGAAAAGAGAAATGGCAGACAATCCATGTAATATAAAAATGTTAAAGTCTTCTTTATTAAAATATGTAATTCATTAAATATGTAGAAACAGGAATTGATTCACATGATAATCATAACCAGCTTCAATGTTTCATCACTACCTTTTTCCTTCCACACCTACAGGATTCTTTTTGGCCTGTCTCTATTTTTTTGGAATTTACATGTACTTTATACTGGAAATATATAAGCAACTTTGTAGTATATGTTTTCAGAGAAATCTGATTCTTCCTCTGTCAGGACTGATCAGTTATTCTCAAAATTCTCAATTCTGGGAAGACATATTTTAACATTACTGAGATAGGAGATGACAGTTGCTACTGATAAGGTTTTTTCTGATAAGATTCTATGTAGAGGGGAAAGGGAGGAGGAGTGAGGAACTTTGCCTCTAGTTCCTTCCTACTTCTCCCCATCTCCTCTGCATAGAAGCTTATCAGTAACAACTGATCTTCTATCTCAGTAATGGGAAAATCTGTCTTCACTGAGTACAGATTATACTCATGAACTAAAGGTACTGCCACACTAAACAATCCCGCTAGCGATAGCGATAAAGACGCATACTAATGCGATCGCTAGCGGGATTGTTTCTATATCGCTAAGTGCGGCTTAACTTAGCGATATAGTTAACGACGCTATCGCGGTTAGCGATCTTCTTAACGACTTTAGCGGTACAAAAGTACCGCTAAATCGCTAAGAAAAGGTGCCACACTTAGCGATATATACTTACCTGCGGGGCGCCGACGATCTAAATAGGGTCCGGAACGATGTCAGCGACGAGCGAGATCACAGCAGGGGCCTCGTTGCTGACAGATGCCGCACACAACAACATCGCTAACGGGATCGCTAAATGGTGACGTTTTTTAGCGATCCCGTTAGCGATGTTGTTTAGTGTGGCATACCCTTAAGAATTTTTAAAATGAATAATCAGTCCTGGCTGAGAAAGAAGCAAATTTCTCTGATAAGACATATTGAAAATTTGCTAATTTTAATGTGTACTACTGCCTCCTGTTTCCAAACTAGTTCAGTGGGGTTGGACAGGACATCGAAGTGAGTGTGGCCCAGTGGAACAAAATCCGTTCACTGGTTGTCCAGTAGGCTAAAAGAAAACTCACCCTTCTTTGTGATACAGTGTCATTTTATTGTCTTCAAGTGGTTAAGTGTCAAATTCCTTATATAGAATGAACTTTATACACATTGTAAGCATCAAGATTAGTGTTGAGCGATACTGCTCGATATCTAAAAATATCGGATCGGAAAGGTATCGGCGATATCACTAAAATATCGGCGATACCCGATACCGATACCGGAAGTCCCATGTAAGTCTATGGGAACCAAATATCGACATTAAAAAAAAACCATTCTTGCCTTGTTGGTTAATTGTACATGAATAGTGTTGAGCGATACGATAATGCAAATATCGGCTATCGGCCGATATTAGCTCTATCGGCCTTTCGATAATTCGTTTCGATATTTTCGTCTTATCGAATACCGGAATCGGAAGTTCCCATAATTCTTTGCGAGGCAATGTGATTTTAGTCAGCCAATGAGGAATCCTAAGAAGTGTGGGCACATCCTGTACTGCTGCGGTCATGTTAACTAATGGCATGGCTGTGATTGGATGCTGAAATGATGTCAGAATGCACTATAAAAGGCGCCGCCGCCATTTTAGCGTCACTGTGCTGTGAATTCAGTAAGGGACAGAACGCTGCTGTGCTGACTCTGAGGGACAGTTAGAGATTGCGATTTAGTGTACTGTGCTGTAGGCAGGCTAGCACCAACCGCTGTGTAAAGCTTCCTTTTGCCTGCAGTGTTGTTTTAACAGCTCTGCAAGGTGTGTGTGAGTGCAGGTGACGCTGCAGTTTGCTCTGCATGCAACGCTGTCTGTAGGCATCTGCACATGTCACTCACAGACTATTTTTTTTTTCCTTCAGTGTAATTCTTGCAGCTCCATGCAATTTAACTATTAGTGTGACGCGCTTCCATCCGTATACAATACATTGGTTGCAAACACTATAGAAGTAGACAAAGGAGTAGCCTTTCACAGATTGTGGACAGTTGTGTTTCAGTGTTCACTTCAGTCTGTGTTTTTTATTTTTTGAGTGCACATCACGCTCCAGTTACTTGTTCAAGCACTGCTGCTTGTACTCTGCTGAGCGTGTCTCAGTGCCTCATCCTTTTCATTTCTCTCCAATTGGTTCTGCTCCATTCCATTTAAAATAAATATAATCTATTAGTGTGAAGCGCTTCCATCCGTATCCAATACATTGGTTGCAAACACTATAGAAGTAGACAAAGGAGTAGCCTTTCACAGATTGTGAACAGTTGTGTTTCAGTGTTCACTTCAGTCTCTGCGTAATAACCACACTTAGGCCTTATAACTTTTCTGACTTTCTTTATCAATCTACCAAGATGAAGAAGTCAGTGAGTAAGGCACGTGGTCGTGGCCGTGGAGTTTCAGCAGGGAGAGGACGTGGGGATTCTGTGTCTGCTGCCGCCCTCAGTGACACAGCATCCACCATTTATCCCCGTGAGCGTTCCTTTATGTGCACTTTGGTAGGAGCTCGGCGTGCCCCCCTGCTGCGGGAAGAACAAATTGAAGCCGTTGTTGGTTGGATGGCAGCCAATGCATCGACTTCAATTCCTTCCACCTCCTCTCAGGAACACAACACTGTTGAGCAACCATCTGTCTGTTCACCGCCTGTCAAATTGCCAAGGCAGTCAGAGAGTTCTGTACAGGAGCCAGCTGAGTCTCTGCTTCTGTTCTCAGAATCTGTTGGCTCGCAAACACGGGCACAGGCAAGCAGCATTCTGCAATTTGAAGAAGAGGGAGTATGCAGTGATGCGCAACAGCTGTGTCTCTCTCAATCTGAAGAGGCGGGTGAGCCAGTGCCGATGGACAGCACACCGCAGAACGCATCTTATGATGATGATGAGACTCAGGTGCCAGGTTTTGTGGAGCATGGTGCTGCCCAGACCATCCAACAGCAGCAGGTGTTGGAAGAGGGTAGTGGAGATGATGAAGTCCGAGACCCAACATGGCGTGAGCAACAGGAAGGTGGTGGGAGCAGCTCTGAGGAAGAGATTGTCCCAACGGTACAAAGAGGAGGGAGAGGTAGGCTGCAGACTCGCTTGCCAGTAGCCTCCAGTTTGGCACCTGTTGGGAGCAGTTCTCTTAGAACTGTCAAAATTGGCGCTCCCATGACTTGCACTGCGTGGTCCTTTTTTGACAGACTTGTACATGATATTTGCTATGTTCAATGCAAGCTGTGTAAGCAAAAAGTTAAAAGAGGTAAAAATATCAGGAACCTGAATACCACAAATATGTGGACACATGTACGGACAAAGCACGTAGCTGAGTTCCAAAGACACACTGGAGATGTAGGCCAACTTACAGCAGCACCTACATCTTTAGGTCATGTTCGAGCCTCTACCTCCAGCTCTCACACACCTGTTTCGGCTTCCTCACAGGATCTCCATGGAAGAACCTCGGTCACTGTTGTCCATAGAGAAACTGTTATTCCACCCACTGCAGCGAGTTCACAGTCATCGTCACACTCCAAGAACAAAAAACAGCCATCGGTAACACAGGCATGGGATAAAAGACGGCCATACTCGGCAAACCATCCACGAGCACAGGCTCTGAATGCTGGCCTTGCAAAACTCCTGTCCCTTGAAATGCTGTCATTCAGGCTGGTGGAGACTGACAGTTTCAGGAACTTTATGGCATTGGCAGTCCCACAATATAATGTGCCAAGCCGATTTTATTTCAGCAGGCAAGCTGTCCCTGCTCTGCAAAAACATGTCGAGGGAAACATTAAACATGCGCTACTAAACGCCGTCAGTAGCAGGGTCCACCTGACCACCGATGCGTGGACCAGTACCCATGGCCAGGGACGATACCTTTCCCTCACTGCCCATTGGGTCAATGTTGTGGAGCCGGGTACAGATCTTGCCAGTGGCGCTGTACGTGTTCTGCCAACTCCAAGGATTGCAGGAATCCAGTCTGTGCACATTGATTCCTCCTCCTACTCCAGTTCCTCAGAATCATCGCTGCACGAGCCGTCACGGTATACCTCCACATGGACCCGTGAACGCTTACCTGTTGCGACCGATATGAGCACAGCCGTGGCCAAACGTCAACAGGCCGTACTGAAATTAATTCCCATGCAGAATCGAAGCCACACAGCGCAGGAGCTCTGGGATGCCATCAAGCAGGAGAGCGATGTGTGGTTTTTGTCAGCTAATCTCCAGCCAGGCTTGGTAGTGTGTGACAATGGCCGAAATCTGGTGGCAGCTCTGGGCCTTGGCAACCTCACTCACATACCATGTCTGGCACATGTGCTGAACTTGGTCGTGCAGAGTTTTTTGAGGGACTATCCGGATCTTGATGCACTGCTGCACAAGGTCCGCCTAGAGTGCGCTCACTTGCGACGTTCCAGCATGGCCAGATCGCGCATTGCAGCTCTGCAAGTCAGATTTCGCCTTCCTGAACATCGCATCATATGTGACGTACCCACCAGGTGGAATTCCACGTTACATATGTTGGAGCGGTTGTGTGAGCAGCAGCCAGCAGTAATGGAGTATCAGCTGCAACAGGCGCAATCAACTCGCAATTTGCGCCGTTCACACTTCACCACTACTGAGTGGGCCTCTGTGAAGGACATCTGCGACGTTTTGCGGGCGTTTGATGTCTCAACGCGGATGGCGAGTGCAGATGATGCACTAGTCAGCATGACTGTCCCCCTTATCTGCCTGCTTCAGAAATCACTGAAAGCACTAAAGGAAGAGGTTTTGGAAGAGGTGGAGGATGAGGAGTCACAAATTCAATTACCTTCAGGACAGTCAGCGCAACGTGGTTCCTCACAAAGGGCTGGGCAGGGCTCACTTTGTGAGGAGGATGAGGAGGAGGAGGAGTCAATGGAGGAGGAAGAAATCCCTACAGAGGGAGGTACACAACGCTCTAGTCAGTATGTAGAGCGAGGGTGGGGTGATGCAGAGGAGACAGAGATGACGCCTCTTCCAGAGGACAGCCTTTGTTGGCCAGTTGGGAGTCTGCAGCACATGGTTGATTTCATGCTTCAGTGCCTGAGAAACGACCGCCGCATCGCCCACATTCTCAGCACGTCAGATTATTGGGTGTACACCCTCCTAGACCCTCGCTACCGGGACAACTTACAAACCCTCATCACACCGGTGAACCGGGACCGTAAAATGCAGGAGTACACTGGTGCAATCCATACTGTTGTACATTCCAGCCGAGAGAGGTGCTGCTGCTGCTGCTACTGCTTTACAAAGCAGCTCTGTGCGTCGAGGCAGTGTAGACACCTCTACAACAAGAGGGATCAGAAGCAGCGCCTCTGCACAGGGCAAGAACTGTATGTTACAAATGTGGCAAAGTTTTGTGACAGCGCCAGCAAGGTCTACACCATCTGAGACGGCTCCAGTCACCAGGAAGAAACGTTTCCGTAAGATGGTGACAGACTACTTGGCTTTCCCTCTAAGTGTACTCCCAGATGCCTCTTCCCCTTTCATATTTTGGGTCTCTAAGTTGGATACATGGCCAGAGCTTAGCCAGTATGCATTGGAGGTGCTGGCTTGCCCTGCTGCCAGTGTATTATCTGAGCGTGTCTTTAGTGCTGCAGGTGGTGTAGTAACAGACCGTCGCATGCGACTATTCTCAGAGAATGTAGACCGGCTTACTTTTCTGAAAATGAACAAGGCATGGATCTCACCTGAATTTGCCTGTCCGTTTTCAGATTAAATAACTGTTTGGCAAAGTTTTCCATGTCTCCTGTTATGTTCATCTTTCTACCACCTGAACTCTACTCCCTGGGCTACAACACCGCCATTTGTTGCTCGTAAGTAATTGGCAGGGGTACTGACTCCTGGCCAGCCTGGTTACAGCACGACAGCTGTTTCCTGGCAGTGTGAACGTCAATTATCCTCCAATAAGTTGTGCTGTCGTGTTGCATTCGGGTTAGCCGACTCTATGGTGCCTGCAGTTTAGGTGATTCCTATGTGTGCTGTGGGATATGTAAATAAAGGCGGTTTCCATTGTGACAATAGGATAAGCACCCACTGTAGGACTGTGTGATTCGGTAACTGCAGACGGCTTGCGTCCTGTCAACTTACATTTTCATGGGTGCGTTCTTCTACCCGTCCGGGGTCCAGTACCGTCAAGTGGTTCTCCCCAGTGCCTTTGGCCTAGGTGCCTCCATCTCCGTATCCGAGTTCCAGCAACGTCTGCTGGTCCTTGGTAGTGCTTTGGAGCACAGGTACCTCCTGCTTAGTAACCGTGTCACAGTAACGTCAGCTGGTACTCGGTTGTGACATTGCCTCTTTTCCTTCTGCTACCCGTCCGGGGTCCCGTACCGTCAAGTGGTTCTCCCCAGTGCCTTTGGCCTAGGTGCCTCCATCTCCGTATCCGAGTTCCAGCAACGTCTGCTGGTCCTTGGTAGTGCTTTGGAGCACAGGTACCTCCTGCTTAGTAACCGTGTCACAGTAACGTCAGCTGGTACTCGGTTGTGACATTGCCTCTTTTCCTTCTGCTACCCGTCCGGGGTCCAGCACAGTCAGCTGGTCCTCATTACTTCCATTGTCTCTTGCTCCATCTGATACCCGTCAGGGTTCCAGTAACGTCAGCTGTTTCTCGGAAATTAGACGACATTAAAGACCACCCAGAAGAAGATGACGACAACAAGGACGACGAGCATGAAGCCAACCAGCCTGAACACCATCACAAAGAAAAAATAAAAGATTACCCAGAAGAAGATCACCAACAGGACAAAGAAGGTTAAGACAAACTACAAGATACAGAACAAGAGACAGAAGAACAATAAGCAAAAGATCAAAAAGCAGAAGAACATGAAGTATAAGACCAAAATGAAGAGCAAAATATTGCTCTAAATTCTAAGCAGAAGAAGACTAAGCAGTGTATGGGGTGAGTCCGTTCCTCCTCGTGGTGCCCCTGGAAAATGCCTGCTGCTGCAGGCTAAACTGAACACGGACAAATACTGTTGTAATTTAAATCTTTTGTGACAGCAAGAACGGAAGGATGAACAATTCATACTTTTACAGATTACAAGTACAGAAATCTCTGTCACAAATAAGAATATGATGAAGAAGATGAAGAGGAAGAAGATGGGGAGAACCAGTTGACGGTACTGGACCCCGGACGGGTAGCAGAAGGAAAAGAGGCAATGTCACAACCGAGTACCAGCTGACGTTACTGTGACACGGTTGCTAAGCAGGAGGTACCTGTGCTCCAAAGCACTACCAAGGACCAGCAGACGTTGCTGGAACTCGTATACGGAGATGGAGGCACCTAGGCCAAAGGCACTGGGGAGAACCAGTTGACGGTACTGGACCCCGGACGGGTAGCAGAAGGCACCCATGAAAATGTAAGTTGACAGGACGCAAGCCGTCCGCAGTTACCGAATCACACAGTCCTACAGTGGGTGCTTGTCCTATTGTCACAATGGAAACAGCCTTTATTTACATATCCCACAGCACACATAGGAATCACCTAAACTGCAGGCACCATAGAGTCGGCTAACCCGAATGCAACACGACAGCACAACTTATTGGAGGATAATTGACGTTCACACTGCCAGAAAACAGCTGTCGTGCTGTAACCAGGCTGGCCAGGAGTCAGTACCCCTGCCAATTACTTACGAGCAACAAATGGCGGTGTTGTAGCCCAGGGAGTAGAGTTCAGGTGGTAGAAAGATGAACATAACAGGAGACATGGAAAACGTTGCCAAACAGTTATTTAATCTTAAAACGGACAGGCAAATTCAGGTGATATCCATGCCTTGTTCATTTTCAGAAAAGTAAGCCGGTCTACATTCTCTGAGGATAGTTGCATGCGACGGTCTGTTAGTACACCACCTGCAGCACTAAAGACGCGCTCAGATAATACACTGGCAGCAGGGCAAGCCAGCACCTCCAATGCATACTGGCTAAGCTCTGGCCATGTATCCAACTTAGAGACCCAAAATTTGAAAGGGGAAGAGGCATCTGGGAGTACACTTAGAGGGAAAGCCAAGTAGTCTGTCACCATCTTACGGAAACGTTGCTTCCTGGTGACTGGAGCCGTCTCGGATGGTGTAGACCTTGCTGGCGCTGTCACAAAACTTCGCCACATTTGTAACATACAGCTCTTGCCCTGTGCAGAGGCGCTGCTTGTGCTCCCTCTTGTTGTAGAGGTGTCTACACTGCCTCGACGCACAGAGCTGCTTTGTAAAGCAGTAGCAGCAGCATCTCTCTCGGTTGGAAAGTACAACAGTATGGATTGCACCAGTGTGTCTTGGTACTCCCGCATTTTACAGTCCCGGTTCCCCGGTGTGATGAGGGTTTGTAAGTTGTCCCGGTAGCGAGGGTCTAGGAGGGTGTACACCCAATAATCTGACGTGGTGAGAATGTGGGCGATGCGGCGGTCGTTTCTCAGGCACTGAAGCATGAAATCAACCATGTGCTGCAGACTCCCAACTGGCCAACAAAAGCTGTCCTGTGGAAGAGGCGTCATCTCTGCCTCCTCTGCATCACCCCACCCTCGTTCTACATACTGACTAGAGCGTTGTGTACCTCCCTCTGTAGGGATTTCTTCCTCCTCCATTGACTCCTCCTCCTCCTCACAAAGTGAGCCCTGCCCAGCCCTTTGTGAGGAACCACATTGCGCTGACTGTCCTGAAGGTAATAGAATTTGTGACTCCTCATCCTCCACCTCTTCCAAAACCTCTTCCTTTAGTGCTTTCAGTGATTTCTGAAGCAGGCAGATAAGGGGGACAGTCATGCTGACTAGTGCATCATCTGCACTCGCTATCCGCGTTGAGACAACAAACGCACGCAAAACGTCGCAGATGTCCTTCATAGAGGCCCACTCAGTAGTGGTGAAGTGTGGACGGCGCAAAGAGCGACTTGATTGCGCCTGATGCAGCTGATACTCCATTACTGCTGTCTGCTGCTCACACAACCGCTCCAACATATGTAACGTGGAATTCCACCTGGTGGGTACGTCACATATGATGCGATGTTCAGGAAGGCGAAATCGGCATTGCAGAGCAGCAATGCGCGATCTGGCTATGCTGGAACGTCGCAAGTGAGCGCACTCTAGGCGGACCTTGTGCAGCAGTGCATCAAGATCCGGATAGTCCCTCAAAAAACTCTGCACGACCAAGTTGAGCACATGTGCCAGACATGGTATGTGAGTAAGGTTGCCAAGGCCCAGAGCTGCCACCAGATTTCGGCCATTGTCACACACTACCAAGCCTGGCTGGAGATTAGCAGGCAAAAACCACACGTCGCTCTCCTGCTTGATGGCATTCCATACCTCCTGCGCTGTGTGGCTTAGATTCCCCATTGAAATCATTTTCAGGACGGCCTGTTGACGTTTGGCCACGGCTGTGCTCATATCGGTCGCAACAGGTAAGCGTTCACGGGTCCATGTGGAGGTATACCGTGACGGCTCGTGCAGCGATGATTCTGAGGAACTGGAGTAGGAGGAGGAATCAATGTGTACAGACTGGATTCCTGCAATCCTTGGAGTTGGCAGAACACGTACAGCGCCACTGGCAAGATCTGTACCCGGCTCCACAACATTGACCCAATGGGCAGTGAGGGAAAGGTATCGTCCCTGGCCATGGGTACTGGTCCACGCATCGGTGGTCAGGTGGACCCTGCTACTGACGGCGTTTAGTAGCGCATGTTTAATGTTTCCCTCGACATGTTTTTGCAGAGCAGGGACGGCTTGCCTGCTGAAATAAAATCGGCTTGGTACATTATATTGTGGGACTGCCAATGCCATTAAGTTCCTGAAACTGTCAGTCTCCACCAGCCTGAATGACAGCATTTCAAGGGACAGGAGTTTTGCAATGCCAGCATTCAGAGCCTGTGCTCGTGGATGGTTTGCCGAGTATGGCCGTCTTTTATCCCATGCCTGTGGTACCGATGGCTGTTTTGTGGCCTGGGAGTGTGACGATGACTGTGAACTTGCTGCTGTGGGTGGAATAACAGTTTGTCTATGGACAACAGTGACCGAGGTTCTTCCATGGAGATCCTGTGAGGAAGCCGAACCAGGTGTGTGTGAGCTGGAGGTAGAGGCTCCAACACGACCTGAAGATGTAGGTGCTGCTGTAGGTTGGCCTACATCTCCAGTGTGTCTTTGTAACTCAGCTACGTGCTTTGTCCGTACATGTTTCCACATATTTGTGGTATTCAGGTTACTGATATTTTTACCTCTTTTAACTTTTTGCTTACACAGCTTGCATTTAACATAGCAAATATCATCTATAAGTCTGTCAAAAAAGGACCACGCAGTGCAAGTCATGGGAGCGCCAATTTTGACATTTCTTAGAGAACTGCTCCCAACAGGTGCCAAACTGGAGGCTACAGGCAAGCGAGTCTGCAGCCGACCTCTCCCTCCTCTTTGTACCGTTGGGACAATCTCTTCCTCAGAGCTGCTCCCACCACCTTCCTGTTGCTCACGCCATGTTGGGTCTCGGACTTCATCATCTCCACTACCCTCTTCCAACACCTGCTGCTGTTGGATGGTCTGGGCAGCACCATGCTCCACAAAACCTGGCAACTGAGTCTCATCATCATCATGAGATGCGTTCTGCGGTGTGCTGTCCATCGGCACTGGCTCACCCGCCTCTTCAGATTGAGAGAGACACAGCTGTTGCGCATCACTGCATACTCCCTCTTCTTCAAATTGCAGAATGCTGCTTGCCTGTGCCCGTGTTTGCGAGCCAACAGATTCTGAGAACAGAAGCAGAGACTCAGCTGGCTCCTGTACAGAACTCTCTGACTGCCTGGGCAATTTGACAGGCGGTGAACAGACAGATGGTTGCTCAACAGTGTTGTGTTCCTGAGAGGAGGTGGAAGGAATTGAAGTCGATGCATTGGCTGCCATCCAACCAACAACGGCTTCAATTTGTTCTTCCCGCAGCAGGGGGGCACGCGAGCTCCTACCAAAGTGCGCATAAAGGAACGCTCATGGGTAAAACTGGTGGATGCTGTGTCACTGAGGGCGCAGCAGCCACAGAATCCCCACGTCCTCTCCCTGCTGAAACTCCACGGCCACGACCACGTGCCTTACTCCCTGCCTTCTTCATCTTGGTAGATTGATAAAGTCAGAAAAGTTATAAGGCCTAAGTGTGGTTATTACGCAGAGACTGAAGTGAACACTGAAACACAACTGTTCACAATCTGTGAAAGGCTACTCCTTTGTCTACTTCTATAGTGTTTGCAACCAATGTATTGGATACGGATGGAAGCGCGTCACACTAATAGATTATATTTATTTTAAATGGAATGGAGCAGAACCAATTGGAGAGAAATTAAAAGGATGAGGCACTGAGACACGCTCAGCAGAGTACAAGCAGCAGTGCTTGAACAAGTAACTGGAGCGTGATGTGCACTCAAAAAATAAAAAACACAGACTGAAGTGAACACTGAAACACAACTGTTCACAATCTGTGAAAGGCTACACCTTTGTCTACTTCTATAGTGTTTGCAACCAATGTATTGGATACGGATGGAAGCGCGTCACACTAATAGATTATATTTATTTTAAATGGAATGGAGCAGAACCAATTGGAGAGAAATGAAAAGGATGAGGCACTGAGACACGCTCAGCAGAGTACAAGCAGCAGTGCTTGAACAAGTAACTGGAGCGTGATGTGCACTCAAAAAATAAAAAACACAGACTGAAGTGAACACTGAAACACAACTGTTCACAATCTGTGAAAGGCTACCCTTTGTCTACTTCTATAGTGTTTGCAACCAATGTATTGGATACGGATGGAAGCGCGTCACACTAATAGATTATATTTATTTTAAATGGAATGGAGCAGAACCAATTGGAGAGAAATGAAAAGGATGAGGCACTGAGACACGCTCAGCAGAGTACAAGCAGCAGTGCTTGAACAAGTAACTGGAGCGTGATGTGCACTCAAAAAATAAAAAACACAGACTGAAGTGAACACTGAAACACAACTGTTCACAATCTGTGAAAGGCTACTCCTTTGTCTACTTCATAGTGTTTGCAACCAATGTATTGGATTACGAATGGAAGCGCGTCACACTAATAGATTATATTTATTTTAAATGGAATGGAGCAGAACCAATTGGAGAGAAATGAAAAGGATGAGGCACTGAGACACGCTCAGCAGAGTACAAGCAGCAGTGCTTGAACAAGTAACTGGAGCGTGATGTGCACTCAAAAAATAAAAAACACAGACTGAAGTGAACACTGAAACACAACTGTTCACAATCTGTGAAAGGCTACTCCTTTGTCTACTTCCATAGTGTTTGCAACCAATGTATTGGATACGGAATGGAAGCGCGTCACACTAAAATTTAAATTGTATGGAGCAGCAGAATCAATTGAGAAAAATGAAAAGAGTTGGGGAGTGACACGTCAGCATAGTACAGAGCAGCGTGCATGCAACAAAACTGCAGCGTCACTGCACTCAAAAACACCTTGCAGTACCTGAAACAACACTGCAGGCAAAAGGAAGCTTTACACAGCGGTTGGTGCTAGCCTGCCTAAAGCACACTACACTAAATCGCAATCTCTAACTGTTCCTCAGAGTCAGCACAGCAGCGTTCTGTCCCTAACTGAATTCACAGCACAGTGACGCTAAAATGGCGGCGGCGCCTTTTATAGTGCATTCTGACATCATTTCAGCATCCAATCACAGCCATGCCATTAGTTAACATGACCGCAGCAGTACAGGATGTGCCCACACTTCTTAGGATTCCTCATTGGCTGACTAAAATCACATTGCCTCTCAAAGAATTATGGGAACTTCCGATTCCGGTAGACGATATATGGAAAATATCGGAACAAAGTATCGAAAGACCGATACAGCTAATATCGGCCGATACCCGATACTTGCGGTATCGTATCGCTCAACACTAATCAAGATAGATAACTGAGGTTATTTAGTTAAAGGGAATCTGTCACCCTAAATTGGCGGGATATTTAAATGATGGCAGTCAGGTCAGATGGGCGGTGTTTTGGGTACTTGCCTTAACATGTTGTTCGCCGCTGTCTCCATTATTTCTGGGAATTGTAGTCGTTGCCCTCCATATAACGCACCTGCACATTGTAATCTTGAATTGCGCACGCGCAGTATGCTTTGCCCGCAGATTGCAATGCGCAGGCGCGTTATATGGAGGGCAACGACTACAATTCCCAGAAATAATGGAGACAGCGGCGAACAACATGTTAAGGCAAGTACCCAAACCACCGCCCATCTGACTGACTGCCTTCATTTAAATATCCCGCCAATTTAGGGTGACAGATTCCCTTTAAGGTAAAATAACATTTAAAGGCAACCAAATAATCTAATATTTCACTATATCAAAAATAAGCACAAACAACTACATTATGACAAAACCATGGCATCAACTATATCTAAAGGAAAAGAAAAAACTTTCTACAGCAACATAAAATGATGATTCTTTACCGTAAGAGCAGCAAAACTATAGAACTACCATTGGATGTTGCTATTCTTCTGACGATAAAACGCGCGTCAAGGCTTTCCACGCACACCTTCTTGGGCTCTACTGTGTTACTCTACACACCATGTCACAAGGTAATGCAGCCATTTATTAGCATGGTATGTTTTGAGCGCCATATACAGTTAGGTCCATAAATATTTGGACAGAGACAACATTTATTAATTTTGGTTCTAAACATTACCACAATGAATTTGAAACAAAACAAATCAGATGCAGTTGAAGTTCAGACTTTCAGCTTTCATTTGAGGGTATCCACATTAAAATTGGATGAAGGGTTTAGGAGTTTCAGCTCCTTAACATGTGCCACCCTGTTTTTAAAGGGACCAAAAGTAATTGGACAGATTAAATAATTGTAAATAAAATGTTCATTTCTAGTACTTGGTTGAAAACCCTTTGTTAGCAATGACTGCCTGAAGTCTTGAACTCATGGACATCACCAGACACTGTGTTTCCTTCTTTTTGATGCTCTGCCAGGCCTTCACCGCGGTGGTTTTCAGTTGTTGTTTGTTTGTGGGCCTTTCTGTCTGAAGTTTAGTCTTTAACAAGTGAAATGCATGTTCAATTGGGTTGAGATCAGGTGACTGACTTGGCCATTCAAGAATCTTCCACTTCTTTGCTTTAATAAACTCCTGGGTTGCTTTGGCTTTATGTTTTGGGTCATTGTCCATCTGTAGTATGAAACGACGACCAATCAGTTTGGCTGCATTTGGCTGGATCTGAGCACACAGTATGGCTCTGAATACCTCAGAATTCATTCGGCTGTTTCTGTCCTGTGTCACATCATCAATAAACACTAGTGACCCAGTGCCACTGGCAGCCATGCATGCCCAAGCCATCACACTGCTTCCGCCATGTTTTACAGATGATGTGGTATGCTTTGGATCATGAGCTGTACCACGCCTTCGCCATACTTTTCTCTTTCCATCATTCTAGTAGAGGTTGATCTTGGTTTCATCTGTCCAAAGAATGTTCTTCCAGAACTGTGCTGGCTTTTTTAGATGTTTTTAGCAAAGTCCAGCCTAGCCTTTTTATTCTTGATTCTTATGAGTGGCTTGCACCGTGCAGTGAACCCTCTGTATTTAATTTCATGCAGTCTTCTCTTTATGGTAGATTTGGATATTGATACGCCTACCTCCTGGAGAGTGTTGTTCACTTGGTTGGCTGTTGTGAAGGGGTTTCTCTTCACCATGGAGAGTATTCTGCGATCATCCACCACTGTTGTCTTCCGTGGGCGCCCAGGTCTTTTTGCATTGATGAGTTCACCAGTGCTTTCTTTCTTTCTCAGAATGTACCAAACTGTAGATTTTGCCACTCCTAAAGTTGTAGCAATTTCTCGGATGGGTTTTTTCTGTTTTTTGCAGCTTAAGGATAGCTTGTTTCACCTGCATGGAGAGCTCCTTTGACCGCATGTTTCCTTCACAGCTAAACCTTCCAAATGCAAACAGCACACCTCAAATCAACACTAGCCCTTTTATCTGCTTAATTGAGAATGATATAATGAAGGGATTGCCCACACCTGTCCATGAAATAGCCTTGGAGTCAATTGTCCAATTACTTTTGGTCCCTTTAAAAACAGGGTGGCACATGTTAAGGAGCTGAAACTCCTAAACCCTTCATCCAATTTTAATGTGGATACCCTCAAATGAAAGCTGAAAGTCTGAACTTCAACTGCATCTGATTTGTTTTGTTTCAAATTCATTGTGGTAATGTCTAGAACCAAAATTAGATAAATGTTGTCTCTGTCCAAATATTTATGGACCTAACTGTATCTTTTATTATGAGGATATTAGCTTTGTCGATTGTATGACCACCTCTCTTTACCTATAAGCTGTGCTACTTTACTTTCCTTCAACTGCTGCCATGACTGATATGTGCAATAGGTGTACTATATAAAAATCTTTTTTGCACTTTATATAAAGACTGGACATATTTTGTCCTATAGATCTGTGGCTATCTGGCCAAACTGCATCTTTTATGTACAGTATATTTATTGATGTTGACTTTTCATGCAATGGCCAGTCATTTATATTTATTACACTTTTTTATTAACTGGATATCCATATACTGTACCAACTGGATTTCTAACTATAATCCTTGGCTTATTTTGAGCATAGGTGTCATGGGTTTACTGAGACAGAGTGGAGCCAGAAGACTGCTGCGTCTGATTTCTCCTACTCCTGCACTGATTAAAAGTACTTCACCTTCATATTAACCCCTCTCTGACATTAGACGTACTATCCCGTCCATAAAACCCGTGCCATTCTGCCCATGGACGGGATAGTACGTCATAGGCGATCAGCTGCGCTCCTGAGGGGAGCGCAGCTAATCGCCGCCGGGTGTCAGCTGATTATCACAGCTGACACCCGTGACTGTGTGTCAGGAGCGGTCACGGACCGCTCCCGGCACATTAACCCCTAGCACACCGAGATCAAACATGATCGCGGTGTACTGGGGGCACAGGGGAGGATCGCGCAGGGTGGGGGCTCCCTGCGCGCCCCCCTGAGACCCTCAGACCAGCGCGATGCGATTGCGCTGTTCTGAGGGCTTCCTCCCTCCCAGGACCTGGATCCAAGATGGCGCCGGGGTCCTGGAGGGAGGCGGCTTCCTCAGTGCCTGCTGAGAGCAGGCACTGAGAAGCCTGCTGCACTGCCTGAGCGATCGCTGGTGTGACAGAGTGCTGTGCACACTGTCACACCAGCGATTTGATAAAATACAGTGATGTCCCACCCTGGGACAAAGTAAAAAAGTTAAAAAAATAAAAATAAACATGTTATAAAAAAAAATCCAAAATAAATAAAAAAAAAAAAAATATTCCCCAATAAATTCATTTCTTCCTGTAAATAAAAAAAACAAAAAAATAAAAGTACACATATTTGGTATCACCGTGTCCGTAACGACCCCCCCTATAAAACTGTCCCACTAGTTAACCCCTTTAGTGAACCCCTTAAAAAAAAAAAAAACGAAGCAAAAAATCAATGCTTTATCATCATACCGCCGAACAAAAAGTGGAATAACGCGCGATCAAAAAGACCGATATAAATAAACATAGTACCGCTGAAAACGTCATCTTGTCCCGCAAAAAACGAGCCACCATACAGCATCATCAGCGAAAAAATAAAAAAGTTATAGCTCGCAGAATAAAGCGATGCAAAAATAATTATTTTTTATATAAAATTGTTTTTATTTTATAAAAGCGCCAAAACATAAAAAAAGATATAAATGAGGTATCGCCATAATCGTACTGACCCGAAGAATAAAACTGCTTTATCAATTTTACCACACGCGGAACAATAAAAACGCCTCCCCCAAAAGAAATTCATGAATTGCTGATTTTTGTTCATTCTAACCTCCCAAAAATCGAAATAAAAAACGATCAAAAAATGTCACCTGCTCAAAAATGGTACAAATAAAAACGTCAACTCGTACCGCAAAAAATAAGACCTCACATGACTCTGTGGGCCAAAATATGCAAAAATTATAGCTCTCAAAATGTGGCGATGCAAAAAACTATTTTTGCAATAAAAAGCGTCTTTTAGCGTGACAGCTGCCAATCATAAAAACCCGCTATAAATAGTAAATCAAACCCCCCTTTATCACCCCCTTAGTTAGGGAAAAATAATAAAATTAAAAAAATGTATTTATTTCCATTTTCCCATTAGGGTTAGGGTTAGGGTTGCGGCTAAAGTTAGGGTTAGGGTTGGCGCTAAAGTTAGGATTAGGGTTAGGGTTGGGATTAGGGGTGTGTTAGGGTTTGGTTTGTGGTTAGGGTTGGGACTAGGGTTAGGGGTGTGTTGGGGTTAGGGTTGGAGTTAGAATTGGGGGGTTTCCGCTGTTTAGGCACATCAGGGGCTCTCCAAATGTGACATGGCGTCTGATCTCAATTCCAGCCAATTCTGCGTTGAAAAAGTCAAACGGTGCTCCTTCACTTCTGAGCTCTGCCATGCGTCCAAACAGTAGTTTATCCCCACATATGGGGTATCAGCGTACTCTGGACCCCAAGAGATATTGTGCAATTTATCCTATTTCTTCTGTTACCCTTGGGAAAATAAAAAACTGGGGGCGAAAATATCATTTTTGTACAAAAAAAATATTTTTTTTGTTTTTACGGCTGTACATTATAAACATCTGTGAAGCACTTGGGGCTTCATAGCGCTCACCACACACCTAGATAAGTTCCTTGGGGTCTATTTTCCAAAATGGGGTCACTTGTTGGGGATTTCCACTGTTTAGGCGCATCAGGGGTTCTCCAAATGCGACATGATGCCCCCAGACCATTCCATCAAAGTCTGCAATCCAAAACGTCACTACTTCCCTTCCGAGCCCCAACGTGTACCCATACAGTAGTTTTCTCCCACATATTGGGTATCAGCGTACTCAGGACAAATTGGGCAACAACTTTTGGGGTCCAATTTCTCCTGTTACCCTTGTAAAAATAAAATATTGGGGAGAAAAAATCATTTTTGAAAAAAAAAAAAAAAAAAGATTTTTTATTTTTACGGCTGTGCGTTATAAACTTCTGTGAAGCACTTTGGGTTTCAAAGTGCTCACCACACATCTAGATAAGTTCCTTGTGGGGTCTATTTTCCAAAATGGGGTCACTTGTGGGGGGTTTCCACTGTTTAGGCGCATCAGGGGCTCTCCAAATGCGACATGACGCACCCAGACCATTCCATCAAAGTCTGCAATCCAAAGCGTCACTACTTCCTTCCGAGCCCTGACGTGCGCCTATACAGTAGTTTTCTCCCACATATTGGGTATCAGCGTACTCAGGACAAATTGGACAACAACTTTTAGGGTCCAATTTCTCCTGTTACCCTTGTGAAAATAAAATATTGAGGGCGAAAAAATCATTTTTGTAAAAAAAAAAAGATTTTTATTTTTAAGGCTGTGCGTTATAAACTTCTGTGAAGCACTTCGGGGTTCAAAGTGCTCACCACACATCTAGATAAGTTCCTTGAGGGGTCTAGTTTCCAAAATGGTGTCATTTATGGGGGTTTCCACTGTTTAGGCAGATCAGGAGCTCTCCAAACACGACATGGCGTCCAGCCAATTCTGCGTTGAAAAAGTCAGACGGGGCTCCTTCCCTTCCAAACTCTTCCATGCACCCAAACAGTGGTTTACCCCCACATATGGGTATCAGCGCACTCAGGACAAATTGCACAATAACTTTTGGAGTCTTGTTACCCTTAGAAAAATAAAAATTGGGGTGAAAAGATCATTTTTGTGGAAAAAATATGATTTTTAAATTTTACGGCTCTACTTTATAAACTTGTGTGAAGCACTTGGGGGTTCAAATTGCTCATTAAAAATCTAGATAAGTTCCTTAGGGGGTCTAGTTTCCCAAATGGGGTCATTTGTGAGGGGTTTCCACTGTTTAGGCACATCAGGGGCTCTCCAAATGCAACATGGCATCCAAACTCAATTCCAGCCAATTTTGGTTGGAAAAAGTCAAATGGTGCTCCTTCCATTCCGAGCTCTGCCGTGCGCCCAAACAGTGGTTCCCCCCCACATATGGGGTATCAGCGTACTCAGGACAAATTGTACAACAACTTATGTGGTCCAATTTCTCCTGTTACCCTTGGGAAAATAAAAAATTAGTGACTAAAAGATCATTTTTGTGGGAAAAAAATAGGATTTTTTATTTTCATGCCCGGGCATTATAAACTTGTGTGAAGCACTTGGGGGTTCAAAGTGCTCACCAAAGATCTAGATAAGTTCCTTAGGGGGTCTAGTTTCCAAAATGGGGTCACTTGTGGGGGTTTCCACTGTTTAGGCTCATCTGGGGCACTGCAAACGGAACATGACCCCCATTAACGTCTGCATTCCAAACGTTACTACTTCCTTTCCAAGCCCTGCCGTGCGCCCAAACAGTTTCCCCCCCCACATATGGGGTATCAGCGTACTCAGGACAAATTGGACAACAACTTTTGGGGTCCAATTTCCTTGGGAAAATTCAAAATTTGGGACTAAAAAATCATTTTTGTGGAAAATTGATTTTTTTTTTTTCACACCCAGGCTTTATAAACTTTTGTGAAACACTTGAGGGTTCAAAGTGCTCAGAACAGATCTAGATAAGTACCTTAGGGGTCTAGTTTCCAAAATGGTGTCCCTTGTGGGGGGTTTCCACTGTTTGGTGCATCAGGGGCTCTCCAAACGCGACATGGCATCCAATCTAAATTTCAGCCAATTTTAGTTTGAAAAAGTCAAACGTCGCTCCTTCCCTTACGAGCTCTGCCGTGTGCCCAAACAGTGGTTTTCCCCCACATATGGGTATTGGCGTACTCAGGAGAAATTGCATAACAACCTTATCTGTCCATTTTCTCCTTTTACCCTTGTAAAAATAAAAAAAAAGTTTGTAAAAGATAATTTTTGTGGCTAAAAAGTAAAATATTCATTTTTTCCTTCCACGTTGCTTTAGTTACTGTGAAGCACCTGAAGGGTTAATAATCTTCTTGAATGTGGTTTTGAGTACCTTGAGGGGTGCAGTTTTTAGAATGGTGTCACTTTTGGGTATTTTCTGCCATATAGACCCGTCAAAGTGACTTCAAATGTGAGGTGGTCCCTAAAAAAAATGGCTTTGTAAATTTTGCTGTAAAAATGAGAAATCGCTGGTCAACTTTTAACCCTTATAACTTCCTAACAAAAAAAAATTTTGGTTCCAAAATTGTGCTGATGTAAAGTAGACATGTGGGAAATGTTATTTCTTAACTATTTTGTGTGATATATTTCTCTGTTTTAAGGGAATAAAAATTGAAAGTTTGAAAATTGCAAAATTTTAAAAATTTTCGCCATATTTGCATTTTTTTCAAAAATAAATGCAAGTTATATCGAAGAAATTTTACCACTAACATGACGTACAATATGTCACGAGAAAACAATCTCAGAATCGCGAAGATCCGTTGAAGCGTTCCAGAGTTATAACCTCATAAAGAGACAGTGGTCAGAATTGTAAAAATTGGCCCGGTCATTAACGTGCAAACCACCCTTGGGGGTGAAGGGGTTAAATGGTGTAAATTTTTTTAGCACTGCAAGGGTTTATCTGCTCAGTTGAGAGCTCCTGGAAGCTTTCCTGCATTAAGGCTCCCAGCTGTATACTGTTAGCCACAACTATCTCCTATATAAACTGGGTCCTGGCTAACACTCATTGTCAGAGAGGCTTATGCTGCATGGCTGCAGGTTGTTGTTGGTTGTTATTGGATAAGGCATTTGGTGGATTCATCTGTGACTGTTGCTAGGTTTTGAGTGTGTGATAATTCCCTTTCTTCTCCTACTTTGGTTTAACCCCATCCTCAACTTCCTGGTGTTTACCTCTGTTGTTTATGTGTGTATAATTGTATGATTGGTATTTTCCTTTATCCCTGTTCGTATTACCTCGTTAGTCTGTTTGGTGTACTAAGGTACACTACTACTCCCCTCTTCCCTGAGTGGGGAAGAGTACAGACTAAGGGAGGATTCAGGATCTAAGGCAAGGTACGTGGCAACGGCATCTTCATCATCAGAAATAATCTGGGGAACAGGGCAAGCTAGGGTGCCCCTAGCATTAGTGACAGGGAAGGAGCCCCTGGTCCTGGGACACCTGACAACAGAATCATGACATTAGCTCTGACTGAAACCATTTTTTGATCCATTATGAGTCCTATCATTGCTATGACAGGGCAACTGTGGCAGCTCAGCCTGGAGGTGGCATATCTACCCACTGTCGTTTTACAACACCCTAACATATCAGATTTGAGGACCGTGACTCCCATGCAACCCTTAGTGGAGGCCAAGATCGCTTTGCCTGACAGGTTTTCTGGTAGGGTGTGACCCGTTTGTTGTTTTCAGGGAGGACTGTAAGCTATACTTCAGGTTACGTCCTTGTTCCATGTTACGTGGTTGTTTCAAAATTGACTATTGTCATATATACCCTAGAACTTGGTTTGTGTGAAATTTGGTTGGTTTGAAATAAAAACAAAATTGGCCTGCTACAGGTGTACAAAATTTGGTTGTTCAAAAATTTTCTATTGTCATACACATTGTTTAATCTGCTTTGTGTGAAATTTCATTCACTTGGAATTCAAAAGAAAAATTGGCCTGCTACAGGTGTACAAATTTGACTTTTCAAAATTGACTATTGGCATATATACCGTAGAACTTGCTTTGTGTGAAATTTAGTTGGTTTGAAATAAAACCAAAATGGGCCTGCTACAGGTGTACATATTAAGTTGTTAAAAAATTGACTATTGTCATAAATATTGTTTAACCTGCTTTGTGTGAAATTTTGGCTTGAAGGAGAAAAGAAAAATTGGCCTGCTACAGGTGTACAAATTTGATTGTTCAAAAATTGACTATTGTCATACATTGCGTATAACCTGCTTTTTCTTAAATTTCATTGGTTTGAAAGAAAAAATAAAAATTGGCCTGCTACAGGTTTACAAATGTGGTTGTTCCAAAATTGACTATTGTCATACATACTGTAGAACTTGGTTTGGTACTTCTTCCCAGCGTTTATCCAGCTTATTCTTGGGTCATTTGGCCCACACTAGCACATGGTCTCCCAGCTGGAGCTGTCCACCTTACTGCCTGGAGTCGGTGACACTGTTCTCGGATCCAGGTCCTCGGACTACTGCCGTAGCAGGGGTCTTCTGAGTTAAGCTCCAGTTCTGTAATCTCCTGTCTACCTTCCCCAAACAGGAGCACATAGGTGGTTTAACCGGTAGTCACATGGAATCAATTGTTATAGACCCACACCCGCTCCAGCAACTTTAACTTACACAAACTACAGTTGTCTGGATTTTTTTCAGTCTCCATCAGCAACCGGCTGGCATCAATTTTTCTCTTCCTTCCTGCACCTGGGCCAGAACAGCTCCTAGTCCCTACAGGTGTCCATCAGTATACAGCACATAGGACTGAGAGACGACAGCGTAAGCTAAAATAGGAGCATCCGTCAGCATTATCTACAATGCCTGAAAAGCTTCCTCATACCCAGGACGCCACTGGATTGTTTGCCACTTGCCTCTCCCTGCCATTTCTCAAAGCAGCTCATTAAGCGTTACCACGATCTTGGCAAAGTTTTTTATAAATTGTGGTAGTATCCAGCCAGTCCCAGGAACGCTCTCAACTCTCTTAGGTTGATAGGAGTGAGTCACTTCTACATTGCAACCACCTTATTTGCAGTGGGGTATACACTGGGTCCCAGATATTCAATTTCCTGCTGTGACACTTTTGGGGTTTGACTTTTAACTAGTGTTGAGCGATACGATACTGCAAATATCGGGTATCGGCCGATATTAGCTGTATCGGGCTTTCGATTCCGAGTACCGATATTTTCGTCATATCGGATACCGGAATCGGATTTGTCACTGTCACTGTGAGTGTCCGTCGGTCGGGTCTGTCAGGAGTCAGCGGCACTTACCTGGCAGAAGATCTCCGGCGGTCACGTCCTGGACTGCTTGATGGCCGCCATTATCTTCTCCCTGGCGGTCACATGCAGTTTTTCGCGATAACTGCAGTGACTGCAGGGTAATCCCGGCCGTAAACCAGTCCGATGACGTCACCGCCGGGGAAGCAGGTAATCAGCTGTGCTGCGCCGGGATGACAGGCTCTGCCTGCCTGCCTCTGATGTCATTCTGATGTAGCAGAGCTGGATCGTCGTGGGACACTCGTTACTATGGACTGCGTCGGACAGGTGGTATACTGCTGGGTTTTTTTTTCATTTTTTTACAGGAGATCGATGGCGTCGCAGGATGAGACTGTAATAAAAGTAATGAAAACTGTGTTGTTTTTTTTATTAAATTAAAAAACTTTTTTATGAACATTCACCCGTCCGGGTACATCAACAATTTAACTATTTACATACAGGGACCCTGTCCGGGTTATTTATAATTCTTTGGCAGGGGTGTTCCAGGTACCACCTGGTACTCTTCTGATGCTTGCCAAACATCCGAGACACCAAGGACCACCAGGACCTGATGACGTCGTGTGGTCTGTACAGTCAAGTCGTGACCCGCTATCTGTGTCTGTGTGGCCACCTCTTTCATCTCCCTCCGGGTCTGGAGCCCTATGTCCCGGACTGAACGAACCCCAGGGGGCCTAACAGGCGCCGGGTACGGGCCAGCTATCATTATCATGTCCATAGCTGGGGCTGCTGAGGAGACCACTGAGGGAGGCTGGGGAGATTTACGGCGTGGGGTGGGCACTTGTGCAGAGGCCTGGATGTGGGAGGCTGAAGGCTCCGAGGGTCTCACAGGTTCCTGACACTCTGGGGACCAGGGGTCGCACCTGGTGACATTTAGGGCATACCATCCATTGTAACCCCAGTGTCGGGTGTAAGTTACCAAGTCTCCTGGCAACAGGTCCCTCCCCGGGTGTCCTTCTGGGAGGTGAGTCTCCACGTCCCGCCGGGTCACAAACACTTCTAAATAAAGTCCAGGCTCCTGGATGAAGCCCCAACCAGCTTTCAATTTAAAGCTCCGTACTGCACCCTTACGCCGCGGCTCCCTCACCGTACTTTTATCTTTTCTCATCCGGTCCTTATCTGCCCGGTCCTTCTCGATGTGACGTTGGCGAAGCTTCTGGGATTCGCGCTGCTCCCTTTGTCGCTCGGCCTCTCTCTCCCGACGTCTACACTCTTCCTCCTGACGCCGGTTGTAATTCTCCTCCACCAGCATCTCCATGTCTCCACCATCAAACTGCAGCTTACGATGTCCGGTTTGCGGCAGCTCTCCTGGCGCCCGACAGTCCTGGCGGCGCTCACCTGCGGAGGAAGCAGCCGGCTCTGGAACAGATGACAGTCGGGGCTCCGGTACAGACAGGTAGACCTCTGGTGCCTGCGCGGCCTCCTCCATGAGGACGGGTGTCGCTTCTTCTGTCTCAGCGACGGGGGCAGACAGCGGGATCTGGGGTGCTGCCGGTGCAGCGTTTTTTGCAGGAACGGGTGCCTCCACTGCGACAACGTCAACCGGATCACATTGCAAGGGCTGGGATGCCCGCACGGACTCCTCTACTAGAACGGGTGCCTCACCTTCCGGTACAGACACTTCAGGTAAGAGGGATTGGCGCCGCTCCAAGTTTAGTTTTAGGGCACGCCAGCTGGCTTCCATCCTGGCGACCTCCTCCCGGTGCCAGGCCAGGTCTCTCAGGGTTTCCTCCGCTTCTTGCAGCGTAGGAGGGTTTCCAGGCCGGGTGCCCAACGGTGGTTCCGTGGCGATCGGGTCGCTTCCGTGGGGGGAGAGCTCTGACTGCTCCATCCCTTCACACTTCTGCTCGTGTCCATTAGCCATCTCTGCCAAGTCACATGTGTCATTAGCATCTGGAGAGGGCCCCTCTTTTGTAGTGAGGCGGGACCTTCGTGTTAGTTTCCGCACACTGAGGAGGATGAGGAGGCGGAACTCAAGAGCTGTGGGGCACGATCTTACATTGCAGTACCATTTAGAGTGGTCGGCCATCGTTTTCGCGCCACTGAGTGAGTGTACACCCACGAAGAGCACGCCCTTCTTCTTCACCAGTGCCTCGTCGTGACGCAGATATGGCGGAAAAATGGCAAATACATTCTCTGATGATTTTAGCAATTCTCAAGCACAAAACCAGTTCAATTCAGGCACACAGGACTCGCTTATAGCGAGCTACAGAATCCTGTTCGTGACGCCCAAGTTGAGTCGCACAGAGCCAGAGGTTTTGGGGGTACTCGGCACCGAGCCCGTCGACTTCTATGGGGTATGTCACGGCTTTACCCGGCAATTGAATCAGAGTCTATTTTACTATGTAGAAGTGTATAAACTATAAATATATGTATATATATGTCACAATGACATGTATATATATATATATATATATATATATATGTATTCTATGTGTGTATATTTTGTGTTTACAACGAAAGAAAGTGTTTTTTTAGTTGCGATATTTTGTTCCCATAGACTTACATGGGACTTCCGGTATCGGAATCGGATATCGACGATATTTAGTGATATCGGCGATACCATCCCGATCCGATATTTTTAGATATCGAGCAGTATCGCTCAACACTACTTTTAACAGATGTATTTGAAGCCGCTCTAAAACTTGTTCTAGATGGATAATCTCAAGATATATCAAGGTTGCTTTAAAGTTTCCAGTGCATTTGTCAGCCTGAAAGGCATCCTGTTAAATTTGAATAGGCCCATAGGGAAGATGAAGGACATCTTGGGGTGATCTTCAACAGTCACTGGGACTTGCCAGTAGCCACTGTCAAGGTCTAAAAAGGAGCTTTATCCTTTCCCAGAATGGACAGGGATTACTCTATACTGGGTAGGGGATAGGAATCCCACACAGTGCAAGCTTTTTGCCATCAGTGGTCCATGCAGAACCTCAGCGCACCATCTTTTTTCTGAACTAACACAAAAGGTGCTACCCAGGGACTCTGGCTTATGCAGATCACTTTATTACTCAGCATGTGCGACAGCAGTTTATTCGCCTCCTGGTACATCTGAGGCAGGATTTGCCGATACCTTTCTCAAATGGGAGAACTGGTTCCTGTGCGGATCTCGTGCTGTATAGTTTGGGTACACCCAAAGTCATCTTTGAGTCATGCAAATACTCCTCAGTATCACTGCAGTAACTGTTCAACTTGTCCAACTTTTTTCGAGGAGGATTCTGTGAGATTAGCCTTTTTTTGTACCAAGAGAAGATGACCGGCTAGTGGCCCTCTTCTGTTCTTTTGACCATCGAAATAAATGGGTCTCCTCTTACAGGCGTTAATTCTATAGCCTCAGAAAAATACTAGGAGGAAAAAAACAGCACAATAAGGTTTTATCCAAGGGAGATAAAGCGGTTTAAATAAGATTATACTAACCTGATTTAGTTGTGCATACACAACATTTCAATCACTTATTCATCCAGCTGCTGCAGGTCCAATGGGTTTCAGATTGGGAAAGCACAGATGAGTAGGGTTTGTGGATAATCTGTGCTGCTGGTATCCGATATAATAAATCCAAATCCAGACAGAACGTACATGTGGTTATTCTTTATTTAGTCTATGCATGTTTGAAGTACTACAGACTTCTTCATCAGGACAAGAAAAGCATCAAAGTACTTTGAAACGCGCAGACTAAATAAAGAATAACCACATGTACTTTCTATCTGGATTTGGATTTATTATATGGGATACCAGCAGCGCAGATTATCCACAAACCCTCCTTATCTGAATTCTATAGCCTCGGCTCTGGTGAGATTTTCCAGCATTACACAAACTTGGGCTACTTCATATTGGGGCATCAACTGCAAGCTTGCTCCACTCAATTATATACAATGCAAAGGTATGCATCACTCTTGAATAAAGGCAACAAATAGTCTGGAAATTGCTTCCTACCCCTCTATCTGGTCAATTTGAACATCCACCTCTTCCAGGGATACATGGGCCAGTACCGACATAGTGAGCACTGTCTGCCCTGCCGGCAATGGCACCCTGGGTATCAGCACTTTGCAGAGGGACTGGGAGGTAGTGGGTAACTTCTGGATTTGGCTGATGTGCTAGAGCTGCTGGAATAACTTCTTGCTGGCCGGGTCACCAGTAGCACGGGTCCAGCTATTTCTGTCGCGGCCATCAGCCAGAAGCTGCCCCACTTTCTTTAACACATTCATCCCCAGAGTTACGATGGGTCCTACTTCTCTGGAGCCCTTAAAAGCACTATCCATTTTCAGCCAAGGTCTTTCCCGCTTTCCTGTACAGACTACAGACATTCACACTACTCCAACAACTGGATTGGGCAATTAGTTGGCTGCCACTGTGGGGGCTTGGAGAGAAGCGGCTTTCCCACTGCGACCTTCCTTCACATAAAGCTGAAGGGGCAGGTGGGTTGATGCTTGTGGGGATTCACAGGATACTACGCAGCTCTCCTCGGATATCCCATATTTCCAGAAGAAGCTCCCAGTCAGGCTCTGTGTGTATTGACCCAGGGGTAGCCACTTCATGCCTCCATAGCACATCCTTCAGGATAGGGGGTTTTCTTTCTAGGACCTGTGCTTGAGCTCCATATAGAAAGTACAGATCCGGGTTCATGTGTAGGCACTCCCTTAAGTCCTGTCTCAGGTAGGGGTCCCTTAGTCCATCCACAAGTTGGTCCAGCAGCACTTCATCCAATGGCTCCAGCCCTCTGTACCCATATAAGGTCTTCTTTGTGATATGGGCTGTCACTTCCTGCATCTCATTTACATACTGAGCAACTATTTCACTTTCCCCTTGCAGCTGACACATACGGAGATGCCCTAAGTACGTGGTGTCACCTTGTATGTCTTCTTCCGTGGACGTAGTCTGGGCTCTGGATCTAGACAGGCGTAGGGTGAAGATTCTGAACATGACCGGTGCAATCTTGGCTCTGACTTGTGCAGGTCAGGTCTTCAAGTCTTGACCGGTGTGTTTGGGTCTTTTGAATTTCACTGGGCGTCATCCAGGCTTGTCTGAATCTGACAGCAGCCAGCACCCTACTGGTACACACTCTCCCTTGAGGCTTGTCACACTGACTTCCACTTCGTCTCTGTCCCAAATCCTCACCACTCTTCTCCTTGGTGCCACATCCTGCCACGGTTTGGTGCTAAAGACTTTTATATCCGGGAACTCCATCATCCAAGGCACCTTATTGGGTCCCGTACATGAACTTGCTCCCTCTGCAACTCTTCTGGTGCCTGTCTGTTCAAATGATTTCATCCAGCCAGCAGATAGCAGTCTTTCCTTACTACTGACATACCACACAGGGGCTCTTCATGGATATCATTGCCTCCTCTTACAATAGCAGGGGTTCAAAAGCATGGCTTTCAAATAGTCATCCCTTTGCTTCATGGTAACGATACTCCTATCCTCCCACAAGCATTCCAGAATAAATCTTGTCATGCTCACCATATCTTATCCTACAGTCCATTCAACATACCAATAACTGCATCATAAGGATTGTCTGTCTTATCTATTGTAAGGGTAAGAATGGTACAATCTCACTCAAATCTGTCATCCAGGATCATCAAGGTTGGGTCTCATCCTTTCATGGTATTCTACTCATTCTTGCCATGTTGACACTTTTCCCCTATCAAGTCATCCTGACCCTACTACCCCAAATTAGAGCTTCTTTTCCTCCTTTGCAGATTTCCTCAGTGGAGTTAAGAATTGCACATTTTATGGGGTCTAGGGAATCATAATGTATTCCAAAGTTTCTGTGGTGTAAACACTTAAAGTGTGGTGCCATTTTAGGAGTACACTCCACAGAAACTTTGGAATACTGTCACGGGTTTAATGTGACAGAGAGGAGCCAGAAGACTGCAGTGTCTGATTTTTCCTGCACTGATTAGAAGCGCTTCACCCTTGTATTAAAAGGTGCAAGTTTCTTTTAGCAGTGCAGGGGTTAATCTGCTCAGTAGAGAGCTTTCCTTCATAAGGCTCAGTTGTTCACTGTTAGCCACTCCCATCTCTTATATAATCTGGGCTCCGACTAGCACTCATTGTCAAAGAAAGCATTTGCTGCATGTCATGTTAGTGGAATTATTGGAGGTGTTTGGTGGATTTATCTGTGACTGTTGCTAGATTTTGAGTGTGTGATAATTTTCTTTCTTCTCCTACTTTGGTTTAACTTCATCCTGCACTCCCTGGTGCATTATTCTGTTTTCTGTGAGTATATTTGTATGTTTGGTATTTTTTCGTTACCCCTGTTCACATCAGCTTGTAAATCTGGTTTGTTTATTACAGTACACTACTACTCCCCTCTTCCCTGGATAAGGGAAGGGTACAGACTGATGGCAGATTCAGGAGCTAAGGCAAGGTACATGGCCCGGGCACCTTCACCATCAGAAGAAATCTGGAGAACAGGGCAAGCTAGAGCACCCCTAGCATTAGGAGCAGGAAAGAAGCCTTGGTCCCGGGTCACCAGACAACAGAGTTGTGACAAATACAGTATGATTCCTGGCAAAAGAGGAAACGCATTGGTAGTCATTGCTTTTACTACTTTCAAAAAATGCAAAAAATATATATTGTGGCTTGAATGTTTTACAAACCAGGAAGAACATTCTCATGCATAAAGTGGTGCTGTAAGTAATGTCACCAGGGTTCATCAGCTGTTAACTCCAGTGAAATTTCTCACGGCAGCTCAGCGCTGCACACTGCAGGAGTATGATTACGCTTCTGTCTCAGTGTGAGCCAGCTGACGGGGAGAGCGGTCACTGATGTGACTGCTCTCCGAATCATACAGATCGATATGGAGCAGTATGGATTATTTTCACATTGGACAGGTGAGGGATATGGTTGTTTTTTATTTTTCTTCTTTTCCAGGGGACATGGGCATCTGTGGATTAGGTGAAAAGGTGAGTATTATGGTTTTTGTTATATTTTGTTTTCTCCAGGTAACATTGGCTTCAATGGATTAGGCATAAAGATGAGTATAACTGTGTTTTTTTATTTTTATTTGAAATAAAGAAGTCTGTGTTATTTCAATTAAAGGATTTTATTCTGTGTTTTTCTTACAATTTAACTATGGGGTTAGTAGTGTTAGGAGTCTTATAGATGCCTTTCCATTACTAACCTGTGGGCTTGATGTCAGAGGCCATAAAACAGCTGACATCAACCCCACAAATATTACCCCACTTGCCAGCCCACCAGAGCAAGTGGGAAGAGCCGGGCAAATCACCAGAATTGATGCATCTAATAGATGTGCCTTTTCTGGGATGACTGCGGGCTGCTATTTTTATGTTGGGGGGGCAATATCCATGGCTCTTTACCAGTCTGAGAATATCAGCCCTCAGCTGTTTGCTTTAGCTTGGAGAAGTATGCTATTTGAGGCATATTTGCCAACAACGTATTGGGGTAAAGCAATTATGACAGCTTGTTAACTTCATAACAGACTACTAGCTAAAGCTACTGAGAAAACTTCATTTGAGCAATAGAACAGCAAGAAGCCAGAACTAAAACACAAAAGAACATTTTGTGAAAAGAAGATATCCTGATGGGCTACATTGAAACCCAGAAAGGATATAGTATTCTGCACCCAGAAATGAACAATATCATAATAAGCAGAGATGTAATGTTTTATGACATTATATCAGTTATCCAGCTGAAGCAACAAAATCTCTGTCACAATTTCAAAATAGCAAGAAAAAGGATGTAGAAGTTTGGTTAGGTTCTTTAACCACTGAAGACGCAATAAAAAAAATCAGGTGAGACTGAAGTCAGTAGATAGTCAAGATCAAACAAGGGTATACCAGCAAAGCGTCTATCCTTCTTTATCAAAACACTACCTGAGTCAGAGCCTCAGTCATGGGATGAGATGCAATTTCTACTTTCCATGTAAAACTGAAGTACATTAATGCTGCTAATGAGGAAATGAAGTCCCTTAACCCTGCTGTTCTGTTCGGGTTTACTATACACTTGTTATGTTCGGGTCATTTTTGACCCGAACCTATTAAAATGTTGTTTTGAGCCACTGAAAAGTTCTTTTTGAATACCTGTTGCATTCTTATACTGTGTGTGATCATAGTTGTTCATTATCAAAGAAAAATTGAATAAAAAACTTATTTTTTTTAAATTTTGTGTTGATTAATGTAAAACAGCCTAATTGCATTTTACACCAAAGTAACAAACTTGTGCTTAAATAATCAACTATATCTTTTACAACAACATCAACAACAACTTTAGGTAACTATTAGTACAACTAACTTAAAACTAAAATAAATTTTAACAGTATAAAAGCATTTTGAAAAAAAATAGTAAAAAATAATCAGAAAAAAATAAAAATTTCAGTTTTTTTCAAAAAAAGGTTTCTACTAATCTATTTTTTGCAATTAGCACAACAATAATAAACATGTCTGTTGCATATATATTTTTCACAATTAAAACAAATCATATTTGTTTTGCGGTCACTGGCAGGAGGACAAAAGCTGCATCTTTTTCATTTTTTGCTTGTAGGTGTGCTTGTGAAGGATGTTTCGGTAGCAGAGCTGGTGGAGGGTGTGTTTTGAGCTTGGTTCTGGATTCTTTCAACAATTTTAATTGATCCTTCACTTCTTGGATGTATTTTTCTCTCTGTCACATAAGGCCTAATAAGGGATTGTCCTAATTCCTCCAGAAACAGTCGTCTTTTATGTAGTTTATTTTTGTTCCAGTTTTGATCAATTTCACACCATAAAACTAAGGCGTTGTAGGCGGACACATCCAGAATATTATAGAAAACAATCATTGGCCACCGACTGGATTTTCGTTTGCAAGTGTAAGTATTTACGAGTTGGTCAAGCGTATCTACAGCCCCTTTTGTTGCATTGTAGTCCATTATTATGTCCGGCTTTTTGTCTTCTCTATCGCTTATTGCAGCATCCTTGTGCATCGTGCTCATAAGAATAACATGTTTGTTTTTTTTTGGGCACATAAGAAACCACTGTTGTGTCTTGAGTGAAATAAAACGTGGAACTGTGTATATCTTTTTTGCAAAGAATACCTTCTGGAAACTCAGGCTTGTTTTTTCTAACTGTTCCTAGCATGGTCATTTTTCTTTTTTTCAATATCTGCCCCAACTGGTATGACGTAAAAAAGTTATCACAAGTCACATTTTGCCCCTTCAGTCCTTGTGTCAAGTCAACAACTACTCTCATGCCCTGATTTTTTTCAGGTCTTACCCCTTGCTTTTTTCCAGTATACACCTGAGCATTTACCGCATAGAAATTTTTACTATCACAAAGTGTCCAAATTTTTATTCCATATTTTGCTGGCTTACTGGGAATATATTGGCGGAATGCGCACCTTCCTCTGAATGAGACTAGTTGTTCATCAACCATTACATTTGGACCAATGTTATACATTTTTGGTAGAAGATCTACCCATGTATCCCATAAATTTCTTATAGGGGCCAGTTTATCTGTAGCTCGTCGTTCACTTCTATCTTTTTTTTCATCAAATCGTAGTACACGAGAAATGGCATGAAATCTCTCAAGAGACATTGTGGCTCTAAAAATATGCCTACCAGTTTCTGGGTTCCACAAGCTCTTAGTAGATTCTCCATAGGATTTATACACCCCTGCTAAAAGTAGCAAGCCAATAAATGCATTCAGAGATGTCGAATCCAAATGTTTCCATTTATCACCATACACTTTTTGTCCCTCAATGTTTGTCATTGCGATTATAATATTTTGTGTAGTATTATTCAGGAACAAATGGAATGCTGATTCTAGATCAGCTATTTTTGAGATAGCATACCTTGTAGGTCCAGAAGCAGTATTTATGACATTTGCAGCGTGCATTTTACCAGTTTGTACTGGAGGTTGTAAATTCCAAAGTATTTCTTTATTTTTAGAATAGACTGTTTGCATCCGACTACTTGTCAGGGGATCATGGTCCTCATCATATTCGACTTCTGATTCTGAATGTTCAACATTACTTTCTTCGGAACTCAAGTGATCCTCCTCGGACACAGTTTCCAACGGGATGTCATCATCCGAATCGGAGGCGTTGATAAGCTCCATCAATTCAGAGTTGCTCAATCCACGTTTTCGCATCATTTTTGCAAAACTTCAACAGTCATAAATACCACGGGTACCATGTATTAAAAGCTGTGAGGTAAACTCTGTGTGCAGCTCCAGACTCCACCTCCTCTCTCCAACAGCCTTGTAATGTCTGACTGAACTACTATATTGACAAGATAAGGGCGGAGACACACAGGCACCTTCTGCAAGGCTAAGATAACACACAACAAAATACATTCTCATTAGCTTGTCAGTTCACAAGGAAAATAAACTATTTTCTTTTGCAATCTTGAAAACTGAATTGATTTATTTGTAGAGGAACAGCAGGCCTTTAGATACAGCAATAAAAATTGTACTGAAAGACAATGCGTATGGTTTGTACTGAAATCATTTGTATACATGTATCCATCCATTTATGTCCATCTGTGCACCTAAAGCAACTAAATAACTTGATAAACAATAGTAGATGCAATAAGTAGTCTCAAAATAAACTAAAAATCCTTTGTTTTACTCAAAAAATGGCTGTAGATTAGTATAAAAGGCTAACGGGTCATTTTTGACCCGAACATAACAAGTGTATAAAAAACTGTAGCGCAAAAAGTAAAGCACCGAAAAAAAAAAAAAAAGTACCCTTAGTATGAACCCTGTAAATTAGGAAAATAGAAGGAACCACAAGTTTCAAAATCAAAAAATGAATGAATAAAATAATATCTAATTTCCAAAACGGGTCATTTTTGACCCGAACAGAACAGCAGGGTTAATCAATGTCAAACTTGGAAACTCCTACTTAAATTTGAAAGTACATGAGAAACACAATGGGGCACTTCTATACATTGCAGCTATGACTTGACCAGACATCGCAGCAAAAATTGGAATTCTCTGCACATATGTGAAAAAACATGCCAAAAAGAATGGAATGTCATTAAAACAGTTATTTGTTAATTAAAAGAGACTCAAGACATAAAATTAAGGATATCTGCAACAGGAGATCTAAATTTCCTAGGCTATGTGGATGTAGACTGGGCTGGTGACATAAGTGAACATAAATCGACAAGCGGTTATTTGTTCAAGACTGTAGAAAGTTTAATTTCTTGGTCTAGCAGAAAACAGGTGTCTGTAGCCTTGACATCTACAGAAGCCTAGTGTCTGCAGCCCAAGCAATTCAAGAGGTCCTTTGGTTAAACCAATTTTTAAGCAATCTTGATAAGCCATCAAGTCATCCGACTGTGATTTATGAAGACAACTAAAAATGCATTAAACTTGCATGCAGTGAGAATATCAGTGCAAGAACCAAACATATTGACCTTAAACATCATCACCTGCATGATTTGATAGAACATGGCATACTTGACTCTGCTTATTGCAAGACTAACAAGATAATAGCTTCTGTCATGGCAAAGCTACTTCCAAAAGCCAAATTAGAAGAATTCAGAACCAATACAGAACTAAGGCCGGCGTCACACTGGCGACAGAATCGGACGACTGCAATGCGATGAAAAATCGCATTGCAGTCGGACCTATGTTGATCTATGGAGCAGCTCCCAGTATCAGATTTTTTGTGGTCCGTTTTAAACGTCCGTGTACAATCGCAGCATGCTGCGATTGTCACCGATTGTCGGTCGACAATCGCCAATGCAAGTCTATGGGAGCGATGAAAAATCGGATTACAAACGGACCACACTGTGTGACTTGCGATGAAATCGCATCGGTGTCCTTTAGAAAAGCCGGCAATTCATCCCCGGCTATACTGTAAAATCACACTGACAGCTTTAATAAAGAATAGAAAGAATAGATATACACACATAGAATACATATATATATATATATATATATATATATGTAATTGTGACATGTATATATATATATATATATATATATATTTATATTTCCTAGACTTCTACATACTGTAATAGCCGCAAATTCAATAGCCGGCTTCTGTGAAATCACAGAAGCCGACATGAAATGATACATTGTTTCCACACAGTTAACCATGTCATTTCCTGTATTTTGATATTTGTTTAGAACTTACAATTACATGAGTGTATTTGTGCAAAATTTCAGACATGTAGGGGTTAATTAAAGGTGTAATTTCGTTGAAAAAAAATGCGTGGGCTCCCGCTGTATTTTCTCCACCAGACAGACAAAGCAAAGCGAGTGGGGGCAGATAATAACAGCCTAGGGAGGGTACATTTTTTGTGCCCCCCCTGGCTACTAACATCTGCCCCCAGACACCCCAGAAAGGGCAAATCTATAATTAGATTCGCCCTTTCTGGCACTTTGCCCGTCTATTCCCATTGCCCTGTAGCGGTGGCGAATGGGTTAATAATCTCACCTTACAGTCACCTTAGTATTGAAAGGTGACCTTAAGGCAGGTTAATAATTGAGAGCTGTCAATTAGACAACTATCAATTATTAATCCTATTGTATGAAAGAAAAATCAAACACACACAGTTTAATAAAAAATAAGTTTAATTAAATAATCACACAGTTTTTGACCATATTTTATTTTCCTGCTAAAACCATTTCCTGTAATAAAAATAAAATAAAAAAGCAAAATTATACTTACCAATCCGATGTACAGTCAGGTCCCACGCTGTAATCCATCAGAAAGGGTTAAGAGGTTACAGTTAGCAGGGAGATAATTCTGTCTACTAGCTCTAACCCCATGAATGAATAAGTTCCTCTCCCAGCGAAAGTAGAGGAATAGATTCATGAATGGAGCTTAATTGATTTATTGGCAATTTAACTTTAGTGACCTGACCTAAAGGGAAAGTGGACACAATCAATTAAGCTTCATTCATGAAACACATCCTCTCCTGTCGCCAGGAGGGGAACTTATTCATTCAGGAGCTTTGAGCTGAGCATGCAGGATTACTTGCACTGCTTGGCTCAAAGCTAGTTAACCCTTTGTGAAGGATTACAGCGTGGAACGTGACAGATCAGCGGAATAGGTAAGAATAATGTTTTTTTATTTTTTTATCTTTATTTTAGGAGATCAATGGCTTCGCACGGATTAAGTGTAAAATAAAATATGGTCAAAAAAATGTGTTTTTATTTCATTAAAATTAATTTTTATTAATGTGTCTGTGTTTTTTTAATTTACTTCAATAGGATTAATAATTGATAGTTGTCTAATTGACAGCTCTCAATTATTAACCTGCCTTAAGGTCACCTTTCAATACTAAGGTGACAGTAAGGTGAGATTATTAACCCATTCGCCACCGCTACAGGGCAATGGGAATAGACGGGCAAAGTGCCAGAAAGGGTGAATCTAATTATAGATTTGCCCTTTCTGGGGTGTCTGGGGGCAGATGTTAGTAGCCAGGGGGGGCACAAAAAAAAAGTACCCTCCCTAGGCTATTATTATCTGCCCCCACTCGCTTGCTTTGTCTGTCTGGTGGAGAAAATACAGCGGGAGCCCACGCATTTTTTTGTCAACGAATTTACACCTTTAATTAACCCCTACATGTCTGAAATTTAGCACAAATACACTCATGTAATTGTAAGTTCTAAACAAATATCAAAATACAGGAAATGACATGGTTAACTGTGTGGAAACAATGTATCATTTCATGTCGGCTTCTGTGATTTCACAGAAGCCGGCAATTGAATTAGCGGCTATAACAGTATGTAGAAGTCTAGGAACTATAAATATATGTATATATACATGTCACAATGACATGTATATATATATATATATATATGTGTTCTATGTGTATATATCTATTCTTTTTTTTGTGATTGAAATACTATTCTTTTGGATCCATTATATGTCAGTTTTGCAAGCCTGCGAGAAATTCTCGCAAGTCGGATGAAAATCGGATGTTACAAGGTACACACACATGCGACTAAATCGCATCTTTGAAGGAAAATCGGATGCCAGAAGGATGTGTGATGTTTGCATTTTGATCCGACAATCGACCGTCTAAAACGGACCGATTTTTTGTCGTTGTGTGTGACGCCGGCCTAACAGAAAAAGTAGTTACTGAGTGGGGTTGCTGGAATAATGCTTATTATTGTATTTATTGCAGCAACAACTATTTACCACTGTATAACTCCTTTCCGACAACAGGCGTAATAGTACGCCGATGTCAGACTTCCCACATTTGGTCATCATTTTCCAAAATCCTAGGTGTGAATTCAACCCAATAATAGGGGAGTAGCTCAAGAAAAGAAAAAATAAATATTAATATAAAATTTCTTTTTTATTAATGACATGGTAAAATGGGGCAGAGGGACGGGACTAACTCACGGCTATGCACGCTGCTTCGATTCAGGTAAAAATTTTGTGCCCTCCTCGTTGGACCGGACCCCAATCACATTTACATGCTGTTTCATTTATGCATCACTGTGAGTCTCGTGGTCTGGCGTCTAGTTATGCTCAAATCTTTAACCCCTTCATGACCCCAGCATTTTTTAGTTTTGCGTTTTCGTTTTTCGCTCTCCTTCTTCCCAGAGCCATAATTTTTTTATTTTTCCGTCAATATGGCCATGTGAGGGCTTATTTTTTGCGGGACGAGTTGTACTTTTCAACGACATCATTGGTTTTAGCATGTCATGTACTCTAAAACGGGGAAAAATATTCCAAGTACTGTGAAATTGCAAAAAAGTGCAATTCCACACTTGTTTTTTGTTTGGCTTGTTTGCTAGGATCACTAAATGCTAAAACTGACCTGCCACTATGATTCTCCAGGTCATTACAATTTCTTTGACAGCAAACATGTCTAGGTACTTTTTTATGTAAGTGGTAAAAAAAAAATTCCAAAGTTTGCTAAATAAAAAAAAAAATTGCGCCTTTTTCCGATACCCGTAGCGTCTCCATTTTTCATGATTTGGGCTCGGGTGAGGGCTGATTTTTTGCATGCCGAGCTGACGTTTTTAAGGATGCCATTTATATGCAGATATAATCTTTTGATCTCCCGTTATTGCGACCAAAAAAGCGTAATTCTGGCATTATGATTTTCAAAAATAGCTGACATGTCCAGGCTTTGATGCAGGCTCAACGCCGGCGCCCTCATCAAAGCTGGGGATCTGACCTTGGACTTCCTATCTCGTCCAAGGTCAGAAAGAGGTTAAATCCAAAACTCTATATGAGAGACATAGCAGCATCTGCACTACTTTGCACTAACTGAGATGCATATATGACTGCCCGATGATGCCATTATGGTAAAAGGTATTATATATTTATTTATTTTACTCATTTGTACGGCGCCATTAATTCCACACTTTACAGACATTATTGGCACTGTCCCCGTTGTGGCTCACAATCTACACTGACAGAAGTTTTGTCTCTTATCCATGTTATGCAAATAAAAGCTTATAACCTGACTTTAAATTCATCCATTGGTTGTATAAATTATTCTTTTGAAAGCTGAAACCCTCCAAAATGTGGTTTAGGTTAAGAAAATAAATTGGCATCAATGCAGAAATATTAATCATTTAATGGACACAGAATGGTCAGATTATGGCAAGACAAAAGTTTTGTCGCCCACAGAAAGTAATGTGATATTCAAACAAATAACTTAAAATACAAATATATGTTGCATAACATTGGTGAATGAAGTTGTGTTGCTATTAGAGTCATATTTAACATTTTGTGTGACTTCCATGAGCTTGAAGTACTGCATCCATGCGGTTCAACAATGATTCATACAATTTATTAATGAAGTCATCAGGAATAGCAAAGAATGCAGTCTTACATGCCTCCCTGAGTTCATCTAGATTCTTTGGTTTTGTCTTCCAAGCTTCCTCTTTCATCCTACCCCAAACATGCTCAATGATGTTCATGTCTGGTGACTGGGCTGGCCAGTCATTGAGCACCTTGATCTTTTTTGCCTGGAGGAACTTTGTTGTAAAGATGGATGTATGAGATGGAGCACCATCCTGCTGCAGAATTTGACCCCTTTTATGATTTGGAATATAAGAGGTAGCTAATACTTCTTGATATTTTAGGCTATTGATATTGCTTTCCACCTTGCAAATGTTTCGCACACCCCCATACTGAATGTAACCCAAGACCATGATCTTTCCACCACCAAATTTAACTGATTTCTGGGTGTATTTTGGATCCATACGGGCTCCAGTAGGTCTCCTGCAGTATTTGCGGCGGCTGTGGTGTAATTCTACTGCCGATTCATCAGAGAAATCCACCTTCTTCCACTTTTCCAGCGTCCATCTGTTTAGCAGGCTGTGGGACTTTACAAATGCCAAACGGTTTTTATTTGCCTTTTATTTAGTGCTGGCTTCTGGGCACTGATTCGACCATGGAGGCCATTTCGAAACAGAATCCTACAAACTGTTCTAGTTGACACAGGGACTTGAGGTGACCAGGCCTGTCGGAGTACTTCTGCAGTGGCTTGCTTTGGATTTTCTAACCAACAAACTTTCCTCCTGAGCAGTTTTCTTGTGAGGTCTGCCGGACCTGGGCTTGTCAAACACATCTCCAGTCTCTTCAAATCTTTTTTAATTCTTTGTACTTGACGCTGAGACACATTAAAGGTGCCAGCCACCTCTGCAATGGATCTGGTCTTCAGCCTCTTGATAATCCAGGCTTTGGTCGCAGGGAGGATTTTTGGCATGTTGTCAGAGCTCAAGTTGCATTTCAATTGAAGGTCTGGGGTGCTGGGTTTCTTTTTATACACAGCCACTAATTAACCAATCATTTACTGAGCACAGGTGAGGATTGGGTGCATTATATGACCAGGCGACAAAACTTTTGTCTTGCCATAATCTGACCATTCTGTGTCCATTAAATGATCAATATTTCTGCATTGATGCCAATTTATTTTCTTAACCTAAACCACATTTTGGAGGGTTTCAGCTTTCCAAAGAATAATTTATACAACCAATGGATGAATTTAACGTCAGGTTATAAGCTTTTATTTACATAACATGGATAAGCGACATAACTTCTGTCAGGGAGTGTAAATTCCCTATCATTATGTCTTTGGAATGTGGGAGGAAACCCACACAAGCACAGGGAGAACATACAAACTCCTTGCAGATGTTGTCCTTGGTGGGATTTGAACCCAGTACCACAGCGTTGCAGTGCTAACCACTGAGCCACCGTGTATATATATTATGTAAATGCATCATAGCCTCTGCAAATGATTACACTGGTGTCATAAGACACGTTATTTAGTTTTTTCATTTGATTTAATGGTTTCTAACTAGTTTAACCTTTACTGATTGTATACTTTGTTGCACTAAGCACTTAATTATCTTGTGTCTCATCATAATTTTTGAGCTCTTTATATTGAGCTTTTGCTACTATTTACTATTTTGGACACCGATTTTTACCATGCAGCAATTATTATTTTGAGTCCTATGTCCCTCATTTTCATTCCTGCCCATTTCTTAATATTTTTAACTATGTATTTTACCATGCATTAATAAAATAAAAATGTTTTATATTAATATTTATTTGTTTTCTTAAGCTACTCCCCTATCCTTTGGTTGAATTCATACCTAGGATTTTGGAAAATTGTGTCTTGAATTTGGGAGTGTGCACCTATTGTTATAGGATCATTATACTAATTAGGACTTAATCTTGAAATAATATCACCCTGTTTGGTGTGAGATCCGGTGCTGAGCATGCACCTTTTCAGGCACATGACAGCTGATATATACAGCTGACATGTGCCCACAACAGCCGCATCCACCCGCGGCTGTTAACTAGTTAAATTCCACTGTCAATTTCTGACAGCGGCATTTAACTCTCACTTACCGGAAGCGCCTCACTAAACCCGCCCATCCAGTTCCCCTGTATTTTGATAACCAGCCAGCAGCTGTCAGCGCTATCAAGAATAGAGGGGTCCAACGCAGTTTTTTTTATTATTTAAATAAATAATTAAAAAAACATTGGAGTCACCCTAATTTTTGACAATCAACCTTGCTAAAGCAGACAGCTGGGGGCTGGTACTCTCAAGCTGGTAAGGAGCAATTGATATTGCCCCCCAGCCTAAAAACAGCAGCCCAAAACTGCCCAGAAAGGGCGCATCTATTAGACACGCCAATTCTGGGTCTCTGCCGGGCTGTTTCTACTTGCCCTGTAGTGGTGGCAAGTGGGGTTCATATTTATGGGGTTAATGTCATCTTTGTATTGTCCTGTGACATCAAGCCCATGACTTAGTAATGGAGAGGCACCTTTAATATACCTATCCATTACTAATTCTAAAGTCATTTTGCAAATAAACACACAGCCAGAATAAAGTCCTTTAATAGAAAGAATGACACAGACTCCTTTGATGATTCTAAATTAAACCATACTCACATCATCGCCCATTTCTTTGAAACCATTGTCTCCTGTAATAAAACAAAAATAAAAAACAACTATATCCCTCACCTGTCCATCATTCTGTACCACGCCGTAATCCATAAACAGTTTTCATCCTGGATGGTACCAAGAGGCAGCCATCCAGGCTGAGAACTACTGAAGAGAATGAGCTTCTGCGAGAACAGCATCAGTGACTAATTGTGGCATCATCGAGGTTACAGCTGGTCACTGAGGCTGCATTGCTAGCTGAGCCCCTGAACTGCGATGACTTCGGTGAGATCCCCGCTAGCCCAGCGATATATGCAGAAATTTTTTTTTATATAAAATTTTAATTTTTCTAACACTTAAAAAGAAAAAAAAAACATTAAGCATGTTTGGAATCATACAGCCAGATCAGTTTTACCATGTAGCGGTAAATAAAAAAAATTCAAAAACAATTGTCGAATGTCACTTTGTTTCAACTTTTCACATCAATGATGTCATTCAATAGTTCAACTCATCCTGAAAAAAACAAGGCCTCATATAGAAATATTGATGGAAAAATAAAAGTAATGGTTTTTGTAAGAAGGGGAGGAAAAAACAAAAGTGCAATAACAGAAAATTGCAAGGTCAAGAAAGAGTTAATGCCTATGCTAAACTAAATCCAAGCTGCCATCTCTTCTTTTAACTGAAAAAACTTTTGTTTCTGTTTAGGTTTTGTCTGTTTTATGGCCAGTGTGAATATGCTCCTAATTTGCATGCTTATCAACTTATACTGGCAGCACGGTGGCTCATTGGTTAGCACTGCAGTCTTGCGGTGCTGGGGTCCCGAATTCAAATCTCACCAAAGAACATCTGCAAGGAGTTTGTTTGTTCTCCCCGTGTTAGCATGGCTTTTCTCCCACATTCCTCAAACATACTGATAGGGAATCTTGTTTGTGAACCCCATTAAGGACAGTGCCGATAATGTCTGTAAAGTGTTGTGGAATTAATGACTGTATATAAGTGAGTAACATAACTAAATGCTCCAGTTCATTATTTTCAGTTAAGTTTAAGGTTTATGCACCTGGTGCATGTAGGAGTGTAGCCTCCCTTTCTATGAGCTGGACATTACGTTTATATAGCTTCACATTTTACAGGGTACTCATATTCTGCTCGGCCCTTATTCACATTGATGTCACTTAGACACACGGTAAAGTTTAAATACTAGAGGTTAGGACAATCCTGATTTGGGTTCACCTTGATGCTGGTGGGATAGCTTTGACAAAAAACAGTTTTTACTAAGTACCCTATGCTATTTATATGCTTTTACTTTTTTTTACTATTGCTTTTACTTATTTACTTACATCAGGGTATATGTTAATTTTGTTTCTGTCTTAGTTTTCATCTCTTCGTTTAAGTATAAATATATTCTGGTAATTAAAAAAAAGTTGTGAAATACTATAATTTCAAAAACTGCTATGCAAATACCATAAGGTTCAAGATGGATATTTCCCATTTTGTTTTTGTGAAACTGCACATTAATATTAGTATCATTCGGTGTATACTGTATTGCATTTTACTCTACAGTATTGCATTTTACACCTAATGAATATTCACCCAAAATAATGTTTTACATCTTCAAGTATATCAGAGGCAAAAGTGGAATGAATCACACAAGGACGACTTATTTAGACTCATAAATTTTAATCATTGCGTTAAGCGAAGTATATTTTGAACTCTACTTACTCTTGTTCCTTTGAATATTCTAACTTCACTAATGCAAAGACTTTTTAAGAAATCTCTTAAATATATTATTAGTCATTCATATCACACACTCGCAGATCTACTGATGAAACCTCCTGTCATGTGACTTCCACCTGTTCGCCCAGCTATATTGTACACATTTACCATCACTGCTAATTACGGTGTAATCAGCACTATTCATGTTTCTATCAGTCTCTACAAGTGACATTTATTATATACAATACGCAAAATTATTAATCTAAACAACATCTATTATGGATTGGTTATGCTGCTGGTAGTTTCAAAATTCATGCTTACCTTTCCAAAACGTTTGACAGAGTTGATAGGACTCAGCATCGTCAGTATCATTTCTGCATTTTCTTAATTGATAAAGCACTGTCTAGACATGAGTGCACTTGGGGCGATTTGTTTTGCAGGTCACCTCAAAGATTGTACAAAATATCTGTAAAATTGAGACACCCAATGATTTCGACATTAAAAGAAACCTAACAGTAGTCTCATGTTGCCCGAACTACAAGCAGCATGAATAAGACACTGGCTGCATTATTACAGTTGTGTGTGAAAAAAGAAAAGAAGCACATACTAAAAACCAGGGAACACCTAAATAACATATATAGTTAAGTTTTATTGAAAAACTGCATGAACAACCAAAGAGTTAAAAACCATTAAAATGAACACACAATGCCTGACAGATAAGGGTACCTGGCCCCCACAGCCCTTCAAACAATATAATAAACAGGACAATCAATATACAGTGCAAATATCAATCAAAAATTACAAAGATATATATTAGATACTGTCTCCCCCAAAGGCCTAAATCCAGGAAAAAGTTATGCAAGAACTGGCGGTACAAATATACCTGAGACCAAATCCTGGATGAGATGGAAAGGGAATGTATGTAGGTAAATGCAACTCAATTCCTATGAGAACCAGAGCAACGGATGAAGACCCTCAACAGCCATGGAGGTAATGTAACCTGACCAAAGGGGGGAGGAAAATGAAAGAAATAAGGAGGCAGGGGGGCCAGAGCCCAACGCGTGTCGCCACCTCAGTGGCTTCGTCAGGGGCAGGTCATCCTTTTTGACATACTCCAGGTTGATACCCTTTTCATTATAATAATGATTTTTTGGTGGTGCCCTCCTATATATCTTGTTTCTGTATTACAGTTGTGGGTGTTTCACTCTGAAATTCTTTGAAAAGCTGATTTGGAAGTTCCTCAGATGACTGGTCTGAGAAAGGTCCCTGGTAGCTTTTCCCCATCCCGCTTCCCTAGTCTGACAGGTCTCTCCCTATATTCCCTATACATGTGCACATAAGGAGACATTTGTTAATCTAGAGGAGGTAGGTGGGGAGAAGCTAATGTTTTTTAGTGCAGTAGCAGGGACCTACAGATCATGGGTGCAAAGGGTGCAACTATGACCGGGAGTAGCTAGAGAGCCTAAACAGAAGCAGCAGGCCCTTTTCACTGCAATCTCTGCCTGTGCACTCCAAGCTCAGCATCACTGAACTCATGTATAGCTCTTCAATACAGTGGACTGTGGAGCTAGGGGTTAGTTCATTTAAAAAATAAAGTGTCAGCAAGTAGGGGTTATGGAGGGGTGTTGGTTGTTACTGAATGACAAGTCTGTAGATAGTGGTACCACACAATGGTGGAGCATAGAATATTGAACTGCCAAGGAGGTGGATGGTTGGTCCTGCGGAATGATAAGCAGTGGTTAGGAGGAAGGGGTAAATTAATTTCAGAGACTTGATGTCATTTAGCAGGAGATGGAGAGTTTTTTTGTTGCTGCTGATTGACAAGTGTGTGATTGGTAGTTCTGTAGGTCGTATACCGGGGATGTTCTTCAGGATACAGCGGAGTCACGGATGAGAAAAACCAACTCCAACACAGTCCACTTTCCATAACTACTTTTTACTTACGGTAGTTATGAAGGTAATTTAACCAGAAAATGAAAACATTAAAAACAAATACAGGTCCTTCTCAAAAAATTAGCATATAGTGCTAAATTTCATTATTTTCCATAATGTAATGATTACAATTAAACTTTCATATATTTTAGATTCATTACACACTAACTAATATTTGTCAGGTCTTTTATTGTTTTAATACTGATGATTTTGGCATACAACTCCTGATAACCCAAAAAACCTGTCTCAAAAAATTAGCATATCAATAAAAGGTTCTCTAAACGACCTATTACCCTAATCTTCTGAATCAACTAATTAACTCTAAACACATGCAAAAGATTCCTGAGGCTTTTAAAAACTCCCTGCCTGGTTCATTATTCAAAACCCCCATCATGGGTAAGACTAGCGACCTGACTGATGTCAAGAAGGCCATCATTGACACCCTCAAGCAAGAGGGCAAGACCCAGAAAGAAATTTCTCAACAAATAGGCTGTTCCCAGAGTGCTGTATCAAGGCACCTCAATGGGAAGTCTGTTGGAAGGAAACAATGTGGCAGAAAACGCTGTACAACGAGAAGAGGTGACCGGACCCTGAGGAAGATTGTGGAGAAGGACCGATTCCAGACCTTGGGGGACCTGAGGAAGCAGTGGACTGAGTCTGGTGTAGAAACATCCAGAGCCACCGTGCACAGGCGTGTGCAGGAAATGGGCTACAGGTGCCGCATTCCCCAGGTAAAGCCACTTTTGAACCATAAACAGCGGCAGAAACGCCTGACCTGGGCTACAGAGAAGCAGCACTGGACTGTTGCTAAGTGGTCCCAAGTACTTTTTTCTGATGAAAGCAAATTTTGCATGTCATTCGGAAATCAAGGTGCCAGAGTCTGGAGGAAGACTGGGGAGAAGGAAATGCCAAAATGCCTGAAGTCCAGTGTCAAGTACCCACAGTCAGTGATGGTGTGGGGTGCCATGTCAGCTGCTGGTGTTGGTCCACTGTGTTTCATCAAGGGCAGGGTCAATGCAGCTAGCTATCAGGAGATTTTGGAGCACTTCATGCTTCCATCGGCTGAAATGCTTTATGGAGATGAAGATTTCATTTTTCAGCATGACCTGGCACCTGCTCACAGTGCCAAAACCACTGGTAAATGGTTTACTGACCATGGTATTACTGTGCTCAATTGGCCTGCCAACTCTCCTGACCTGAACCCCATAGAGAATCTGTGGGATATTGTGAAGAGAAATTTGAGACACGCAAGACCCAACACTCTGGATGAGCTTAAGGCCGCTATCGAAGCATCCTGGGCCTCCATAACACCTCAGCAGTGTCACAGGCTGATTGCCTCCATGCCACGCCGCATTGAAGCAGTCATTTCTGCAAAAGGATTCCCGAATAAGTATTGAGTGCATAACTGAACATTATTATTTGATGTTTTTTTTGTTTGTTTTTAAAAAACACTTTTATTTTATTGGACGGGTGAAATATGTTAATTTTTTGAGACAGGTTTTTTGGGTTATCAGGAGTTGTATGCCAAAATCATCAGTATTAAAACAATAAAAGACCTGACAAATTTCAGTTGGTGTGTAATGAATCTAAAATATATGAAAGTTTAATTGTAATCATTACATTATGGAAAATAATGAAATTTAGCACTATATGCTAATTTTTTGAGAAGGACCTGTATACAGACATTTAGCCAGAAGGCTGAAACCCCTGTGCTGCACAGCACGGCACCCAAATGATCTGTACCTACTGTATTTTCTAACTCTACTTACTGGCTTGCCTGTCTAAACTGGTCACCCGTTACCTGTTTACACTCTGGAGTCTGGATTAATTATATGAATGTAATGTACGGCCTCATCTGCGGTTCAGGACAGCAGTTTACAATCTTACAAACATGTACTTCTATTCCCCAACCAAAAATCCCTCTCCCGTCCCGATGTGATCTCAATGAACTCAGAGGAATAGTCCATCCTCAATTATATTGAAAATACACCAAAACTAACCATTTGTATCAACGAATTAGCCTTGAACAAAGTCTATCGAAATTGAACAACTGCTCTGTATTATAATGTTCCACAGAAACTCTCTCTCCTGAAACAAAAAGAATAATAATAATAATAATCTTTATTTATATAGCGCCAACATATTCCGCAGCACTTTACATGCAAATTGTGGATAGTCCTAATTTCTTGGGGTAGAGCATTCCAGAGGATTGGCGCAGCGCGGGAGAAGTCTTGGAGTCGAGAGTGGGAGGTACGAATTAGTGCAGAGGTTAGTCGAAAATGTCATTTGCAGAGCACAGCAGTCGGTTAGGCAGATAGATAGAAATGAGGGAGGAGATGTAGGGGGGGTGCTGCACTGTGGAGAGCTTTGTTGGTGAGAACAAGTACTTTGAATTGGATCCTATAATGAATGCTGTGTCAGCAACTAGATGTAGTATAGGATACTTATTTACAGAACAAACAGGAACCTTGGCAACAAATCAGAAAGTTCTGGATGCTGATTTTGGCAATAAACGTGGCCTGAACAGTCAATGCACCTAACTATCTAACTATAGACTCAAGTCTTTTGCAGAATGTAGTGTGGTGCATGCATGGTTACCTACTGCAGTGACGCTGTGGGCTTTAATGTACTTACTGACCCAGGTCAGCTCTGGACAAACAAATGATGTACACAGATGGATGCTGGGCCCCCCAACAGGTAATCAGTACCATTGATGCTTAACTCTTCAGTGGCGTCCAACACCTCTCACTCTAGGCCCCGACTTTTTCTATCCCTTAGCAATGTTCCTGGCAGAAATCTCCTCACATCTGGACAGGTTCTGGTCATGGACAAGTTCAGCTCCAATCTGCCGCTCCTCTGGTCTCAGTGAGGTGCTTCCATGAGAGGATGTTGTAGGATTCCTCTCCAGCACATCCTCTCCCTGTTCTCATTAGCTGCAGATTGCCCTTAAGATGGCTGCACTTCCTCTTCCTGTGTCTCACATCAGTCACATTGTAGGCCCACTTACTGACATTTTATAAGCATATCACAGTCTTTCAGCAATGCTTAGATAATAGCGACATCTTGTGGCCGGATAACAACATTTACTGTAGAGAAGCAAATCTATTTACAACAGGTACAGAGATTATACTGGTGTGGGTAAAGGTATACACAATTATAACACTCTGGTGAGCAGACACACATCTCACAGTACCACAGAATTGGACAGAGTGGAAAGATGATATAACAGGCAGGGGAAGAGGTGGTGCTATGGAATGGCAAGCATAAGTGGGGTAGATTATGGTGGAATGATGAATGGAGTGGGAAGATAAATGACAAGCTGGGCAGCTGGAAGCAATTTGAGCATCAGTATTTCAGAATTAAATAAGCAAGGCTATAATTACAGAACCACTTATCTTATACATTAATTAAAATTGTGATTTAGAGACATTTTTGTAGCACCTTTTCTTTGAGATTAATTGCATAGTTGAGGAGGAAAGCCGATAGAAGGATTTGTAATGTGACACAGCAAAACTCATCTGCGCTGCCATTCACCCTACACTGACTCATGCAGGAAGTTAGATCAAGCTTGTATCATTACACACTGAAAAACAAACTCTAATCTATGGTGGGGGCATGTTCTTCTTACTTTTAAAATATTGTTGCCTGCGTATCATTGCTCAGAAAAATACAAGGAGAAGAAGTACATGTCGCTGTTGAAAACTATCTGATAACACCCATTTGGACTTAATGAATCTAAACTCAGAAGGTGCCAAATGCTTTTCATGCTAATATATCTGACACGGAGAGGCAAAAAAATAAAAAATCTTTGCCAGCTCACACAAGGACTACTGCGTGAGGCAGTGCTACTTCCCCAATGTATGCCTTAGAATAATGCTATTTAGACTTACATTGTGAAAGTGACTTCTGATCTAACAACCCCTTTGTGATCCGGCCAGTCTGATTTTAGTTCCCATGATTTATAAGAGAACCAGACTGAAACCAGTGAAGATGGCAATTGGTAAGTATTTTTTGCATCTAAACTACTTTACAGATACATTTAAAAGGGATTAAGGGATACGATTTTGTTAAGAGTGCTTCTTTAAGTTAGGAGCTAGGATAATAAGTTCAGTATACCATTTAGTCTCTGTAGAAGAAAGTGGGGTTGATGGTAAAGAAATTCAGGGGAAGGACTGTATATTCAAATGTCTTGGTGGTGGTGGTTGTATAAACTGACAATCAATGTTTGATGAGAGGGAGAATGGATGAAAGTTAAATCTGACATAGGAGTGATTTAATGGGAGGTAGAGTTTACCATTGTAAATGTTTTCTTGTGTTCTACAGTAATTTACTGTATGGTCAGATAGTTTATTCACAAAAGAACTTTAGTTTTGTCCTGGTACAGTTTTAGACAGCTGGCATTCAGCTCTTCTTATATTTCAACTAAGCAGGAGTTTAAAGCTGTCAATGGGTCATTGACTACTGGCTTAAATGTGAGGTATAATTAATTGGGTAACTGGCACAAACAGTGGTTTGCCACATTTTGGTTTTCAATTATTTTTCTAAAGATAATATGTAAATTGCAAACAGCATTGGAGACTGAGCTGTGTTGTTATCTGTATTTTGAGGGGACTGTTAGATGAAGAACCAATACATACTTTTATAGACTTTCAGCCTGAAAAGAACCTCTGAAGTACAGTGTCTTCAATCCTACAAAATTCCTTAAGACATCATGGTCAACTGTGTCAAATGCAGTATAGAGATCTAAGAATATTAGTTATATTGACATCCAGATGGTACAGATATCACTTTATAGAGCCGAAAGGATATAATTTAATTTTTAAAACATTCATGCCTAAAATGAGACAACTCCTTTATTGAAAATTACTTAACCTAGTATTGGTTTTCATTAGCCAACATTAATATGATACTATAATGTAAGATTTCTGGGAACAAATTGATGGGTTAAATTGTTTGCTTTGCTCTAGTCAGTGGATGTGGGATTGGATTTGCAAATAGTTTGTCTTATTCATATGGAGATTTAGGAAAATCTTGCCACTAAGTGGAAAGTTGTATAGCAGAGGATTCAGTGGCTGCCATCTTGGCACCCATTTCCCATATATTAAGCTGTACTTTGTTTGTAATTTTGGAATAACACTATTTTTGGTCATACAATCTTTATCATTCATTATGTAGGATAAAAACCATCACAATAAAAACTCAAACATTTTTCTGGGGAAAAAAACAAAGAAAACAAAAACATGTTTAGCAATCTACCAAAAAAACGCTCCTGTTACAGGCATTCTGGGCTCTGCTTCTTTCCCCTGGAGCTACTGCCCTCTATTGTGCTCCTTGTTGGGTTTTGCAAGTTGCTCAGCATGGCTCTATGACAATATCTCCCTAGGCGTATTTAAGATCCACTAAGGCACATATCTATGTCTTAGTATTAGGACTCAAAGTCCTGTGTTTAGTTTGTTTGATGTGCTCCACCATCAGCTCACATTTTTCTTCGGACCTGAGGCTTCGTGGTTCCACCTCGCCAGGAGAGCCTAACACATTACTCACCACTTATTTTCAGTTGTCTCTGATCTACTGGGTGAAACGCTAGGTGTCACAATGTCTCCTATACTATGTCTCTTTGGCCGGAGAGCATCAGATGCAATATGGTAATGACTCTCGGCTCCTGCTCTCCTGCGAGCAGGAGCAGAGTGTCATGCTACTGTGCTCCGATCCTTTCGCATGACAGGATAGGAGCACAACTGCGGAGGAGATGGTGAAAGTAATTTCTCCATCTCCTCGGCTGCCAGCATCAGCAGGAATTGCACTGCACTCAGGTGATAACTGAATGCAGTGCGATGTTTCACTCGCACCCATAGACTTGTATAGGTGCTAGTGATCCGGGTCTTGCTGCCAATCGCAGCATACCGCGATTGTTCTCTCATAATGAATTGACATGAGAAAATAATCACAGATTTGAGCTGCCCCACGGAGTAACACTGGGCCAAGTACTATGCGTTGTTTTATTGCATAGCACTTGGCCATGTTATACGGTAGTATGACTCCAGCCTTTGAAGTTCTATATTCAACACCAGAAGAATGGAGGATATCATATACCAAAACTTAGAAATGTAGCCATTAATCTAGTTATAGGTGAAATAAACACTGCCTAAAAAACAGCAGCAAGTTTGTATTTATGTCTCCACTAGAGTTGAGCGATACTTTCCGATATCCAAAAGTATCGGAATCGGAATTGTATCGCCGATACCCAAAAAATATCGGCGATACCAGATACCGATACCGGAAATCCAATGTAAGTCTATGGGAACAAAATATCGGAATTAAAAAAACCCCATTCTTGCCTTGTTGGTTAATTGTACATGAAGGAAAACAACAAAGAGTAATGTAGAATGTATTGGGGAAGGTTGAGGACACATTAAAGGCATAGATGTTTAACCCAATCAAATGGAATAGCATAAAAATTGTTTTTTTTAAAGATGTTCGGATTGACGAAGAAATTGACAATGTTGTTAACGTTTTTTCTATTTTGGCAAATATGTATATTTCACAACTTCCATGCTCTTCACCTTTTTAACTTTTGACACACTTTCTCCTTCATAATCTTCAGCAGCATCATCTTTTTCATCAAATTATTCTTCATCTTCACCTTCTTTATCTTCTTCTTAAACTTCTTGCTATTCATATTTTTGTTAACATTACTCATATTCTTCTTATTAAACTATTATTCTTATTCATATTCTACTTCATCTTCTTCATCATATTCTTATTTGTGACAGAGAATCCTGTACTTGTAATCTGTCAAAGTATGAATTTTTCATCCTTCCGTTCTTGCTGTCACAAAAGATTTAAATTACAACAGTATTTGTCCGTGTTCAGTTTAGCCTGCAGCAGCAGGCATTTTCCAGGGGCACCACGAGGAGGAACGGACTCACCCCCATACACTGCTTAGTCTTCTTCTGCTTAGAATTTAGAGCATATATTTTGCTCTTCATTTTGGTCTTATTGTCATGGAAATATATATGTCTTCCATATATATTCAAAGTATATTCACATATATGTATTCACAGTTCACAGTTAGATAGATCTCACTTGCTAAAAAACCTTGTGCTCACATATTTCTAGGCCAGATATAATCAGTCGTTTTAAAGAAATCTGGCCTTCATAAGAGGCCTTCGTAAAGGAACAAATGCATGAAGTACAAAATGTCCTATTAGATATCTGTTGTTTACATTATAGTTATGCAAGGCAACTAGGTCACAAGAATATAAACAATAATTCTGCAACTTCAGCTCTTTTAATCATGATTATCATAATTATCATATTTACACTAGAACAGCCAATAATCTAGCAGCTTTTAATTGTATGTTAATTGACTAACCAGCCCCTTTTTGAAAACGTATAAAACCTTGAATGAATAATAAATGTATGTCTTTGACGAACTGTTATACTGACACTTTCGTGTGGACAGTCCTCATTTCGTTCTGAGCGCTCAAAAATACATTATATAGAGATTTGGACATGGCAAGCAGCAAACACAGGATATTTTTATCCTAATTAAATTTCCATATCAGTTGGCGCCTGCACGCGGGGCATTGGACGAAACGCACGAGGACTCGGCCGACCGGAGAGACGGGGGTGTTGGCCCTGGCCTTGGCACACGGGACGGAGACTGCAGCTCCATCAGTAAGGTAAGAAAACTTTGTCATCTTACCTGAATGTTCCCTGTGCCTAGTCCTAGCCTACACTTCCAGCCGGTCGGACGTGGTCATCACCGCATTCCCAGGTTGTGTAAAAAGTCCATACCCTTATCCAAAAGCCCTGGGATATAAGCCGAGTTGGTTGCTGCTGTGCTGTATATGTTTCATGTTTTATGTGAACCGGGAGAAAGTTGGAACGGTGACTGTGTTTTTGCTTGCTAATTTCTGGGGGCTGTATAGCAAAAGACAATTGCTGCATAAGTTCCCGCAGTAAACTTTCACGCACCGGGAGGCCATCCCAGTCAAATCAGACGTGGAGGGCGGGAGCTTTGTTTTGGATAAGTCCACGCAGATATTCTTCACACATTGGAGGGAGGTTATCCCAAAAAATCCAGTTGTGGAAGCGAGGGCTTTGTTCGGTTAAGTTTCTGCAGTAAACTTTCACGCACTGGGAGGCCATCCCAGTCAAATCAGACGTGAAGGGCAGAAGCTTTGTTTTGGATAAGTTCTCACAATAATTGTCCACGCACCGGGAGGCCATCCCAGTCAAATCAGACGTGGATAGTGAGAATTTTGATGAAGGCTATTGCAGATTACTGTGACCGGCGCACCGGCCAGGGCTACGGTACAGAGCGATAGAACCTTGAGCTTCGCCGCGCTCAGTGCAATTGGTGAGTTATCAGTTACCAGAGCAGCTTGTATGTGTCACAGATCATCAAAAGAGGGATTCGTATTCTCCCGGGTGTCTGTCTCATTGTCTGTATCAGGTACTGTCGCTTTAAATCACATCTCTGTGCGCTCTATCAGTAACTCATTCAGAGCAGCGTGCTGGCTGCAGCAGCGAGAAAACCCCTTTGACCCCCCCTCCTCTGCTAATCACGTTATCAGGCATTCTGTTTCTTGGCTTTGATTTTTATTTTTTTAAGCTAGTTTTTTGGCTACAGGTTTTAACGTGAGAATTATCAGGCATTCAGACTGAACTATATTCATTTTTTGCTATTCTGAGGAATAATAATTTTTTTTTTTTTTTTGATACGTGATTTCAGTGGCTATAGAGACAGCAAGCAGAGATATAAGGAAGGGAGGGGGGAAGCAGCCAGCTGACATTCCAGAGATTTTTAATTAGCTGTTTTAGTAACAAGGGTTGTTTTTCAGAGTTTTATGATTAATACGGTTTTTCTTTTCTCCCCTTTTTGGTGAATTTATTTTTTTTTATGTTTACTTTTTCTAGAGTTTTTTACTAAATCTAACTTTTTGTTTTTTAAAAATTTTTCTTTTAAGTACATTTTTGAATGATTTTGGAGAGATTTTTTCTCTAAGCAATTTATTTTAGAGCTTTATTTCTCCAGCCATTTTTTTTTTTTTTTTCTACAAGCTTGCCTTAGAACAAGGTCACATAGATAAGGAGAATTACAGGCTGTGGGAGAGAGCAGACACAAACTACGCAGTGGTCTGAGCAGCACCTCCCGTCGGGCATTCGGTGAGGAAATTTTTTTTTTTTTTTAAAAATGGGGAACAAGATGGGCAAGCAGGAGAGTCTTATGCTCCCTGGAGAGAAAACTGCCCCCCAGCTGGTAGCTGAACAAGAAGGAGTAAAGTATGTAAAAAATTACAGACAGCTCATGAAAGTGTGTGAAATCCATAAGAAGGGCAGACTCCAAGCTGCGGAATGGCAGGATGTATTGAAAAATAGAAAAGGGAAGCTAGTAGATTTAAAATTGCTGACTGATGCAAATGCATGGTACAAAGTGGCAGTAAACTTGCATCGTTTAGGAAGTTCAGAAAGATATGTGAACAAGCCAGGATATGATTTTTATGTGTACAAGATAGGGAAAGATGCTAAGCCATCACCACCCCCATATGGTGAAGGGAAATATTGGACATGTTCAGTCTGTTCTCAACAGAATCCATGGTACAGGGACACTTGAGCAACATGCGGTGCCTCCCACCTCTCCCTACTGGGAGACGGCATCATAGCTCCAGCCATGCCCTCCCAGGCTGCACGAAGCGGGGAAGATCTTTCTCCTCCTTCCTCCTCCTCTCAGGCACACCTCCCTTCTTTTCCTTTTTTTCCTGCTTCGTTACAAACTGGGTCAACGCCCAATCCAAGCAATGTGGTGTCCCTGTATTCAGTGTCTCCAGCACAGGGCACCTTGTCTATCCCAAGCACAGTACAAACATTGCCAGTCATTATATCAGGAGAAGAAAGTACAGATCTCCCTACACAAAACGCTACATGTAGCCCCAGACACAACAGTCCACTGCTAGGGCTTCGCAGGGGAGTGGTATAGCTACAGGGCTGCTAGCATGGAACCATGACACTGATCCACCGCAGCCTCAGCAAGGAAGTGGGAAATCCCCATGCAGCAAGACAACTTTAAAGCCCAAATCTCACCCAGTGTATGCACCAAGTACACCATGTCACTTCTTATCTGATGAAGATGAAGATGCAACGTCACACATGCTGCCCAATACTAGGGAAGAAAACACACAAGCACCAATAGAGCAGGGACAGGTAGAGGCACCATCCTATGAGCCCTTCATCCCAAGCCAGGTGATCAGTATGCTGCCAGACCCAGGGATACATCCCATGCTATTTTGCCAAAAAATGCAGCAGATCCAGCAAACGTATACAGCAGCCTGGATTGATCTCTGGACCGAAATGGAAATAAAAGCAGGTGATGCATTCTGGTCAATTATGAGAGAACACTTCAAGCTTCCAACAGAGTTAGATGCGTATGCCTGGGAGACAGGACCAAAGCTAATTGAGCAACTCAGAGAATGGGCCAAAAGCAGACTGACAGGACAAACTCTCAGCCTACATGTCACGAGTCAAGACAAGACAGAGTCTGTGGAGAAGTTCCATGACAGAGTAATGCAAGTGTTTCAAGATTTGGGCCTCATTACCCATGATCAGACACACAGACGGATGTTGGCACAGGCTTTTGTGCATGGACTGAGAGAACCAATCAGGAAACCACTGGTAGCAGCCAGGCCTGAGTACACGTCAATAGCCATGGACACCCTGCTCACAGTAGCAAAAAGGATTGAGTCCCGCCGGGACAGAAGGAATGTCAAGTGTTACAACTGTGGCAAGCTTGGCCATTACCGGAACCGCTGCAGAGAACCCCTACGACCCACCACTTTGTCTAGAGAAGCAAGCCAAGGAAGAAACACAGAAAGCAGTGAAGAACCCCGTCCATAGGACAAGAGCACACCAAGTCCACAAGGAACCCCACCAGTGGGACCAATATCCTGAGAGTGGATGGCGTAGTCATATATTTTCTTGTGGAACTCCGCAACCTCACCTACCTATCAGAATCTTCTGCTTCCTGCATGGGAATTGATGGTCAAGTCAGATATTTCCAGATTATGAAGCCCCTGAGCGTGTGGACTCAGCCAGAACACTCCATCATGTCCCAGTTTGTTGTGTAAAAAACCTGCACCCTCAACCTATTGGGAGTGGACCTACTGCAGAAGCTGAAAGCGACCAGAGTGTTCCAGGAAGATGGGACCATGACACTTTCTTCACCCCTGACCCAAGAAGAAACAGGTACCTCAAACAACCACACTGCAGACCTATCACAGGAGGTGCTGGACATAGTACCAGAAAAAACCACTCCATCACCCAGGGTCAAGATGTCTCTGACCAACTGAAGGTCTAAGTGAGCTCGCCTAAGAAGACGGCCTGAGAACTTTGACATTGGCCAGGATATTCAACTCAAGAAGGACTCTACTCGCTTCATGCAACACCTCATCCAGCTCTAACGCCAGAGGTTCATCTTTTCAAGCACCAGGAGGTGCCCCCTGCAATCAACCAGTTCACCCAGGCCCTAGACCGGAAAAAGGCCACTCAGCTCTTCAAACTTGTGCACAAATACTGACCTGAGACCGAGCTGGAGAAAAAGAAACTACTGATGGCCCGTGCTGAGAAAAAAGCAGCCGTTTAAGGAGACGTCCCAACAGAAGACCCCCTGTGACCAGAACAGGTGCTAACACAGTAACTGTCTTGGTGGAGAACAAGAAAGCCAGCTGGTCGTCATCTCTCATGATGTGGACCCTAGTAGACGGCTTGTTTTCCCGCCAGCTCTGCACCAGCAGATGGGAGTCCCCTGCTTCATACTGAAGGACAAGGCCAAATGGGCTGCCTCGCCCATCGGACTCAATCCCAGCTTTCCACAGTGAAGAAAAAGACTGTAAACCCCACTGGGTTCAGAATGGTGCAAGGCCTGGAGGCCGCGAAAGAGGCTACGGTATTTGAAACCCCAACAGTGCTGAACCATCACACTCTGCTCTCAAGAGTCCGCGAAAGAGGCTACGGTATTTGAAACCCCAACAGTGCTGAACCATCACACTCTGCTCTCAAGAGTCCCAGTCACCGCAACGGTATTCACGGTGATCAACCTGGCCAGTACCTTCTTCAGTGTTTCCCCTCCACCTGGAGGCCTGCTTTCACGCACCAGTGCAGTGCATATGGACAATGTTGCCTCAAGGTGCTCAAAACAAGCCCTTCAAGTTTCACCAAGACAATGTCCTCCATCTTCGTCAACTGGATTGCAGAATATGCAAGAGTCACTCTTCTACAACACGTGGATGACTTTCTCTTTTGTGTGGTTGACATCGACACCTGCACAGCCTATTCCTTATCTCTCCTACTCTACCTGGAAGAACAGCAACGCAAGGTCTGGAAAAACAAAGTCCAGTGATGCCAGAAGCAAGTTACATCCCTGGGACACTGTATTGCCCACCAGACGAAACACATGTCAAAAGACTGGAAGACCACTGTGGAGAAGATGGCTCCCCCAACAACTCCAAGAATGCTGCAGGACTTCCCTGGTCTAGTGTCATATTGCAGAATCTGGATCCCTGATGCCTCAGTCCTAATGCAGCCTCTGTGCGCTTGCATCAACGCAACCCCGCTCCTTCTATCAGACGCAGCCTTCAACCCATTCAGGAGATTGGAAGAACTCCACAGTCTCAGCGCCAATACCAGGCCTACCTGACTATGAAAAGTCTTTCCATCTACCTGATGGAAGAAAGAAGATCATGCTACTGGAGTCCTGGCACGGATTCACGGGGGAAAACAGAGACTTTTAGGCTGCCTCTCAGCCCGCTTGGATCCAGTTGCAAGAAGAGCACCCTCCTGCCTGATGGCAATATCTGCAGCACACACCCTCCTGGACAAGGTTGCTGAAATCACTCTTGGACAGCCACTGGAAACTCTCACTCCACATGACATCTTGGCAATCTTCAATCAAGCTCAACCAACAGTAATCTCTCCACCGCTAGGCATCTTTGTGGCGCCTCTATTGCCTTTGTCTCATAATGTCACTGTCTCCAGACCTACAGTCCTCAGCCCGGCCACTCTACTCCCACTCCCAAGGGGGGATACTTGGATGGCTCCAGAAGAAGTTTCAACACAGGAAGTGCAGTGACCAGCAATCAAGAAATCCTGTGGTCCAGAAGTCTGTCACCTAGCCTGTCAGCCCAGGAAGCAGAATTGATAGCGCTGACGAAGGCCTGCCAGATGGCAGAAGGCAAGACTGCAAACATCTACACGGACTACAGGTACTCGCATGGCATAGCATACGACTTTGGACCCATCTGGGCTACAAGGGACTTCATCACAGCAAACGGGACAACTGTGAAGCATCATGGAGCCTTCAGGGACCTACTGGGTATACTCCAACTTCCAAAATGGTGGCAATTTGAAAAATCAAAGTGCATGGAAAACTGAAAACAGAAGAGGCATGAGGCAATAACATGGCGGACATGGCAGCAAAGAAGCAGCCAAAGGAAGACAACATGGAGAAGTGGGAGAGGTCGTAGAGCCGGACGGCTACTACATGACGACTGAAGACAAGAAACCTGAAAAAAAGACGTCCTGGGATCTGCTCAAGAAGTTACAAGACCAAGCTCCAAAAGGAAAAGAGCTGAATGCGAAAAAAGCAACACGTGAAGAAGGAAGGCTATCAATAATAGACTTCAAACTCTGCCTACCACAAAGTATGCACCCTATGGTGGTCCAATGGGTAGATGGACCCACATCCACATATCAAAGACACAAATGAATGATCTGATTGGTGCTTACTGTTTCGCTTCAGGGATCTCCACCCTAACAGCCAAACTCACCAGCAGCTGTCTGACCTGCGGCAAATGCAAGCCTGGACGTATGGAAGAAAGACCCCCTCACCTCATCTGGAAAGACCACTTTACCAGCTTCAAAGGATCCAGATAGACCACATCCAGATATCGCCAAGTGAAGGATTCAAATACGCCATTGTGGTCAAAAGAAGTATTTTCAAGATGAACAGAAGCCTTCCAAGTCAGCAAAGACTACTGCAAAGAAGCTACTTTTGGAAAATAGTGTGCAGATACGGGGTTCCAGAAATGATAGAAAGTGATCAGGGACCCGCATTCACAGCAAATCTGACAGCCAAGACCCGATTAGCAGTAGGGTCAGATTTAGGCCTACACACTCCTTACCACCCCCAGAGCAGCAGGAAGGTAGAAAAACTGAACGAAACACTTAAGAATAGAATGCTGAAAAATTGCCCAAGAGACACGCAAACCATGGCATGACACACTCCTAATTGCACTGTTTAGCGTAAGGCACACTCCCAGAGACCCAGAAAAGCTGTTTCGTGCCTGCATCTTCTGCTAAAGATAAGACATTTTCTTCTTTTAGTTTTTTTTGGTGCCTGCATTTTGTCCTGCACTTCTGTGGGGGTCTGCCGGGTCCCCTTCGGGGGCTTGTGCTCCTCTCAGTTTAGTTCAGCCACTGTTTGTTCATTTGCCTTTTCCAGTTTTTTTTTCAGTGGTTGCTGTTTAGTTTTTGTTACACCAGAGAACTAATTTAGGTGGTAGAGGTCGTGTGATCTCAGGTGTTTTTGTAATTAGTAGAGTTGGTACTTTTCAGGGTTTTTTGGGGTTGCAGTAAGTGCCTTTCCTATCCTCTTCTATCTAGACAGATTGGGCCCCAGCGTTTGCTCATTCTATTTTCTGTCTGTGTCTGTATTTCCTCTTGTCTAACCGCCATTACATGTTTGGGGGCTTCCTATGTTCTTTGGGGATCTGCTCCGGGGCAGATAGCTTTCCTTTTTCTATCTTTAGGTGTAGTTAGCTTCTCAGGCTGTGACGAGGCGTCTAGGACCAACGTAGGAACGCTCCACGGCTGCCTTTAGTTGTGGTGGTTAGTCAGGGTACTGCAATCCCATAGATTCCAACCTCTCTGGTGTATTACTTTTTTTGCCTGCTCTCCTCAGCTACCAAATCATAACACTTATGTAATTGAATTGGTCAAAAACTAATGTCCATTCTCGAGTTTTTCTCCTCACTGCCAGATTTGATGATCCTGTCCAAGAGCCCCAGATGACATCAACCTCTGTGTAACTAGAGGGAAAGCCTGTTTGAATCCACGTATCGCATTGCAAGGAAGCTCCCGTACCAGGAGAGACACCTAAGCCATGAAGGATGTCGTGGATGCTCTGACTGACCAGACAGATGACCAGATGACCTACCTGATGAGTTCAAGGCCAGAGACCAAGTTAAAGCAGGATTTGAGTCACTATAAACAAAAATGTTGATTGGATAAATTACATCTATTATAACCAGCAGAGATTTGTTAACTTCACCATAGATGCTGTAAAAGGTTTGGCAGCACAGTTAGGCCCCACTTCCATTATGGCATTCCAGAATAGAATGGCTTTGGATATGATTCTAGCTGAGAAAGGAGGTGTTTACAAAATGATCAAAGACACCTGTTGCACCCACATCCCAGACAACACTGGCCCAAATGGTAAAGTCACAATGGCAATACAGAAACTTAATGAGTTATCAGAGGAACTGAAACAGAACTCAGGTGTCACTGACCCATGGGATCGATACTTTGGGTGAATGAGTGGGTGGCTGAAAATGTTGGCACAGGTTGGGACAGCCATTATGGGGGTTCTCATTTTTGCATTAATTACTGGTTGCTGTGTTATTCCTTGTATCCGCAGGATAATGGAAAAAACTGTTCAGGAAACAACCAATTTGATGCCACTCACCATCTTGGACCTCGCACCAGTCCGGATGGAACTGCCTGGCTTGACCAGATCTCCGAACTACCTCCAGACTGAGAATACACATCCTTGATGAAACATCATATCAACTATGAGATTATGATTGCAAACACATAAACCCCCGACAGGGACAGTCCTCCTGACCGCCCATTTGCGAAAAGTCTGTATTCGGTGGGGGAGGCATGTACTAGGGGTGTCTCAACTCACCGGCAGCATAAAAGAGTTGCAGCGCTTTGGGCCAGGAGCAGGTTTTTAGGGCAAGTGGTATCTAAGGGGGGACTGTCATGGAAATATATATGTCTTCCATATATATTCAAAGTATATTCACATATATGTATTCACAGTTCACAGTTAGATAGATCTCACTTGCTAAAAAACCTTGTGCTCACATATTTCTAGGCCAGATATAATCAGTCGTTTTAAAGAAATCTGGCCTTCATAAGAGGCCTTCGTAAAGGAACAAATGCATGAAGTACAAAATGTCCTATTAGTAGAGTTGAGCGATACTTTCCGATATCCTAAAGTATCGGAATCGGAATGGTATCGCCGATATCACTAAAATATCGGCGATACCCGATACCGATACCGGAAGTCCCATGTAAGTCTATGGGAACAAAATATCGCAACTAAAAAAACCCCATTCTTTCCTTGTAAACACTAAATATACACACATAGAATACATATATATATATATATAACATGTCATTGTGACATATATATACATATATGTATAGTTTATACACTTCTACATAGTAAAATATCCTCTGATTCAATTGCCGGGTAAAGCCGGCTTCAGTGAAAAGACAGAAGCACCCGACATGAAATGACACTTGGTGTACATAGGGTTAACCATGTCTTTTCATGTCGTTTGCTATCTGATTTGCACAAACAATTAAATCAGTCTATGTGTGCAAAATTTCACACCTGTAGGGGTTAATTAAAGGTGTAAATTCGTTGTAAAAAAAACGGACTTTTTTGCTACGAATTTACACCTTTAATTAACCCCTACAGGTGTGAAATTTTGCACACATAGTCTGATTTAATTGTTTGTGCAAATTAGATAGCAAAGGACATGAAAAGACATGGTTAACCCTATGTACACCAAGTGTCATTTCATGTCGGGTGACCCGACATGAAATGACACTTGGTGTACATAGGGTTAACCATGTCTTTTCATGTCCTTTGCTATCTAATTTGCACAAACAATTAAATCAGTCTATGTGTGCAAAATTTCACACCTGTAGGGGTTAATTAAAGGTGTAAATTCGTTGAAAAAAAAAACGGACTTTTTTGCTATGAATTTACACCTTTAATTAACCCCTACAGGTGTGAAATTTTGCACACATAGACTGATTTAATTGTTTGTGCAAATTAGATAGCAAAGGACATGAAAAGACATGGTTAACCCTATGTACACCAAGTGTCATTTCATGTCGGGTTCTGCATTTTCACAAAAGCCGGCAATTGAATTAGCGGCTATTATACTATGTAGAAGTGTATGAACTACAAATATAAATATATATATATATGTGTCACAAATTCAATGACATGTATATATATATATGAGGTGTAAAATTGCTGAAAAAAAATGCGTGGGCTCCCGCCCTATTTTCGGAACCTGACAGACAAAGCCAGTGAGTGGGGGCAGATAATAATAGCCCAGAGAGGGACCATTATTTTTGCCCCCCCGGCTACTAACATCTGCCCCCAGACACCCCAGGAAAGACAAATCTATAATTAGATTCGCCCTTTCTGGCACTTTGCCCGTCTATTCCCATTGCCCTGTAGCGGTGGCGAATGGGTTAATATGGGGTTAAAGCCACCTTGCTATTGAAAGGTGACCTTAAGCCAGGTTAATAATTGAGAGCTGTCAATTAGACAACTATCAATTATTAATCCTATTGCATGAAATAAAAATAAAACACACACACTTTAATTAAAAATCATTTTAATGAAATAAAGACACATGTTTTTGACCATATTTTATTTTACTGCAAAAACCATTTCCTGTAATAAAAATAAAATAAAAAAGCAAAATTATTCTTACCTATCCCATGCACAGTCAGGTCCCACGGTGTAATCCTTCAGAAAGGGTTAATGTTTACTGCAGGGACCGCAGCTAATGCTGCAGCCTCACAGTAAACCCCAAATGAATGAGTTCCTCTCCTGCCTGACAGGAGAGTAAAGGCTGGGTGTCACATAACGATACACCAGCGATCCCGACAACGATATGCACTTGTCAGGATCGCTGGTGTATCGCTACATGATCGCTGCTGAGCTGCCAAACAGGCAGCTCAGGCAGCGATCTGGGACAGCGACACTGTGGGTAACATCGCTTAAGGGCCCGTCTCACATAGCGATATCGCTACCGAGATCGCTGCTGAGTCACAAGTTTTGTGACGCAGCAGCGAGCTCACCAGCGATATCGCTGTGTGTGACATTCAGCGACGATCAGCCCCCCTGCCGGGTATCGCTGATCGTCGCAGAAATGTCAGGACCTTTTTTTGATCGCTGGTTTCCCTCTGACAGGCACGCATCGCTGCGTGTGACAGGCGGGAGACCAGCGATCCGCTGGTAACCAAGGTACACAGCGGGTTTCCAGGCACCGCGCAGCGCTTGGAAACCCGCTGTGTACCTTGGATACCAGCTCCCTGCATCAGGGCGCTGGTATCCAAGGTACACAGCGGGTTTCTAGGCACAGCCCCGCGCCTGGAAACCCGCTGTGTACCTTGGTTACCAGCGGATCGCTGGTCTCCCGCCTGTCACACGCAGCGATGCGTGCCTGTCAGCGGGAAACCAGCGATCAAAAAAAGGTCCTGACATTTCAGCGACGATCAGCGATACCCGGCAGGGGGGCTGATCGTCGCTGAATGTCACACACAGCGATATTGCTGGTGAGCTCGCTGCTGCGTCTCAAAACTAGTGACTCAGCAGCGATCTCAGTAGCGATATCGCTATGTGAGACGGGCCCTTAAGTGGAAAGCTTAATTGATTGCTTTCCACTTTCACTTCAGGTCAGCCAGGGACACAATCAGTGACGTCAGAGGGAACTGATTAACAAAAATAGGGGTTCCCTTCGAAAAAAAAATGGCGTGGGGTCCCCCCTATTTTTGTTAACCAGCCAGATGAAGCAGACCGCTGAGGCCTGGATTTTCAGGCTGTTAAGGAGCCAAGATCCATGGACCTTGCCAGCCTGATAATACTAGGCCACAGCAGTCTGCATATCTTGGCTGATTAACAAAAATAGGGGATCCCCTCGAAAAAATTGGCGTGGGGTCCCCCCTATTTTTGTTAACAAGCCAGATGAAGCAGACCGCTGAGGCCTGGATTTTCAGGCTGTTAAGGAGCCAAGATCCATGGACCTTGCCAGCCTGATAATACCAGGCCACAGCAGTCTGCATATCTTGGCTGATTAACAAAAATAGGGGATCCCCTCGAAAAAAATTGGCATGGGGTCCCCCCTATTTTTGTTAACCAGCCAGATGAAGCAGACCGCTGAGGCCTGGTTTTTCAGGCTGGTAAGGATCCAATATCCATGGACTTTGCCAGCCTGATAATACCAGGCCACAGCAGTCTGCTTAGCTTGGCTGGTTAACAAAAATAGGGGATCCCCTCGAAACAAAAACGGCGTGGGGATCCCCCCTATTTTTGTTAACCAGCCAAGTAAAATGCAGACTGCTGCGGCCTGGTATTAAAAGACTGTCAAGGCCCATGGATTTTGGCCCTCAACAGCCTGATAATACCAGGCTACAGCAGCCCCACATTTGGCGCATCAAAAGATGTGCCAATTGTGGCACTTTACCCAGCTCTTCCCACTTGCCCTGTAGCGGTGGCAAGCGGGGTAATAAGGGGTTAATGTCACCGTTGATTGCACGGTGACAATAAGCCCGGTTAATGATGGAGAGGTGTCAATAAGACACCGATCCATTATTAATCCCAAAGTTATTAAATGCATAAAAAAAAGACAAAGCAAGAAAAAAGTATTTTAATGAAATAAAAGAGACAACACAGTTTTCATTAATTTTATTGTACTCTCATTCCTGCGACGCCATCGATCTCCTGTAAAAAAAGAAAAAAAAAACAAACCAACAGTATACCACCTGTCCGACGCAGTCCATAACGACAGTCCCACGACGATCCAACTCTGCTACATCGCAATGACAGGCAGAGCCTGTCATCGCGACGCAGCACAGCTGATTACCTGCTTCCCCGGCGGTGACGTCATCGGACTGACTGCTTTACGGCCGGGATTACCCAGTAGTCACTGCAGTTATCGCGAGAAGCTGCATGTGACCGCCGGGGAAAGAAGATTGCGGCCATCAAGCAGTCCAGGACGTGACCGCCGGAGATCTTCTGCCAGGTAAGTGCCGCTGACTCCTGACAGACCCGACCGACGGACACTGACAGTGACAGTGACAATCCCGATTCCGGTATCCGATAAGACGAAAATATCGGAACTCGGAATCGGAATTCCGATACAGCCAATATCGGCCGATACCCGATATTTGCAGTATCGGAATGCTCAACCCTACCTATTAGATATCTGTTGTTTACATTATAGTTATGCAAGGCAACTAGGTCACAAGAATATAAACAATAATTCTGCTACTTCAGCTCTTTTAATCATGATTATCATAATTATCATATTTACACTAGAACAGCCAATAATCTAGCAGCTTTTAATTGTATGTTAATTGACTAACCAGCCCCTTTTTGAAAACGTATAAAACCTTGAATGAATAATAAATGTATGTCTTTGACGAACTGTTATACTGACACTTTCGTGTGGACAGTCCTCATTTCGTTCTGAGCGCTCAAAAAGACATTATATAGAGATTTGGACATGGCAAGCAGCAAACACAGGATATTTTTATCCTAATTAAATTTCCATATCATTATACTTCATGTTCTTCTGCTTTTTGATCTTCTGCTTATTGTTCTTAAGTCTCTTGTTCTGTATCTTGTAGTTTGTCTTAACCTTCTTAGTCCTGTTTGGTAATCTTTTATTTCTTCTTTGTGATGGTGTTTAGGCTGGTTGGCTTGATGCTCGTCGTCCTTGTGGTCGTCATCTTCTTCGGGGTGGTCATCAGGGTCGTCGTCTTCATTGTTGGAGATCCAGAGTGATTACCCAAAAAAGCATTGAAAAAATCTTCAATTTGTAAATGTAGCAGAAGGTACAAGAGTCAATGCAAGTAACGAGGACCAGCTGACTGTGCTGGAACCCGGAGGGGCAGCAGAAGGAAAAGAGCCAATGGCACAACCGAGGACCAGCTGACGTTACTGGGACACGGTTACTAAGCAGGAGGTACCTGTGCTCCAAAGCACTACCAAGGACTAGCAGACGTTGCTGGAACTCGGATACCGAGATGGAGGCACCTAGGCCAAAGGCACTGCGGAGAACCAGCTGACGGTACTGGAACCCGGATGGGTAGCAGAAGGTACAAGAGCCAATGCAAGTAACGAGGACCAGCTGACTGTGCTGGAACCCGGAGGGGCAGCAGAAGGAAAAGAGCCAATGGCACAACCGAGGACCAGCTGACGTTACTGGGACACGGTTACTAAGCAGGAGGTACCTGTGCTCCAAAGCACTACCAAGGACCAGCAGACGTTGCTGGAACTCGGATACCGAGATGGAGGCACCTAGGCCAAAGGCACTGCGGAGAACCAGCTGACAGTACTGGAACCCGGACAGGTAGCAGAAGGTACCCATGGAAATTTAAGTTGACAGGCCGCGAGCCGGCCGCAGTTACCGAATCCCACAGTACTACAGTGGGTGATTGTCCTATTGTCACAACGGAAACAGCCTTTATTTGCATATCCCGCAGCACACATAGGAAGCACCTAAACTCCAAGCGCCATAGAGTCGGCTAACCCGACCGCAACACGACAGGACAACTTATTGGAGGCTAAGTGACGTTTACACTGACAGGAAACAGATGGCGTGCTGTAATCAGTCTTGGCAGGAGTGAGTACCCGTGCCAATTACACTTCCGAGCAACAACTGGCGGTGTTGAAGCCCAGGGATGAGAAGACAACAGGGTGGAGGCAGCATGACTTTTTGCCGTTCACACAGCAGGGGAACAGCTGATATTACTGAACCCCAGTAACACAGGAGCAAGTGTTGACTGTGCTAACAGCACTTCCGAGCAACAACTGGTGGTGTTGTAGCCCAGGAATGAGAAGAGACGATGGTGCAGGCAGCAGGATTTTCTGCCGTTCACACAGCAGGGGAACAGCTGACATTACTGAACCCAGTAACACAGGAGCAAGTGTTAGACTGTGCTAACAGCACTTCCGAGCAACAACTGGCGGTGTTGTAGCCCAGGGATGAGAAGAGAACATGGTGGAGGCAGCAGGACTTTTTGCCGTTCACACAGCAGGGGAACAGCTGACATTACTGAACCCCAGTAACACAGGAGCAAGTGTAGACTGTGCTAACAGCACTTCCGAGCAACAACTGGCGGTGTTGTAGCCCAGGGATGAGAAGAGAACATGGTGGAGGCAGCAGGACTTTTTGAAGTTCACACAGCAGGGGAACAGCTGACATTACTGAACCCCAGTAACACAGGAGCAAGTGTAGACTGTGCTAACAGCACTTCCGAGCAACAACTGGCGGTGTTGTAGCCCAGGGATGAGAAGAGAACATGGTGGAGGCAGCAGGACTTTTTGAAGTACACACAGCAGGGGAACAGCTGACATTACTGAACCCCAGTAACACAGGAGCAAGTGTAGACTGTGCTAACAGCACTTACGAGCAACAACTGGCGGTGTTGTAGCCCAGGGATGAGAAAGAACATGGAGGAGGCAGCAGGACTTTTTGCCGTCCACAGCAGGGGAACAGCTGACATTACTGAACCCCAGTAACACAGGAGCAAGTGTTGACTGTGCTAACAGCACTTCCGAGCAACAACTGGCGGTGTTGTAGCCCAGGGATGAGAAGAGAACATGGAGGAGGCAGCAGGACTTTTTGCCGTTCACACAGCAGGGGAACAGCTGACATTACTGAACCCCAGTAACACAGGAGCAAGTGTTGACTGTGCTAACAGCACTTCCGAGCAACAACTGGCGGTGTTGTAGCCCAGGGATGAGAAGAGAACATGGTGGAGGCAGCAGGACTTTTTGCCGTTCACACAGAGGGGAACAGCTGACATTACTGAACCCCAGTAACACAGGAGCAAGTGTGACTGTGCTAACAGCACTTCCGAGCAACAACT
>JARQOD010000006.1:70621736-70712673 GCA_033576555.1 Oophaga sylvatica | reverse complement strand
AATGCTGCAGCCTCACAGTAAACCCCAAATGAATGAGTTCCTCTCCTGCCTGACAGGAGAGTAAAGGCTGGGTGTCACATAACGATACACCAGCGATCCCGACAACGATATGCACTTGTCAGGATCGCTGGTGTATCGCTACATGATCGCTGCTGAGCTGCCAAACAGGCAGCTCAGGCAGCGATCTGGGACAGCGACACTGTGGGTAACATCGCTTAAGGGCCCGTCTCACATAGCGATATCGCTACCGAGATCGCTGCTGAGTCACAAGTTTTGTGACGCAGCAGCGAGCTCACCAGCGATATCGCTGTGTGTGACATTCAGCGACGATCAGCCCCCCTGCCGGGTATCGCTGATCGTCGCAGAAATGTCAGGACCTTTTTTTGATCGCTGGTTTCCCTCTGACAGGCACGCATCGCTGCGTGTGACAGGCGGGAGACCAGCGATCCGCTGGTAACCAAGGTACACAGCGGGTTTCCAGGCACCGCGCAGCGCTTGGAAACCCGCTGTGTACCTTGGATACCAGCTCCCTGCATCAGGGCGCTGGTATCCAAGGTACACAGCGGGTTTCTAGGCACAGCCCCGCGCCTGGAAACCCGCTGTGTACCTTGGTTACCAGCGGATCGCTGGTCTCCCGCCTGTCACACGCAGCGATGCGTGCCTGTCAGCGGGAAACCAGCGATCAAAAAAAGGTCCTGACATTTCAGCGACGATCAGCGATACCCGGCAGGGGGGCTGATCGTCGCTGAATGTCACACACAGCGATATTGCTGGTGAGCTCGCTGCTGCGTCTCAAAACTAGTGACTCAGCAGCGATCTCAGTAGCGATATCGCTATGTGAGACGGGCCCTTAAGTGGAAAGCTTAATTGATTGCTTTCCACTTTCACTTCAGGTCAGCCAGGGACACAATCAGTGACGTCAGAGGGAACTGATTAACAAAAATAGGGGTTCCCTTCGAAAAAAAAATGGCGTGGGGTCCCCCCTATTTTTGTTAACCAGCCAGATGAAGCAGACCGCTGAGGCCTGGATTTTCAGGCTGTTAAGGAGCCAAGATCCATGGACCTTGCCAGCCTGATAATACTAGGCCACAGCAGTCTGCATATCTTGGCTGATTAACAAAAATAGGGGATCCCCTCGAAAAAAATTGGCGTGGGGTCCCCCTATTTTTGTTAACAAGCCAGATGAAGCAGACCGCTGAGGCCTGGATTTTCAGGCTGTTAAGGAGCCAAGATCCATGGACCTTGCCAGCCTGATAATACCAGGCCACAGCAGTCTGCATATCTTGGCTGATTAACAAAAATAGGGATCCCCTCGAAAAAAATTGGCATGGGGTCCCCCTATTTTTGTTAACCAGCCAGATGAAGCAGACCGCTGAGGCCTGGTTTTTCAGGCTGGTAAGGATCCAATATCCATGGACTTTGCCAGCCTGATAATACCAGGCCACAGCAGTCTGCTTAGCTTGGCTGGTTAACAAAAATAGGGGATCCCCTCGAAACAAAAACGGCGTGGGGATCCCCCCTATTTTTGTTAACCAGCCAAGTAAAATGCAGACTGCTGCGGCCTGGTATTAAAAGACTGTCAAGGCCCATGGATTTTGGCCCTCAACAGCCTGATAATACCAGGCTACAGCAGCCCCACATTTGGCGCATCAAAAGATGTGCCAATTGTGGCACTTTACCCAGCTCTTCCCACTTGCCCTGTAGCGGTGGCAAGCGGGGTAATAAGGGGTTAAGTCACCGTTGATTGCACGGTGACAATAAGCCCGGTTAATGATGGAGAGGTGTCAATAAGACACCGATCCATTATTAATCCCAAAGTTATTAAATGCATAAAAAAAAGACAAAGCAAGAAAAAAGTATTTTAATGAAATAAAAGAGACAACACAGTTTTCATTAATTTTATTGTACTCTCATTCCTGCGACGCCATCGATCTCCTGTAAAAAAAGAAAAAAAAAAACAAACCAACAGTATACCACCTGTCCGACGCAGTCCATAACGACAGTCCCACGACGATCCAACTCTGCTACATCGCAATGACAGGCAGAGCCTGTCATCGCGACGCAGCACAGCTGATTACCTGCTTCCCCGGCGGTGACGTCATCGGACTGACTGCTTTACGGCCGGGATTACCCAGCAGTCACTGCAGTTATCGCGAGAAGCTGCATGTGACCGCCGGGGAAAGAAGATTGCGGCCATCAAGCAGTCCAGGACGTGACCGCCGGAGATCTTCTGCCAGGTAAGTGCCGCTGACTCCTGACAGACCCGACCGACGGACACTGACAGTGACAGTGACAATCCCGATTCCGGTATCCGATAAGACGAAAATATCGGAACTCGGAATCGGAATTCCGATACAGCCAATATCGGCCGATACCCGATATTTGCAGTATCGGAATGCTCAACCCTACCTATTAGATATCTGTTGTTTACATTATAGTTATGCAAGGCAACTAGGTCACAAGAATATAAACAATAATTCTGCTACTTCAGCTCTTTTAATCATGATTATCATAATTATCATATTTACACTAGAACAGCCAATAATCTAGCAGCTTTTAATTGTATGTTAATTGACTAACCAGCCCCTTTTTGAAAACGTATAAAACCTTGAATGAATAATAAATGTATGTCTTTGACGAACTGTTATACTGACACTTTCGTGTGGACAGTCCTCATTTCGTTCTGAGCGCTCAAAAAGACATTATATAGAGATTTGGACATGGCAAGCAGCAAACACAGGATATTTTTATCCTAATTAAATTTCCATATCATTATACTTCATGTTCTTCTGCTTTTTGATCTTCTGCTTATTGTTCTTAAGTCTCTTGTTCTGTATCTTGTAGTTTGTCTTAACCTTCTTAGTCCTGTTTGGTAATCTTTTATTTCTTCTTTGTGATGGTGTTTAGGCTGGTTGGCTTGATGCTCGTCGTCCTTGTGGTCGTCATCTTCTTCGGGGTGGTCATCAGGGTCGTCGTCTTCATTGTTGGAGATCCAGAGTGATTACCCAAAAAAGCATTGAAAAAATCTTCAATTTGTAAATGTAGCAGAAGGTACAAGAGTCAATGCAAGTAACGAGGACCAGCTGACTGTGCTGGAACCCGGAGGGGCAGCAGAAGGAAAAGAGCCAATGGCACAACCGAGGACCAGCTGACGTTACTGGGACACGGTTACTAAGCAGGAGGTACCTGTGCTCCAAAGCACTACCAAGGACTAGCAGACGTTGCTGGAACTCGGATACCGAGATGGAGGCACCTAGGCCAAAGGCACTGCGGAGAACCAGCTGACGGTACTGGAACCCGGATGGGTAGCAGAAGGTACAAGAGCCAATGCAAGTAACGAGGACCAGCTGACTGTGCTGGAACCCGGAGGGGCAGCAGAAGGAAAAGAGCCAATGGCACAACCGAGGACCAGCTGACGTTACTGGGACACGGTTACTAAGCAGGAGGTACCTGTGCTCCAAAGCACTACCAAGGACCAGCAGACGTTGCTGGAACTCGGATACCGAGATGGAGGCACCTAGGCCAAAGGCACTGCGGAGAACCAGCTGACAGTACTGGAACCCGGACAGGTAGCAGAAGGTACCCATGGAAATTTAAGTTGACAGGCCGCGAGCCGGCCGCAGTTACCGAATCCCACAGTACTACAGTGGGTGATTGTCCTATTGTCACAACGGAAACAGCCTTTATTTGCATATCCCGCAGCACACATAGGAAGCACCTAAACTCCAAGCGCCATAGAGTCGGCTAACCCGACCGCAACACGACAGGACAACTTATTGGAGGCTAAGTGACGTTTACACTGACAGGAAACAGATGGCGTGCTGTAATCAGTCTTGGCAGGAGTGAGTACCCGTGCCAATTACACTTCCGAGCAACAACTGGCGGTGTTGAAGCCCAGGGATGAGAAGACAACAGGGTGGAGGCAGCATGACTTTTTGCCGTTCACACAGCAGGGGAACAGCTGATATTACTGAACCCCAGTAACACAGGAGCAAGTGTTGACTGTGCTAACAGCACTTCCGAGCAACAACTGGTGGTGTTGTAGCCCAGGAATGAGAAGAGACGATGGTGCAGGCAGCAGGATTTTCTGCCGTTCACACAGCAGGGGAACAGCTGAATTACTGAACCCCAGTAACACAGGAGCAAGTGTGACTGTGCTAACAGCACTTCCGAGCAACAACTGGTGGTGTTGTAGCCCAGGAATGAGAAGAGACATGGTGCAGGCAGCAGGATTTTTGCCGTTCACACAGCAGGGGAACAGCTGACATTACTGAACCCCAGTAACACAGGAGCAAGTGTAGACTGTGCTAACAGCACTTCCGAGCAACAACTGGCGGTGTTGTAGCCCAGGGATGAGAAGAGAACATGGTGGAGGCAGCAGGACTTTTTGCCGTTCACACAGCAGGGGAACAGCTGACATTACTGAACCCCAGTAACACAGGAGCAAGTGTAGACTGTGCTAACAGCACTTCCGAGCAACAACTGGCGGTGTTGTAGCCCAGGGATGAGAAGAGAACATGGTGGAGGCAGCAGGACTTTTTGAAGTTCACACAGCAGGGGAACAGCTGACATTACTGAACCCCAGTAACACAGGAGCAAGTGTAGACTGTGCTAACAGCACTTCCGAGCAACAACTGGCGGTGTTGTAGCCCAGGGATGAGAACAGAACATGGGGAGGCAGCAGGACTTTTTGCCGTACACACAGCAGGGGAACAGCTGACATTACTGAACCCCAGTAACACAGGAGCAAGTGTTAGACTGTGCTAACAGCACTTACGAGCAACAACTGGCGGTGTTGTAGCCCAGGGATGAGAAGAGAACATGGAGGAGGCAGCAGGACTTTTTGCCGTTCACACAGCAGGGGAACAGCTGACATTACTGAACCCCAGTAACACAGGAGCAAGTGTTGACTGTGCTAACAGCACTTCCGAGCAACAACTGGCGGTGTTGTAGCCCAGGGATGAGAAGAGAACATGGTGGAGGCAGCAGGACTTTTTGCCGTTCACACAGCTAGGGGAACAGCTGACATTACTGAACCCCAGTAACACAGGAGCAAGTGTTGACTGTGCTAACAGCACTTCCGAGCAACAACTGGCGGTGTTGTAGCCCAGGGATGAGAAGAGAACATGGTGGAGGCAGCAGGACTTTTTGCCGTTCACACAGTAGGGGAACAGCTGACATTACTGAACCCCCGTAACACAGGAGCAAGTGTAGACTGTGCTAACAGCACTTCCGAGCAACAACTGGCGGTGTTGTAGCCCAGGGATGAGAAGAGAACATGGTGGAGGCAGCAGGACTTTTTGCCGTACACACAGCAGGGGAACAGCTGACAATTTCTGAACCCCAGTAACACAGGAGCAAGTGTTAGACTGTGCTAACAGCACTTCCGAGCAACAACTGGCGGTGTTGTAGCCCAGGGATGAGAAGAGAACATGGTGGAGGCAGCAGGACTTTTTGCCGTTCACACAGCAGGGGAACAGCTGACATTACTGAACCCCAGTAACACAGGAGCAAGTGTTGACTGTGCTAACAGCACTTCCGAGCAACAACTGGCGGTGTTGTAGCCCAGGGATGAGAAGAGAACATGGTGGAGGCAGCAGGACTTTTTGCCGTCACACAGCAGGGGAACAGCTGACATTACTGAACCCCAGTAACACAGGAGCAAGTGTAGACTGTGCTAACAGCACTTCCGAGCAACAACTGGCGGTGTTGTAGCCCAGGGATGAGAAGAGAACATGGTGGAGGCAGCAGGACTTTTTGCCGTTCACACAGCAGGGGAACAGCTGACATTACTGAACCCCAGTAACACAGGAGCAAGTGTAGACTGTGCTAACAGCACTTCCGAGCAACAACTGGCGGTGTTGTAGCCCAGGGATGAGAAGAGAACATGGTGGAGGCAGCAGGACTTTTTGCCATTCACACAGCAGGGGAACAGCTGACATTACTGAACCCCAGTAACACAGGAGCAAGTGTAGACTGTGCTAACAGCACTTCCGAGCAACAACTGGCGGTGTTGTAGCCCAGGGATGAGAAGAGAACATGGTGGAGGCAGCAGGACTTTTTGCCGTTCACACAGCAGGGGAACAGCTGACATTACTGAACCCCAGTAACACAGGAGCAAGTGTAGACTGTGCTAACAGCACTTCCGAGCAACAACTGGCGGTGTTGTAGCCCAGGGATGAGAAGAGAACATGGTGGAGGCAGCAGGACTTTTTGCCGTTCACACAGCAGGGGAACAGCTGACATTACTGAACCCCAGTAACACAGGAGCAAGTGTAGACTGTGCTAACAGCACTTCCGAGCAACAACTGGCGGTGTTGTAGCCCAGGGATGAGAAGAGAACATGGTGGAGGCAGCAGGACTTTTTGCCGTTCACACAGCAGGGGAACAGCTGACATTACTGAACCCCAGTAACACAGGAGCAAGTGTTGACTGTGCTAACAGCACTTCCGAGCAACAACTGGCGGTGTTGGAGCCCAGGGTCAAGGAGGATGTTTAAATACTATATCAAGTATTTTCCTTGTTACGTGTCAATTAAAAATGTCTATACTCCAAACAAGAGAAATATAACCTTTAGTACCATAAGATGATGATTTAACTTAAAAAAATATATGTAAATTAATAATTTACAAACATAAACGCATACATTAACATGTTGAAAAGCAATGCAAACCACAATTAAAATAGGTTAAATAATCTGCTATACGGTTTAAAATAAAAGCATACAAGTACATATCAGAATCCATTAATGATGGCTAAGTAACAGTATGTACACCATTTTTATTGTGTAGACAATGAATGGCTGACTTAAAAACATAATCAGCATTACAAGTTATCTTTGACATTCATAAAACTTTACATTTGGTGAATAATATCACTAAATTTTTTTAAAAAATATCTAAAATTTCCATCATGTAATACTGATAATATGTGCCAATCATTTATATCAACAAACAAAAAATTTAAAAAGTGCATAGTGCAGAGTGAAAACAGATATTTATGCCTGACTGTGGACTTGCAAGCATGACAACGGATAGATAAGGTATATATAGATGAGACTGCATAGCCACAGATGGTGAATGGCGATGTAATACTGTACCTCAATAAAGTGTGCGTTACTACTACATCCTTTTTTTTATATAGCTTTATAAAAGGTTACGTGCATGTATGGTTGCGCCTTTGTTTGGACGCACAGACTGGCTTCCTGCTGTGACGCGTTGGGTATTGGAGCGTCTGTACGTCTTATGACGCAGACTAACATTCACGGTGCGCATCGTTCATCATCGCAAGCGTACCGACAACACAAAGGCGTTGTCATGACTGCTTTACTCAGTAAACATGCACCTATGATGAAACATACACGCATGTGCCCTATTACATAACAAGCTACAAGAAAAACGAGTGTGAGGTGTGACACAGCTGTTTTGTTAAGGTACAGTATTATATCGACATTGTACAGGTGTCGCTATTCAGTCTGATAAATAGATATCATTCACCTATTCTATCAGTTGTCGTTCTTTCAGCACCACTTACAGGTAGATATTTTGCTATTGTGACTATGCACTATTGACTTTACCAAGGTAATGCATGATTTTTGTTAGCGATTATCATGTTTACATGAAGGACCTTTATGATATGGGCTGTTAACTTTCTAATTAAATATGTATTTTTTAAAATGACACAAATATAAGTAATGTTGAAGAGGACTATTCCTACATGCATTGTTTGCACAATATTACAGGTGTACATCACGTCCCTTAATCAACATTGGATTATTATATTTACTTGTATGCTTTTATTTAAAAGGCAAGAACACTGAAGTATAACCTTCGCACTGCAGCAGTTGTTTAAGTTCAACCCACATTATGCACTTACAACATTGCAGCATTTGAGTCATGATGTGAGTTGGATTTGTCTAAGCTATGGAGTGACAAGGTTGACCATCAGTATCCTATAGCATAAGTAGGCTTTTGTGTTTGCATTTGTTTTCGACATGTGCATATCTGTAATAATATGTCACAATTATTTTGTTACAGATTTGTGACAAAGACTAATCATTTTATGGTTTTAAAGTTGACGTTTCAAATGTTTACAGCTTAGAAATCAGGGTGTAGCCTCATATCTATGTGTAGCACTATACACTTTGACATGTCTTGTTTTTTTAACCATGATTAGGTAGCTAGCAGTAATTTTTGCCGGACACACAGCAGGGGAACAGCAGGCGTTACTGAACCCCACAAACACATCAGCGATTGTTTTCATCTGTGCATCTAACACTTCTGAGCAGCAACTGGCGGTGTTGAAGCCCAGGGTCAAGGAGGGTGTAGGCAGAGGCCTAGTATGAGATGTTTGAAGTTGAAGTTGTAGTTAGCAGCAGTAATTTTTGCCAGACACACAGCAGGGGAACAGCAGGCGTTACTGAACCCCACAAACACATCAGCGATTGTTTTCATCTGTGCATCTAACACTTCTGAGCAGCAACTGGCGGTGTTGAAGCCCAGGGTCAAGGAGGGTGTAGGCATAAAATATTGAGTTATTGCCTTGTTACGTGGCCATTGCAAATGTATGTACTTCAAACAAGAATAAATGAAGTTTTACTAGGACAATAAAATGATGAATTTCAATTCCAAGAATAGAAAAATATTTATACTTGAGAGTCCGCTGTGGTTGATACCGTTTAATGGCTAACTGAAAATATGGTAACAAATTCCAAGCTTTCCAGACTACTCAGGTCTCTTCATCAGGCTAAGACTAAAACAAAAAATGAAGAATCACATATTTCTACACACAACAGGACACAGGAATAGGTAAGACAAGTGAGGGAGGGACAAGTGAGGGGAGACCGGCCAAAAAATGAGAACAAGGATGAATTATCAGCGCCACACAATAAGAGAAAAAATAATGGATTTACCTGTGGCAAAACACTTTTGTATGCCCGGTCATAGCATGATGGATATGGAATTACTGGTATTAAAATATTACTTCAAATATGAGAAAGATACAAAGGTTTCAGAATATAAGCTCATCATGACCTTTGACACTGTTAGTGATGGAATGAATAGATCACACGGATTTATGTCATTCTATATCAATTAAGGAATCTGAGTCTCTGCCCTTCCAGGGGCATGAAAACACAAAACCAGACCCCAATCAGAGGGCAATAAAACTTTCTATCGTTATCTAGGAACTGTTCCAATATTTATGTTCATCCCTCTGTGATAATGACAGTTCTGCTACACGTCACTTACTTGTCTTACCTATTGCACTATTCCTGTGTCCTGTTGTGTATAGAAATATGTGATGCTTCATTTTTTGTTTTAGTCTTTGCCTGATGAAGAGACGTGAGTAGCCTCGAAAGCTTGCAATTTGTTACCATCTTTTCAGTTATCCATTCAAAGGTATCAACCACTGCGGACTCTCAAGTCTAAATATTTATCTATCTACTGGCTAACACGGTACAAAGATACACATGTTTCCTAACTTCAAGAATAAAAATAAAGACACTGCAAATATAAACGCATATATGCACATGCCAACAAGAAATGGAACAACACACCACCCAAAAAATTGGTTACAAAATATAGTGTTGTAAATTTAAGAATAAAAGTCCATTTTTGTATTTATGAATAATGCTTAAGGAACGCTATGTTAAACCATAACATAGTGAAGACAATGGATTTTGTAATAGTCACTCATCATCATCATCATTGCAATTTAGATGTGACAGTTACAGACATTTCAATTATTTAAGTTAATAAAATAGTTACTTTGTACACCATGTATGACAGGTCCAGCATGGACTCATCAATGTGATGACACAATAATGTACGATAAAAAATAACCATTTAAAAAAACATAATGCATTGTCACAATTTAAGTGTGTGCCTGCAAATGTAGGTGAAACAAAGGCTACGGATAGCAAAGGTATATTCTATGTCTGTATCAGACAGTGGACAGCCTCTGATGGGTAATGGCGATGTTATACTGTACGTCAATAAAGTCTGCGGCTGCAATCATGCATTTTTTGCTTGTACAGTGTTGAAGAGGGTAAAAGCATGTCTGGTTGCGCAAGGCTTTATCCGTCAACACTACCTTCCTACTGTCACGCGTAGGGTAGGGTAGCGTGTGTCAATTAGATGACTCTATAAAATGTGACGTTACGCAGCGTTATTGCGCCCTAGGGACGCCAAAAATACGACAGCAGTAATCATTTACTGTCTAATACTCCACCTATGACCAACAAAAAAAGACCGTTCCCTCTTCAACAATCTACAAGACTAACAAGCATAATGGTTGACGCTGACTTTATTGAGGTACAGTATTACATCGACATTGTCCATGAGTAACTATGCACTGTGATACCTATATACCATTATTAATTTATATCTGTTGTGGTTGTTTCAACAGCACTTGCAGGTATAACTACCTATTGTCAGTATGCATGATGCACTTTCTAGATGTAATAATTTATTATTGCACATTATTACCAGGTTTAGATGCTGGCCATTTCATATATGGTGTGTGAAGTTACAGTTGGCATCAGTATGTGTATTTTATAATGTCTGTCATAAATAAAACTCGTGATGATGATGATGAGGATTTTATGATTCGTACATCCATTGACTGCATTATCTTACAGGTACAGATAAAGTTCCTTAAAAAGCATTAATTGATAAGTATGAAATGTACTTTTATGCATTAATTTCAAAAAGTGAAGACTATGTTTTAGTTTTTGTTACCATTTGTAATAGACATGTGCAGATATGCGCTGTGATGACAAATTATTATTTGTCCATATTTGTAATAAAAATGTATCATTCTAGGCCAGGAAAACTTCACAATTTCCTGTTTTAAGCATAACAATCAGGGTGACGGCTCTTCCCTATTTGGAGCATGTTCGACATGGGTTTTTCTGTGCATGTGTAGGGAACAGGAGACTTCTTGCCAGACACACAGCAGGGGAACAGCTGGCGTTACTGAACCCCACTAACACTATAGCTTGTGTATTGGTCTGTGGACACGACACTTCTGAGCAGCAACTGGCAGTGTTGTAGCCCAGGGAGTAGAGTTCAGGTGGTAGAAAGATGAACATAACAGGAGACATGGATAACGTTGCGAACCAGTTATTTAATCTAAAAACGGACAAACAAATTCTGGCGAGATCCATGCCTTGTTCATTTTCAGAAAAGTAAGCCGGTCTACATTATCGGAGGATAGTCGCATGCGACGGTCTGTTAGTACACCACCTGCAGCACTAAAGACGCGCTCCGATAATACACTGGCAGCAGGGCAAGCCAGCACCTCCAATGCATACTGGCTAAGCTCTGGCCATGTATCCAGCTTAGAGACCCAAAACTTGAATGGGGAAGAGCCATCTGGGAGTACACTGAGAGGGAAAGACATGTAGTCTGTCACCATCTTACGGAAACGTTGCCTCCTGCTGACTGGAGCCGTCTCGGATGGTGTAGACATTTGTGGCGCTGCCACAAAACTTCGCCACATTTGGAACATACTGGTCTTGCCCTGTGCAGAGGCGCTGCTTGTGCTCCCTCTTGTTGCAGAGCTGTCTCCACTGCCTCGATGCACAGAGCTGCTTTGTAAAGCAGTAGCAGCAGCAGTGCTCTGGGCTGGAATGGAGAACATTATGGATTGCACCAGTGTGTCTTGGTACTCCCGCATTTTACGCTCCCGGTTCAACGGTGTGATGAGGCTTTGTAAGTTGTCCAGGTAGCGAGGGTCTAGGAGGGTGTACACCCAATAATCAGACGTGGTGAGAATGTGGGCGATGCGGCGGTCGTTTCTCAGGCACTGCAGCATGAAATCAACCATGTGCTGCAGACTCCCAACTGGCCAAGAAATGCTGTCCCCTGCAAGAGGCGTCATCTCTGCCTGCTCTGCATCACCCCACCCTCGCTCTACATACTGACTAGAGCGTTGTGTACCTCCCTCTGGAGCGATGTCTTCCTCCTCCATTGACTCCTCCTCATCCTCCTCACAAAGTGAGCCCTGCCCAGCCCTTTGTGAGGAACCACGTTGCGCTGACTGTCCAGAAGGTGATGGAATTTGTGACTCCTCATCCTCCTCCTCTTCCAAAACCTCATCCCTTATTGCTTGCAGTGTTTTTTGAAGCAGGCAGATAAGGGGGACAGTCAGGCTGACTAGTGCATCATCTGCACTCGCCATCCGCGTTGACTCATCAAACGCACGCAAAACGTGGCAGATGTCCTTCATAGAGGCCCACTCAGTAGTGGTGAAGTGTGAACGGCGCAAATTGCGAGTTGATTGCGCCTGATGCAGCTGATACTCCATTACTGCTGGCTGCTGCTCACACAACCGCTCCAACATATGTAACGTGGATTTCCACCTGGTGGGTACGTCACATATGATGCGATGTTCAGGAAGGCGAAATCTGCATTGCAGAGCTGCAATGCGCGATCTGGCCATGCTGGAACGTCGCAAGTGAGCGCACTCTAGGCGGACCTTGTGCAGCAGTGCATCAAGATCCGGATAGTCCCTCAAAAAACTCTGCACGACCAAGTTGAGCACATGTGCCAGACATGGTATGTGAGTGAGGTTGCCAAGGCCCAGAGCTGCCACCAGATTTGGCCATTGTCACACACTACCAAGCCTGGCTGGAGATTCGCTGGCAAAAACCACACGTCGCTCTCCTGCTTGATGGCATTCCAGAGCTCCTGCGCTGTGTGGCTTCGATTCCCCATGGAAATTAATTTCAGGACGGCCTGTTGACGTTTGGCCATGGCTGTGCTCATATCGGTCGCATCAGGTAAGCGTTCACGGGTCCATGTGGAGGTAGACCGTGACGGCTCCTGCAGCGATGATTCTGAGGAACTGGAGTAGGAGGAGGAGTCAATGTGGACAGACTTGATTCCTGCAATCCTTGGAGTTGGCAGAACACGTACAGCGCCACTGGCAAGATCTGTACCCGGCTCCACAACATTGACCCAATGGGCAGTGAGGGAAAGGTATCGTCCCTGGCCATGGGTACTGGTCCACGCATCGGTGGTCAGGGGGACCTTGCTACTGACGGCGTTTAGTAGCGCATGTTTAATTTTTCCCTCAACATGCTTTTGCAGACCAGGGAGGGCTTGCCTGCTGAAATAAAATCGGCTGGGCACATTGTATTGTGGGACTGCCAATGCCATTAAGTTACGGAAACTGTCAGTCTCCACCAGCCTGAATGACAGCATTTCAAGGGGCAGGAGTTTTGCAATGCCAGCATTCAGAGCCTGTGCTCGTGGATGGTTTGCCGAGTATGGCCGTCTTTTATCCCATGCCTGTGCTACCGATGGCTGTTTTGTGGCCTGGGAGTGTGAGGATGACAGGGAACTTGCAGCTGTGGGTGGAATAACACTGGGTCTCTGGACAACAGTGACAGAGGTTCTTCCATGGCGATCCTGTGAGGAAGCCGAACCAGCTGTGTGTCAGCTGGAGGAAGAGGCTCCAACACGAGCTGAAGATGTAGGTGCTGCTGTAGGTTGGCCTACATCTCCAGTGTGTCTTTGTAACTCAACCACGTGCTTTGACCGCACATGTTTCCACATATTTGTGGTATTAAGGTTACTGACACTTTTACCTCTTTTTACTTTTTGATTACACAGCTTGCATTTGACATAGCAAATATCATCTGCAAGTGTGTCAAAAAAGGACCACGCAGTGCAAGTCCTGGGAGCGCCCGTTTTGGCTGTTGGAAGAGAACTGCTACGAACGGGTGCCAAACTGGAGGCTACAGGCAACCGAGTCTGCAGCCTACCTCTCCCTACTGTTTGGACCGTTGGGGCAATCTCTTCCTCAGAGCTGCTACCACCACCTTCCTGTTCCTCACGCCATGTTGGGTCTTGGACCTCATCATCTCCACTACCCGCTTCCAACACCTGCTGCTGTTGGGTGGTCTGGCCAGCACCATGCTCAACAGAAACTGGCACCTGAGTCTCATCATCATTAGATGCGTTCTGTGGTGTGCTGACCATCGGCACTGGCTCACCCGCCTCTTCACATTCAGAGAGACACAGCTGTTGTGCATCACTGCATACTGCCTCTTCTTCACATTCCAGAATGCTGCTTGGCTGGGCCCCTGTTTGCAAGCCAACAGATTCTGAGAACAGAAGCAGAGACTCAGCTGGCTCCAGTTCAGAACTCTCTGACTGCCTGGGCAATTTGGCAGGCGGTGAAGAGACAGATGGTTGTTCAACAGTGCTGTGGTCCTGAGAGGAGGTGGAAGCAATTGAAGTCGATGCATTGGCTGCCATCCAACCAACAACGGCTTCAATTTGTTCTTCCCGCAGCAGGGGGGTACGCTGAGCTCCTACAAAAGTGCGCATAAAGGAACGCTCACGGGGAAAACTGGTGGATGCTGTGTCACTGGGTGCGGCAGCAGCCACAGAATCCCCACGTCCTCTCCCTGCTGAAACTCCACGGCCACGACCACGTGCCTTACTCCCTGCCTTCTTCATCTTGGTAGATTGATAAAGAAAGTCAGAAAAGTTATAAGGCCTAAGTGTGGTTATTCCTCAGAGACTGCAGTGAACACTGCAGACAACTGTTCAGTAGCTGTGAAAGGCCCCTTTGTGTACTTCTATAGTGTTTGCAACCAATGTATTGTATACGGATGGAAGCGCGTCACACTAATAGATTAGATTTTTTTCAAATATAATGGAGCAGCACCAATTAGAGAAAAATGTGAAGGATGAGGCAGTGACACTCGCTCAGCAGACTACAACCAGCGGTGGTTGAAGAACTAACTGGAGTGTAATCTGCACTCAAAAAATGAAAAGCTCACAGACTACAGTGAACACTGCAGACAACTGTTCAGTAGCTGTGAAAGGCCCCTTTGTGTACTTCTATAGTGTTTTCAACCAATGTATTGTATACGGATGGAAGCGCGTCACACTAATGGATTAGATTTTTTTCAAATATAATGGAGCAGCACCAATTAGAGAAAAATGTGAAGGATGAGGCAGTGACACACACTCAGCAGACTACAACCAGCAGTGGTTGAAGAACTAACTGGAGCGTGATCTGCACTCAAAAAATCAAAACCTCACAGACTGCAGTGAACACTGAAACACAACTGTTCACTATCTGTGAAAGGCTCCTTTCTGTACTTCTATAGTGTTTGCAACCAATGTATTGTATACGGATGGAAGCGCGTCACACTAATAGATTAGATTTTTTTCAAATATAATGGAGCAGCACCAATTAGAGAAAAATGTGAAGGATGAGGCAGTGACACAAGCTCAGCAGACTACAACCAGCAGTGGTTGAAGAACTAACTGGAGCGTAATCTGCACTCAAAAAATGAAAAGCTCACAGACTACAGTGAACACTGCAGATAATTGTTCAGTAGCTGTGAAAGGCCCCTTTGTGTACTTCTATAGTGTTTGCAACCAATGTATTGTATACGGATGGAAGCGCGTCACACTAATGGATTAGATTTTTTTCAAATATAATGGAGCAGCACCAATTAGAGAAAAATGTGAAGGATGAGGCAGTGACATACACTCAGCAGACTACAACCAGCAGTGGTTGAAGAACTAACTGGAGCGTGATCTGCACTCAAAAAATCAAAACCTCACAGACTGCAGTGAACACTGAAACACAACTGTTCACTATCTGTGAAAGGCTCCTTTCTGTACTTCTATAGTGTTTGCAACCAATGTATTGTATACGGATGGAAGCGCGTCACACTAATAGATTAGATTTTTTTCAAATATAATGGAGCAGCACCAATTAGAGAAAAATGTGAAGGATGAGGCAGTGACACACACTCAGCAGACTACAACCAGCAGTGGTTGAAGAACTAACTGGAGCGTGATCTGCACTCAAAAAATCAAAACCTCACAGACTGCATTGAACACTGAAACACAACTGTTCACTATCTGTGAAAGGCTCCTTTCTGTACTTCTATAGTGTTTGCAACCAATGTATTGTATACAGATGGAAGCGCGTCACACTAATAGATTAGATTTTTTTCAAATATAATGGAGCAGCACCAATTAGAGAAAAATGTGAAGGATGAGGCAGTAACACACGCTCAGCAGACTACAACCAGCAGTGGTTGAAGAACTAACTGGAGCGTGATCTGCACTCAAAAAATCAAAACCTCACAGACTGCAGTGAACACTGAAACACAACTGTTCACTATCTGTGAAAGGCTCCTTTCTGTACTTCTATACTGTTTGCAACCAATGTATTGTATACGGATGGAAGCGCGTCACACTAATAGATTAGATTTTTTTCAAATATAATGGAGCAGCACCAATTAGAGAAAAATGTGAAGGATGAGGCAGTGACACACGCTCAGCAGACTACAACCAGCAGTGGTTGAAGAACTAACTGGAGCGTGATCTGCACTCAAAAAATCAAAACCTCACAGACTGCAGTGAACACTGAAACACAACTGTTCACTATCTGTGAAAGGCTCCTTTCTGTACTTCTATAGTGTTTGCAACCAATGTATTGTATACGGATGGAAGCGCGTCACACTATAATTTCTATTGAATGGAGCAGCTAGAATTACACTAAAGAAAAAAAAAAGAGTCTGTGAGTGACACGTGCAGATGCCTACAGACAGCGTTGGATGCAGAGCAAACTGCAGCGTCACCTGCACTCTCACACACACACCTTGCACAGAGCTGTTAAAACAACACTGCAAGGCAAAAGGAAGCTTTCAACAGCGGTTGGTAAACTAGCCTGCCTAAAGCAAAGTACACAAAATCGCAATCTCTAACTGTCCCTCAGAGTCAGCAGAGCAGCGTTCTGTCCCTAACTGAGTTCACAGCACAGTGACGCTAAAATGGCGGCGGCGCCTTTTATAGTGCATTCTGACATCATTTCAGCAGCCAATCACAGCCATGCCATTAGTTAAGATGATCGCAGCATTACAGGATGTGCCCACACTTCATAAGATTCCTCATTGGCTGACTAAAATCACATTGCCTCTCAAAGAATTATGGGAACTTCCGATTCCGGTATACGATATTGGAAAAATATCGGAACTAAGTATCGGAATTCCGATACAGCGAATATCGGCCGATACCCGATACTTGCGGTATCGGAATGCTCAACACTAGTCTCCACTAATGATGGGCGAGCAGTAGTAATGAGCGAGGGTTTTCCCGAGCATGCTCTGGTGGTCTCTGAGTATTTGGAAGTGCTCGGAGATTTAGTTTATGTTGCCGCAGCTGCATGAGCTGCGACTGCTAGACAGCCTAAATAAATGTGGGAATTACCTAGCAAACAGGCAATCCCCACATGTATTCAGGCTGTCTAGCAGTCACAAATCATGCAGCTGCGGCGACATAAGCTAAATCTCCGAGCACTTCCAAATACTCTGAGAGCACCCGAGCATGCTCAGGAAAACCGAGCAACGAGCATACTCGCTCATCACTAGCGAGCAGTAAACTGCTCAAGTACTGTATTTTTCTGACAGACTGTCACTTGACGTAGAGAAAGATTGATTCCCAGTTTCAGTGCTGCGCAGCTCAGAGACCCGAGAACTCAAGCACCATGCGATACTTGGCACTGCTCGGTACTCGATTGAGCACCCAAATGCTCGATCGACTATCGAGCAGTGGTGAGCATGCTGGCCCATCACTAGTCTCCCCACTCTCTACCACCCTGCTCCTCAATCCCTTTATTCCTCCCACCTTCTCAAAAGACAGCTGTAATCTGATCCCTCAGTGAGCTGACCTCTATCTTGTCTTCACAAGGAAGGAAGTTCACATATTGTTATGCCTGACTGAGGAATAATCCACACTGTGCCTATGCATTAAGGGTATGCCACACTGAACAATATCGCTAACGGGATCGCTAAAAAACGTCACTATTTAGCGATCCCGTTAGCGATGTTGTTCAGTGCGGCATCTGCCAGCGACGAGCTTCCTGCTGTGATCTCGCTCGTCGCTGGAATCGTTCCGGACCCTATTTTCTCGTCGGCGCTCCCGCTGGGTAAGTATATATCGCTAGTGTGGCACCTTTTCTTAGCGATTTAGCGGTACTTTTGTACCGCTAAAGTCGTTAAGAAGATCGCTAACGGCGATAGCGTCGTTAACTATATCGCTAAATGTGGCCGCACTTAGCGATATAGAAACAATCCCGCTAGCGATCGCATTAGTATGCGTCGTTATCGTGATCGCTAGCGGGATTGTTTAGTGTGGCAGTACCTTTAGGCACTCCAAATGCCTGTGCACACAATATTGACATGTGCAAGAAGCCACATGGCATCTGAATTTTTAAATTGTGAACAGAGATATAAACTAAATCAGCACATTAATAGATATAAAAACCAGTCAGATCTTTTTTTCTCACGCACTGTGCTTGAACACTTCAGCCATGTAGATGTAATTCTGCAGCTGCTTTAACTAATGAATAAAAATATATACTAAAGACAAAGGTATTTAATTGAAGCATTTAGACGGTTTATTCAACCTAGCATATACTTCAGAAAACAGGACCATGTGTATTTTAGTAGTGCTAAGACTTTTTTTGTACTTAAAAGGGAAGTAATTTGAGATTGGTGTGCATGATATAAAAAGAAGGAGCTGGAGCAATAGAAATGCCGTACACCTGGAACAGTTCACATTCTTAGACTATAAATTATTCCTCCACCATTCATGCATTTAGAAAATTATCTTCCAATGCAGGTGTTGTTTTGCAATGCATTAGCACATTTTCTGTAATCTATTTTCTTTAAAATGATATTCAAATAATATAGTATAATATAAAGAAGTTATTGTCAATTAACTAACACATTTCTCGATGCCCTAATGTAAACTTTCAGATGAGCTCACAATATTCTACTTTGGGTGTTGATAATTTTAGATTATGATATTAGGAAAAAATATATATATACTTTGCAATTTGTTTTAATTATATCTATATGTATTTTTATGAACCAAGACAGAGAATAAAGAAAATGATCAGACTGTTCTGTTACAATTCTAGACGTACTAATTAAACAGTCGCAAGCTTGGTTTGCTATATTCATTCCAACAGAGCTGCCACTAGGAATTTCGAAGCCCCATACTGGCAAAATTTTGAGACTCCACCCAGGCTCCATCCCAGCCCCGCCTACACCCCTCGAAATGTCCACAGTCCCACTGCTCTCTCTTGGAAAAACTCCACTTCTCACCAATCACACATTAAAAGTTCCCATCACCAGATCACACACATAGCAAGCAGCTTTTGTTTTGGCCAAAAGATTTTTTAAGTCGCCACCATAACAAGGTAGACTCTTTTGGCCGGGCCCTACACTACTCTAACCTATTAAACATTTGTTAAAATATCCAATACAATTTAGGTATATTTTTATTTATTTTTTAATTTTTAAAATGACCAATAATATCACATACAAGGGACAAATACCAGCACACCAGAGACCGAATCACATATTACCACCACATAGTGAGCTATAATACCACATACAAGGAAGAAATACTGCCACACCATGTCCAGACCATATATTACCACCACAGTGACCAAGTAATATCACATACAAGGGGCAATTACCAGCGCACCATGTCCAGATCACATATTACCACCACATGGTGACCAATAATACCACTTACTAGGAACAAATACCACCACACCATGACCAGACCACATATTACCACCACATAATGACCAAATAATAGCACATACAGGGATCAAATACCGCCACATCATGGCCGGACAATATATTACCACCACATAAGTGACTGAATACTACAATACTGATCATTAATAAAAAAAAAACATAATACTAATATCACCATAAGTGTCATTATACACAGGAGATCTGTACTTAGTATGCAGTGTCTGTGTACAGGTAATACAGTGATTACCAGTGACATTATGCACACGAGCGCTGTATATATTGTACAGGTTATACACTGATCAATGACATTATACACAGGAGCTCTGTATATAGTGTCAGTGTAAAGGTAATACAGTGATCACTGGTGACATTGTACACAGGACCGCTGTATACAGTTTACAGTGTATAGTGTCAGTGTCATTGACTCATCAGTGACATCTCTAGGTGAAGTCCTTCATCTTCGCTTTTCATCTTCATCCAGCACAGACCGCCATCACTTTTTCCAGCCAGACCTCGTCTCTGCAGGAAATAACACAGTTATCTAGAGCACCGCTTGCAGAACAAATTACTTAATTTTTCTTCCCAACTTCTAAACTACAGTCATGGCCAAAAGTTTTGAGAATGACACAAATATTAATTTTTACAAAGTCTTCTGCTTCACTTTTTCTAATGGCAATTTGCATATACTCCAGAATGTTATATATGATTAGCTTAACAGCAATTACTTGCAAAGTCAATATTTGGCTAGAAAATGAACTTTATCCCCCAAAACACATTTCAACATCATTGCAGCCCTGCCTTAAAAGGACCAGCTAACCTCTTTTCAGTGATTGCTCCATTAACACAGGTGTGGGTGTTGATGAGGACATGGCTGAAGATCAATCTGTCATGATTAAGTAAGAATGACACCACTGGACACTTTAAAAGGAGGCTGGTGCTTGGCATCATTGTTTCTCTTCTGTTAACCATGGTTATCTCTAAAGAAACACGTCCAGTCATCATTGCAATGCACAAAAATGGCCTAACAGGGAAGAGTATCGCAGCTAGAAAGATTGCACCTCAGTCAACAATCTATCGCATCATCAAGAACTTCAAGGAGAGAGACTCCATTGTTGCCAAAATGGCTCCAGGGCGCCCCCAGAAAGACCAGCAAGTGCCAGGACCGTCTCTTAAAAGTGTTTCAGCTGCGGGATCGGCTATCAGCAATGCAGAGCTTGCTCAGGAATGGCAGCAGGCAGGTGTGAGTGCATCTGCACGCACTGTGAGGCGGAGACTCTTGGAGCAAGGCCTGGTCTCAAGGAGGGCAGCAAAGAAGCCACTTCTCTCCAGAAAAAACATCATGGACAGACTGATATTCTGCAAAAGGTACAGGCAGTAGACTGCTGAGGACTGGGGTAAAGTTATTTTTCTCTGATGAATCCCCTTTTCGATTGTTTGGGACATCAGGAAAACGCCACATTCGGCGAAGACAAGGTGAGCGCTACCACCAGTCTTGTCTCATGCCAACTGTTAAGCATCCTGAAACCATTCATGTGTGGGGTTGCTTCTCAGCCAAGGGAATCGGCTCTCTCACAGTCTTGCCTAAAAACACAGCCATGAATAAAGAATGGTACCAGAATGTCCTCCAAGAGCAACTTCTCCCAACACTCCAAGAGCAGTTTGGCGATCAACAATGCCTTTTCCAGCATGATGGAGCACCTTGCCATAAAGCAAAGGTGATAACTAAATGGCTCAGGGAACAAAACATAGAGATTTTGGGTCCATGGCCTGGAAACTCCCCAGATCTTAATCCCATTGAGAACTTGTGGTCAATCATCAAGAGACGGGTGGACAAACAAAAACCTAAAAATTCTGACAAAATGAAAGCATTGATTGTGCAAGAATGGACTGCTATCAGTCAGGATTTGGTCCAGAAGTTGATTGAGAGCATGCCAGGGAGAATTGCAGAGGTCCTGAAGAAGAAGGGTCAACACTGCAAATATTGACTTGCTGCATTAACTCATTCTAACTGTCAATATAAGCTTTTGTTACTCATATGTTTGCAATTATATTTCTGTCTGTGATAAAAACATCTGTCAAACACACATAAAAACCAGAGGGCAGCAGATCATGTGAACATATAATATTTGTGTCATTCTCAAAACTTTTGGCCATGACTGTACACCAGATGAAGAAAAAAAGGCGACATAGTGTCGCCTTGCACAGTAATAGGACCGCCTCCCTCATTTAAAACAGTATCCTCAAAAAATAAAATAAATTGATCACTGCAGTAATAATACACCTTAATTAGCCCCTATTGTAATAATATCCCCCTATCCTGGCACCCGTGTGTCTCATTCCTTGCTCCAGCCATATGTTCTCCCATCCTGGCCCCATATGTTCTTCCATTCTGCCCTCATGAGTATCCATTCTGCCCCATGTGATGTCCCATCCTGCCCCATATGATCTCCTCATCCTGCCCCATAAGTTTCCATCCTGCCCCATAAGTCTCCATCCTTCACCATAAGTCTCCATCCTGCCCCATCTGTCTCCATCCTGTACCATCTGTCTCCATCCTGCCCCATGATCCTGCCCCATCTGTCTCCATCCAGCCCCCTGTGTCTCCATCCTGCCCCAGTGTCTCCTTCCTGCCCGTGTCTCCATTCTGCCCCATGTCTCCATTCTGCCCCATGTCTCCATTCTGACCGTGTCTCCATCCTGCACCATGTCTCCATTCTGTCCCATGTCTCCATTCTGCACCATGTGTTTTCATACTGCCCCCGTGCCTCCCAATCTGCACCCATGTCTCCCATCCTGTCCCGTGTCTCCCATCCTGCCCCCATGTCTCCATTATGCCCCATGTCTCCATTATGCCCCATGTCTCCATTATGCCCCATGTCTCCATCCTGCACCGTGTCTCCATCCTGCACCTTGTCTCAATTCTGCCCCATGTCTCCATTCTACACCATGTGTTTACATCCTGCCCCTGTGCCTCCTATTCTGCCTGCATGTCTCCCATCCTGCCCCTGTGTCTCCCATCCTGCCCCCATGTCTCGCATTCTGCCCCATGTCTCCATTATGCCCCATGTCTCCATTATGCCCCATGACTCCATCCTGCACTGTGTCTCCATTCTGCCCCCATGTCTCCATTCTGTCCCTGTGTCTTATATTCTGCCCCATGTCTCCATTCTGCCCCCATGTCTCCATTCTGCCCAATGTCTCCATTTTGCCCTGGGCATAATGGAGACACCAGGTCCATGTGTCTCTATCCTGGCGTTGAAGCATATTTCGACTTGCCTCTTTTAATAAAAATTAAAAAAAAACTTTCTCCTTACCTGGCCGCGTTCCTGTGGCGATGCTCCCTCTGGGCATTTCAACTGTGTACTCGCCGGTGAATGGCAATTACATCATACGCCGGTGACGTGCGCACAGACATCAGCTGCCAGCCTCCGATTGGCTGGCAGCTTTTAACTATTGCTGTGCTCCTTAACTGAACCTGCATCTCGGACACAGGTTCAGATACTGCACCGGCAGAAGCCTGCCGCTGGGGCCCAATGAGCAGATGAGATGGGGCCCCCTCTGCTCGTCGGGCCCCATATGCAAAAGGTCTACATTCATTCTTACATCAATCTTTTGATAGCATTTTTATTGTGAAAAATATTACTTTAATGTTCTTTTTTAACCCTTTAATGGCAAGATCTGTAATAGCCTTAACCCCTTAACGACCGCCGATACGCCTTTTAACGGCGGTCATTAAGGGTACTTAAACCACAGCGCCGTTAATTAATGGCGCTGTGGAAAAAGTGAATAGCGCCCCCCAGAGGCGCATTTTCTCCGGGGTCTCGGCTACCGGGGGTAGCCGAGACCCCAGAGAACATGAATCGGGTCGGTTTTTACCGACACCGATGTTGCGATCGCCGTTATTAACCCTATAACGGCGACCGCAACAAAAAAAAAAAAAAAGTTGTGCCATTTAATTTCTCTGTCCTCTGATGTCATCGGACATCAGAGGACAGAGAAAAAGGGTCACCGGGACCCCCATGTGGCCCCCGATGTCCTGTATGTGGCCCCAGGGCCCTCCGGTGTCCCCCGGGGCCGGCGCGATGAAGAAAATGGCGGGCGCATGCTCAGTGCGCCCGCCGCTATGTGCCGCTGTGTCCTGGGGGGGATGGGCAAATATTCTCTGGGGTCTCGGCTACCGGGGGTAGCCGAGACCCCAGAGAACATGATCCGGGTCGGTATTCACCGATCCCGGTGTTGCGATCGCATCTATGCAAGCATAGATGCGATCGCAAAAAAAAAAAAGATTTCTCTCCCCTCTGATGTGATCGCACATCAGAGGGGAGAAAATGAGGGTCCCCCGGTCCCCCGATCGCCCCCCGTATACTTACCGGTGTCCTCCGTCCTCCCGCAGGCCCCAGGATCCCGGCGTCTTCTTCCTGCAAAAAAAAATGGCGGGCGCATGCGCAGTGCGCCCGCCAATCTGCTTGGCGGCAGATTCAAAAATGATTTCATTCATTCTCCAGAAAGTGCATTTTGATCACTGTGATAAACTATCACAGTGATCAAAATAAAAAAAACAGTACATAACCCCCCCATTTATCACCCCCTTAGTTAGGGACATATAATAAAAAATAGAAATTATATTTATTTTCATTTTTCTGTTAGGGTTAGGGTTATAATTAGGGTTAGGGTTATAATTAGGGTAAGGGTTATAATTAGGGTTAGGGTTAGCATTAGGGTTAGGGTTAGCATTAGGGTTAGGGTTAGCATTAGCGTTAGGGTTAAGCTGGGTACATACTGCGTTATGGCAGTCCGTTAGACGGACTGCGTTACACCGTGGTATAACGCGGTGTAACGCAGTCCGTTAACGCTGCCATTCACCCCCATTTGAGGGCGCATCGCGACGCATGCCGTAAAGCGGGATGCGTTTGCGACGTGCCATCATTCAGTGACGGAGCCTCGGACGCGGGCTGCAGCGTCTGGGCTCCGTCACCGCTAGCGCAGATGAATCATCTGCTGATTCCTCTGCTCTAGCGGGTATAGCATAATGCGATCGCGTTATGCTATACCGTTACCAGCCCGTCAACGCTATGTGTTGAACGGGCTGGTAAAACGCAAAATGAACCTAGCCTTAGGGTTAGGGTTATAATTAGGGTATAATTAGGGTTAAGGTTACAATTAGGGTTAGGGTTAAAATTAGGGTTAGGGTTACAATTAGAGTTAGGGTTACAATTAAGGTTAGGGTTACAATTAGGGTTGGGATTTAGGTTAGGTTTAGGGTTGGGATTAGGGTTAGGGGTGTGTTGGGGTTAGGGTTGGAGCTAGAATTGAGGGATTTCCACTATTTAGGCACATCAGGGGGTCCCAAACATGACGTGGCGTTCAAAAAGTCAAATGGCGCTCCCTCCCTTCCGAGCCCTGCCGTGCGCCCAAACAGTGGTTTACCCCAACATATGGGGTATCAGCGTACTCAGGACAAATTGCACACCAATTTTGGGGTTCTAATTTCTCCTGTTACCCTTGGGAAAATAAAAAATAGCTGGCTAAAAAAATCATTTTTGAGAAAAAAAATGATTTTTTATTTTCACAGCTCTGCGTTTATAAATTTCTGTGAAACACTTGGGGGTTCAAAGTGCTCACCACACATCTAGATAAGTTCCTTAAGGGGTATAGTTTCCAAAATGGGGTCACTTGTGGGGGTTTCCACTGTTTAGACACATCAGGGGGTCTCCAAACACGACGTGGCTTTCAAAAAGTCAAATGTCGCTCCCTCCCTTCCGAGCCCTGCCGTGCGCCCAAACAGTGGTTTACCCCAACATATGCGGTATCAGCGTACTCAGGACAAATTGCACACCAATTTTGGGGTTCTAATTTCTCCTGTTACCCTTGGGAAAATAAAAAATAGCTGGCTAAAAAAAACATTTTTGAGAAAAAAAATGATTTTTCATTTTCACGGCTCTGCGTTTATAAATTTCTGTGAAACACTTGGGGGTTCAAAGTGCTCACCACACATCTAGATAAGTTCCTTAAGGGGTCTAGTTTCCAAAATGGGGTCACTTGTGGGGGGTTTCCACTGTTTAGACACATCAGGGGGTCTCCAAGCACGACGTGGCTTTCAAAAAGTCAAATGTCGCTCCCTCCCTTCCGAGCCCTGCCGTGCGCCCAAACAGTGGTTTACCCCAACATATGGGGTATCAGCGTACTCAGGACAAATTGCACACCGATTTTGGGATTCTAATTTCTCCTGTTACCCTTGGGAAAATAAAAAATAGCTGGCTAAAAAAACATTTTTGAGAAAAAAAAAGATTTTTCATTTTCACGGCTCTGCGTTTATAAATTTCTGTGAAGCACTTGGGGTTCAAAGTGCTCACCACACATCTAGATAAGCTCCTTAAGGGGTCTAGTTTCCAAAATGGGGTCACTTGCAGGGTGTTTCTACTGTTTAGGTACATCAAGGGCTCTGCAAACACAACATGACGCCCGCAGAACATTCCATCAAAGTCTGCATTACAAAATGGCGCTCCTTCCCTTCCAAGCACTCCCATGCGCCCAAACAGTGGTTTCACCCCACATATGGGGTATCAGCGTACTCAGGAAAAATTGCACAACAACTTTTTGGGTCCAATTTCTCCTGTTACCCTTGGGAAAATAAAAAAATAGCGGGCTAAAGAATCATTTTTGAGGAAAAAAATGATTTTTTATTTTCACGGCTCTACGTTTATTAATTTCTGTGAAGCACTTGGGGGTTCAAAGTGCTCACCACACATCTAGATAAGTTCCATAAGGGGTCTAGTTTCCAAAATGGTGTGATATGTGGGGGATTTCGACTGTTTAGGCGTATCAGGGGCTCTCCAAACGCGACATGGCGTCCAATTTCAATTCCAGCCAATTTTGGTTTGAAACAGTCAAATGGCACTCCTTCACTTCCAAGCCCTGCCGTGCGCCCAAACAGTGGTTTACCCCCACATATGGGGTATCGGCATGCTCAGGACAAATTGCACAAAAACTTTTGGGGTCTTGTTACCCTTGGGAAAATAAAAATTGGGGTGAACAGATCGTTTTTGTGGAAAAAATATGATTTTTTATTTCACGGTTCTATGTTATAAACTTCTGTGAAGCACTTGGAGGTTCAAAGTGCTCACCACACATCTAGATAAGTTCCTTAGGGGGTCTAATTTCCAAAATGGGGTCACTTGTGGGGGGTTTCCACTGTTTAGACACATCAGGACCTCTACAAACACGACATGACGTCCAGACAATTCTGCGCTGAAAAAGTCAAACGGCGCTTCCTTCCCTTCCAAGCTCTGCCTTGCACCCAAACAATGGTTTACCCCCACATATGGGGTATCAGAATGCTCAGGACAAATTGCACAAAAACTTTTGGGGTCTTGTTACCCTTGGGAAAATAAAAATTGGGGTGAAAAGATTGTTTTTGTGGAAAAAATATGATTTTTTATTTTCACTGTTCTATGTTATAAACTTCTGTGAAGCACTTGGAGGTTCAAAGTGCTCACCACACATCTAGATAAGTTCCTTAGGGGGTCTAGTTTCCAAAATGGGGTCACTTGTGATGGGTTTCCACTGTTTAGACACATCAGGGCCTCTACAAACGCGAAATGGCGTCCAGCCAATTCTGCGTTGAAGAAGTCAAATGTCGCTCCTTCCCTTGCAACCTCTGCCGTGCGCCCAAAAAGTGGTTTACCCCCACATATGGGGTATCGGCTTAATCAGGAGAAATTGCACAACAAATTTTGTGGTTCATTTTTTCTTTTAACAGTTGTGAAAATAAAAAAATAGGTTCCGAAGTAAAGTTTTTGCAAAAAAAGTAAAATGTTAATTTTTTCCTTCCACATTGCTTCAGTTCCTGTGAAGCACGTAAAGGGTTAATAAACTTCTTGAATGTGGTTTTGAGCACCTTGAGGGGTGCAGTTTTTAGAATGGTGTCAATTTTGGCTATTTTCTATCATATAGACCCCTCAAAGTGACTTCAAATGTGAGGTGGTCCCTAAAATAAAAATGGTGTTGTAAAAATGAGAAATCGCTGGTCAACTTTTAACCCTTATAACTTCGTAACAAAAAAAATTTTGGTCCCAAAATTGTGCTGATGTAAAGTAGACATGTGGGAAATGTTATTTATTAAGAAATTTGTGTGACATATCTCTCTGATTTAAGGGCATAAAAATTTTAAGTTTGAAAATTGTTAAATTTTCAAAATTTTCGCCATATTTCCGTTTTTTTCATAAATAAACACAAGTCATATCAAAGAAATTTTACCACTAACGTGAAGTACAATATGTCACGAAAAAAAAATCTCAGAATCAGCTGGATTCGTTAAAGCGTTCCAGAGTTATAACCTCATAAAGTGACAGTGGTCAGAATTGTAAAAATTGGCCCTGTCATTAAGCTGCAAAATGGCTCTGTCACTAAGGGGTTAATTACTGGCCAAATTGTATTTTTTTTTTGCCCTTTTCAGCAGCTGAAACTTCTTTACACTTTCGCTGATGTGGCCTTTTGATGCGCTGTTTTATGCAGGACAATTTGTATTTTTTTGCACAGTTCTAGGGTACATATAAATTACTTAATAATTTATGTACTTTTGTGTCATACAGACAAACATATAGAAAATAAATTTTTTTATATATATTTTTTATGGTCACATTTCTCACAAAATAATGTGTTGAATCAATTTTTCAGGTTATTACAGTCATAGGGATATTTAATATGTATAGGCAATTACGCCAGTGTTTCTGACGGCGAGTGGGCCCCCCCACCTGCTCAAGGCCCCTCCACTTGCTCGGGTACGCCAGGTGCTGATGCCGGCCGTGGGGGGGTACAGCCCAGTTAGGGAGGTGGAATAACTGGCATATGTTGAGGTGTAGGCTGGACGTTCAGCAGCTGCAAATGGAAGAATTGGCGAAGTCGGAGGAAGAGGAGGACAAAGAGAGCCATTTTGCTGGCAACCTATGTGCCATCAGGGGAAGGTGGTAAAATATCCTTTGAAACCCAGGAATGGTTCATTTTAATGAAGGTGAGATCACCTACATTTTGAGTCAACAGCCGGGTCCTTCTTTCTGTCAGGATTGATCCAGCAGCACTGAAGACTCTTTCTGAAAGCACACTACCAGCAGAGCAAGCGGGCTCCTGTAAGGCATATTGTGGCAATTCAGGCCAAGTGTCCAGTTTACAGGCCCAGTAGTCAAAGGGGAATGAACTGTGAGGGAGAACATCGATAGGGGAGGAGAGGTAATTTTGAACCATAGTTGACAACTGCTGTCTCCTGTCTGTTGCAATCGATTCAGTATTACCAGTCGTGTGAGCAACATTTTCTCTTGCCCACTGAGAAGCATCCTTCTCCCCAAAATAATCATCCCCCTCATCCTCATCCTCCTTTTCCTCTTCTTCCTCCACCTCGTCCAGGACAGTTCCCTGAGCAGACAATGGCTGACTGTCATCAAGGCTTCCCTCCTCCTATTCCTCCTCTTCATCCTCCGCTGCAGACACCTGATCCTTAATGTGTGTCAAAGTTTGCATGAGCAGATGCATAAGTGGGATGCTCATGCTTATGATGGCATCGTCTGCGCTTACCAGCCGTGTGCATTCCTCAAAACACTGAAGTACTTTACAGAGGTCTTTCAGGACAGCTTGGCCAGATGGTGAAATAAGCACAGCGTGCAAGCCCTGAAAAGTCGTACCATACTAGGAAGAGTGCAGTGTGGCACTTTTTTGACCAAAATCCTATTGATGAGGCAAATGTTATCTCTAAAATTTGAATACCAGTTGCATGCTTAGACATTTAAATACCTTGCACTTGCAAGCATGGACGGACTACAAAACCTCAGGTAGCACATGTGCACCAGCTCCGACTGAAAGTAGCCAACGCTACATCGCTTCCCCCACTGTAAGCTCACCGGTTAGCACACCACCATAAAGAAATGTTGAGGTATCGTCGCAAGGCCAAATCAGTCAGGGAGTCGCAATGTTTATGCACTGAAAGACTGAATCTAGGCCATCACCACCACCACCATCACCATCACCAACCCATGGCTGGGCAGTCTACATCTTGAGACAGGCAAGGTAGTCAGTGATAATGGCCATAATTTTGTGGCGGACATAGCCCTGGCCAAACTCAGACACATACCTTGCCTGGCTCACACCTTGAACCTGGTGGTGCAGTGCTTCCTAAATAATTATCCGGAGTTAACAGCCCTGCTCCATAAGGTGCGAAGACTGTGCTCGTACATCCGTACACCTCAACATATGCCTGTTTTTGCACCTCCTAACTGGGCTCTATCCCCCCAGGGCCGGCATCAGCACCTGGCGCACCCGGGCAAGTGCCGTTGCCCTGAGCAGGTGGGGGGGCCCACTCGTGGGCGACGGCACTGGCACAGGGCCCCTCATAGTACGCAAAAGTGTCTCTGACGGTGGGGGGCCCACTCTGTACACTTCACTTGGTTGGATTGAAATATTGAGAATCTCAGATTTGTGGAATTTGCTCAGACGACCAAATCTATGTAATTCTGAGATAATATTTGGGAGACTTATATTTGGAGAAGTGACATACAATAGGACATCACCTGCAAAAAATGCCACTTTGTGCTCTTCTGATTGGGCTTTTCTGCCTCTAATGGAGGGATTATTCCATATCGTTTTTGACAGATGTTCCATTGTGAGTATATAAAGACAGGGTGAAAGAGGACAGCCTTGCCTCGCGCCGTTCCTAATTAAAAATGTGTTTTTAGTGCCCCATTCATTTTAACTTGAGCACTGGGAGATGAGTACAGGGCACACATTCTATGGAGCATACCTTCTTTTAAGCCAATTCCTTCTAACGTTTGAAATATAAAATCCCAGTGCACCCTGTCAAAGCCTTTTCTGCATCAATCGACAGAATGCACATGAGTTCCTCTTTCTTGACCGCCCCATCAATCAAAGAAATAGTTCGGATGGTGGTATTTCAATTTTTTAATGTTTGGAGCAATATAAGGGGAGCATTATACACTGGAGAATTATATATGGGGCCCATCATACACTTGGGCGTCATAGATAGGGCCCATTAGAAACTGTAGCATTATATATGGGGCCCATCATACACTGTAGCATTATAAATGTGGCCCATCATACACTGGAGCATCATCCATGGGGCCCATCATCTACTGGAGCATCATATGAGGCCCATCATACACTGTAGCATTATAAATGGGGCCCATCATACACTGGAGCATCAGCCATGGGGCCCATCATATACTAGAGCATCATATGGGGTTCATTGGGCATCACAGAGGGTATGGAGCATCATATGGAGCACATCATGCCACAACAGAACCTAGAGCTAATATTGGCGAACAAACAAGCAACTCTGGTAAACCTTTTGTTAGAGGCATTCCAAGCACACAGCAGCGGTGCAGGTTCTAACACGAGCCATACTGGGCCAAACAGAAAATGTGTTTGTGGTGCACACAGCCGAAGTGGCGTTAGAGACAGGGGTTTCATGACCATGTTGTGGACTGATTTCTCGAGTAACGCTCACACGACTGGTAATACTGTATCGATTGCAACAGACAGGAGACAGTGTAAGGTTCTTTGTCTCTGTTGACATGTTCCTTGAAACTCAGTTTTCCGTCGGCCATTTTGCTTTCTGTCTTTCTGCAGCTCTTGCCCTCAGTTAATATGGAGTTTCCAGTTTTCATGTTCCCGCCCTGATTCTTCCCTCTTGCTTCTTAAGCAGCCTCAGCTGAACAATCAGTGCTCCTGAATCAAGCCTCAGTCAGTGTGTGACCTTACTCCTGGAAACCTTGGACTTGTACTCCAGCTATTCCCTACTGAGGAACCTTGGAACACTTTTTGGACTCTGGAAACCTGCTGTTTGGTGAATCCATGTTTGCAGAGGAATTACGGTACAGAGAAGAGATCCTGAACCTGCTTTGGAGAGTTATTGTAGAGCTTGAAGTTACTCTGGCCTGCTGTGTCTCCTGTCTCTGTTCCTGCAAACTGTGTGAACTTTTCAGCATGCTTGTATGAAGTAATACAAGTCATTTCATTTCAACCTATGTCTCCTGTGTTTTCCTCGCACCCAAGCACAAGACGCTATATGAACTGTACACTATACATGACAGACAGCAGTTGTCAACTATGGTTCAAAATTACCTCTCCTCCCCTATCGATGTTCTCCCTCACAGTTCATTCCCCTTTGACTACTGGGCCTGCAAACTGGACAACTGGCCTGAATTGGCCCAATATGCTTTACAGGAGCTCACTTGCCCTGCTGATAGTGTGCTATCAGAAAGACTCTTCAGTGCAGCGGGATCAATCCTGACAGAAAGAAGGACCCGGCTGTTGACCCAAAATGTTGGTGATCTCACATTCATAAAAATGAATCATGCCTGGGTTTCAAAGCATTTTGTACCTCCTTCCCTGATGACACATAGGTTGCCAGCAAAATGGCTCGCTTTGTCCTCCTCTTCCTCCAACTTCTCCAATTCCTCCATTTCCAGTTGCTTAACGTCTAGCTTACACCTCAACATATGCCAGTTTTTCCACCTCCCTAACTGGGCTGCCCCCCCCAGGGCCGGCGTCAGCACCAGGCGCACCTGCGCAAGTGCCGGTTCCCTGAGCAGGTGGGGGGCCCTCTTGTGGGCGACGGCACTGGCACAGGGCCCCTCATAGTACACAAAAGTGTCTCTGATGGTGGGGGGGCCCACTCGCCGTCAGACACACCGGCGTACCATGAGGGGCCCTGTGCCAGTGCGGTCGCCCATGAGTGGGCCCCCCCTGCTATTTCATTTTTTTTTAATGTTTGGAGCAATATATGGGGAGCATTATACACTGGATAATTATATATTGGGCCCATCGTATACTTGAGCATCATAGATATGCCCATTATACACTGGAGCATTCTAAATGGGGCACATCAGACACTGGAGCAGCATATACGGGGCCCATTATACACTGGAGCATTATTAATGGGGCCCTTTATATATGGAGCATTATATTGGCCCATCATACACTGGAGCATCATCCAGGGGGCCCATCATATACTTGAGCATTCTAAATGGGGCCCATCAGACACTGGAGCAGCATATACGGGGCCCATTATACACTGGAGCATTATAAATGGGGCCCATTGTATATGGAGCATTATATAGGCCCATCATACACTGGAGCATCATCCATTGGGCCCATCATATATTGGAGCATCATATGGGGCCCATTATATATGGAGCATTATATTGCCCATCATACACTGGAGCATCATCCATGGGGCTCATCATATACTGGAGCATTCTAAATGGGGGACATCAGACACTGGAGCAGCATATACGGGGCCCATTATACACTGGAGCATTATAAATGGGGTCCATTACATATAGAGCATTATATTGGCCCATCATACACTGGAGCATCATCCATGAGGCCATCATATACTGGAGCATTCTAAATTGGGCACATCAGACACTGGAGCAGCATTTACGGGGCCCATCATACACTGGAGCATCATCCATGGGGCCCATCAAATACTGGAGCATCATATGGAGTTCATTATTTATGGGGCATCATATAAGGTATGGAGCATCATATGGAGCCTATTCTGTATGGAGCATTATATGGAGCCCATTCTGTATGGAGCAATATATGGGGCCCATCATATACTGTATGGAGCTTTATATGTGACTCATTATACTGTATGGAGCAATATGTGGGGCTCATTCTACTCTATGGGGACTGTCCTATACTGTATGGCACATTATATGGGGACCATCATATACTGGAGCATTATGTGGAGCTCTTCATATACTGTATGGAACATTATATGGGACCAATTATTCTGTATGGAGCAATAAATGGGGCTCATTATTCTGTATGGTGCACTATGTGGTGGCCATAATACTGTATGGACGAATATACTATCCGGTTTTTGAGCTATTGTAGAATTTAAAATAGATATCAGTCATGTAATGTAAGAAGTGAAGTATTTGTCATTGTACTATACCTATATTTCAGTGCCGTATCGGAGCATCATGAATTGTGGTATGTGGTATAGGGGCCCACTGACACTCCTTTGCCCGGGGCACACGAAAACCTGGAGCTAGCCCTACCCCCCACAACTTTAGCCAAATAACCCCCAGTTTTCAATGCGTAACTATTATTATAAAGTAAATGAAGGTTGCCAAGCTTAAGTAATAAGAATTGATGTCGTTGGCATTGAAATGGGTACTCTAGGTGTGTTTACTGTCCTCCATTCCCTGCCGACTTTGCTTCCCCATTGACTTGCATTGGGTTTCGTGTTTCAGTCGGACCTCCAATTTTTCCCGATCGTCGGCCGATTTCGTTCAACTCGACTTTTGAGAAAGTCGGGTTTCATGAAACCCGACTTGACCCTAAAAAAGGCAAAGTCGCTCGTCTCTAGTATTAACTGATGTCCACCCAAAAGAACAATGTGGATATTACCATTAAATGTTAAAGCATTTTTTTATCATAAAAAGCAATAAGTGAAAAATGCAGAAAAACCTGATACCTGCCTTTTTTGCTGCATTTTGATGCAAAATTCTCAGGAAGTTGCATTATTTTTTTTGGGGGGACACTAAACTTTATCAGCATGCACAAGAAACAAGTGTACCTGTTAAAAACTCAGCAAAAATGCAGCAAATATACAGCAAAGAAACACAGCAAAACCTGCTTTCTGTAAGCAGCAAAAAACACAGCAAAAACGCAATGTTTGAACATAGCCTAAGGGTATGTGCACATGTTAAGTATTTGGTGCAAAAATTTCTGCATTTTTTGGCAGGAAAAACACTCTGTAAAATAGGCAAGTTTTTGATGCGTTTTTGCCGTGTTTTTGATGTGTTTCTTACATGTGTGTTTGGTGTCAATTTTTCCCCACTCATGTGTATGAGTGAAAACTGCAGCAAAAATGTTGAAAGAGTTGACATGCTCTAGATAAATCTGCACCAAATCTGCAAGTCACAAATAAGCAACGTTTGTATGAGACTTCAGGATTCTAATTCACTTTGTTGGCATCAGGAAACCCTACAGGTTTTGTGTCAAATCAGAGCTGAAAAAAAACACGACAAAACGAGACAAATCTGCAAGGCACAGGCCTTAATACCGAATTTTATGTACGAAAATGTGTGATGTAGCACATGTAGAAAGTTAGCAAAGTGGGTTTATACTGAACAGTAATTTACTTGCTTTAATTAGCTTTTTTATATTAATGTGAATATGTACTGTTACATTTGGTCATTTTTAGATTCTAAATACAATATTTAAAGTCTCAGTATGGAAATAACTTAATTTACACAATGTTATAAATGTAAGTGTTTATCCAGCACAGAAATTCTGACTTTGATAAAAGAAACAAAGACACAAAACAATATTCTATAGTAATGAATGAGCATATTAGAGTGGAATTGAATTCTACTTGAATATTATAATAATTTGCAATCGACAAAAATTCATATTTTTTATAATTTGTTTCCGTGCGGAATCAGCAAAGAGCCGTCAAAAGGTTACAAAGCAAAATACAGTGAATATCTAACAACATAGATATATAACCTATACAAAAAATGAGTACAAACCCACACAGTTGTTAAAAAATTATATTTTTATTGTAACATAAAATAATCACAAAATGTTAAAAAAAAGAGGGAGTTCAGATACAGAAAAGTTGGCAAAGGTACAGAGAGTAAGTAAAATGTAGGCATTTATTTTGAGAAATATCACTAATATTTAGAGAAAAATGGCAATATAAATCTGCATAAATAATAGGATATTATATATCATGCACTGTATATCAAGCAGGGAGGCTGTGTATATGCCACAGAACACTTTATATTTTTTGCATATGGGTCATTTATATACTACAACCCACTATGGATTGATATAAACTTTTTTGCACTTGGATAAAAACAATTTTTAGGGGCTTTTAGTTACAAGTACATTAAAAATAAATCAATTGGGGCCATTCTTGTTGCGAAGTGAGGTCCACTACTTGGCATTCTTCTCTATGAGTCAAAATAGAGAACTAATGCGTAGAGCAGGTCTTACTCTCAAGGACATAGCGCAGTCAGATATCACATGGTCGCCATTCGTTTAGATGGGCATTATGCAAAACTACGGTACATTTTTTTTGCAGGAGAAATGTAAGAATGCCTTCCGCTGCCCTCAGAGAAACCATATGATAGTTTCCAGGGAAAGGCAATCCTGAAGAATAATGAATGTGGTATAGTTTCATGAAGAGTTAAGAAACTAGAAGCAGATGGGAATGCTCTAGACACACGTTAATAACGTACACAATGATGTGCAGTAACCCATAGCAAACAAACAGATGTCAACTTCCATCAGTATAGCTACATTAAAGTATAAAACTTTGGGAGATCATTGGATATGTTGGCTTATACACATTACAGTGTTACATACAGTATATCAATACAACATTAATGTAGATTTGTAATTTAGAACCATTGCTCATCAAAAAGAAAAAAAAACTATTTAATTTCACACATTGGTCAGGCCCATTGAGTTGGTCAAGCATTGTTCAATTTCACACACTAGTCAGGCAATGTTAGGTTTTACACATTGGTCAGCCATTGAATTGCTCAGGCAGTTGTTTATTTTAACATATCACTAATTTACTAAATTGTACTACACCTACTTGCCATTCTCAGGTGAGGAGACCTAGACATTTTTGGCTTAAACTTGAGAAAATCACAAAAATAAATGGGTTTCGCATCTTGCTGTACCCTTTTTTTCACTAAAAACGCAGCAAAAACTGATGGCAATGTTTTTGCTGCTTTTTTTTGCATTTACCAATGTTTTTTATGGCTAAAAAAACAATTAAAGTGACATGCCACAGTTTAAAAAAAAGCAGCAGTTTTCCAATTTAGTCAGGAAAAAAAGGCTATGTGTGTGCATGAGATTTCTGAAATCTCATAGCTTTTGCTGGTACTGTAAATAGCAGCTTTTAATTTGCATAATAAAGCAGCAAAAAAAATAAGCAAAAATGCAACATGTGACAATAACCGTATTATTGACATGAAATTCTCATCAGATGTCAGTAACAACCCATTCAATCCACACAGGCAAATAAATCAAACCATAGATGTCCATAAATTAAGTTATGTGTAAAAATGAGAAATTACACAGGGATAAGTATTGAATACAGTTACTGAAATGTAAAACTTCGTACATAAACGCTTGTTGATTATGACAATTTCAAGATGCCTCCTGTATGGAGAAACTAGTCACATGCATTGCTCAGGTGTGATTTTGGCCCATGCTTGGCATGGTGAGCGCTACTAGGAGGATGAGAACAGGGGTGAGATGAAAAAATGTTTTATTCAGACTACGCATTTCGGGGATGATATAGCTCATTCATCAGGTATATCGTCTCCTCATTGCTATTTCCGAGCCCTGGTGCTCGTGTCTGGGGCTTCGAGGAAATAGCTGCAGCCATTGAACTGAGACTGTTCACACTCTTTCTCAGTGTTGTCCCTGCTGCACAACATACTCAGGTGAGTTTTAATAATTCACATGTCTCCACCTTGACTAATCTGGTTGATCATACCAGGAACTGTTCTGAATGTTTTAGAAATGAATTCTGAGCAGAAGCTCCCTCTGGTGGTTACAAACGGTACTGAACCATTCAATGAGGATTGGCAATCAGGAATCACGGACTGGCTGGATATAAGGGAGGTTTCCCCCCATCATTGTTGCCGGTGATCAATTGTTCTTGTCTCAACGTTGTTTCCTGGTTCACTTGGAAGCTTGCTGAGTCTTGCCTCTTCTCCTGCTCTAAGATAAGATATTTTTCTGTTTTTTGTTTTTGTGCTTGCCATTTGCATATTTCTCTGCATTTCTGTGAGGTTGGCCAGGTTTCCCTCCTCGGGGGGCTTGGGCGCCTCTCGGTTCCTCTGGAGCCACTGTTGTTTGTTCATTTGCCTTTTCCAGTTTTTTCTGTGGCTGCGGCTTAGTTTTGTTACACCAGAGAACTAATTTAGGTGGTCGAGGTCGTGTGATCTCAGGTGTTTTTGCAATTAGTAGCGTTGGCTTTTTTTAGGGTTTTTTTTTTGGATTGCAGTAAGTATCCTTCCTATCCTTTTCTGTACAGGCAGATTGGGCCCCAGCGTTTGCTCATACTATTTTCTGTCTGTGCCTGTATTTCCTCTTGTCTAACCGCCATTTGGGGGCTTCCTATGTTCTTTGGGGATCTGCTCCGGGGCAGATAGCTTTCCTCTTTCTATCTTTAGGTGTAGTTAGCCTCTCAGGCTGTGACGAGGCATCTAGGACCAACGTAGGAACGCTCCACGGCTGCCTTTAGTTGTAGTGGTTAGTCAGGGTACTGCAATCCAGTAGATTCCAAACCCCTCTGGTGTATTGCCGTTTTTGCCTGCTCTCTCTTCAGCTACCAAAACATAACAGTATTACCGGCCAAACTGAAAATTATATGGTACTCACAGAAGGGAAAAATAGTGTGGAAAGAAAAAAGTTGTCAGAGTTGTCAGAGATTTTTGTTGTTTTTTTTTCTGTTTGTTGCATTTTTTTTCCCTCTTTTTCTCTGGGTGCTGAGGAGGATTTTTTTTTCTCTCAATGGAGTTTGCACAGTTGTCTGGCCGTGTGGATCAGCTTGCCACTGAAGTTCGGAGTATTGCTACCTATCTTGCAGGGTTGCCGGTTGTGGAACCTAGGATCCCCATGCCAGATTTGTTTTTGGAGGATCGAGCTAAATTTCTGAATTTCAAAAATAACTGTAAGTTGTTTTTTGCCTTAAAACCTAAGTCCCCAGGGAACGCAGCACAGCAGGTTCAAATTGTCATCTCTCTCTCTGCGTGGCGATCCTCAGGATTGGGCTTTTTCCCTGACACATGGGGACCCTGTTTTGAGTAATGTTGATGCATTTTTTCTGGCTCTGGGGTTATTGTACGATGAACCTAATGTCACTGATCAAGCTGAAAAAAACCTTGTTGGCATTAAATCAGGGGCTTGAGGACGCTGAGTTGTACTGTCAGAAATTCCGAAAGTGGGCAGTTCTGACCAAATGGAATGATGATGCTTTGGCAGCCCTTTTTCGGAAGGGTCTGTCAGAGAATGTAAAAGATGTTATGGTGGGTTTCCCTGCTCCCTCTGGTCTCAATGATTCTATGTCATTGGCGATTCAAATTGACAGACGTTTGCGTGAGCGTAGAGGTATGCGTGGAATGGTGTTGCCTTGTGAACCAGCTTCTGAACCCATGCAGTGTGATAGAGTGGCTTCTGGGGCACAGCGTCATGAGTCTCGAAAACGCAATGGGTTATGTTTCTACTGTGGTGATGCCTCTCATGCTATTTCAGTCTGCCCTAAGCGGGGAAGACTTTTTGCACGCTCAGTTGTCTTGGATAGTGTTCAGACTAAATTTCTGTTGACTGTTACCCTGATTTGCTCCCTGTCCACAATTTCTGCTCAGGCTTTTGTTGATTCGGGAGCAGCTATTAACCTGATGGATTTTGATTTTGCTAAACATTGTGGGTTTCCCTTGATACCCCTACGGAAGTCTATTCCCCTACTGGGGATTGATTCTACCCCTTTGGCTGAGAATAAACCCCAGTTCTCTACACAGGTGATAATGAGGGTTGAACCTGATCATCAGGAGAGTTGAAAATTTTTGGTGCTGTATAATCTGCATGACATTATTGTACTAGGTTTCCCTTGGTTGCAGTCTCATAATCCTGTTTTGGATTGGAAATCTGTGTCTGTAACCAGTTAGGGCTGCCAATGTGTTAATGCCAACACTCCTGTTTTTTCTGCCTCTCCCCAGGCTCAAGATGTGCCTGACTTTTTGACTGATTTTTCTGATGTGTTTAGCGAAAGTAAATCTGCATCCTTGCCCCCCCATAGGAGCTATGACTGCGCTATTGAATTAGTGCCTGGTAGTAAATTCCCTAAAGGTCGACTTTTTAACTTGTCTGTACCTGAACATGACGCTATGCGGTCTTATATCAAGGAGTCATTGGAGAAGGGTCATATCAGACCTTTCTCTTCACCCTTGGGTGCCGTTTTTTTCTTTGTGGCCAAAAAGGATGGTTCATTAAGGCCATGTATTGATTATCGTCTCTTGAACAATATCACTGTGAAATATCAATATCCGTTACCCTTGATTTCTGACCTGTTTTCCAGGGTGAAAAGTGCTACTTGGTTTACCAAGCTTGACCTCAGGGGCGCAAATAACCTTATTCGCATTAAGCAAGGGGATGAATGGAAGACGGCGTTTAATACCCCAGAGGGGCATTTTGAGTACCTAGTGATGCCCTTTGGGCTCACTAATGCTCCTTACGTCTTCCAGTCCTTCATGAATGACATTTCAGGGATTTTGTGGATACATTTCTGATTGTTTATTTGGATTATATCTTGATTTTTTCCAATGACTGGGACTCTCATGTGAAACATGTTCGGACTGTGTTCCAGATTTTGAGAGAGAATGCTCTGTATGTGAAGGGATCAAAGTGTCTTTTTGGCGTACAGAGGATCTCATTTCTGGGATTCATTTTATCTCCATCTGTTATTGAAATGGACCCGGTCAAGGTTCAGGCCATCTGTGATTGGGTCCAACCTACTTCATTAAAGGCTCTTCAGAGATTCTTGGGTTTTGCCAATTTTTATCGTAAATTTATTGGTAATTTCTCTGTTATTGTTAAAACCATTGACTGATTTGACCAAAAAGGGTTCTGATGTGGTGAATTGGCCTCCTGAGGCAGTCTCTGCGTTTCAGGAACTTAAACAGAGATTCACTTCTGCTCCTGTTCTACGGCAGCCTGATGTTTCTCTGCCATTTCAGGTGAGGTTGATGCCTCTGAAATAGGGGCAGGTGCCGTTTTGTCCCAAAGAGATCCTGAGACCTCTAAAAGTAACCCTTGTGCTTTTTTCTCTCGAAAATTTTCTCCAACTGAACGTAATTATGACGTGGGTAATCGGGAGTTATTGGCCATGAAGTGGGCTTTTGAAGAGTGGAGACATTGGCTGGAGGGAGCCAAACATCAGGTGGTGGTCCTCACGGACCATAAGAATCTGGTTTATCTGGAATCAGCCAAGCGACTTAATCCTAGACAGGCCAGGTGGGCCTTGTTTTTCACACGTTTTAATTTTGTGGTTTCCTTTCTTCCTGGTGCTAAAAATGTTAAGGCGGATGCCCTCTCGAGGAGTTTCCTTGTGGACTCTCCTGAGTTATCTGATCCTGCTGTTATTTTGAAAGAGGGTGTAGTTCTTTCCGCCATCTCGCCCAATTTGAGACTGGCTCTGGAGGGGTGTCAGGAAGATAAACCCGAGCGCTGCCCTGTTGGGAAATTGTTTGTCCAGACCAGTGGAAGAAGAGTGTGATGTCTGAGATTCATTGTTCCGCGTTGGCCGGTCATCCCGGAATTTTTGGTACCAGAGACTTGGTTATTCGGTCCTTTTGGTGGCCTACTTTGTCTCGTGACATCAGGGAATTTGTGCAGTCCTGCGGGACTTGCTCTCGCTCCAAGCCTTGCTCTCGCTCTAGTGGTTTGTTGATGCCATTGCCTGTGCCCAAGAGACCATGGACCCATATCTCTATGGATTTTATTTCCGACCTCCCTTTTTCCCAGAGAATGACCGTTATCTGGGTGATTTGTGATAGGTTTTCCAAGATGATACATCTTGTGCCATTACCTAAGTTACCTTCCTCCTCCGAATTGGTGCCTTTGTTCCTTCAGCACGTGGTTCGGTTACACGGCATTCCTGAGAACATTGAGTCTGACAGAGGAGTCCAGTTTGTTTCCAGATTTTGGAGGACTTTTTGTTCTAAACTTGGTGTTCAATTGTCTTTCTCCTCTGCTTTTCATCCTCAGTCCAATGGACAAACTGAGAGAACAAACCAGACATTGGAGACTTATCTGAGATGCTTTGTGTCTGCTGATCAAGATGACTGGGTCTCTTTTTTGCCTTTGGCTGAGTTTGCTCTTAATAATAGGGCAAGCTCTGCCACTTTGATGTCTCCATTTTTCTGCAATTTTGGGTTTCACCCTTGATTTTCTTCAGGACAGGCGGAGGCTTCTGTCTGTCCGGGCGTTGACTCTGTTGTGAAGCGAATGCAGCAGATTTGGGACCAGGTAGTGGAGAGGATGTCCCTCTCTCAGGAAAAGGCCCAGCGGTTTGCCAACCGGCATAGGACTGATGGTCCTCGGTTTAAAGTGGGGGACTTGGTCTGGTTGTCCTCAAGAAATATCCCTATGAGAGTTGCATCTCCTAAGTTTAAGCCTAGGTTCATTGGACCTTATAAGATCATGGAGATTCTTAATCCTGTTTCCTTTCGTTTACTTCTTCCAGGGACATTTAAGATCCATAACGTGTTCCACAAGTCCTTATTGAAGAGGTTTGTCGAGCCGGTGGTTCCTATGGCTGCGCCCCCTGACCCTGTTTTAGTTGAGGGCAATCTGGAGTATGTGGTTGAGAAAATATTGGATTCTCGTTTTTCTAGACGGAAACTCCAATATTTGGTTAAGTGGAGAGGTTATGGTCAGGAGGACAATTCTTGGGTGTTTGCTTCGGACATCCATGCTAGGAGACTGATCCGTGCGTATCACAGAGCTCATCCTGACCGACCTGGTTGCACGAATGAGGGTTCGGTGACCCCTCCTCAAGGGGGGGTACTGTTATGAATGTTTTAGAAATGAATTCTGAGCAGAAGCTCCCCCTGGTGGTTTCAAATTGTGCTGAACCATTCAATGAGGATTGGCAATCAGGAATCACGGACTGGCTGGATATAAGGGAGGTTTCCCCCCATCATGGTTGCCAGTGATCAATTGTTCTTGTCTCAACGTTGTTTCCTGGTTCACTTGGAAGCTTGCTGAGTCTTGTCTCTTCTCCTGCTCTCAGATAAGATATTTTTCTGTTTTTTGTTTTTGTGCTTGCCATTTGCATATTTCTCTGCATTTCTGTGAGGTTGGCCAGGTTCCCCTCCTCGGGGGGCTTGGGCGCCTCTCGGTTCCTCTGGAGCCACTGTTGTTTGTTCATTTGCCTTTTCCAGTTTTTTCTGTGGCTGCGGCTTAGTTTTGTTACACCAGAGAACTAATTTAGGTGGTAGAGGTCGTGTGATCTCAGGTGTTTTTGCAATTAATAGCGTTGGCTTTTTTTAGGGGTTTTTTTGGATTGCAGTAAGTATCCTTCCTATCCTTTTCTGTCCAGGCAGATTGGGCCCCAGAGTTTGCTCATACTATTTTCTGTCTGTGTCTGTATTTCCTCTTGTCTAACCGCCATTACATGTTTGGGTGCTTCCTATGTTCTTTAGGGATCTGCTCCGGGGCAGATAGCTTTCCTCTTTCTATCTTTAGGTGTAGGTAGCCTCTCAGGCTGTGACGAGGCATCTAAGACCAACGTAGGAACGCTCCACGGCTGCCTTTAGTTGTGGTGGTTAGTCAGGGTACTGCAATACAGTAGATTCCAAACTCTCTGGTGTATTGCCGTTTTTGCCTGCTCTCTCTTCAGCTACCAAATCATAACAAGGAACACTTTTTATCCTTTCTTCTCCTCATGTTGAGGACTGAAACATGGCTCCATCATAAACTGAAATGGAGAAAAGAGCTGACATTCATTTTTTCTCCTATTACCCTCTGCTGTAAACAGATAATTGAAGTGGGTTATCCAACGGAGAGCAGACATAAAGTTTATGCAAAAAGGCTGTGAGAAAACACTTGTTGTGCCTGTATGGATAACTCTTCCTGTGTTCAAAGCAACGCAGGCCAATGATATCAGATGCTCTGGAACCAAAGTCCAGTTATGAATATTGCTTTTTTAGACAGGCATAGGTCTTATAGTTATTTAAGACATATTTTTGGTGTTGTAACACATTTACTCACATCACAGTCTGGTCTGCGCATCAGCCCCAAATTAATATTGGCTAGATGGATAACGTTATATATTCCATGTTTGCTATGTATCAAAAGCTAAAATCATTTTAGGAAATATGGCATTAATATCTCCTGCCTGGGACCTCCAGAGCGGTAGATATCTTGAAGGTTGGAGATCTTCTAATTTTTTTGGACATAGTCAAATCACATTTACCTGCCCCTAGCTGAGGTCTCCAAGTGGAGGTATGTGGGTGTGACTCATCTTATAAAAGCAGATTCTGAATTATCATTGTTCTGTGCTGGAAGATACTGCACCATATTCCAATCCAAGCACTCCCCTCCATAAATATCCTGCGCCATTTCAATGATATCAAGTCTAGTAATTTTCTTTTTTATCCCCTTTTATTTAATGAGGTTGTATATACTGTATTGTTTTATCCCCTTTTGTAGTATTTTTGGATATTTTTTCTAATGCAGCCTACTTTTTGGATTAAATTTATAAAATTTAATCGCTTTGTTCCTATTGCTCTGTTAACCACATCGCTGAAGCCTTGGGAGGGCCTATGTTACTAACAACCAGTGTCCAATTGGCCTGAATAAACGATTGGTGATGGGGTGGCAGCTAGTTTTTTTTTGGTGATTGTGGAGTTTGGCGGTGACAGTATTAGAGCACATAGAAATATTCCATGCTTTAGAATTGGATGTCTATATACTAAACGTTCACTATGAAGTGCCCAATAACCTGTCTAGTGGCAAAAGCAGCTGTGGCCTCATCCATCAATCGTCAGTCAATTGTGTAATTGTTCTGACGATTGGAGGCAGCAGAGTGCTTGTTCGTGACACACGGGAATCCACTATGGAAGTAATATGTAAATGAATCTGGAAGTGCTCTGGTTGAATAGAGCACTTCCACTACTTGGTTCGCATCTCCATTCTCAGCTTAACTCCACCTCCCACTTGGTGATTGACAGTTAGCACTAGCATTAGCATGTCTATCACAAACTAGAGGGATGAGTTAAGCTAAGAATAATGCTGGGAGCCAGGGACCAGTGGAAGTGCTCCATCCCACTCATAGCACTTCCAGCCTCATTTGCAAAACACTTCTAAGGTCGATTCCTGTGCAAAAAAAGCAACATATTTGTTTAAAAAGGAACTTGGATTCACTTATGTTCATTCACTTGGGGTGGGATAAGTTTATTGTTTTACTGTCAATCTCTTGAATCTCTCTATTCTGAGATTTGAAGGAATTAGGATCACTAAGAACAAAGATGCTGAAAAACAATGTAATGCTCCCTGTTATTCTTCAAGGAGAAAAATTCTAGGTTCAGAAGGACAAATTTAAAGATAACTAACTGCTTTGATACTTGTTTTACAATGTGATATTAAATCAGTTCAATGTGAGATACACCAAGTAAAATGTTTTCCCAGTTGTTGCCACCAGGTGTCACAATGTGAACCTTTCAGTTATACCTAGCAGTAGAGATAAAAAAAATCTGTGAAAATGTCATCTATTGTTTCGCCAATGGGCAAATTTACTATTTTAGAGCAATAGTTAATATATATGTAGCAACTGAAGATTAAAAGCTGGAACAAAATTCTATACTTCAATGTCATTTTTCAGTCATATGAGACAAATATGGATTTCATTTGTAATATAAACTTGACATATAGTTTTTATGTTGAGGAGGGCAAGTTTTCTCTGAAATACTGATCTGTACCAATAACTAAGTTGAGAACTTGCTTCAAGATCATAAATGGACTGTCAATCATTGTATTTGAATGTGATAAATATGCACATAAAATAACCAAGTGGCATTTGGCTTTGCATTAAAGGGGCTGTCTCAAGTTCATACAGTACATGGGTAATATTGCAAAGAGCTTGTAAAAAGAAGCAACTGTGCAATTTACTCCTTATTAAAAATCCTTACAATTTTAATTTTCATGGTGTATTGTGCAGCTTGTCGCCCAGTTTACCATCTACCTTACAGTTCCTGTCTGCCTACTTACATAGATAAAGAGCACATGGCATAGCCTGCTTGCATTGCTGTCAAGCTGAATCCAGCCAACTTCAGACCCCCTGTACTTCTCTGATGCGGCCTAGCAGCCTGGGAAAGATCACTCTTCAGGCCAGCAGTGCTAAAATGCCACTGGTCCGAACTGTCAATCATCAGGAGTGCACCATCCCCGCAATGCCAGAAGCAAGGAGATGGAAGTGGTTCACTTTTGAAGACTCATCTTGAGACAAAAACTTTAATAACCCTGAATTTACAGAAAGTAGATACTATTGTCTACCTATTCAATCATATCACTCAACCCAAAAAGTTTATATTGAACAGAAACAGAAAAAGATGTGCTGCACACTTGTCAGGAAGAAATACCACCAATACCTCGAATGTTGATTAAGGTATTTATAAACCAAATATATATATATATATTGTGAGACAGTGAGAGCGTATGTATTGAATGGGGTGTACATTTCACAGGTACTCTGCTGACTTGTATGAGGGAAATGTGTGCCTTTGTAAAACTAGTGGTGGAGAAAGGTCATTACACCATCCATTCAAGTGCACGTTTGCGGCTCAAACCTGTGGCCACTCAGGTATTGATTAGGAAGCCAGAAGTAGGTGCTTGGGAGCACAGTCAGAGAGCTAGTTTAGCCTGGACACAGGAAGGTGTCTCGGCACAAGAAACAGTCTCCAAGAGTGTTAGAGTTGTCTTTAGCCTGGACACAGAGAGGTGTCCTGGCACAAGGAAGCAGTCTCCAAGAGTGTTAGAGCTGTCTTTAGCCTGGACACAGAGAGGTGTCCTGGCACAAGGAAGCAGTCTCCAAGAGTGTTTGAGCTATCTCAGTTTGGGTGCAGGAAGGACCCCGGACATAGGAGTAGTCTCAGTGCGAATCCGTGTGAAGAGCGGCTGAATAGGAGTGGATCTCTCTCAAGTCTGGACATGGAAGGTGCCTTCAGACACAAGGAGGAGTATCTGTGAAGCTCCAAACTGGTAACATATGTGATATGTGTTGTTTTGGGCACAGACTGGTAGAGTCTGGGTCCCGGATAGAGAGGGCCATCTATCTAAGTGTAATTAGAGGCTAGACAAGCCCAGGTTTTCTGTTTATGCTTTGTTTTAATCTGTTTGCTGTGGACTTTAATAAAGCTGGTTGCGGCCAGTTTTGCACCAGAACTGCTGTCTGAATGAACTGTTTTCATGCCATTCTGTCTACCCAGACAGCGATCCTAGAGCTAAACCCCCTGGAATGTTACAATTGGCGGAGAGTGCTGGGACAGCGAAGTGCCTGATACAGTTAGTGCTGGAGTGTGTATGCAGCACAGTGGCGAGAGACAGCATTAAAGGTGAAGTCTATTGAAATAGCAGCAGAAAAAAAAAAAAAAAGTGTGTCAGCAGAAACGTCTGTTTGGAGCAGTCTTGGAGAGACAGTGGCCCTGATAGGGTCTGCAGAGAGAAAATGTATGCACAGCAAAGCTGAACTTGTTGTGAAAATGACTGTGGAATGTGCAGCAGCAAAAGAAAAGTCTGTGGAGCAGTCTTAAAGAGACAGTAGCCCTAATAGACTTTGCAAAGAAAAAAAAAAAAAAAAGTGTCTGCACAGCAGAGCTGAATTTTTTGTGTAGTGTGTATGCCTTGACTGAAGTCTGCCGTTGTGAAGACAGAGAAATCTGACAGCATGGACGATGAGTGTGGATACAAGCATCTTGCTGTGACTCAGTGGGGTCACGAAGGCATCTTGCTGTGACTCAGTGGGGTCACGAAGGCATCTTGCTGCAACTCGGCGGGGTTGTGAAGATTGTCGTCGCACTCAAATCCAGTTTTGCTGTGGCTCGGCGGGGCCACGAAGATTTTTCAAGGGAAAGCGGTGAAGTTCTGGTGTGAACAGTGCTCCGCGATGGCTTTGAACGGAGCAGCGAATGGGTCTGACAAGTCGGACCGCATATTTGAGAAATGTCTACTGGACATGCAACTGGACATGGTGCGGGAGCTGTGGGCACCGTATGGAATGGCGGCAGTGGACCATTCTATGGACTCTCCGGGGGTGCCAGTGTTGTCACAGAGTGCCCGGGGAGGTGGTAAGAAATGTTGTGAACTGAGTCCTAAGACTACTGCTGATTTTTTGTGTAAAAATTACCCTGCCGGTGTGGTTGTTAAAAAGGGGGCGGAGTCTAAAAAAGGGGCGGATTTTCACAAGAGTGTAGAGTGTGGAAAAATGAAAATTGTTACTGGTGGTGGGCTGGGACCTCCTAAAAATGACAATGTGACCGTTGATAACGGGGTAGCTCCAGTAGAAGGGGGTGACGTCAAAGTGGGAGGTGACCTGTTAGTCCACAACACCATGGGAAGTGACACAGACCCCGTAGCTGACTGGGACACTATGAAAGTAAAAAGTGAGTTCAGTCAGGAGAGGCTAGACGAGGGAAGAGAGTCCTCCTCTCGTCGTAGACGGCGCAAGGGCCACAAAAAGGTTGTTCCGGTAGTACTCGCTGAAAATGAAAATGAAGAGAATGTAGTACTGTCTGCCTATGCTTCAAGTGTGGATTCTCCTTTAGAGGTAGAAGAGGAGGTGGCCAGTCAGGGCCAAGAGCTGGAAACTATTCGGCTGCAGTATCAGAGTGACATGCTGCAATTATGTGAAAACCTGTAGGACGTGTCCTCAGACCAGCGAGATCTAAAAGGAGGCAACGAGGAAGTTATCCTGTGGCAGAATATGTTCTTTGCCATTAAAGAGGACCGCCGCAAAATCAAGGAAGAGGTTTTGCAGTTGAAGCGTGAGAAGGAGGCGCTGCAGGATGGAGTTTCTGGAAGTGAACAAATCCTAGAACGACTGCGCGAACAGCTCAACCAGGAGCTGTGTGACTCCAAGAAGGAGTGTGATGAACGCAGTAGGGAACTGCAACAGATGAAGAAAGAGTATGTGGATCTCCTCAGGGTCAAAGAAAAACTAGAAGAGGATAAGATGGATGCAGAGCAAATGCGCCAGGTGGTTGAGACCACTCTGCAGGACACCCGTGATGAAAATGGTGATCTGCGCAGAAAGACCCTAGGTCTGGAAGCTCAGGTGAAGGAGCTACAGATGTCCTGTGATACTCTCCAGAAGGCGGAGATGCGCCTTAAGGAAAAGCTCAGACAGATGGAAGCTGAGCGGGAAAAGATGGAGGAGTCCCTCAGAGAAGCTACAGACCAGGGCCAGGGTTGGCCACTGGAGATGAGAGGTGTAACGCAGATACTTCCTCGAGTGCTGTGAGTTCGGATGATTCGTGGATGTCGGAGCCGAGATCAAGGAGCTCAAGGAGTGGTTACAAGCCCACTGGACGCAAGAGAAGCTTCAGAGACGGGCAGCTGAGAGGCGAATGGCGGAACTAGAGGAAGAAGTTCTCGGGCTTAAAAGTCGCCTGATACAGTGTCACTCGGTGAACAAGGCCTCCTTGGAGAAAGAAAAGGGCAAACACGTTGCACTCGCTCCCTTTGGCCAGGAGAAGATAGACCTGAGGAGAGCTAAGAGTGTGGTAACGGAAGATAAATATGAAATGGAAGTGGTCCGGACGGAAATTCACGAAATTGTAGCTGTGAGTCAGCTCAGAAGAAGTGTAAAGGGGGAAGAAGCTGAGAGTCAGTTGTCCCTGAACCCTGAGCTGATTGATCGTCTGGAAACCACTGGTGAGACAGAAACGTGTCGGTACAAGTGCCTCGTAGATGTACCCGAGGACTTGAGAGAAGAATGCACCCGTGAGTCTGTGCATGAAGCGTTTAAGAAGGCCGTGGGAGCCTGTAAGGTGTACTAGACCTCAGGAGCTAAACAGCTGGTGGTCTTGTCCACGACTGAAGTTACAGTGAAGAGGGTGGCAATCTAAGTGACATGCACTGGCGATGTATTCGCACAAAGCGGTTTCTCCGGTTGAAGACAGAACAAACCGTTAGACAACTAAAGCTTATGAGAAAAGCTCACAGTCTACAGGAAGAGGTCATCCGGGTGCCTCATGTTCTGGTGAGAAAGCTGATTGGGAGAAATGGCCGAGCCATGCAGATAATGGTGAAGAAGTCTGGTGTGGTGAAAGTAAGCAGTCCACGTGATCGTCGGGACTGGATACCAGATGAAGACGGCATGGTGTCATTCTACGCTATAGGAACGGAAGAAAGTCTTGAATATGTGCGCATGTTGGTGGCGTACCGTGTGACCTACCTGCGAGAGGTAGAACAATTGAATCTCGCTAGACAGCGAGTAGATAGACAGCATCATCTGAGCAGCAGAAGATGGCAGCCGTCTAAGAATAGTGAGACCCGACAGAGAAAGGGCCCCCTAAATAGCAAGAACAGCTAAGACTGAAGTTAGGGACCTTACAAGATGTCCAGTGGGTAGTGGGCGTGGGTTTAGAGGTAGTGAGACCTCCAGTAACTCAGGTTTGAGAGGCCCATACAGACGACCCGATAGAGTACCGGACAGTACAGAGTCTAACCGGACCTTAGATACCCAGGCAAGACCTGACAAGGTTACGATTGACCACTGGGAGCGAAGGGGAGACCTGACAAGGTTACGACCCAGAAATGTGACTGGACGAAGTCTGTGACAATGACAGACGGTAGGTCCCTAAGGAATGAGCGAATGTCATTGACTTACGGGGCTGAACAGAGCAAGGGACAAGTACATGGTCTCTGTGTGAACTGTGGGTTGAGGTGATTGGATATATTATGTGTTCAACCCCACAAGCTTAAACTTATGTGATGATGATGATAATGATGATGATGATCATAATGATGATGGTAATGATGATGATGCTAATCATAATAGTGATGATACTGATAATGGTGTTAACCGTGATAAAGATGAAATTCCTTTGCAGGTGATGTTGGGAGACGAGGTTGGTGGTTCTCGGGAACCAAGTGTCCCTGACCTACCTGTGTATAGTGCTGATGCAGTGTCCGGAGTTCACTGTCTTTTTGGGGTTATTGACCAGCCCTCCGGTCTGGATGACCAGCCCTCCGGTCTGGAGAAGAGGGAGGGGATATGTGAGACAGTGAGAGCGTATGTATTGAATGGGGTGTACATTTCACAGGTACTCTGCTGACTTGTATGAGGGAAATGTGTGCCTTTGTAAAACTAGTGGTGGAGAAAGGTCATTACACCATCCATTCAAGTGCACGTTTGCGGCTCAAACCTGTGGCCACTCAGGTATTGATTAGGAAGCCAGAAGTAGGTGCTTGGGAGCACAGTCAGAGAGCTAGTTTAGCCTGGACACAGGAAGGTGTCTCGGCACAAGAAACAGTCTCCAAGAGTGTTAGAGCTGTCTTTAGCCTGGACACAGAGAGGTGTCCTGCACAAGGAAGCAGTCTCCAAGAGTGTTAGAGCTGTCTTTAGCCTGGACACAGAGAGGTGTCCTGGCACAAGGAAGCAGTCTCCAAGAGTGTTTGAGCTATCTCAGTTTGGGTGCAGGAAGGACCCCGGACATAGGAGTAGTCTCAGTGCGAATCCGTGTGAAGAGCGGCTGAATAGGAGTGGATCTCTCTCAAGTCTGGACATGGAAGGTGCCTTCAGACACAAGGAGGAGTATCTGTGAAGCTCCAAACTGGTAACATATGTGATATGTGTTGTTTTGGGCACAGACTGGTAGAGTCTGGGTCCCGGATAGAGAGGGCTATCTATCTAAGTGTAATTAGAGGCTAGACAAGCCCAGGTTTTCTGTTTATGCTTTGTTTTAATCTGTTTGCTGTGGACTTTAATAAAGCTGGTTGCGGCCAGTTTTGCACCAGAACTGCTGTCTGAATGAACTGTTTTCATGCCATTCTGTCTACCCAGACAGCGATCCTAGAGCTAAACCCCCTGGAATGTTACAATATATATAAAATTAATTATTTTCCAATATTCTAAAAATAGATATTAAATATATATACAAAAAAGTATAAAATTAAATTAAATTACTCTTTATACTCATTCTAGACTAGCCGTAGGTTGAGTGGTACCCCTTTGCAGCACCTTATATTGGTCTACTCTTATGATGTAAAATATAGTGTCGAAATACAAATATGTACAAATATGACGAACCACCAAAAAAACAATGCCAGTTTCCGTTGTAGCACTGGCCGATCAATAAAACAGAAAAAGTAACTGAGTCCTGTGCACCTGCCTTGTTTTGGGCTTGAAACGCAAGCCATAGTTTTAGGCTTGAAATGTAAGCTCTTTCTTACGGACAGATGATATGCCCTGTGTGACTACATAGTTGTCCAAACGTAATCCTGTAGTTAGTGTTTTTACAAAAACTTTTACAGCCTACTATTCATGAACAATTTTCACTTTAAGTTAAAAAATGTATTGAAATATTACTGGAATATAATTATACTTATTTTATAACTATAATATTATACTGTAGCAAATTGCTCATAATTTTAATTTACAGTGGGGGAAATAAGTATTTGATCCCTTGCTGATTTTGTACGTTTGCCTACTGACAAACACATGAACAGTCTAATTTTAGGGGTAGGTTAATTTTAACATTGAGAGATAGAATATCAAAAATAAAATTAAGAAATTCACATTGTATAAATTGTATAAATTTATTTGCATTTTGCAGTGAGAAATAAGTATTTGATTCCCTACCAACGATTAAGAGTTCTGGCTCCTACAGACCAGTTAGGCGCTCCTAATCAACTCGTTACCTGCATTAAAGACACCTGTTTTACATAGTCACCTTTATAAAAGACTCCTGACCACAGACTCAATTACTCAGTCAGACTCTAACCTCTACAACATGGGCAAGACCAAAGAGCTTTATAAGGATGTCAGGGACAAGATTGGAGACCTGCACAAAGCTGGAATGGGCTACAAAACCATTAGTAAGATGCTGGGTGAAAAGGAGACAGCTGTTGGTGCAATAGTAAGAAAATGGAAGAAATACAAAATGACTGTCAAGCAACATCAATCTGCGGCACCATGAAAAATCTCACCTCGTGAGGTATCCTTGATCATGAGGAAGGTGAGAGATCAGCCTAAAACTGCACGGGGTGAACTTGTTAATGATTTCAAGGCAGCTGGGACCACAGTCACCAAGAAAACCATTGGTAACCCATTACGCCGTAAAGGTTTAAAATCCTGCTGTGCCCGCAAGGTCCCCCTGCTCAAGAAGGCACATGTGAAGGCCTGTCTGAAGTTTGCCAATGAACACCTGGATGATTCTGTGAGTGATTGAGAGAAGGTGCTGTAGTCAGATGAGACAAAAATTGAGCTCTTTGGAATTAACTCAACTCTGACCCAAAGAACACAGTCCCCACGTTCAAGCATGGAGGTGGAAACATTATGTTTTGGGGGTGTTTCTCTGCTAAGGGCACAGGACTACTTCACCGCATCAATGGGAGAATGAATGGCGCCATGTACTGTAAAATCCTGAGTGACAACCTCCTTCCTTCCGTCAGGACATTAAAAATGGGTCGTGACTGGGTCTTCCAGCAAGACAATGACCCAAAGCATCCAGCCAAGCAAACAAAACAGTAGCTCAAAAAGAAGCACATTAAGGTCATGGAGTGGCCTAGCCCATAGAAAACTTATGGAGGGAGTTGAAGTTCTGAGTTGCCAAGTGACAGCCTCAAAATCTTACTGATTTAGAGATGATCTGCAAAGAGGAGGGGACCAAAAATCCTCCTGACATATGTGCAAACCTGATCATCAACTACAAAAACAATGTATCAACCATGTATCAACCTTTCTGAATATATCTGAGAGTATGGTATCTTGTTCCTCTGCAAAACTGGAAGATTAGGATTTGTTCACACAAATATAGTAGAGTCTGTAGATTTTCTGTGTGGATTTGGAGGTGAAAATTTGATTAGGCTTACAAATGAGCTACATATATGCCATGTAAATATTCCAAAAAGCGGATTGACCTGCAGAACAGATATTACAGATGTTGTCCACTACTTTAGCATTGATGACCTATCCTAAGGACCCCGATCGATCAGACATTGATGACCTATACTAACTAGGGATGGGGATCTCGAACTGTAAAGTTCGGGACCGTACCGAACACAGAGTGTTCGGTTACACGTCCCGAACACGGGTTTCCATGGGAAACCCGTGTTACACTTCCAGTCCGATACGGGTTCGGGGCCATTAATTATACTTACCTATCCAGCGAAGTGTCCTCCCGTCCAGTGACGCATCCTCCCGTCCCGCTGCCGCATCTGCTTCCGGGGCCGCTCATTAACTGCCCGCAGTATTCACTGCACTCGGCAGTCTTCGGCTTTTTCCAGTAGTGATCATGCCGTGACTGGCCATATCTGTAAAGTTCAAGTTTGGGGTTCGGACGCAAGTTTGCATCATCTCCAGCCCCGAACTCGAACTTTACCAAAAACTCTGGCGAACCCGCCAATCCCGAACATCGGGGAATTCGCTCATCACTAATCCTAAGGAAAGTATATAAAAAAAACTCAGCACTCAGAGTAAATGAAATTAAATTAAATGATTTAATATGCAATCCAACAATAAAGGTTCACAAACATTTCGGTCTACATTAGACCTTCCTCAATGTGCTTATTGTCCAATTGAAAAGATATCAGATTGCATTTTATTCCCTGAGTCAGCTAGGAAGCGATGAACCCGGTGCCCACCGCTGGTTCAAAAAAATGCGTTTGTAGTAGTACCAGAACGGAGCACTCCAAACCTTCTACTACCAGTGGGATTGCCAGCGCCATTTCTCAGTAGTCTCCATAATGTCATTATGTTGCAGTGCAAGGTTGCAGTGGCAATGGCTCAAAAGATCATCGGAATTATGAGTGTTGTATTGTCCTATGTTTGCGATGAGCATATGTTATATCACCCATTTTTAACAGACAATTTTTTGTCCACATTGTCATCTTCTGGTCATCCATTCATCATCCTAATGTTAATTTTTTCTTTTACATCCATATGGCATCTCAGGATGGATATACCATTTTTAAGGAGGTCGACCAGACCGCAGGTACCTGTATGCCGGGTCCGGAACTGAAAGGGCTGCATCCTCTGTTTCTGGAGGGAAGTTTTGAGGAGGCAGACCTTCCACTGCAGCCTGGGGGAAGCCCTAGTGATACAGAGCTTCCTGAAGTACCAGAAGGGCGGGGAGAGCCAGACAAGGGCACACAGCGTCAGAGGGATAAGAAGAGAAAGCGTGCAAAGCAAGTCAGTCTGGCGCCAGTGCATGCAGGGCAGAGGGCAGCGCAGAGAGCGGCGCGCAGAGCGATGAGCGGCACGCCCTGCTTCCCTCACCAGAAAGTACCGGCGTGGCGATGGGCCATATAGAAGGAGCCCCCGTCGCCTGCAGAACAGAGCTGTGCAGAGCAGAGCCATGCAGAGCAGAGCCGAGCCGGGTGTTGCAGTAGCCAAAGAGAGGAGTGCTCCGGCCCGGGAGCACCAGCACCTCACAGACCAGAGTCTGTCATTGCCCGTCGCCAACAGCGGAGACCAGGGAAAGTGGGATGAGCATTGTGTGCCGGTGACTACCAGAGAGAAGCAGCGTGCCAGTGGTTTTCAGCGCTTGAGTCTTGGCACAAACAGGCAGCGCGCAGCATAGAGAGGAAAGTGCAGCACGCCCAGTAGATGGCAGAGATTGAGGTGCCATGCGCTTAGTGACTGAGGAATACAGCGCATGTGTCGCAAGTAGAGAACTTAGTGCTGCATAGACTTTTGTGACCCTTCATCTGTTTACACCGTGGAGCAGAGTTACGCTCCAGCAGTATCTCATAACGAACTGAGCACAGTACAAAGGAAGCATGGCAGCAGGGTCCCACTTAACCTAGTAAAGACCCTTGCCCACATCAGAAACCGGAACTTCGTCTATGCTGGGTGACTCAAATACTACACGTGCTGCTGTTGTTGGTGCCACCATTGGAGACCAAAGAGCTGCAAACAAGAAGACTACAGGCTGATAAGTTCTTATCTTTTCTTACTGAACTATCGTTCGTCTCTGTCCTACCCTGTCACGCTCCCAGTTCTGCCCCACTCCCTTCCCCATCCCTGTATCCTGCCACTCCCTGCACGGAGTATACGTGTTGTTAATAAAACTGTTAACTCTTGATCTGCCTCCTGTCTGTGACGACATCCCACGTTCCTGCGATTTCTACACATTGGTGTAACTTGTGCAGCCACACAGCAGCCCAAGACTTAAGGGGGCCAATTACCACCTTCAAAGCAGCAAGCAAGTTCTCTCACAGATATATAGGAGTGCATTATGAGTGATTATACTTCATAGGACCCATACTCTGTTCTTGCACAGGGACCCTCTTCTGACTGTGCCCGCCCCCATGGCATCTGTTTTTTACATCAACAATTTAAAAATAATAAAAGGCTAATTACAGTTCCCTATATTAATAACTGCATTTGATATATTATATATATATATAAAACAGACCTCATATGGATGTTGGCTGAATAGCTATTTTTTAAATGGACTCATTGTGTTTATTCAGTGAGTCTGATATGAAAAACAGATCAAAGTATTGCTTGCTGAGAATTTTTTGTATACAGGCACTGGTCCATCTGTAAAGCCACTCATGTGAACTACCTCATTGACTTGCATTGGTCCGTGTTCTGTCCGTATGCTGTGCGTTCTGTGTATGGATGACAAACAGGCATAAGATACACACATCTGAGAGATACCTTAAAGGGAATTTGTCACCAGGTCATATGAGAACAGCATATTGTCCACAAAGAGACCCTGATTCCAAGTGACATTTCACTTAGTTTACTGGGTGCAGCAGTTGTGATAGAATCAGAGTTTTTAGCAATGCAGCAGAGCTGAGAAAGCTAACCTCGCCCACACTATGTACATTATTATTATTATTATTATTATTATTATAGCGCCATTTATTCCATGACGCTTTACATGTGAGGAGGGGTATACATAATAAATACAAGTACAGCAATCTTAAACAATACAAGTCACGACTGGTACAGGAGGAGAGAGGACCCTGCCCACGAGGGCTCACAATCTACAAGGGATGGGTATGGATACAGTAGGAGAGGGTAGAGCTGGTCGTGCAGCAAGTTTGGTGGATCGGTGGTTACTGCAGGTTGTAAGCTTGTCGGAAGAGGTAGGTCTTCAGGTTCTTTTTGAAGGTTTCCATGGTAGGCGAGATTGACACTGAGCTGGTTATCAGAGAAAGAGGTGTGGTTGGACTGAGGCTCACATGCACTGTGATACAAGCAGAAATAATCTCCTGATGATAAAACATTGTACGAAAACAACAGGACACAGCATAATAAGTGATATATTATTGAAATCTTTGTCTTACCCTGTAGCTTATGCTGTCCTCAGATTACAAAGCAAGAACATGCTGCACAATTCCCTTTAATAAACTATTTATAGTGTTTCACTTTTTGGTGTCAGAACTGTATTTGGACAATGTTACTTTATTTTTACCTATAGTGCTGCAAAACAATAGTGCATCTAATTACATCACCATTAAACGATTCTCTGCATTGCCTATGTAGGTTATTAAAAACTTGGAAAAATGTGCTTGGAAATCGTAAAAGATCAGACTTACTGACTTACATACTAATTATGCATTCTCTGTAATTACAGTTCATTTTGAATTTCCTCTTCCATAGCTTTTGTGTCTCTGTGTACTAGTGGTGCACAGTGCATGTTGGTGATGTACTAACACAGGGTAACAGTTTTGGTTAAAGTAATATAATTTTCTTTTTATAATGTAGCCTGGCTGAGCTTTTGCCTTTTTGTAGTTTTCATATATCTTATTAACTTGCAGTTACATTTCAGTACCATAAAGAGGTAAACAAGCTAATGATTTTAGTATGTCTGTTCTTCACCACGGGCTCCTGCTGCTGGCTAATAGAAAAATGACCTTATTATTAAACAGAAGGAACAATTAAACCATCATTGAATAGACCTACCCCCTGATGATTTTTTTCTCAGGCATAATTATAACAATTATCATTATAAAATTCTAATTATCTTTTTGACACCAAGGACTATCACAAGTGAGACAATGGTCCAAATTAATTAATAGGGACTTTGCTTTTTCCCTTAATATTCCTATTTATAAAGCAGAAAAGGACATTTAGTTCATCTTACTTTAAACACAATGAGCTGTCAGAAATAATGAAACTTATTATTTATTTATTTTTTGGGCCTTTTAAATTTTTTTCTATAACAGGAAAACATTGATGTCTGTGATATAGTTGGCCCCTGTCTAAATCTTATTGCATAAATGCCAGGGGATTATAGTTAGATATGTTAATTTTTTTTTTTTTTTTGTTAGACATGGCATTCCATTATTTTACCTTTTGGCTGAATTCGTGACAATAAATAAAGAAAAACTGGGCATCATGAATGCAATCTTGTACGCTTTTGGAAAAAAAAAAAAAGATGAAGATTGAGGTTACCATGACATCTGTTTAAGTTTTTAAGCAATAAAAACACATAAAATTAAATAAAATGTAATGATGATCATTTTTTGTTTAAAATTGTAAATTACCAATCTGTGGTAATACATTCACAAATATAAAATAAAAAGACTCCTGATTCTGCATAAAAATGGTACCAGCCCTAATACGGCCCAAAGAAGTATCTCCACCTTTTCATTGTTTGCATTGTCCTATCTGTTATTAGCAGTAAATGATAAGTATGCGCTGTTTGTCGGGTCATATTTACAGCTTCCTCTGCCTTAGACATTAGGCCTAAATATATCCCAATAAAGACCAATTAACACTTGCCAATTTTTGTAATTTGTAAACACCCGTAATGATAATTGGTCATGTACCAGGACAGCCGGGTATGCGGGACTGCAGACAGACAAGCAGAGCCAGATACATTAGTAGACACAGAGCCAAGGGTGTGGATATACTCAGGAATACAGATGAGTGAACTTGTTTGGAAAATATTCGCCAGTCTCAAATTCGGCAAAAATGTTGCCCATCCAGATTCATGTTCAGATTCCCAAGCTTTTTTCCTTAAAATCGGCAAAAGTCAGCCAAAGTTCGGTAAATGACCAAGTTCACTAAGGGTTCTTTCAGACATCAGTGTTTCCGGTAGTAGGGTTGCAGTCCCTAGCTGTGAGTTTTGCCCAGCTGGTTATCAAAAATACAGGGGAACACGAGGCCAGTCTGAATACTCGCATCCGCTGCTCCTGCGCGCGCTGTTTATTAGCAGCAGCAAGTGTCGGTGAAGTCCTTGTTCGGTGTCCGTGCCCGAACAGTAGGTGTTCGGTACGGACGTCAAACTTTACTGTTTGGGTTCGCCCATCTCTATTGGAGACCCTTCTTTTCTTGATATCCAGCCTTGCTAACACCGAAAGCTGAGGGTTGCAGTCAACAGCTGTCAGTTTTGCCTGGCTGGTTATCAAAAATATAGGGGAACCCAGGTAAATTTTTTTTAAATTATTTGTTTATAGCACAATTGATGAGTCGATTCATGCCACTTTTCCTGGTGTCTGCCCCTAATTTTATCTATTTTGGTAGATTTTAGCCCCCCTGAATGTGTTGTCTATGTGTTTTGTTTTGCTTCCTATTGTAGTCAATGAAGTTCGTGTATTTGTATTGAACCGTTCGACGGGTATCTTCGTTGAAACATGAGAACGTTCACCAATCCGAACTGTACTGAAGCCTGAAAGGTTTGCTCATCTCTACTCAGGAATTGAAGATGAATAGTCAATATAGGACATGCAGCAGACAAATGGTTAAAGTCAGTATGCTATCAACAGAGAGAGATGAACAATAGCAGAGATGCATGCAGTAAGCAGAAAAGTGGTTATTCACCAGTCAGCAGTGATGAACAGGCAAACTGTATACTTGCTTGCAGAAAAATTTACATACTGTTGCAGCAGAGTTGTGTGAACACCACCAGTATTAGCATAGAAGAGTTTTTATGCTTAGAACATGCTTACAATCATTTTCATGTCATTAAATAAATATAGTAAGTTAGACAACATGAAAATAAGAAAGTTTGCGATTAACTTTATTATTTGCTATTGTTCTCCTGCTATGAGAGCTTTTGTCTTACATTATTTATAGCTTCTTGTCAAGGTGACCAACCACCCGAGGAAGCCGAACATTCACAGAAGCTATATTCAAGACTGAAATCTGACTGTTAACGCTTGTCAATAGTTTGACAGTGCTGCTACCCACCTCCTCCCTGACCAGGAGCTGTTACCAGTTTTTCAAAATCAAAAGCCCATGGCCCCCAACCAAAGGCTGCTTGAGTAGTTAATCACTGCTCACTTTCTTTATGAGCTGCTGAGCCATCTGTCTGTTCAAAGCCACTGTTATCTTTATATGTAAATGTACAGAAACAATGCAGACTTTAGAACAGTCACTGACAGTCACAGTAACACATTCAGTTCAGGTGGAGGACAATGCTACGTAATGGGAATCTGTCAGCAGGTTTTTGCTATGTAATCTGACATCAGCATGACTTAGTTTCTGAGTGTAGCAGTTGTGTTAGGATCACAGTTTTCTCTGCTGCAGTTCTAGCTGTTGAGTCCTGTGTAACCCTGTCCACAACACTGATTAGCAGCTTACTGTGTACATTCTTTATTGACAGAAAGCTGCAAATCAGTGGTGTGGGTGTGGTTGGACTAGGAGGTAGGAGGCCAGCGTGTCTTATATTAATAATATCATACTAATTGTGATGAAGGAACAGCCGCCATCTTGGATATGGGGCATAATGCTCACCTCATGTCTGGGCTTGGCCTGTCCCAGGTGCCATTTTGTCTGAGTTCACAGACTCACAGGCAGCTAACTGCTCCTAGGTCTTTTAGTATGATAAAGAATAAGGCCAAAACAGGACTTCAAAGCTTGAGTAAGGAGCCACACCAGCTTGGGGCCTGGAGGTGCCTGGGGGCTTCAATTAGATTATACCTGTCAGCTGGACACAGAAATACACATCTATTGTCTCTCCCAGCCACTCCGACTCCATCCTAGGATTATGGATTATGAGCACACCTTTCGAGATACAGACTCATAAAAAATATCCGCGTGAACCTGCGGAAATCGCGCATCTGATATTGTGACTCCCGAGTCGGTGAGGGCTCTGGGACCTGAGATATAGAGATTGGCCCTCCACAGCAACCCAATGGGGCCATGTTTGCTCTCCACACGACATGCAAAACAAACCGCATTCACTGGTACCTCTCGTGTCCTGATCCGATCATCCTGGAGAAAGTTACCCCCTTTCTTAGATATTGGGAATAAATTCTGCAGGGAGCTGAAGGGTGGAGATTATTAGCCCCCCTCTGACACCGGGGGGAGGAACCCAGCATGTTTAAGAACTGAGAGCCCATGGCAGAGACACTCACTCTCACAGAAGAACAAGACGATGATGATCTAAGAAGGAAGAGGGGACAGATCTGCCAAGGGAGCAGCGGCACGCGCTTTGGGGACTGTCTGGCAACTAAGATTCTTATACCTGTGGACTACAGAGCTTCTGGCATCCACATGCAACCTACAACCTGGTAAAATTGACCTCCAGCTTAATATCTCTAAGCCTTGTACCATTATTGTTATATTTTACTCTGACTGCAAATCCACTGTAATTCCGTTGTATATCTTACTGTATATTTCGGTATTATCTAGTGCGCCCTTAAGGCAATTAAACCATAAAAATAATTTTGGGCTGATGCTTTTACTCTGATTACGAATCTTAGAATACCCAGTGGGTAACAGGACATCCTCCCCGGCGGCCATTTGCTCTAGGTGCAGTTCCCTTACTGACCTGAGAGACAAAGGGGGTGCCGGAGAGCTGTGACTGTGTAGTTATGTCACATTGGTGACGTGGGAGGAACCGGTTTCCCCCACACTAATAAAACACTGATTGTATTGAAACAGCAAAACACAGCCCAATAACTGACTCATTACTGGTATCAGGGTCTCTGACCCTGCATCATGGTGCTCTCAGATTACACAGCAAAAATATGGTGATTCATTCCCTTTAAATCACAACTATCACTCAAGAAGTGCCCGCCCCCAACAGCACGGAAGTCTGGAAGTTGGAAACAGTGCGCTTCTGAAGACACATATTGAGACTAACCCATTAATTGCAGGGCACCAATTATGAACATGTAATCTGAATACCTGCTTGCAGAAAATATTACACACTGTTGTAGAAGAGTTGGGTGAACAGCATCAATATTAGCAGAGAAGACTTTGTTATGCTTACAGCAGACAAATGATGAACTGCAGGTCTAAGCTTAGAAGAAAATGGAAAAGAAAATATACATAGCTAATGATCAAGCTAGAGTTTGCTCAAGCGATGATTAATGAGCTGAGTGAAGTGTATGGTGAAGCAAAATTGTTACAAGGTAATTCTTAACATGTGTATTCAGTAGTGCAGTGATTTACAATTTTCATCACTTTGTTGTTGCTGGGGGGCCGGCATTCCTCTAAGAATTAAATTTCTGGTTCAGTAGCTTTGTCCTACTGCTGAACTTCTAGTTGATACTGTGATACTTTAATAGTGTGTGAGTTTTTGTTCTGAAGTCTATATTGTTATCACTTTATTTACATATAAAGATAACAGTGCCTTTGAACATGCACAGGACTCAGTTGAGCAATGAATATGAGAACTGGTCTGGAAACGGCTGATGGTGGGAGCTAAGGAATTGTGATTTTGTGATTTTGCAGGATTAATAACAGCAGCTGTGGATGAGAAGCTGACAGGGAGGTGAAGGGAAGCATCAATCTACTGTATAGAAATCAATGGGCTGGAAAGAGGTGGCCAGGATAATTTACCTACATTTGTTTGTTTTCAGATGAAAGACCAGTTTTGCTAAAATATGCATGGCTTACCTGTTATGTTTTGGTAGCTGAGGAGAATAAGCAAAAAGGCAATACACCAGAGAGGCTGGAACCTATTGGATTGCAGTAACCTGAACTAACCACACAACTAGAGGTAGCCGTGGAGCGTTCCTACGTTGATCCTAGACGCCTCGTCACAGCCTGAGAGATAACTACACCTAAAGGCAGAAAGATGAAAGCTATCTGCCCCGGAGCAGATCCCCAAAGAAAATAGGAAGCCCCCAAACATGTAATGGCGGTTAGACAAGAAGAAGCACGGACACAGACAGAAAATAGAATGAGCAAACGCTGGGGCCCAATCTGTCTAGACAGAAAAGTACAGGAAAGGATACTCACTGCAATCAAAAAAAAACCCCTAAAAATACCAACTCTTCTGATTGCAAAAACACCTGAGATCACACGATCTCTACCACCTAAATCAGTTCTCTGGTGTAACAAAACTAAGCTGCAGCCACTGAAAAAACAGGAAAAAGCAAATGAACAAACAACAGTGGCTCCAGATAAACTGAGAGGAGCACAAGCCCCCGGAGGGGACCTGGCTGACCTCCACAGAAGTGCAGGGAACAATGCAAAAAGCAAGCACAAAAATAAAAGCAGAAAATATCTTATCTGATAGCAGAAGATGCAGGCAAGACTCAGCAAACTTCCAAATGAACCAGGAACCACAATTGAGACAAGAACAATTGATCACCGGCAACCATCATGGGAGGGAACCTCCCTTATATCAGACCAGTCCGTGATCCCAGATTACCATTCCTCGCTGAAAGGTTCAGTACTCTCTGTAACCACCAGAGGGAGGCTCTGCTCAGAAACCATGTCTAGCACATCCATAACACTTACCTATGGTATGTGTCTTTCCTTTGTTAAAATTATCAGAAATATTGATCTATACCCACTAATTTCCACATGTTGTTCTCGATTATAGATACTAGTCATTCTATATAGTATACTTATGTGTAGAAAATGTGTGTATATATACACCATGTTCCAAATTATTATGCAAATTGGTTTTAAGTGTCATAGCGTTTTTTGTTTTTTTTTGTAAATGAAACCCATTGATGGTATTGTGTCTCAGGGTTCTTTGGATCACTGAAATCAATCTCAGAAACCTGTGATAATTAGTTTGCCATGTGAGCCCAATGAAAGGAAAACTGGATGTTCCACACTATTAAGCAGGCCAGAGTTTTCAAGTAAGATGGGAAAGAAAAAGGATCTCTCTGCTGCTGAAAAGCATCAAATAGTGCAATGCCTTGGTCAAGGGATGAAAACATTAGATATTTCCCGAAAACTTAAGCGTGATCATCATACTGTTAAGAGATTTGTGGCTGATTCAGTACAAAGACCTTTCTAATGATCTTTTTACTCTTAGACCTGTGACGGGGACAAGGGAGCATCCTCTACGTCTGGACGAAAGAAGGTTTAGCCATAATCACAGACGCAGATTCTTTACTGTAAGAGCAGTGAGACTATGGAACTCTCTGCCATCTAATGTTGTAATGAGTGATTCCTTACTAAAATTTAAGAAGGGACTGGATGACTTTCTTGAAAAGTATAATATTACAGGCTATATTCACTAGTTTCCTAGATACTGCGTTGATCCAGGGAGCTAGTCTGATTGCCGTATGTGGAGTCGGGAAGGAATTTTTTTCCCCAATGTGAAGCTTACTGTTTGCCACTTGGGTTTTTTTTTGCCTTCCTCTGGATCAACATGTTAGGGCAGGTTAGGATAGGATATGGGTTGAACTAGATGGACTTAAAGTCTTCCTTCAACCTTAATAACTATGTTACTATGTTACTATGATTCTGAGCACAGACGTGTTTGTGCTGATAAAGGCAGAATGAGTAAGGTTTCTGCCAGGCAAGTTCATCCGATAAAGAGAGCAGCTGCTAAAAAGCCATTACAAACCAGCAAACAGATATTTGAAGCTGCTGGTGCCTCTAGAGTCCCTCGAACCTCAAGGTGTAGGATCCTTCAAAGGCTTGCTGTGGTGCATAAACCTACTATTCGTCCACCCCTAAACAATGCTCACAAGCAGAAACGGTTGCAGTGGGCCCAGACATACATGAAGACTAATTTTTAAACAGTCTTGTTTACTGATGAGTGTCGAGCAACCCTGGATGGTCCAGATGGATGGAGTAGTGGATGGTTGGTGTATGGCCACCATGTCCCAACAATGCTGCAACGTCAGCAAGGAGGTGGAGGAGTCATGTTTTGGGCCGGAAACATGGGGAAACAGCTGGTAGGGCCCTTTAAGTTCCCTGAAGGTGTGAAAATGACCTCTGCAAAGTATATAGAGTTTCTGACTGACAACTTTCTTTCATGGTATAAAAAGCAGAAACATGCCTTCTGGAGCAAAATCATCTTCATGCATGGCAATGCACCATCTCATGCTGCAAAGAATACCACTGAGTCATTGGCTGCTATTGGCATAAAAAGAGATAAACTCATGGTGTGGCCACCATCTTTCCCTGACTTCAACCTATAGAGAACCTTTGGAGTATCATCAAGCAAAAGATCTATGAGGTGGGAGGCAGTTCACATCAAAACAGCAGCTCTGGGAGGCTATTCTGACTTCATGCAAAGAAATACAAGCAGAAACTCTCCAAAAGCTCACAAGTTCAATGGATGCAAGAATATACAAAGAAGGGTTCCTATGTTAATATGTAACTTGGCCTGTTAGGATGATTTGGAGTTAAATAGCTTTTTTGTTCAGTGAATGTGACCTCCTAATGCTGAACCTTCCTCTTTTGTTAGGGTCGTGACCGACCCGTTTTAGGTTTTAAATGCATTCAAATTCTACATACATTTGTTTATTGCATCAAGACTTTTTGACTTTTTCAGGAATTTATTTTTAAGCAAAATACAATAAATAAAACTATTTTACTAAATTGTAAAAATGCTCTTATTAAAAATTATAACATTTGTGTTGTTGGGGTCAATTTCGACCCAGGTCTAATATAAGAGTAAAAAAACAATAATAAGTCCCAAAACTGAACTCATAAACACAATATAAACCAACAGCCCACAGCCAGCTCTACCTCCAACAACTTGAGTTAGGGACATGTCCAGGCATGTATGGCCAAATCAGCTTAGAGTTGGTACTTTGCAGAGTATACATCTCCAGTTTACACATGCAACAATGAGGAGAAGATTTGATGTAAGCCAAATTCTGGATTATATCTTAGATGATAATGAATCAGAGGACACACAGCAGCAAACTGATACAGATGAACAGGTTTCTGAGAAGGAAGATGATGTGGAGTATCAACCGGAAGACACAGACAGTTCTGATCAGTCTGATGAGGAGGTCACTGGTGCTGAAGCTGCTCCCGATGAAAGATTCAAATCCAAAAGTGGCAAGATCAGTTGGAGCTCAGTACCTCCAGATGTACACGGCAGGGCAGATGCTGCAAATGTCATAAAAATGACCCCTGGGATCACAAGGTTTGCTGTGACAAGAGTAAGTGACATCAAGTCATGTTTTGATCTGTTTATGCCATTGTCAGTAAAAAAAAGTCATTATTGCTATGACAAACCTTGAAGGAAAAAAAGTCCACGGCAACATGTGGAATGGCCTTCATGATGATGTCCTGGATGCCTACATTGGTGTTCTTCTCCTTGCTAAAGTGTACAAATCCTGCAATGAGGCCACTGATAGTCTCTGGGACGCATCGACAGGCAGGAATATTTTCCAGGCAACAATGTCACTTCAAAATTTTCAAATGATATCAAGAGTCCTCAGATTTGACAACAGAGACACCAGAACAAAATCTGACAAACTTGCTCCCATTAGGGATGTTTGGGAGAAATGGGTGCAGCTCCTTCCACTGATGTTCAACCCAGGGCCAGAGGTGACAGTAGACGAACGTTTTCTCCCTTTCCGTGGAAAATGCCCCTTCCGGCAATACATGCCAAGTAAGCCAGGCAAATACAGCATAAAAATTTGGGCAGCCTGTGATGCAAAAACTAGCTATGCATGGAATCTACAGATTTACACAGGCAAGTCTGCAAGCAGCATCCCTGAAAAAAACCAAGGAAAACGTGTAGTCCTCGATATGACTACTGGACTGCAGGGTCACAACATTACTTGTGAGAATTTTTTTTACCAGCTTTGACCTTGGACAAGAACTTCTCAGGAGGAAAATCACCATGGTGGACACAGTGAAAAAAAAAAAACCTGAGCTGCCCGCTGAATTGTTGCAGGTGAAGGACAGGGCTCCACTTTCCTCAAAGTTTGTTTTTACAGACACCACCACTGCTGTTTCATACTGCCCCAAAAAACGACGGAATGTGGTACTGATGTCCACACTTCACAAAGATGCAGCTGTGTCATCAGGAAGTGACAAAAAGCCCAGAATCATCCTGGACTATAACAAAAACAAAGGAGGAGTGGACAACCTGGACAAGCTGACTGCCACCTACACTTGCCAGCGAATGACTAGGAGATGGCCGATGGTTGTATTTTACAACATCCTTGATGTGTCAGCATGTAATTCATTTGTGTTGTGGACCCACATTCACCAAGGATGGAATTAAAAGAAAAAACACAAGCGGAGGATGTTTCTTGAGGAACTAGGAAGATCCCTTGTCAAGGCGCACATTGACCAAAGGGAACGAGTGCCCCGAGACCCAGCCGCTGCAGCCTTGGTCCGACAACTCCAGAGCTCAACAAGTGCTTCGTCCACACCCACAGCAACACAAAGAACATCATCGCCAGCATCCTACTCAACCAGGCCTGCCTCAACATCAACCACAACAGCCACAACCCCAGTGAGACCACCTGATTCTAAAAGAAAGAGGTGTCAGGTCTGCCCTAGCAATAAGGACAGAAAGACAAACACATCGTGCTTCAGCTGCAAAAAATAACTCTGCAAAGAACACACAAAAAGTGTCACTTTTTGCCACACATGCATCTAAATACTAATGCATCTAAAAACTAGTACTTGATTTCTGTTGATTTGCTTGATTGATTGTTGTTTGTTTGTTTGACCTAGAAAAGCTACTTTTTATTATTATTGCTATTAATGTTAATATAATTTTCATCTTTTATTTGTATTAAAGTTCTATAAAAAAATCTGTTTTTTGCCTTTTTCATAAAGTAGTTAGATATGGGTCAAAATTGACCCGTAACACCATAGATGTTACTAGAGTTAATAATATAAAATATATATATGTATACTTTTTTTTACATTTAAGAAATGTGTTCTAAAACCCTTCAGTAATAGTCAGGTAATATAACAAATTTTTTTAAGTTTATATTATTCTCTTGAGGTTCATTTGACAATATTTTTATATTGAAAATGAAGGGTATGCTCTCAAATGAAAGGCCCAGGGGGCCACAACAAAAATATTAAAATCAATCCTTCCATGGATGAGAAACCCTAACAAGGTAACTAAGAGGTAAGAAACAAATTGGATCATAAATAACTGTTTTTAGGGTATCCTAGGGGTGATTTAAGACACGGGTCAAAACCGACCCGTTAACATAAGAAAGAGTAACAGAAAGCTAACACAAGAGGAAGGTTAATTAAAACATATCAAATGTTTAGAAATTCTACTGTGCCTAATAATTTGGAACAGTGCATTTTGAGTTTTTATTCATTTTGGAGATTATACTGTTATCATTGGGAGGTTTCTTCAATAAAATTCGATGTATACTCTAACAGGTGATGACTTTTATTATACTGACTGTCATTTGCACTGACCACTTAGGAAAATCAGAGAAAAATATCATTTGCATAATAATTTGGAACATGGTGTAGTATTTGAGTGTTTTCAAATAAAAGGACAGTTTGCTAAAATATTTTTCAACATGAATTTGCTCTGGATTCCCTATCTTATTTCCCAAATTACATGCTGTGCTATATTTGTGGTTTGCTGCTGTATTAGATATTTTACATATACATAAGAAAGATTACTTTTTATTGGGACTCTTTTTTTGGAGAATACAAAAAAAAATTCTGCAACCCTTTATGTATTTTTGATCTGTGAACATAACATGTGACATCTTCTCTGATTGGAGCTGCTTCCTCTTTTATCTCAGTCTGGCCAGAACCATTATGAATACTTTTTCCAGCCATGACTTGCTTCAAAGAGTTTGGAACACAGTTATCTTTGACACCATGATTCCACACATTCACATTCTCTTCCCTGACCCTTCATCTAGCTCCCTGTAAAAATGCACCTGCTGCCATCTTAGTGCCTCCTATACTGTCCTACACTTAAACACAGTGCCTGCAACATAAATAGTGCCCTACACATACTGTAGAGCCCGATAGTAAATAGCACCATACAAATGGTGCTTCATAACTAATAGCGCTACACACAGAGTCCCCTTTAAGGTGCCCTTAAGTGAATAATGGCATACAGATAGTGCTACATTGTAAATAATGCCATAAAACAGGTAGCACACCACCAAAACTGTCATACTTATATAGTCCCCCCCAACTACCGTAAATAAAACTGCAACTAGGTATACTGATGGTACCTTTAACCCAAAGATAGCCAAGATTAGACCTGAGTTCAAAAGCATGCAAAAAAAGAACCTTTAGAGCTGCTATATCTATTAGTAATCTACATTTTGTCTTATATTTTTCTGATTATATTATATAAAAACACTTCAGTAAAAAATGGAAACATTTCACCAATAGGTGTCTTTCTCTTATAGGGGTTATCCCATGAATTAGTAATAATAATAAATTTCTTGAGTACTGCACATCAATATTTTAACCAAATCAGTGCCAAACGTCTCTACTATAATTTATACCCTTTTAAGCCAGTAGGTTGCGCTACCACGTGATAAAATGTAATATATGTATTAAACAGCACACTATTTTTAAAATGATACATATTACAAACACAAATCTTTTTACATGGTCTATTTCGTTTTAAATAATACTTTTTGGGCCTCTAATTTGCTATCGCACAGTACACTTATAATGCTGGATGACATTTGGAGAGGCCCATCTACAAATGTCTTACATCATTGTGCTCTACAGTGTGGCACATATGGCACATACAGTATATCCCTATGTTAAAAACATCACTGCAACTTTGCCACTACATAGGGTTGAGCATGTACAGTTTACCCTCCTCTATTTTACGTTGCAAGATACTTTATTGCTGAGAAGTTATGACTGCAAATACATAATGACTCTTCTTGTTTCTATTTGCACTACTGAATGAATCGTTCCTCTGGATCACAATATGAACCAGCAATGAAAAGAAAATCTAACTATAAAGAAAACAGATTATGTATTAATTGCTTACATGAAATAAGCAGCTTTATAACAGCAAACATTGGGAACATAGAAAAGAGTACAGGGAGCTGTAAGGAGCTTCAGGGAAATGCGGTTTCAGAGAAGATAAGTGGTCATATGGGAGTTTGTGCTGGACAGCCAATCTTCATTTCTGAAGCTGATAGCTGAACTGATAGAGTAACCTGGGGACTAGTAAAAAACGTTCCTGTCTCACTGAGTTCTGCTATGTGTATCTGAGGTTTGCATCATATGCCCCCACTTAGGGACATCTGTTACCCATTAATTCCCAAATTAAATAAGGTACAGTTATATGAAAAAGTTTGGGCACCCCTATTAATCTTAAGCTTAATGTTTTATAAAAATTGGTGTTTTTGCAACAGCTATTTCAGTTTGATATATCTAATAACTATTGGACACAGTAATGTTTCTGCCTTGAAATGAGGTTTATTGTACTAACAGAAAATGTGAAATCTGCATCCAAACAAAATTTGACAGGTGCATAAGTATGGGCACCTCACCAGAAAAGTGACATTAATATTTAGTACATCCTCCTTTTGCAAAAATAACAGCCTCTAGTCGCTTCCTGTAGCTTTTAATGAGTTCCTGGATCCTGGATGAAGGTATTTTTGAACATTCCTCTTCACAAAACAATTCCAGTTCAGTTAAGTTTAATGGTCGCCGAGCATGGACAGCCCTCTTCAAATGATCCCACAGATGTTCAATGATATTCAGGTCTGGGGACTGGGATGGCCATTCCAGAACATTGTAATTGTTCCTCTGCATGAATTCCTGAGTAGATTTGGAGCGGTGTTTTGGATCATTGTCTTGCTGAAAGATCCATCCCCTGGTAACTTCAACTTTGTCACTGATTCTTGACCATTATTGTCAAGAATCTGCTGATACTCAGTGGAATCCATGCATCCCTCAACTTGAACAAGATTCCCGGTGCCGGCATTGGCCACACAGCCCCAAAGCATGATGGAACCTCCAACAAATTTTACTGTGGGTAGCAAGTGTTTTTCTTGGAATGCTGTGTTTTTTTGACGCCATGCATAACGCCTTTTTGTATGACCAAACAACTCAATCTTGGTTTCATCAATCCACAGGACCTTCTTCCAAAAATAAATTGGCTTCTCCAAATGTGCTTTTGCATACCTCTGCCAACTCTGTTTGTGGCGTGCTTGCAGAAACGGCTTCTTTCGCATCACTCTCCCATACAGCTTCTCCTTGTGCAAAGTGCGTTGTATAGTTGACCGATGCACAGTGACACCATCTGCAGCAAGTTGATGCTGCAGCTCTCTGGAGGTGGTCTGAGGATTGTCCTTGACTGATCTCACCATTCTTCTTCTCTGCCTTTCTAATGTTTTTCTTGGCCTGCCACTTCTGGCCTTAACAAGAACTGTCCCTGTGTTCTTCCATTTCCTTACTATGTTCCTCACAGTGGAAACTGACAGGTTAAATCTCTGAGACAGCTTTTTGTATCCTTCCCCTGAACAACTATGTTGAATAATCTTTGTTTTCAGATCATTTGACAGTTGTTTTGAGGAGCCCATGATGCCACTCTTCAGAGGAGATTCAAACAGGAGAACAACTTGCAAGTGGCCACTTTAAGTAGCTTTTCTCATGATTGCATACACCTGGCTATGAAGTTCAAAGCTCAATGAGGTTACAAAACCAAAAAAAGTGCTTTAGTAAGTCAGTAAAATGTAGGTAGGAGTATTTAAAACAAGAACATGATAAGGGTGCCCATACTTATGCACCTGTCAAATTTTGTTTGGATGCAGATTGCACATGTTCTGCTAGTACAATAAACCTCATTTCAAGGCAGAAACATTACTGTGTCCAATATTTATTAGATATATCAAACTGAAATAGCTGTTGCAAAAACACCAATTTTTATAAAACATTAAGCTTAAGATTAAAAGGGGTGCCCAAACTTTTTCATATAACTGTATATCAACTCAAAGAGTATTACGAGGTATTCTTATACCTTGTGGGACACAGATGAGAAAATCCGTGCAGGGGAGATAGTTAAACTTTCAAATCAAACCACTTCTTTAGAACTCCAAGATACAGCCCATTCCATGCCACATAATGTAGCACCAAGTCACAAACAAGGTGGTCCTGCTTTGCTCGAAAGCTACTTATTTTTGGCATACCAACACTCCAAATGGTGAAAAAGTTCAGTTCACGCATGATATATTTTCAGCATCCTGTTAAAAATCAGGAGCAACAACCCTGACCTCCCTATCCCTCAGCTTCAGGACAAAGTTTGATCCTTCATACAAAGTAATAATTTTCCCTCTTTATTTATTGACATTTATTGAGGTTTTGAAGGAGCTCAAGAAGGATTTAATAAATGACTGCAGCCATAAAAGATGCCAAGCAAAGTCTGGTTCCTTTTGGCTTTATAGACAATGTACATTTTTAAGCTATTCTCAGATCAGCTTTGCCCACTAATTTTATCTGTATGAAGTCATGCTTCTTCTGAAGGTGCTTTTCATCCTCAAGCTTTATTGACTCACATTACAGTTTTACTTAAACCTGGGAAGAATACTTCCCTTTGTGAAAAGCACCACCCAATATCCCACATAATGGGTCCTCTTTAACCCCTTCACCCCCAAGGGTGATTTGCACGTTAATGACCGGGCCAATTTTTACAATTCTGACCACTGTCTTTATGAGGTTATAACTCTGGAACGCTTCAACGGATATTCGCGATTCTGAGATTGTTTTCTCGTGACATATTGTACTTCACGTTATAAGTAAAATTTCTTCGATATAACTAGCGTTTATTTTTGAAAAAAACGCAAATATGCCGAAAATTTTTAAATTTTGCAATTTTCAAACTTTGAATTTTTATTCCCTAAAAACAGAGAAATATAACACACACAATAGTTAAGAAATAACATTTCCCACATGTCTACTTTACATCAGCACAATTTTGGAACCAAAATTTTTTTTTGTTAGGAAGTTATAAGGGTTAAAAGTTAACCAGCGAATTCTCATTTTTACAACAAAATTTACAAAGCCATTTTTTTTAGGGACCACCTCACATTTGAAGTCACTTTGAGGGGTCTATATGGCAGAAAATACCCAAAAGTGACACCATTCTAAAAACTGCACCCCTCAAGGTACTCAAAACCACATTCAAGAAGTTTTATTAACCCTTCAGGTGCTTCACAGGAACTAAAGCAACGTGGAAGGAAAAAATGAATATTTAACTTTTTAGCCACAAAAATGATCTTTTACAAACTTTTTTTTTATTTTCACATGGGTAAAAGGAGAAAATGGACAGATAAGGTTGTTATGCAATTTCTCCTGAGTACGCCATTACCCAATATGTGGGGGAAAACCACTGTTTGGGCACACGGCAGAGCTCGTAAGGGAAGGCGCACCGTTTGACTTTTTCAAACTAAAATTGGCTGGAATTGAGATTGGACGCCGTGTCGCGTTTGGAGAACCTCTGATGCGCCTAAACAGTGGAAACCCCCACAAGTGACACCATTTTGGAAACTAGACCCCCTAAGGTACTTATCTAGATCTGTTGTGAGCACTTTGAACCCCAAGTGTTTCACAAAAGTTTATAATGCCTGGGTGTGAAAAAAAAAAAAAATTTTCCACAAAAATGATTTTTTAGTCCCAAATTTTTGAATTTTCCAAAGGAAATTGGACCCCAAAAGTTGTTGTCCAATTTGTCCTGAGTACGCTGATACCCCATATGTGGGGGGGGGAAACTGTTTGGGCGCACGGCAGGGCTTGGAAAGGAAGTAGTAACGTTTTGGAATGCAGACGTTGATGGGGGTCATGTTCCGTTTGCAGTGCCCCAGATGAGCCTAGACAGTGGAACCCCCCCACAAGTGACCCCATTTTGGAAGCTAGACCCCCTAAGGAACTTATCTAGATCTTTGGTGAGCACTTTGAACCCCCAAGTGCTTCACACAAGTTTATAATGCCCGGGCATGAAAATAAAAAATCCTATTTTTTTCCCACAAAAATTATCTTTTAGTCACTAATTTTTTATTTTCCCAAGGGTAACAGGAGAAATTGGATCACATAAGTTGTTGTCCAATTTGTCCTGAGTACGCTGATACCCCATATGTGGGGGGGAACCACTGTTTGGGCGCACGGCAGAGCTTCGGAAGGGAAGGAGCACCATTTGTTAGGGTCTGCGGAACGCACCAAATATATAAAGTGGAGAGGTGCGTTCGCAGCCCGGGGTCCACCGTGCAAGCGAAGCCTGCTGCTAGTAAGATGACGAAAGTAGCGAACTCTGTTATCCCGCAGAGTCGCTAAAATAAACGCCGTAGCGTTGTGGCAGTAAGTGCAGACTCTGTTAATTCCCAGAGCCGCTAACGGGATGCCACAGCGCTATATGGCGATATGTGCGAACTCACTTAGCTTCAGTGAGCCGCAAAGTAAAACGCTAGGGCGCTGTCTAGCGTCGAGAGTGAACCCTGTTACGTCACAGAGCCGCTGAGAACAAACACCGTGTCCTGTCAGGCTCTCAGGCACACGGTTAATTGCTAAGCGAGCATAATACGTGGTCATGCGCTAATGTCCTCGCGGGAGTCACCCGCAATCTATGGCGTCTGAACGCCAGACCCTGAATACGGCAATCAAACTCCTCACCGGTTATGCCGGTAATCTAGGGCATCTAGGACACCGACCCTGACCAGCTAGCACACTAAACTCTTCACCGATTAAGTCGGTATTCTAGTGGCTTATTTCAGCCGGGTCCCTAACCACACACATGCATGACCACACTGGCGCATAGCATACAATGGTTGATATTAGCGCATGGCGGCCCAGCCATGCTACCCTTTTATAGCAACAGCTACAGGACCTTCCAGGAACAAGGACCAATGAGAACCTGTTCAGAAGACTAGTAGTAACAGGGCCTTCCTGGCGGGCCAATAGGAGCTGCTGCAGTACCTGAGCATGTGACCCCTGATCTCCAATGAGAGATCTCACTCTGGGCACGCTCAGAAGGGAAAATGCAGGACTTTGTCCCAAAGACGTCTGCTCCAGAACTGGCTATAATAGCAGATCCAGGAAAGGCAGCAGCAAGTCACTGCCCAGTAGTGGAGTGGGCAAGACGCTTGGTACGACGTCTCTGCTGAACAAGCTCCACTGCGGCCGGAGATGAATGGGAGACCGCAGCGGCACTGGTTCGAGACTCCCCTTGTGCAGGAGCGGGAACTCGAACCCTAACACCATTTGACTTTTTCCAACCAAAATTGGCTGGAATTGAGATTGGATGCCATGTTGCATTTGGAGAGTCCCTGATGTGCCTAAACAGTGGAAACCCCCCACAAATGACCCCATTTGGGAAACTAGACCCCTAAGGAACTTATCTAGATCTTTGGTGAGCAATTTGAACCCCCAAGTGCTTCACACAAGTTTATAACGTAGAGCCGAAAAATTTAAAAATCATATTTTTTCCACAAAAATTATCTTTTCACCCCAATTTTTATTTTTCCAAGGGTAACAAGACTCCAAAAGTTATTGTGCCATTTGTCCTGAGTGCGTGGATACCCCATATGTGGGGGTAAACCACTGTTTGGGGGCAGAGTTTGGAAGGGAAGGAGCGCCGTCTGACTTTTTCAACACAGAATTGGCTGGACGCCATGTCGTGTTTGGAGAGCTCCTGATCTGCCTAAACAGTGGAAACCACCATAAATTACAACATTTTGGAAACTAGACCCCTCAAGGAACTTATCTAGATGTGTGGTGAGAACTTTGAACCCCCAGGTGTTTCACTAAAGTTTATAACGTACAGCCGTAAAATAAAAAATCTTTTTTTTTTTTTTTTTACAAAAATGATTTTTTTGCCCCCAATATTTTATTTTCACAAGGGTAACAGAAGAAATTGGAACCCAAAAGTTGTCCAATTTGTGCTGAGTACACTGATACCCAATATGTGGGCGAAAACTACTGTATGGGCACACGTCGGGGCTCGGAAGGGAAGTAGTGACGTTTTGGATTGCAGACTTTGATGGAATGGTCTGGGGGCGTCATGTCGCATTTGGAGAGCCCCTGATGCACCTAAACAGTGGAAACCCCCCACAAGTGACCCAATTTTGGCAAATAGTCCCCAAAAGGAACTTATCTAGATGTGTGGTGAGCACTTTGAACCCCGAAGTGCTTCACAGAAGTTTATAACATACAGCAGTAAAAATAAAAAATCCTTTTTTTTTTTTTTTTTTTTACAAAAATGATTTTTTCGCCCCCAATATTTTATTTTCACAAGGGTAACAGGAGAAATTGTACCCCAAAAGTTGTTGTCCAATTTGTCCTGAGTACGCTGATACCCAATAAGTGGGAGAAAACTACTGTATGGGCGCACGTCAGGGCTCGGAAGGGAAGTAGTGATGTTTTGGATTGCAGACTTTGATGGAATGGTCTGGGGGCGTCATGTCGCATTTGGAGAGCCCCTGATGTGCCTAAACAGTGGAAACCCCCCACAAGTGACCCCATTTTGGAAAATAGACCCCACAAGGAACTTATCTAGATGTGTGGTGAGCACTTTGAACCCCAAAGTGCTTCACAGAAGTTTATAACTCACAGCCGTAAAAATAAAAAATCTTTTTTTTTGTTTGCAAAATGATTTTTTCGCCCCAATATTTTATTTTCACAAGGGTAACAGGAGAAATTGGACCCCAAAAGTTGTTGTCCAATTTGTCCTGAGTACGCTGATACCCAATATGTGGGAGAAAACTACTGTATGGGTACACGTTGGGGCTTGGAAGGGAAGTAGTGACGTTTTGGATTGCAGACTTTGATGGAATGGTCTGGGGGCGTCATGTCGCATTTGGAGAGCCCCTGATGCGCCTAAACAGTGGAAATACCCAACAAGTGACCCCATTTTGGAAAATAGATCCCACAAGGAACTTATCTAGATGTGTGGTGAGCGCTATGAAGCCCCAAGTGCTTCACAGAAGTTTATAATGTACAGCCGTAAAAACAAAAAACTCATTTTTTTTTTTACAAAAATGATATTTTCGCCCCCAGTTTTTTATTTTCCCAAGGGTAACAGAAGAAATAGGACAAATTGCACAATAACGCTTGGGGTCCAGAGTACGCTGATACCCCATATGTGGGAATAAACTACTGTTTGGACGCATGGCAGAGCTCAGAAGTGAAGGAGCACCGTTTGACTTTTTCAACGCAGAATTGGCTGGAATTGAGATCAGACGCCATGTCACATTTGGAGAGCCCCGGATGTGCCTAAACAGCGGAAAACCCCCCAATTCTAACTCCAACCCTAACCCCAACACACCCTAACCCTAGTCCCAACCCTAACCACAAACCTAACCCTAACACACCCCTAATCCCAACCCTAACCCTAATCCTAACTTTAGCGCCAACCCTAACCCTAACTTTAGCCGCAACCCTAACCCTAATGGGAAAATGGAAATAAATACATTTTTTTTATTTTATTATTTTTCCCTAACTAAGGGGGTGATAAAGGGGGGTTTGATTTACCATTTATAGCGGGTTTTTATGATTGACAGCTGTCACGCTAAAAGACGCTTTTTATTGCAAAAAATAGTTTTTTGCATCGCCACATTTTGAGAGCTATAATTTTTGCATATTTTGGCCCACAGAGTCATGTGAGGTCTTATTTTTTGCGGTACAAGTTGACGTTTTTATTGGTACCATTTTTGAGCACGTGACATTTTTTGATCGCTTTTTATTTCGATTTTTGGGAGGTTACAATGACCAAAAATCAGCAATTCATGAATTTCTTTTGGGTGAGGCGTTTTTATCGTTCCGCGTGTGGTAAAATTGATAAAGCAGTTTTATTCTTTGGGTCAGTACGATTACGGCGATACCTCATTTATATCATTTTTTTATGTTTTGGCGCTTTTATAGAATAAAAACAATTTTATATGAAAAATAATTATTTTTACATCGCTTTATTCTGCGATCTATAACTTTTTTATTTTTTCGTTGATGATGCTGTATGGTGGCTCGTTTTTTGCAGGACAAGATGACGTTTTCAGCGGTAACATGTTTATTTATATCGGTCTTTTTGATCGCGTGTTATTCCACTTTTTGTTCGGCAGTATGATGATAAAGCATTGATTTTTTGCTTTGTTTTTTTTTGTTTTTTTTAATGGTTCACTAAAGGGGTTAACTAGTGGGACAGTTTTATAGGGAGGGTCGTTACAGACGCGGCGATACCAAATATGTGTACTTTTATTGTTTTGTTTTTTTTATTTACAGGAAGAAATGAATTTATTGGGGAATTTTTTTTTTTTTATTATTTATTTTGGATTTTTTTTTTTAAAACATGTTTATTTTTATTTTTTTTACTTTTTTACTTTGTCCCAGGGTGGGACATCACTGTATTTTATCAGATCGCTGGTGTGACAGTGTGCACAGCACTCTGTCACACCAGCGATCACACAGGCAGCGCTGCAGGCTTCTCAGTGCCTGCTCTCAGCAGGCATTGAGGAAGCCGCCTCCCTCCAGGACCCCGGCGCCATCTTGGATCCGGGTCCTGGGAGGGAGGAAGCCCTCAGAACAGCGCGATCACATCGCGCTGGTCTGAGGGTCTCAGGGGGCGCGCAGGGAGCCCCCTCCCTGCGTGATGCTTCCCTGTGCCCCCAGTACACCGCGATCATGTTTGATCGCGGTGTGCTAGGGGTTAATGTGCCGGGAGCGGTCCGTGACCGCTCCTGACACACAGTCATGGGTGTCAGCTGTGATAATCAGCTGACACCCGGCGGCGATTAGCTGCGCTCCCTCCGGCCTATGACGTACTATCCCGTCCATGGTCAGATTGGCACGGGTTTCATGGACGGGATAGTACGTCTAATGTCAGAGAGGGGTTAATACTTCTGTGAAGCCCAGTCTGTTGCTGGGCTTCACAGGAGAACATTATTTTGCATTGCAGTATATAGTATAATTGATCAATCGCAGGTTCAAGTCCAAAAAGGGAATATCACATATATAAAATATTATTAAAACGGAAACAATAAAAAACTATGAAAAACATATTAATCACTCCCAATTTCTCTCATTAATAAAAAAAATAACATAATAAAAAATAAGCATATTTGGCTTTGCCACTCTGTAAAACTTTCATTTATCAAAATAATAAATTAGTTAATTTAAATGGAATGTCACCCCATTTTAGCCATATCAGCTAAAGATATGACTGAATAGTGTGTCCAATAAGCAACCTATCGATATGTATGATATATCCTGATACCCCCGTTTTGATAGCAAAATACCTTAGTAAAGTTCGTATTTTTGGCTGTCAATCAGGGCGGTCCGGTCTGATGAGCTGCGGTTATTCCTTCCCCACCGCTCCTCCGCTTCTCTCACGTAATGCTGTCTGTGAATATCACAGACAGCGTACTGTTTCCGCGATTGCACAGTGAAACAGGGCCCCCGCTCGTGCGCAGTGCTCTTTACCCAACAGTGGGCAAAGTAGAAAATCCTTACTGCGCATGCGACAGTCTTCCTGACTTTCCTTACTCCGGTAGTCATCAGGAATGACTGGACGACTTCCAGGTAAAGTAAAGTGACAGAAATTACTTGCGCTTGCGCAGTAATGATTGTGTGCTTGCCTACTGTTGGGAAAACCACAATGAGCACGCGCGAGTGCCTTTTTCACAGCGCAAACGCAGAAAGCCAACGTACAGGAAAAATAAAAGGACGTACGGCAAGAATGGAGGCGGGTGGGGGAATAACGGCTGCCCTCTGGACCGGACCGCCCTGATTGACAGCCAAAAATATGAACTTTTCTACGGTATTTTGCTATCAAAATGGGGGTATCAGGATATATCATACATACCGATAGGTTGCTTATTGGACACACTATTCAGTCATATCTTCAGCTGATATGGCTAAAATGCGGTGACAGATTACCTTTAAATGGTAAAAACATCTAAATGAGAAAAAAATTCTAAACACTATAATTGTATATTTGTAAAAAGGTATAAACAAAAAGGACAGCTTGGCATGGTCCTAAGAAAATAGCCACAGAAACAAATTTTTTTTTTACAACAATCTGACTAGACATGGGCAGACACCTGGATGTTCGGGTCCGTTGGGTTCGGCCCAACAGTTACAAAAAGTTCGGGTTCGGGTATCAGAACAGTACCCGGACCCAAACCCAAACACAGACCCCATTCACTTGGATTAGGGGCCCAAATATCCAGTGTTTGCCAAGCTGTCATGTGCATGTGAGTTTTTCTCACAGTGCTAGCGGTGATCTCATTGAGGTCATGGCAGTTCAACCCGGCAGGGAACGCAGCCTCAGTGACTGGAGGTAACCTCGATGATGTCACCGCCGGTCACTGAGGCTGCGCTCGCAGCAGTTTGGTCACCAGTGGTTCTCAGCCTGGTTGGTCACATCTTGGCACCATCCAGGTTGAAAACTGTTTTTCCTCTAGACGTGGGACAGAATGATGTATAGGTGAGGGATATTGTTGCTTTTTTATGTTTGGTTTTATTACAGGAGAAAGAGGGCTTTGGTGGAATTAGGCGTTTGGTGAGTATAACTGTGTTTGTTATTTTTAAATGAAAAAGTTAAAGTGTGTTTTGATTTATTTCTAATAAAGGACTTTATTCTTGATGTCTTTATTTACCATATAACTATAGGATTAGTAATGGAGAGGTGTCTCATAGACTCCTCTCCATTACTAAACCGTGGGCTTGAAGTCACCTGACAATACAAAGGTGACATCAACCCATAAATATGAACCCCACTTGCCACCGCTACAGGGTAGAGGGAAGAGCTGGGCAAAGCACCAGAATTGGGGCATCTAATAGATGTGCCTTTTCTAGGTAGCTGCGAGCTGCTATTTTTGGGCTGGGTTGGCAATATCCATGGCCCATTACCAGCCTGAGAATACCAGCCCCCAGCTGTCTGCTTTAGCAAGGTTGATTGTCAAAAATTCGGGGGACCCCACACCAGTTTTTTAAACTATTTATTTCAATAATTTAAAAAAACATCATGAGGACCCCTCTATTCTTGATAACCAGCCTTTTTGAAGGTGACAGCTGAGGTTTGCAGCCGCCTGCTGTGAGTTTTGCCTGGCTGGTTATCAAAAATACAGGGGAACCCACACCGTTTTTTAAAAAAATTATTTATTTACAGCACAGGAGCTGGCTAATGAATACGCCATCAACCCCTCCTGCTCTCGCTGTTATTAGCGGCAGCAGGTGTCAGATGATGGGAGCAGTAGTCCCATCCGCTGACACCAGTGACCAGAGGTAAACTTTATACCTTCGATCACAGCTGAGTGTCACGCTGTCTTTTGACAGCGTGGGATCCGCGGCTCTCTGACCGGCAGGGAAGATTTCACCGCCGATCAGAAGCGATGTTTGCCGCTCTGCCTTGCTTATGACAGCGCGACAAACACCCAGTGTTCAGGCAGCCGAACCCGAACAGTAGCATGGACTTCCTGGTGAAGTCCGTGTTCGGTGTCCGTGCCTGAACAGTAGGTGTGTAGGTGTTTGGCACAGATGCCGAACTTTACTGTTCGGGTTTGCCCATCTCTGACCTTTTATTACCAATTAACTAAAAAAACTATTTGTACTGTATATATTTGACATCCGGGAAGTCATGCTGAAATGAAAAAACACATTACTAGGTCATTTTACTGCATATTGAACTCCGTAAAAATAAAGCAAAAAAAAATAGCAGAATCATATTTTTTTTGTAAATTCACCTCACTATGATTTTTTTCTGTTTTTCTGTATATTGTATGCTAAAATTAACAGTGTAATTCAAGCTTCAACTTGTTACAAAATCAAAAAGGCATTATATGGCTTTGTTGGCAAAAAAAATAAAGTTATGGAACTTGGCGAAAAGAAAGGTAAAAACTAAAGCGTTAAAATGAAAGAATTACCAGGAAGTGAAAGGGTTAAGATTTTTTATAATGTCAACATTTCATCTCTTCTATGTATCATAGAATCAGACTTTGCTAAATAGATGAAACTCCAGTTGTCACGGTTTGGAAAAATGATTGGTTTAACGATGGTATTCTTTGCTAATTCTTCCAAGTCATTCTAACATTCTAATTCCCTTGCCAGCAGCTTTGCTTTTTTTGCCTAAAGACGAGCTTTTCCACAATTGTTTGGAAATATAAAATTTCCCTATTCTTTTTTATTTTCTATGTAAGTCCTGATTGTCAAGAGGTTTTAGTCTCCCCAATTTTGCATTTGTATCATAGAGTTACTTTGGAAACCTGCATCTTAAACTTATTCCATCATAAATCTACCAATTAATGGGTCCATTTGGAGGTTGAACAATCTGAGAGAAAGCCTTTGGCAACCATCTTTTTTTTCTCTGAATCTGAGAAGCTTATTAGTTTTCTTACTTGAAATCTCATGAGCTTCTTGCTCCATCTTTAGTCACCCAAAACCCTATCCCTTGAATGACTATTTGTGGGTCAAAAAAGATCCAACATTTTAGGCTTTCCCAGGAGTTACCTTCCTATTCTATACACTTATCTCTCATCTACCAGTCTTACAGGACTTCAAAATCTTTACCAGAACAATAAAATACCTACCTCAGTCTGATATGTTTACAGAAAACTAAACAATTACTACAGAGTTTTGTGCTCACAAAGTTATATACATTTGTCCTCCAGGTCATACTGTTTCCTTTGTTCTTCAAGAAATGGAAAGAAAATTTGTGGAGACATCTAAGAATGGGTTTAACATTTTACTCATAATGTATATATTTATCTTTTTAGTTTGTACTTTCCCAGAAGATACAAGATTATTTCAAGATGATGCAGATGTCCAACCACCTTACATGCTACGTTTTCCTTCACAGCTTCCTTGTGTTGTCATGTAGAAAACTGCAGAAATGCTGGATGTCGCCACAGACAGGAGGCAGATCAAGAGTTAACAGATTTATTGAAAACAAACAATGATCTCCACGCAGGGAGTAAAGGGATGCAGGGAATGGGACAGAACTGGGTGAGTGATGGGATAGGCGGGGTAAGGGGCGACGGTAGTTCAGAATAAAAGTAATATGACTTAACAGACGATGATCCTCTGGCATGCGGCGTCGCAGGGTTCCAAAGGTGGCACAGGCAACAGCGGCGCTGAGCGTCTCGATGAAGTCTCTGACAGGCGGGGATCCAACGATGGTGCCGACAGCAGCGGCACGTGTCGTCTCGTCGCAGTCTCTGAGGTAAGGGCCATATTCCCATGCTCAAAAGTATCTAGCACGGTACTTATTCCAGTGGAGGGAACTGATGGGACGAATCCTCGCCCCGTGGTATTATTATTATTTATATAGCACCATTGATTCCATGGTGCTGTACATGAGAAGGGGTTACATACAAACTACAGATATCACTTACAGTAAACAAACTAACTATGACAGACTGATACAGAGAGGAGATGACCCTGCCCTTGCGGGCTTACATTTTACAGGATGGTGGGGAAGGAGACAATAGGTTGGGGGGTTGCAGCAGCTCTGGTGTGGGTGAGGCAGTAGCTCCAGTAGTGGTGAGGAGGCAGCGGGGTCATTGCAAGCTGTAAGCTTTCCTCAAGAGGTGGGATTTCAGGTTCCGCCTGAAGGATCCGAATGTGGTTAATAGTCGGACGTGTTGGGGCAAAGAATTCCAGAGGATGGGGGATATACGGGAGAAGTCTTGGAGGCCTTTGGGTGAGGAGCAAATAAGTGTGGAGGAGAGAAGGAGTTCTTCGGAGGAACGGAGATTACGTGAGGGAAGATATTGAGAGATTAGTTCAGACATATATGGAGGAGACAGCTTATGGATGGCCTTGTAGGTCATTATTAGTAATTTGAACTGGATTCACTGAGGGAGTGGGAGCCAGTGGAGGGATTTGCAGAGGGGAGAAGTGGAGGAGTAGCGAGGAGAGACATGGATTAGTCAGGCAGTAGAGTTATAGATGGACTGGAGGGGTGCGAGGGTGTTAGCAGGGATGCCACAGAAAAGGACGTTGCAGTAGTCGAGGCTGGAGATGATGAGGGCATGCACAAGCATTTTAGTAGATTGAGGGTTGAGGAAAGGACAGATTCTGGAAATATTTTTGAGTTGGAGGTGACAGGAGGTGGAAAGAGCTTGGATGTGCAGTTTGAAGAACAGGGCAGAGTCAAGGGTTACTCTGAAGTAGCGGACTTCTGGTGCGGGGAAAGCGTGATGTTGCTAATTGTGATAGATAGGTCAGGTAAGGAAGATCTGTGAGGAAGATCATTGAGTTTGAGGAAGCGAGAGGAGTAGAAGGAGGATATGGCTGATAGACACTCCGGGATTCTGGACAGCAGAGAGGTGACGTCTGGGCCAGAGAGGTAGATCTGTCATCAGCATAAAGGTGATACTGGAATCAATGGGACTTTATGGGTATGTCCAGGAGTCTGCTCACAAGGTTCAGGCCTGGTCTGGTCTAACTGCGCGTGGCGCACGTGTAACAGTCACAGCTTGCTGGTGAGCGACACTAATAGCCGGGACGGATGACGGAGCAGGTGCACACTGTTTTCTAGCTCCAACAGGTGTCTCACTCAGGGTAATGTCTGACAGGCCTGATCTACCCGGGTGCTTGTCTCTCCCATCAGACCCGCACATATCTCTCCACACAGCTCCCTTGTCAACCATCTCACTGTCTTCCTGCACGCAGCCCTGCTCACTCCGGCTCCCCCTCAACAGACTGCATAGACCCGGTCCTCTACCAAAGAGCTTCCCCCTGCAACATAGGTGACAGCCTGATGGTTCCAGACCCGAAGCAGGAAAGGCACCCCCTCGTTTATTCATCCTCTTACGATTATTCAAGGGTTATTTGCTCATATACACAGTGCATAAAAAGGTAAAGCCCATACATTTACTATTTTGGGTCAGCTATTTTTGATTAGTATAAAAAAATCATAGTTACAAGGACTCAAACTTTTATGGTTTTAGTCTACTCTCATTGAGTGTTATTCCTGTTTCACATTACCAGAATGGTTTCCGCAGGCACTTTTTTAACACGGAATGACCAGCAGCACAATACGAATGCCGATCAGTAAATGTTTAGCAATCAGTGGTCATTTTACTTCCTGTTTACACAGGCAGATCAAAGCAACAATACACACTGAGAGATCCATACTAGATTGCTCATTGCGCTTAGCCTGCCATAGTTCTTGGTAGCGCAAGTCCTGTTTACACAGGACAATGGACCGCCAAGAATGATGATTTTTTTTTTCCAGATAAAAGATCATTTCACCCTTTTGAGCTAGCATTTTGCATATTTATTGGATGATCACAGCCAAATTACACAGCAAGATTATTATGAAATGAAATTTTTAACAACACATGTTCATGATTATCTTGCAGTGTAAATGCCCCTTTATTCCCCAATATTGGAACTTACAGCTAAACTTAAGCACATTCCTAGAATGGAAGATCTGGTAGAGCAAATAACTGGTAAGGAAGAAACTGTCAACACATTATGGACTCCTTGTATTTTGATCAGAGAAACTCCAGATCATAATGCATGGCTAACCTCCATTAGTTCTACCTCAAAATTTTGGTACAGAGAATATCACATCACCTATCTCTCTTTTTCTTTCCTTCCTTTTTTTTCTTTTCTTTCTCCCTCTGATTAATTCTACTCTTTCTCTCCTACTCTTTTTTACCTCAGTGTTTATGATAGTTTTTAAGACATTCGCAGATTTCTTTGACTGAAGTGTTTTTACTTCTTGTATTTGGAATATTTATACAAGTGTTTGTTTTTTGCATCTACTTATATCTACCTTTGGGGCTGATGGATCTTATAAATTTCAATAAATGATTTGATTTACTGTAAAAAAAATAGGTTTCTTTGCAGGATGTGTTTGTATAAAAAACTCAGTCCACTGCTCTATTCCTAACATCAAGAAGGGTAATCCAACATATACCCACCAAATGGAGGCTATAAAGAGACATGTTGGCCTTTGTCTGGTGAATGGGGGCCTATAAATTCACTTAATGTATGCAAAAAGAACTCTCCTGGAGTATTCAACCAATTTATACCACAGACTCAAAGTGGAAAAAAAGTGTCTGTAGGTATTATCACTGGTGGACACAGACAGAAAAGGGTCCTTGTGCAAGAACAATGTATGGGCCCCTTGCTGAGTTAGAGGTGGAAATGGGTCCCATTACTTCTTGGGCCCCTGTATGGCTGCACAGGTTGCACCAATTATTTGTCAGCCCCTGGGTATTTTACATTTGGTAAGGTTAGTTATGAAAATTGGCAGGGTTTGAAATGAAAGCCCTTATAGTACTCACTATTAATACCTATACTAATAAAAGCTATAAATAATTTCACTCTAAATAGTACCCTTATTAGCTACCGCTTGCATGTAATATGCATTATTACAGCAACACGAGTTAAGTGTATTACTATTCCAGCAGACACAATCTAACTATGATGGCTCCATGGAGGGTTCCAGTCCTGAAGAATTTTCATCATTGATCTGAAGACACTCTATAAAAAACTAGAAATTTGCAGTGTATGCTCCCAAGGTATTTGTGCTATATGTCGACAAAAGAAGTTCTCTATTTGGGCTCTTGCACACAGTCATATTACGACTATGTTATGTACAGATCTGCAATGGGGCTCTAGCCCGCTAAGTGTATCTTTGTATAGTGTGAATTCTATACAGAGACATAGAGAGGTTATTTTCCTGCTGGTTTCCATACAAATCCCGCAGACGATGAATTAAAGCATTTTCTATTACACATTTTATGTACATAACTTCTTTCTAAAGGCATTTTTGGGGGTCCTTTTTTATGTCGTTTCACATGTGGTATAATTGACAAGGTAGCTTTATTCTTTGGGTCAGTATTATTATAGCAATACCACATTTCTATAGTTTTTTTCTATGTTTTGGCACTATTACACAATAAAAACTATTTTATGGAAAAAATACTTATTTTTCCATCGCTATATTTTGAGTTTTAATTTTTTTTTTCCTTTTTTCCACTGATGGAGCTGTATGGTGGCTTGTTTTTTGCAGGACAAGATAATGTCTATGGACATTGATACATTGCCAATTTTGAAAGTTTCCCATCTACAAGAAATTTAAAGGTCTGTAATTTTTATCATAGGTACACTTCAACTGTAAAAGAGAGCCGGAATCTAAAAATAAAATGCAGGAAATCACACTGCATGTTTTTTAAATAATTAATTGCATTTTATTACATGAAATTAGTATTTGATCACCTACCAACCATCAAGAATTCTGGCTCTCACAGACCTGTTAGTTTTCTTTAAAAAGCACTCCTACTCTGCACTCATTACCTGTATTAATTCCATTTATTTGAACTCGTTACCTGTATAAAAGACACCTGTCTACACACTCCAACCTCTCCACCATGGTCATGACCAAAGAGCTGTCTAAGGACACCAGGATACCAGGGACAAAATTGTACATCTGCAAAATCCTGAGATGGGCTACACAACAATAGGCAAGCAGGTTGGTGAGAAGGCAACAACTGTTGGCACAATTATTAGAAAAAAGGAAGAAACACAGGATGACTGTCAATCTTCCTTGGTTTGAGGCTCCATGCAAGATCTCTCCTTGTGGGGTAAAGATGATTATGAGAAAGGTAAAGAATCAGCCCAGACCTTCATGGGATGACCTGGTCAATGACTTGAAGAGAGATGGGACCACAGTCTCAAACATTACCGTTAGTAACACACTATACCATCATGGATTAAAATCCTGCAGGGCAAGCAGGGTCCCCCTGCTCACACAAGCACATGTCCAGGCCCATCTAAAGCTTGCCCATGACCATCTGGATTATCCAGAGGAAGTGTAAGAGAAGCTCATTGGTCAGATGAGATCAAAATAGAACTTTTTGGTATCAACTCCACTCGCCATGTTTGGAAGAAGAAGAAGGATGAGTACAATCCAAAGAACACTGTGCCAACCGTGAAGCATGGTGGGGGAAACATCATACTTTAGGGGTGCTATTCTGCAAGAAGACAGAACAGAATATCCAGAGAATATAGAGTACACAAAATTTGAAAAGATTGTAAAAAAAAATTTTTTTATTATAATAATGAAAACAATATGTGTCTATATCACCTGAAAGAAATAGGATGGTGGACCATCCGAAAATTAGATAGAGAAACACCCAGGTTGTGAAAGGGGATAACTTAATGAGAGGGAAAAGACAACGAGACCAAGAATATAGTATATCAAAATATTGCCTTTATTAAACAGAATTTGGCTAATAAACATACAATAAAACAATGTAAAAATAAATAGTAATGTATAAAAGAAGAGAAGCACACCACAAACTGGAATGATGTAATCAACACACAAAAATTATACAAAAATTGGTATAACCAATATATATATATATTCACTCAGTGTGTAAAAATGCTCAGATAATATAACCAGGGATATTAATAAAATTATATATAATAATATACGTATATATATTATATATACGGTGTGAGTGGCACAAAAAATAGATAGGTGTAGTGCTGAATAATAATTAAGGCAATGCAAATGATTTAGTGCACACAAATAAAGTGTCTAAAAATGTGCATTACAAAAGAGAATGACAGTATACAAAACCATGTTATTGTGCACAAATAAAATAGATAAATATAGTGCACTGTGCAAAATGAAACTAACTATGTGCATGTGCTACCGATTATCCATAGATATGTGCCACCATACAAAAGCCTAAAATAACAATACCTGGGAGCAAAAACCAGCGTGGTGTGCCAAGCAATAACGTGCCCCGACGCGCGTTTCGGATATGATTCCTTCGTCTGGGGGATGTAGAAACATACTAAATGCTGAGGCTATATATAGGTAACTAAATGTGTATAATGAAATCCGGCTGTGTGTATATAATCAAAGCGCGTGCGCAGGTTACGTGAAACCGGAAGTGACGTGCGGCAAGAGTCACAAACTGCTATACATACATACAGCTGCATGGGTATATAAATGGCGCGTGCGCTATCTGCGCGGAAACCGGAAGTGACGCGACGGCAAACGTCATATGGGAAATCCCCGCCTGACAACGCAGACAGAGTGTCCCCATGGAGACGCCGCTACCACGACAACACCAGGCAACACAGCACGCGCACGCGCACTACCAAACACATCGCCCATTGTAAAATGACAGCTCTAAGAGAACATCACTTCCGGTTTCGCGCAGCTAGCGCATGCGCCATTCACATACCCACACAGCCGTAACTCAATATGCATATACAGCAGTCTGTGACCATTGTCTTATGTTACTTCCGGTTTCACGTAACTTGTGCAGGGGTTACGATTGCATACATACCCATATAACGCATTTCATGATGACTATCGGAGTCCTATGCTTGATTTTTCTTTTTACTAATATTTTCATTTAAGACCTGATCATTGATCATTTGCATTACTATTAAAATCATGATGCATTGATATTATATTAATGATGTGATATATGTATGATCTTTTTTGTATACATGTACATGTATTATAATTTTGTTGGCACCATGGTAATTGATTAATGTTTATTGCTGATATTAACATGTCAGTCACTCATGTTTTTATGTTATCATTGAGATGCTTCATTATTAACAAATGCATCTGTATACATACTGATCGCCCTAGTATACCAATATGTGCCCATTGTTGTTATAATTTCTGTTGATACAGTTTCAGATGTTCTCTTAGAGCTGTCATTTTACAATGGGCGATGTGTTTGGTAGTGCGCGTGCGCGTGCTGTGTTGCCTGGTGTTGTCGTGGTAGCGGCGTCTCCATGGGGACACTCTGTCTGTGTTGTCAGGCGGGGATTTCCCATATGACGTTTGCCGTCGCGTCACTTCCGGTTTGGCGCAGATAGCGCACGCGCCATTTATATACCCATACAGCTGTATGTATGTATAGCAGTTTGTGACTCTTGCCGCACGTCACTTCCGGTTTCACGTAACCTGCGCACGCGCTTTGATTATATACACACAGCCGGATTTCATTATACACATTTAGTTACCTATATATAGCCTCAGCATTTAGTATGTTTCTACATCCCCCAGACGAAGGAATCATATCCGAAACGCGCGTCGGGGCACGTTATTGCTTGGCACACCACGCTGGTTTTTGCTCCCAGGTATTGTTATTTTAGGCTTTTGTATGGTGGCACATATCTATGGATAATCGGTAGCACATGCACATAGTTAGTTTCATTTTGCACAGTGCACTATATTTATCTATTTTGTTTGTGCACAATAACATGGTTTTGTATACTGTCATTCTCTTTTGTAATGCACATTTTTAGACACTTTATTTGTGTGCACTAAATCAGTTTGCATTGCCTTAATTATTATTCAGCACTACACCTATCTATTTTTTGTGCCACTCACACCATATATATAATATATATAGTATATTATTATATATAATTTTATTAATATCCCTGGTTATATTATCTGAGCATTTTTACACACTGAGAGAATATATAATATTGGTTATACCAATTTTTGTATAATTTTTGTGTGTTGATTACATCATTCCAGTTTGTGGTGTGCTTCTCTTCTTTTATACATTACTATTTATTTTTACATGGTTTTATTGTATGTTTATTAGCCAAATTCTGTTTAATAAAGGCAATATTTTGATATACTATATTCTTGGTCTCGTTGTCTTTTCCCTCTCATTAAGTTATCCCCTTTCACAACCTGGGTGTTTCTCTATCTGCAAGAAGACAGGATGACTGCACCGTATTGATGGGAGGATGGATGGGGTCATTTATCATGTGATTTTGGTCAACAACCTCCTTCCCTCAGTATGAGCATTGAAGATAGGTCATGGCTGGGTCTTTCAGCATGACAATGACTTAAAACACACAGTCAGGGAAAATAAGAGTGGCTCTGTAAGAAGCATTTCAAGGTCCTGGAGTGGCCTACCGAGTCTCCAGACGTGAACCCAATAGAAAATATTTAGAGGGCGTGGAAACTCAATGTTGCCCAGCAACAGCCCCGAAACCTGAAAGATCTGTAGATGATCTGTATGATGGAGTGGGACAAAATCCCTGCTGCAGTGTGTACACACTTGGTCAAGAACTACAGGAAACATCTGACCTATGTAATTGAAAACAAAGGTTTCTGTACCAAATATTAAGTTTTATTTTTCTATTGTATCACATACTTATTTCCTGCAATAAAATGCAAATTCATTATGTAAAAATCATGCAATGTGATTTTCTGGATTTTTGTTTAGATTCTGCCTCTCACAGTTGAGATTTACCTACAATGCAAATTACAGAAATCTCCATTCTTTGTTGGTGGGAAAACTTGCAACGTCGTCAGGATATCAAATACTTATTTTCCCCACTTTATGTACATATATTGTGGTGTAGTGACCAATGCTACAGCTAGGGGGGGCTGTGTATGCTCCTCGGGATATGCATGGAGGCATGATTTGAGTGTTAAAATAGGCCCTGGCAGTATTGTGAATGGAAGGTATGTGTTGCAGAGCTCCTCTGCACTGTAAGCCAAGTTAATGTTGGTCTGGGACTTT
>JARQOD010000006.1:70519486-70621636 GCA_033576555.1 Oophaga sylvatica | reverse complement strand
GGGGGCTTGCTTTTATTTTTGGGGTTCGCCCCGGGGGCGATGCTTTCCTATTTCTTTTTTAGGGAGTTAGTTTTCAGCTTGCGGGCGTCTAGGCCAATGTAAGGAACCCCCACGCTGCCTCTAGTTGTGGTGGTAGTCAGGGTACGCAACTCATAGATTCCAACTGCTCTGGTGTATTGCCTTTTTGCCTGCACTCCCAGCTACCGAACATAAAATCCCATTGCCCTGTAGCTGGGGCGAATGGAATATGGGGTTAAAGCCACCTTCATTGAAAAAAAGGTGACCTTAAGCCAGGTTAAAATTGAGAGCTGTCAATTAGACCACTATCAATTATTAATCCTATTGCATGAAATAAAAATAAAACACACACACTTTAATTAAAAATCATTTTAAAGAAATAAAAAACACATGTTTTTAACCACTTTTATTTTACTGCAAAAACCATTCCGAATAAAAATAAAATAAAAAAAAAAATTTAAATCTTACCTATCCCATGCACAGTCAGGTCCCACGGTGAAATCCTCAAAAGGTTAATGTTTACTGCAGGGACCACAGCTAATGCTGCAGCCTAAACAGTAAACCCCCAAATGAATGAGTTCCTCTCCTGCTGACAGGAGAGGAAGTGGAAAGCTTAATTGATTGCTTTCCACTTTCACTTCGGGTCAGCCAGGGAAAACAATCGGACGTCAGAGGGAACTGATTAACAAAAATAGGGGTTCCCTTCGAAAAAAAAAGGCGTGGGGCCCCCCCTATTTTTGTTAACCACCTGAGAAGCAACTGCTGACAGTGGCGTACCGTGAATAAGCAGACCATGAGCTGCTATGGGGCCCCGACAGTGAGGGGGCCCCGCGACAGTCAGGTAGCTGTGCTGACACAGAAACAACCAGGGGTCGGCGGGGGAGGGGAGCGCAGCTCTTCTATAACCCCACCCTTTCCGCCACGGGGTCTCTGCAGCCCCTGCTCTTCTCCCACGGCTCCGACGCCTGTGTTCAGGGGTTCAGGTGGTACCGCTCATTCAGTCATGAAAATGAAATTTTTTTGTCTATTTAATGAGCTGTTCCCCGTAAACCGCTGAACACGGCGGCGGAGACCGCGGGAGAAGAGCGGGGGCTGCAGAGACCGCCCGGCAAAGGGTGAGTAAAGGGAAATTTACCTGTCCCGTTCCCCCCGTTGCTCTCGTCTTCTTGGGGCAATGTTCAGGGCAGAGGGCGCGATGACGTCGTTAGTGCGCCCGCCCCCTGCCTGATCATTCACTGCTGGAGGACCCCGAAACAGCGGCCCAGCAGTGGGGAGAGGACAGGTAAATATCTCAGGTGCCGGGGCCCCGAGCGAGCGGTGACATCGGCACCTGGTGTCACCCCCTGCTCAGGACACCGGCACCTGGCCCCCAGCGACGAGAGGTGAGTATGTCTTTTTTTTTTTTTTGGCTGCAGCAGCTGTGGCAGCATAAGGGCCTATACTACGGAGCATCTATGGGGGCACAATCTATGGGGCACAATCTATGGGGGCATGATCTATGGAGCATCTAAGGGGGCACAATCTATGGGGGCATAATACATTTTTTTGTTTAATGTGTCCCCTCACTGTGCTGGCACTTTACATTTACAATGGCTCTGGGTTTTTTTTTTTGGGGGGGGGCCCATTCAGACTTTTGCTATGGGGCCCCATGATTTCTATGTACGCCCCTGCTGCTGAGGCATGGTATTAAAGGCTGTTAAGGAGCCAATATCCATGGACCTTGCCAGCAGCGTCGGACTGGAGTACCTTGGGCCCACCAGAGAAAAAATATTCTTGGGGCCCACCATCATACTTCCCAACCTTTGAAGAAGGGAAAGAGGGACAAAGGCTGTGGCACGCTGTGCCTGCTGCAGCAAATTTTAGGCCATGCCACGTTGCACCACAGACTGTCCAGGAGTTGGTGGATGCTTTAGTCCAGGTGTGGGAGGAGATCCCTCAGGAGTAGTGTTGAGCGATACGATACTGCAAATATCTGGTATCGGCCGATATTAGCTGTATCGGGCTTTCGATTCGAATACCGATATTTTCGTCATATCGGATACCGGAATCGGGATTGTCACTGTCACTGTCTGTGTCCGTCGGTCGGGTCTGTCACTGTCAGTGTCCGTCGGTCGTGTCTGTCACTGTCAGTGTCCGTCGGTCGGGTCTGTCAGGAGTCAGTGGCACTTACCTGGCGAAGATCTCCGGCGGTCACGGCCTGGACTGCTTCATGGCCGCCATCATCTTTCCCCGGCGGTCACATGCAGTTTCTCGCGATAACTGCAGTGACTGCTGGGTAATCCCGGCCGTAAAGCAGTCAGTCCGATGACATCACCGCCGGGGAAGCAGGTAATCAGCTGTGCTGCGCCGGATGTCAGGCTCTGCCTGGCATTCCGATGTAGCAGAGCTGGATCGTCGTGGGACACTCGTTACTATGGACTGCGTCGGACAGGTGGTATACTGTTGGTTTGTTTTTTTTTCTTTTTTTACAGGAGATCGATGGCGTCGCAGGAATGAGAGTACAATAAAGAAATGAAAACTGTGTTGTCTCTTTTATTTCATTAAAATACTTTTTTCTTGCTTTGTCTTTTTTTTATGCATTTAATAACTTTGGGATTAATAATGGATCGGTGTCTTATTGACGCCTCTCCATTATTAACCGGGCTTATTGTCACCGTGCAATCAACGGTGACATTAACCCCTTATTACCCCGCTTGCCACCGCTACAGGGCAAGTGGGAAGAGCCGGGTAAAGTGCCACAATTGGCACATCTTTTGATGCGCCAAATGTGAGGCTGCTGTAGCCTGGTATTATCAGGCTGTTGAGGGCCAAATCCATGGGCCTTGACAGTGTTTTAATACCAGGCCGCAGCAGTCTGCATTTTACTTGGCTGGTTAACAAAAATAGGGGGACCCCTACGCCGTTTTTTTTCGAGGGGATCCCCTATTTTTGTTAACCAGCCAAGCTAAGCAGACTGCTGTGGCCTGGTATTATCAGGCTTGCAAGGTCCATGGATATTGGATCCTTACCAGCCTGAAAAACCAGGCCTCAGCGGTCTGCTTCATCTGGCTGGTTGACAAAAATAGGGGGGACCCCACGCCAATTTTTTTCGAGGGGATCCCCTATTTTTGTTAACCAGCCAAGCTAAGCAGACTGCTGTGGCCTGGTATTATCAGGCTTGCAAGGTCCATGGATCTTGGCTCCTTAACAGCCTGAAAATCCAGGCCTCAGCGGTCTGCTTCATCTGGCTGGTTAACAAAAATAGGGGGGACCCCACGCCAATTTTTTTCGAGGGGATCCCCTATTTTTGTTAACCAATTCCCTCTGACGTCACTGATTGTGTCCCTGGTTGACCTGAAGTGAAAGTGGAAAGCAATCAATTAAGCTTTCCACTTCCTCTCCTGTCAGCCAGGAGAGGAACTCATTCATTTGGGGGTTTACTGTGAGGCTGCAGCATTAGCTGCGGTCCCTGCAGTAAACATTAACCCTTTCTGAAGGATTACACCGTGGGACCTGACTGTACATCGGATTGGTAAGGATAATTTTGCTTTATTATTTTATTTTTATTACAGGAAATGGTTTTAGCAGGAAAATAAAATATGGTCAAAAACTGTGTGATTATTTCATTAAACTTCTTTTTTATTAAAGTGTGTGTGTTTGATTTTTCTTTCATACAATAGGATTAATAATTGATAGTTGTCTAATTGACAGCTCTCAATTATTAACCTGGCTTAAAGTGACCTTTCAATTGCAAGATCATTTTAACCCCTTATTAACCCATTCGCCACCGCTACAGGGCAATGGGAATAGACGGGCAAAGTGCCAGAAAGGGCAAATCTAATTAGAGATTTGCCCTTTCTGGGGTGTCTGGGGGCAGATGTTAGTAGCCGGGGGGGGGCCAAAAATAATGGTCCCTCTCTGGCCTATTATTATCTGCCCCCACTCACTGGCTTTGTCTGTCTGGTTGCGAAAATAGGGCGGGAGCCCACGCATTTTTTTTCAGCAATTTTACACCTCATATATATATATACATGTCATTAAATTTGTGACACATATATATATATTTATAGTTCATACACTTCTACATAGTATAATAGCCGCTAATTCAATTGCCGGCTTTTGTGAAAATGCAGAACCCGACATGAAATGACACTTGGTTTACATAGAGTTAACTATGTCTTTTCATGTAGTTTGATATCTGATTTGTACAAACAATTACATGAGTGTAAGTGTGCAAAATTTCACACCTGTAGGGGTTAATTAAAGGTGTAAATTCGTAGCAAAAAAGTCCGTTTTTTTTACAACGAATTTACACCTTTAATTAACCCCTACAGGTGTGAAATTTTGCACACATAGACTGATGTAATTGTTTGTGCAAATCAGATTGCAAACGACATGAAAAGACATGGTTAACCCTATGTACACCAAGTGTCATTTCATGTCGGGTGCTTCTGTCTTTTCACAGAAGTCGGCTTTACCCGGCAATTGAATCAGAGGATATTTTACTATGTAGAAGTGTATAAACTATACATATATGTATATATATATGTCACAATGACATGTATATATATATATATATGTATTCTATGTGTGTATATTTAATGTTTACAAGGAAATAAAGGTTTTTTTTAGTTGCGATATTTTGTTCCCATAGACTTACATGGGACTTCCGGTATCGGAATCGGATATCGGCGATATTTAGTGATATCGGCGATACCATTCCGATCCGATATTTTTAGATATCGAGCAGTATCGCTCAACACTACTCAGGAGACCATCAGTCGCGCTCATCAGGAGCATGCCCAGAAGTTGTAGGGAGGTCATACAGCATACCTCCCAAGTTTTGAAGACAGGAAAGAGGGTTAAAGGCTGCGGCGCGCTACGCGCGCCGCTGCAAATTTTAGGCCACGCCCCGACCACACCCATTTCACAGCTAATCACACCCATATCCTTGCCCCAAGCGTACCCATTTAGCACTGCTGATCACACTGACTGGTAATGAGGGCTGGTACTGAGGAAAAGAAAGAAAGAGCAGCGAGAGAGAAAGAACAAACAGAGAAAGAAAGAGAGGAAAGAAAGAAAAGAGAGAGAGAAAGAAAGAACAGAGATAAAAAAGAACAGAGAGCGAGAAAGAAAGAACAGAGAGCGAGAAAGACTAGAGAGAGAAAGAAAGACTAGAGAGAGAGCCAGAGGCGTAGCTAGGGTTTTGGTTTAGTGGGGGCGAAACTTCTGAGTGGGCCCCTAATCAGAGAACCTCAGCAAATGACCGCGCTGTTGCCAAAAATAATCTATATATAAAAAGACCAATATTGATATTACCGCCATATGGTCTGTGGTAAATAATACCAGTCCTACAGAACATATAATAGATTACAGCACAGGTACAGATAATGACTTACCGCTGATGTTCTTTCTAATGGAATTGTTCACTTTTCATGTCTTTTCCATCTGGCCCAGACCGACATGACGACTTCTCCAGCCAGGACTCAACTGCAGAGATTACAACAAAGACACATTTCACTGTAAGGTTCTTTGTCTCTTTTGACATGTTCCTTGAAACTCAGTTTTCCGTCGGCCATTTTGCTTTCTGTCTTTCTGCAGCTCTTGCCCTCAGTTAATATGGAGTTTCCAGTTTTCATGTTCCCGCCCTGATTCTCTCCCTCTTGCTTCTTAAGCAGCCTCAGCTTAACAATCAGTGCTCCTGAATCAAGCCTCAGTCAGCCTGTGATCTGACTCCTGGAGACCTTGGACTTTGTACTCCAGCTATTTCCTACTGAGGAACCTTGGAACACTTTTGGACTTTGGAAACCTGCTGTTTGGTGAATCCATGTTTGCAGAGGAATTACGGTACAGAGAAGAGATCCTGAACTTGCTTTGGAGAGTTATTGTAGAGCTTGAAGTTACTCTGGCCTGCTGTGTCTCCTGCCTCTGTTCCTGCAAACTGTGTGACCTTTTCCGCATGCTTGTATGAAGTAATACAAGTCATTTCATATCAACCTGTGTCTCATGTGTTTTCCTCGCACCCAAGCACAAGACGCTATAGGAACTGTACACTATACATGACAAGATTCAGGAGCCAATGTTTAGTGTCTGCTGGGTCTGGGAAAGCCGTGTCTGCTGAGACTGTGGATATCAGATGTCCGTTTAATACCTTCTGTGATGACAGTGGTTGTGACTTCTCACAACCATTCCAGGTGAGCGCATTCCCTTAAATTTTACTCTGGAGTGTTACCACAGGTAAACACTATTGTTTTTTTTTTTCCCTTTCCTCTTCTCCTTCCAGCACTTCTGCCTTAAAAGATCTGGAAGATGGAGGCCCGCATAAAGGAGCTTTGCAGAATGACTGATTCAATCCATGCAGATATACAGGCTTTAAAGACCCGTTTTGCAAGCCTACAGGACCTCACTAATCATACTTTGCAAGTGTTTGGACAAACTACCCAGGAATTACGAGCCAGGATTGAGGCTCTAGAGGAACGAGTCCAGGCTCCTGCCATAACCCCGAGTTCTAGGATCCCCAAGTTACCTCCTTTTCGTTTTGGCAGTGAACGTGAGAAATTCAGGGGATTTATTAACCAATGCAATCTATTTTTCTCTGCACATGCTTCACAATTTCCCACTGAACGATTCAAAGTGCTTACTATAATCATGTTGCTTACCAATAAGGCTTTGATGTGGGCAAACCCTCTGATCGAGACTGAGGATGATTGTTTGAATCACCTTGATGCTTTTATTTCAGCCATGGGGCAGGTGTTTGATGACCCCAATCGAGGTGCAACAGCTGAAGCAGCCATGTTAACTTTGCGCCAAGGTAAGCGTTCAGTAGCCGAATATGCCTTGGATTTCAGGAGATGGGCTCTTGACACCACTTGGGACACTTCGCCAAAAAATCTATTTTTCGGAAAGGGTTGTCTCCACTGATTAAGGATGAACTTGCTCGTGCCGACCTCCCACTGCGTTAGGTGACTTTATTAACTATTGTATCCGTATTGATGCTCGTCTGACTGAACGCAGACAAGAGAGATGGTTCGAAAATAATCGCACTAACCTTTTCCTACCTCCCTCCTCAGCTAAGGAACCTTTGAGTAGGATCACAAGGGAACCAGAACCTGAACCCATGCAGGTGGACTCTTTGCAAAGACGGGTTAGTGATGCACTCAAAGAATATCGTATAAAGGAAAATCTATGTTTCTACTGTGGTAAGTCAGGGCACTTCATTATAAACTGCCCCAGCCGTTCTCGTAAGACTACTGCAGCAGTCATTCACTGTGAGTGTTGCGAGAGGAGCTCTGTCATGTCCGAGCCTCAGGCTCCAGAGAGATCTGCTGCAAGAGATCTTGATTTCTCGGACTTAAACTCTGTTAGTTCTGGGGACGATGACGGTGTAAACGCTGCAATTTTTCAAGTTTCCTCAGCGGTGTCCCAGCTGAGTTGTAAAAGAAACAATTCTCATTGCTTCCTTTCCATCAAACTCTGGGTTGACTCAGTCTGGGTGTCTAGCTCTGCTATGATCGACTCAGGAGCAAGTGGAAATTTTATGGATATCTCCTTTGCTCTGAAACAGGGGATACGTTCAGTGAAGAAGGCTACTCCAGTACAGATGGAGACTGTGGATGGCTCCCTGCTGACCTCTGGACCAGTGGATCAGGAAACAGAGCCTTTGAGGGTCCTTATGGGTAAAGATCATCAGGAGAAAATGTCTTTTATGCTTATCTCTTCTCCCCACTTTCCCATTATTCTAGGGCTACCATGGCAGCAAGGCGCAGAATCCTACTATTAACTGGGAGACCAAGGAATTACACTTTCCGGAGAAACAGATGAGTCAAGGAGTTTCAGCTTGCTCTGTTCCTAAAGGAACCATGTCAGTCCCTGAACTACCAGCTGTATACCAGGACTATGTGGATTTATGTGACAAGAAGAACGCTGATCAGCTTCCTCCTCACCGTCCATATGATTGTCCAATTGAATTATTGCCTGGAGCCGAGATACCTTTTGGTAAGATCTACCCCCTAGAGGGGCCCGAGCTAAAAGCTTTGAAGGACTACATAGACGAAAATCTAGCCAAGGGCTTCATACGCCCCTCTTCATCTCCCGCAGGTGCACCATCTTCTTTGTGAAGAAGAAAGATGGATCTCTGAGACCCTGCATAGACTATAGGGAACTCAATAAGGTTACTATTAGAAACCGTTATCCATTGCCTTTAATCCCTGAGTTGTTGGAGAGAGTGCGGCATGCCAAAATTTTCTCTAAACTGGATCTCCGTGGGGCCTATAACTTGGTCCGTATTAGACCTGGGGATGAATGGAAGACTGCATTCAGGTCATGCTATGGACACTTTGAATATCTAGTTATGCCTTTTGGTCTGAGTACCGCCCCAGCCACTTTCCAACACTTGGTGAATGACATCTTCAGGGATCTCCTAGATACATTTGTGGTGATTTATCTGGATGATATTCTAATTTTTTCTAACTCCACAGAGGAACATCATGGACATGTGAGAATGGTCTTAGAACGCCTAAGACAAAACCATCTCTACATCAAACTTGAAAAGCGTGAATTCCATAGGACCGAAATTCAATTTCTGGGGTATGTACTATCTACGCAAGGGATTAGTATGGATGGAAGCAAGACCCAAGCCATCAAGGATTGGCCAATTCCTAGAAATGTGAAGGAGGTGCAGCGCTTCATCGGGTTTGCCAACTTCTATAGACGTTTCATTAGGAATTTCTCTGAGGTAGTGTCACCTATCACCCAACTTACCCGGAAACAGTCTAGGTTCTCCTGGACCCCGCAAGCTCAGGAAGCATTTTCCTGTTTAAAGGATAAATTTACCACCGCACCTATCTTAGTACATCCCAACCCCGAGCTTGCCTTCATAATAGAGGTGGATGCTTCAGACTGTGCCGTTGGAGCTATACTCTCTCAGAGAACAGGTGAGAAGAATGTCTTGCATCCCTGTGCCTTCTTTTCCCAGCAGTTGTCTTCGGCTGAGAGGAACTACGATGTGGGCAATAGAGAATTGTTGGCCATTATTGCCGCCTTCAAGGAATGGAGACACCTTCTTCAGGGAGCTGCACAGCAAATAGTCGTCCTGACAGACCATCGTAACCTTGAATTTATCAGGTCGGCTAAGTGCCTGACTCCTCGCCAGGCTCGCTGGAATCTTTTCCTAAACCAATTTAATTTTGTAATTTCTTATAGACCAGGACTGACTCTAGATTCCTGGGAGTGATTCATAATCAAGACCTACTTAAGGACATCAAGGAAGCATACCATGCGGATTCTTTGTTGGCTCAACCCCCAAGGGACGTAAGTCTTGTCTTTAAGAATGGTGTGTGGATTCAGGGACAACGTCTGTATATACCTGAAACATTCAGATTGAGAGTATTGCAACTCATCCACGATTCCAAGATAGCCGGGCATAGGGAATTCTAAAGACACAAGAATTTCTTTCTCGTTTCTTTTGGTGGCCCACTTACAGGAAAGATGTTTTAAACTATGTCACTTCATGTGAAGTCTGTGCAAGATGCAAAACACCTCGCTCCTCACCAACTGGTCTGTTGCAACCTCTTCCCACCCCGTCCCGCCCGTGGGGATCCATTTCTATGGACTTCATTGTGGAGTTACCAACCTCTCAAGGGAAGAACACCATTCTAGTGGTGGTTGATCGTCTAACAAAGGCAGCTCATTTTATCCCTTGTGTCGGCTTACCCACTGCAAAACAGACATCAGACTTGATGATTAAGAATGTGTTTCGCTTACATGGAGTACCGGATGAGGTCATTTCGGATCGAGGGGTGCAATTCACTTCAAGGTTTTGGCAAAATTTCTGTGCCGCATTGGACATTAAAGTAAACCTTTCTTCTGCTTTTCATCCCCAGACTAATGGACAGACAGAACAACCAATCAGACCCTGGAGCAGTATCTCCGCTGCTTTATCTGCCACCTACAGGATGATTGGGTGGATCTACTTCCACTGGCTGAGTTCTCTTATAACAACTCTCAGAGCGCCTCCACTAAGCAGTCTCCTTTTTACTCCAATCTAGGTTATCATCCTAACATTCTTCCTCGATTTCCTATAGATACGCCCTTGCCGGCAGTGGCTGAAAGAATCACTTCTTTACAAAAGAATATGGATCTTCTAAAGGAAAATCTAGAATTGGCTAAGGAAAGGTACAAGAAAGCAGCAGATAAATTTCGTAAACCTGCTCCAGCTTTCAAGGTAGGAGATTTGGTCTGGCTGTCAACCAGAAATCTTAAATTAAAGATTCCATCGTCTAAATTGGGACATAAGTACATTGGACCTTATAAGATCAGTAAGATTATAAGTGCTGTTGCTTGTCGTCTTCAACTGCCCAGAACTATGAGAATTCACCCTGTCTTTCATGTATCCCTACTAAAGGCTGCAACACCCAATACATTTCCTGGAGCTCTTCTCCTTGCCCTGACCCAGTGCTGGTCGATGGTCAGGAAGAATTTATGGTGGAAAGGATTCTAGATTCCAGGTTGTACAGAAATCAGTTGCAATGTTTGATTAAATGGCAGGGCTACCCAGTGGAGGACAACTCATGGGAACCAGTCAATAATGTAAATGCTCCTCGCCTGCTCCGCCAGTTTCATCAGAGGTACCCTGACAAGCCTGGTCTGAGGTCATCCGGAGGTTGTCCCTAAGGGGGGAGTAATGTAAGGTTCTTTGTCTCTTTTGACATGTTCCTTGAAACTCAGTTTTCCGTCGGCCATTTTGCTTTCTGTCTTTCTGCAGCTCTTGCCCTCAGTTAATATGGAGTTTCCAGTTTTCATGTTCCCGCCCTGATTCTCTCCCTCTTGCTTCTTAAGCAGCCTCAGCTGAACAATCAGTGCTCCTGAATCAAGCCTCAGTCAGGCTGTGATCTGACTCCTGGAGACCTTGGACTTTGTACTCCAGCTATTTCCTACTGAGGAACCTTGGAACACTTTTGGACTCTGGAAACCTGCTGTTTGGTGAATCCATGTTTGCAGAGGAATTACGGTACAGAGAAGAGATCCTGAACTTGCTTTGGAGAGTTATTGTAGAGCTTGAAGTTACTCTGGCCTGCTGTGTCTCCTGCCTCTGTTCCTGCAAACTGTGTGACCTTTTCCGCATGCTTGTATGAAGTAATACAAGTCATTTCATATCAACCTGTGTCTCATGTGTTTTCCTCGCACCCAAGCACAAGACGCTATAGGAACTGTACACTATACATGACATTCACTTCTCATATTTTTAGCACTGTCACGGTCACCAATTGGACTATTCTCAACCTGCACAAACTCCTCATCCTGCTGATACCCAATACTGAGCCGATGCTGCCATATGTGTCCCTATTTCTGCACCTGATACCCCAATACTGAGCTGCTGCTGCCGTATGTGTCCCTATTACTGCACCTGATACCCCAATACTGAGCTGCTGCTGCCGTATATGTCCCTATTACTGCACCTGCTGTGTGGTTCTGTGTGACCTCTAAATTTTAAAGTGCCCTAGAAAACAGTGCCCACATTTTGTCCCCTAGACTGTAATAATACCCTGTGTGCCCCTTTGACAGTCACAGTAACCCGAGTTCCCCTATAACAATAAGTGTCCACTTTACATTTAATAATGTCCCAAGTCTCCCCCTGTACATCTCCCCTATACACAGAATAATGCCCCTCACTGGATATATACTGACCCCTTAATGTCCCCAAACTATTTAATGGGTCCAACACTGTATGATGGCCCCTATATAGCATCCATACAGCATAATACACCAGATAGTCCTCAATATAGTATAATGCACCCCCATAGGCAGCCTCTATATTATAATAAACCCCCATAGGCAGAGTCTATAATATAATGCACCACCATAGGCAGCCGCTATATTATAATGCACCCCCATAGGCAGCCTCTGTAGTATAATGCATCCCCATATGGAGCCTCTGTAGTATAATGCAGCCCCCATATACAGCCTCTGTAGTATAATGCACCCCCCATATACAGCCTCTGTAGTATAATGCACCCCCATTAAATAAAAAAAAAAACAATACTCACCTCCCGGCTCCTGTGCTGCTCACTGTTCTCCCTCTCAGCGTCTGACAGCGGGCGCCGGCAGGTGATGTCATCGCGCCCGCTGTCAGACGCTGAGAGGGTGATTATGGGAGAGAAGGAGCGCTCGCTCCTTCTCTCTCTATGCGGTCAGCTGTATCGGCTGGATGCCGATACAGCTGACCCTCCGATGACGGGTGGGGGGCCCACTGCTGGCACCGGGCCCCCCCACCGCCTGTTCAGGCCCCATAGCTTCCGGGCGGCAGAGCAGGGAGAGCGATTCTTCCTGCTCTGCCGCAGAATGTAACTGTATCGGCGTGCTGTGCGACCTATCCTTTCAAATCAGGGCCCACCATGCAGGAGCTGGGGCCCACCGGAGGTTTCTCCGGTGTCCCGGTGGCTCAGTCCAACCCTGCTTGCCAGCCTGATAATACCAGGCCACAGCAGTCTGCTTATCTTTGCTGGTTAACAAAAATAGGGGATCCCGTCGAAAAAAATTGGCGTGGGGTCCCCCCTATTTTTGTTAACCAGCCAGATGAAGCAGACTGCTGAGGCCTGGTTTTTCAGGCTGTTAAGGAGCCAAGATCCATGGACCTTGCCAGCCTGATAATACCAGGCCACAGCAGTCTGCATTCTTGGCTGGTTAACAAAAATAGGGATCCCGTCGAAAAAAATTGGCGTGGGGTCCCCCTATTTTTGTTAACCAGCCAGATGAAGCAGACTGCTGAGGCCTGGTTTTTCAGGCTGTTAAGGAGCCAAGATCCATGGACCTTGCCAGCCTGATAATACCAGGCCACAGCAGTCTGCATATCTTCGCTGGTTAACAAAAATAGGGGATCCCTCGAAAAAAATTGGCGTGGGGTCCCCCTATTTTTGTTAACCAGCCAGATGAAGCAGACTGCTGAGGCCTGGTTTTTCAGGTTGTTAAGGAGCAAGATCCATGGACCTTGCCAGCCTGATAATACCAGGCCACAGCAGTCTGCATATCTTGGCTGGTTAACAAAAATAGGGGATCCCCTCGAAAAAAAATTGGCGTGGAGTTCCCCCTATTTTTGTTAACCAGCCAGATGAAGCAGACTGCTGAGGCCTGGTTTTTCAGGCTGGTAAGGATCCAATATCCATGGACCTTGCCAGCCTGATAATACCAGGCCACAGCAGTCTGTTTAGCTTGGCTGGTTAACAAAAATAGGGGCTCCCCTCGAAAAAAAAAACGGCGTAGGGGTCCCCCTATTTTTGTTAACCAGCCAAGTAAAATGCAGACTGTGCGGCCTGGTATTAAAACACTGTCAAGGCCCATGGATTTTGGCCCTCAACAGCCTGATAATACCAGGCTACAGCAGCCCCACATTTGGCGCATCAAAAGATGTGCCAATTGTGGCACTTTACCGGCTCTTCCCACTTGCCCTGTAGCGGTGGCAAGCGGGGTAATAAGGGGTTAATGTCACCGTTGATTGCATGGTGACAATAAGCCCGGTTAATAATGGAGAGGCGTCAATAAGACACCGATCCATTATCAATCCCAAAGTTTTTAAATGTTTAAAAAAAAGACACAGCAAGAAAAAAGTATTTTAATGAAATAAAAGAGACAACACAGTTTTCATTTATTTTATTACTCTCTCATTCCTGCGACCCATCGATCTCCTGTAAAAAAAGGAAAAAAAACAACCAACAGTATACCACCTGTCCGAAGCAGTCCATAGTAACGAGTGTCCCACGACGATCCAGCTCTGCTACATCGGAATGCCAGGCAGAGCCTGACATCCTGACGCAGCACAGCTGATTACCTGCTTCCCCGGCGGTGACGTCATCGGACTGCTTTACGGCCGCGATTACCCAGCAGTCACTGCAGTCATCGCGGAGAAACTGCATGTGACCGCCAGGGAGAAGATGGTGGCGGCCATCAAGCAGTCCAGGACGTGACCGCCGGAGATCTTCTGCCAGGTAAGTGCCGCTGACTCCTGACAGACCCGACCGACGGACACTGACAGTGACAGTGACATTCCGATTCCGGTATCCGATATGACGAAAATATCGGTACTCGGAATCGGAAGTCCGATACAGCTAATATCGGCCGATACCCGATATTTGCAGTATCGAAATGCTCAACCCTACTGGTCATATATTTGCCATCACATATTGCTCTAATTTAAAGATCTCCTGATGAGTGTAGCAAGGCGTCTAACAAATATGTGTTTTCCTGTTTTCGTAAGTTGCAACCCATCTCTAGCAAGCGTCCATCATACAGGTAATTCACTCCATGGTCAAGAAACCCAAACCATTGCTCATGGCACCATCGACGTAGCCAGTTGTTCACCTTTAGAATCCTGTTCAATCTCCTTGGTCTATGTCCATCCACTGGGAGGATGGATGAGAAGACGACTTGCACTCCCAGTTCCTTCACTTTCCGGCATAGGTCCTCAAAGTCTTTGCTTATAGTTTCCAGGTCCTTTCTTGCTGTGTCATTTATTCCTATGTGTATTAATGGACATGTGTAGTCATCTTTAGCACTGAAGAGTCTTGATACCCTATCACACACATCATTGATTTGGGCCCTAGAAGACAGCGCACTTCTCGTGAAGAAATGTCTGGTCAGCAGATAGCGGCTTCTGTCCTCTCAGTAGGGAATCCTCCACGACCACCACTCTCCTTTTCTTCTTCACCACAGTACTTCTTTTTCTCACTTCATGAGGCTTCTGACTTCTTACTGAAGTGTTCTTTGTGGGCAAAGCACTTTTTTGATGTACATCTTCATAGTTGTCTTGCATGAGAGCCTGGTAGCGGTTCTTCAGCAGTATGAATACTGATTGACTCCTCATCTTCCTGCTTCTTTGGGTCACATGCTTTCAATTTTCTGCAGGTACATTCAAAGGTGCTTCTCTTCGAACATTCTGAATAGATTTTTCTACTCTGTCATTATCTTCTGCAGAATAGTTCCGCGCTGCTGAAGATGTAGAGACGTCAATCAAGGCAAGATGTAATGGAAGAATTGTGGTTTATTCAACGCATTTCCAAGTTAAAAATTACTTCCTCATCTGGAAGTAACCACATGTATTCCTGATGAAGAAGAAATTTTAACTTTGAAACATGTTGAATGAACCACAATTCTTCCATGACATCTTGCCTGGATTGACGTCTCTACATCTTCTGCATCGCGGAACTATTCCACAGGAATCCTTCTAAATTCATGTTAACGGTCACTAGCTAACTTGTGGATTTGCTGTAGCTGTCACTATTCAGTGCTCAAACAATGGATACATCAGGTTAGTATAATCTGATTGAGATCACACTGAGTCTATCGGACAAGACCCTATTTGCGCTAATTTCTCCAACAACTTTATCGATTATCTTCTGCAGGAACACTGAAAAGTTCTTCTCTTAGAACATTCTGAAGAGATTCTTCTATTCTGTCAAGGAAATCATCTTCTTTGATGAGCTTCAGTGTAGCTATTCTCTCCTGAAGACTTTGCACCTTTTCCTTTAACAAAGTCACCAGCTTGCATTTCAGGCACGTAAAGTTTATCTTTCCGTCTTACAAGTCAGTAAACAGATAGCACACACTGCAGCACACCAAATGGATAATCTCATTCTCTGTATTGAACAAAACAAATTTCTGTGGAATGACCATAAAAGGTTTGATGATTTCTTCCAAGCAGCTCTATTGAGCTACACCCAAAGGTCCTCAGGCTCGCTGCGACTCTTCAATCTTCCCAGAATGCACCAAGAATATGCAAATTATCTCCCAGTAGTTTCAATTTCTGGTTTATGTCTGAACAAAATGCTAAGGGCAGGGCAGCTCCAAATTTTTCATTCGGGCTCAAAGGACAATGGTTACGCCACTAATAGGAAGCAATATGAACCTCTATAGACTTTGTGCCACTCCTATTCATATGCTTTTTGAGCACCTCAGTGATTCATGCCAACTGATTCCTGTTAATACACAGAAAATACCAATCCACTAATCAATTTCTGAAAGTGGTCACCACTGTGGCCAGTGATTGTGGGGCAACTTGAAATTTGAAGACCCTATAACAAAATCTTCAATAGGGTGTTTAACTATCACAGGTCTTTAAAAGGATTGATCTTCTCATATGCTTCAAAAAGGAATTAGAATCATAGAGTCATAGAATGGTAGAGTTGGAAGGGACCTCCTGGGTTATCTGGTCCAACCCCCTGCTCAAAGCAGGATTCACTAAATCATCCCAGACAGATGTCTGCCCAGCCTTTGTTTGAAGACTTCCTAGGCTTCATGGCACACATGTGACTACAACCCCTGTACTTCCACCTCTGGCCATTCATAGGCCGAGTTGGCATTTTTTAGCATTTACTGTGTTTAAAGGGGGCTTAGAAATAAAAACCCGCGGGGACATGGTAAGTATCAGAACAGGAGAAACAGAAACTGTAGATTTGAGTATTGCACACCTGCCACTCTGAGACTTTTTTTCACTTTGTTTTTTTTTAATAAATGATCTGCTAGACAATTCCTTTAAAATTAAAGTACATGATAAATACTTAGAAGTGCTTGACATGCCCATAAGAGGAACAAGGCACAAGCAACAGGACATTTTTGACATATGCATTTTATTAATTATAATGGATATTTCATATTTCGCTGGTGTCGCTATTCTAAAACAATAGTGCCACATAAATATATCCAAATGGATCAACAGTAAGCACTTAAAAGTTATTTACTGTGTCACGGTAATTGAAATCAAGCTCAAATACTTTCAGAATAAGATTGATATTATTAAGTGGTCTCATTATCCTCATCTGAGCTGCCGAGTTAAAGAAAAAAAGTGCATCTAATGAGGGGTTATAATTTAACTCATGCCTTCCTATGGTGTAGAAAATGAATGTGAACATAAATAATATTGTACTCAAGATATCCAAATAGCAATTTGAAAAGTCAGTTGTCCTCTTCAAAGGGCACCCTGTAGCACATTATGCTCAGCAGACGTTATTGTCATTTCCAGCTGTGTTGGCTTTATAATGGACACTCTACTTATTAAGTGTGACGGACACTGCATGCCAGGGTTTTTGATGTCATCTAAACTGACAGGCTTTTTGTCATAATATATCTCTTTTGTTCCGAGCCAAGAAGAAAATGTATGAGAAAGAAAGGATGCATGGTAAATTCAGTAAATAATCATGGCACTATCTGTAAATAGTCGGCGGGAGGGGGTATCATTTTGGGTTGGTTTAACTATTAGTAATCAATTCCTAGAATCTTTAAGTACCATTTCCTATCCCAATTTAAAGACAAATACCTATTCAGTAATGTATATGCACTATCGGAGTGTTAAATGGTTTGTTGAAACCTATTAGGGTACAGAAGATGATAAACATAAATTATAGCTAATATACTGCACCAGTGATTTTAAACATAAAAATTACTGACACTGTAAAAACTCACTTGAGTCACCGTAGCAGCATAATAGCACTAATCCCGGTTTATCCAAGCGTGTATTTTTCAAAAACAACACAAACCTCTAATAAATGGTTTGGCTTCACCTTGACAACTTATGCGGGTTATTGCTTTGTTCATGCCTGGATAACCATGTGTTATGACTTAAATGTTCCTTAATATCAATTTATAGTTTAAAGAAAAAAAAGATTGAATAACACAGTGTACATATGGTTCAATTTATTACTGCAAAACAATCGTTTCGGATGGAAGATATTTCTCTTGATGCGTCTTATAGAAATCTCGTTCTGTAGAATTCTCGGTAAAGCAGATTTTTTATGTAACAATAAACGAAGCCAAGACAGATAATTGCCGCAAAGATTTTCAGAAGATGGATCTATTTGGTTTATTCTTCAATCAAAAGATTTCTTTAATACTGCTTTTATTTCTGAATTTTCATTCCTCTAATTTGATTTTACAGTAGGTGGGGGAATTTATCAAAGTCATTTGCAGTTTTGCATCAGTGTTAAAGTTACTCGAGTTTTTATAGCAAATATTTTGTTAAGATGCAATATTATAGTTGCAGTTATTATTCCTGTGGCCCCTCAAATCATGATGAAAAGCTTTAGCAAATATTAATAAACTGATCTGAGCTTGCATACGCATACGAGATACTACTCGAGAAAAGCATGTGAATTTATGGATAAAAACATGGTTATAGGTTCTTATTCTAAGGGTATGTGCACACGTTAGGGATTTGCTGAAAACATTCCTGCTGCAAATACTGAAGTGTTGGCAGGAAAAATGCAACATAAAATATATGAATTTTTTACACATTTTTCGAACTCATTTTTACATTAATTTTGTACTATTTTTTTCTCCATTACAATAGGTGAAAAATGCTGCAAATACACTGAAAGACTTGCATGCTGCCGATTTAAAACTGCTTGTAATATGAAAATGAAAAAGTAAGCAATGTGTGCATGAGACTTCAGGAATCTCATTCATGTTTCTGGCACTAGGAAATCCTTAAGTTTTTGTGGCAAAACTGAGAGGAAAAGACATGCCAAAAATGTAACAAATACAAAATGTGTACACATACCAATATTCAATATTCACCATTTTTTTAAGTCTGAAATTTTCTCTTTTTTTTTTGCCATTTCTGCTCTTAAGTCATTAGTCAAATATTAAACTCATTACAAACAGAGTAATTTTGTGCTTTTTTTTGGGGGGGGGGACCTTCTTTTCTCTAAAAACTACATGCTCTGTGTATTGCTTGTTTTTTATGCACCTTCCCATTGCTTTCTCTGTACAAAAAAAAGCATGAATAATTATGTATACATTGAAAAATAAAGTTAATATGCATTAAATTCCTGGTGTGCTTTTACAAGCCAAAAAGAATTTTTGTGAACCTCATGTAAGTGACATTGTAAAAATACTCTTGAGTCACCATTTTTTAAATTATTTTACGTGTAAAAGAAACAAGAGAATCTGTTGTTTGAGCAGAGGTCAGGGCCTAGTTAACTACCATAGAGCATACCAGTGGGCTGTGGGAAAGATACCTGGGATGACAGAAACCTGAGAAAAGTGGGATTCATTTGGCTGCAGACTAAGGATGGACGGACCCATGGACGCTCTGGTCCGTCGTGTTAGGCTGAACTGTATAAAAAAAACAGACCCTATTCAAGTGAATGGGGGCCCGAATATCGAGCGGTTCCCACACTGTTATCTGTGTGACAGCGCGGGAAACACAGTCTTTCGATCAGCAGTATCCCTAGCAGTTCCCATGCTGTCTCAGAGAGGACAGCGTATGAGCCAGCAACTATGATTGGCAGTGAAAAGGTTACTTCCAAGTAGGCTGAGGACTACTATGCTCATCAGTGTATGATCTCACTGATAACAGTTTGAGCAGGAAAAGTGTTAGGCATTGGGCGAAGGCTGGATCCAAACTTGGATCTGAGGAGTCTGTGGTCTCCAATCATGGTCCAGCCGGGGCAGATGCTGCTAAGCTTCGCCGTCGGTCCTGACACCTAGCCAATACAAGAGAGGTTACAGAAAGGAACAGGGCTGCCACAGCCTAAGTCCAGGATTTCCTGCACTGAGCATGCCCATGACGTGGCGGACCGTGATTTATGATTTGATGTCAGCTGATCCGGTGACCTGGCATCGCCTGATTGGCCACGGGTGATGTCATCAGTGATGCGATTAACGATATGGCTGGGGGCAGGGCTTAGCCCTTAAATAGCCCGATCGCAGGCAGATCATACTAAATAGGTTGTGCTCCTGTGTGGACGCATCAGAATCTGGGCTCCACGTGCACTCTAGTTTTGCTCTCCGGGACCTGCAGATGCCAGAGTTAGCTCGGCTAATTAGCACAGGTCTCTTCAGGCAGGTTAGTTGATGGTAGGTAGGTAATCAATGTGGCGCAGTCTAGGTCTGACAGAGTGTAGCTATAAACCCTGAGCAGACTGCGGGGTGCGTAACCTGGGCATCGCCTGCCAGCGGAGCAGAGAGTTGCTCAGTCCGGTCGCACACCGGCTGGCAGCACGTACGCCTGGCATGAGTCGCATGCACTTCCTAAACGGCTGGCAAGTGGCTTCTGTGCAGTTAACAGGGCTACATCTACGCCAGCCTGTATACAGCACATCTTCCGTGGCGTTAACGGAGATAGTGCAAATACAATATCTTTCCTTGTGTGAAGTAACACAGGCAAGATCTTATCTTTCTGTTGTCAGTTTTCACCCTCATATCCGAGGGGTGTTCGGCCGCAGCATCTCTAGCTGCACCGCGGACCCCAGGGTTCAGTTGCTCCTTATTATTTAATAAAGTTGTTGCAACCATCCCCTTAACAGTATCTGACCGCCCTGCCGCACAAGCAGCAAGTCTCGTAAATAATGCTGCGATAGCTGCTAGGATTTCATTACCCCGTTTTGACCTCCCAGAAAAATTTTCTGGAGACAGCAGATACTGCAGAGGTTTATTAATCTATGCTCCATTCAGTTAGAAATGATGGAGGCATGGTTCACCTCCGAAAGGGCTAAAGTGGCTTTGTCATATCATTACTTTCCGACAAAGCCTTGGAGTTGGCTACTCCTCTGTGGGAATGGAATGATCCGGTAGTGGCTAATGCGGGTCTCTTTCTTAGAACCCTAAAAAGTGTGTTCCTCGGTCCTCAGGTTACACATGATATGACTCTTAAGCTTCTTACATTAGTACAGGGTTCGACCACATCCAGTCACTATGCCGTCCAGTTCAGAATATTATGGCAGAACTGGATTGGTCTGAACCGTCGCTAATCCCGGTGTTCTGGAAGGGTCTGGCTGGGCATATAAAAGATGCTCTAGCCACCAGGGAGATTCCAACCTCTCTGAAAGAGTTAATGACTCTTGTCAACCAAATAAATTTAGGTCATGCAGAGAGCAAGTTGGAGCTGGAGGTCTTTAAACCTCGGTTCCAGTTGGCATCTTCGTTTTCTAGACCTATTTACCCACGGTTCCTGACATGGAACCTGGGCCTATGGATATATCCCTGACTAGGAAATGTTCTCCTCGTTCCGTCCTACACATCTCTTGGAGTACCCCAATAATAAGGGTTCCAAGCAGGCGAAGGAACAAATGTGTCTAACCACCATTGGAGGAGGTGTGTTAGATTCAGGGACCTCTATCTCCAAACTAATATATGAGGTGACGTTGCTCTTCGAAGCAACTGCGGTTTCTGCCAAGGCGTCGGTGGACTCTGGGGCAGATGGCAATTTTTTGTCGTTAACCTTTGCCCAGAGACATGCCATTCCTATGGAGTTACTGCCCAAACCAATGAACATTACATTAAGGTAGTCAACGGTTTACTGTTAGACACGCAAATCACCCACCAGTCGATTCCCCTCACCATGTCTTTTCCTCATGGTCACCGGGAGAATATCTCCTTTCTCATTATTTCCGGTGGATCGGATGAGGTGCTATTAGGCCTCCCATGGCTACGTTGTTACAATCCACACATTAACTGGAACACGTGGGAGATTAATTTCGGGAGTGAGAATGGTGTTTCTCGGTGTATGATTGCCTCGACCCGGAGGATAGTCTCAGAGCCGTCTGTTGACTTGGCCGCTCGTCCTAACATTCCAAAAAGGCTGTTGAGACTTTGCCTTCCCACCAACCATATGACCGTCCAATTGATTTGGCCCCCGACTCAGAGTCTCTTTGTGGTAGGGTTTATTCCCTGCCTGTAGATACGACTGAGGACGGTAAAGAGCCCAAAAATATCATTCCTCCTGGGTATATGCGGACGGTGGCACCAATGACCTTAGACCAGGTTCCTCCTGGGAAGACGTTCATTCCTCCTAAATTACAAAATAAAGTGCTCTCTTGGGCACATGCCTCTAAAACCGGAGGTCATTTTGGAGTCAAACATACCACTAAGTTTCTCCAAAGGTCGTATTGGTGGCCTCAATTGCCTCAGGACGTTAAAAAATATGTCCAATCATGTATCTCTTGTGCGAGAAAGAAATCGTCCCATCAGAGACAGGCGGCTGACACTTATCTCTGTCCAGACCCCGTATTATCCCCGGGTGACAAAGTCTGGCTCGCGACTCACAATATCACAGGACGTGGGGAATCTGCTAAGTTCGCTTCCCGTTTTATTGGTCCTTTCAAAATTTTGGCCCAAGTAAACCCAGTAGTGTACTGTTTACAGTTGCCAAAGCATATGAAGATTCACAACACGTTCCATGTGTCGCTCCTGAAACCTGTTTGCCTAATGAAATTCTCGGAACCCCAACTGTTTTCTGACACCAGGGGTAATAATTTCAAGGTACAGGCGTTTGTGGGGTTCAAATTGGCTCAGGGGAAAAAGTTTGATGGGTACACTGGAGGGATCATGGTTCTGAGGACTATTCTTGGAGACCAGTGGACCATATTCATGCTCCCCAGCTCATTGAGGAATTTGAGCATCAGGTTGGGGGATGTTAGAGTGGGGGATAATGTTAGGCATCGGCTGGATCCAAACTTGGATCTGAGGAGTCTGTGGTCTCCCATCCTGTTCCAGCCGGGGAAGATGCTGCTCAGCTTCACCATCGGTGCTGATGCCTAGCCAATACAAGAGAGGTGCAAGCCATTGCAAGGGTCTTTGTTCCTAGTAGCTTTAAGCATAGGTTACAGAAAGGAACAGTGCTGCCACAGCCTAAGTCCTGGATTTCCTGGCGGACCGTGATTGGTGATTTGATGTCAGCTGATCCGGTGACCTGGCACCGCCTGATTGGCCACGGGTGACGTCATCAGTGATGCTATTAACGAGATGGCTGGGGGCAGGGCCTAGCCCTTAAATAGCCCGATCGCAGGCGCAGCAGTGTGGTCAGATCATACTAAACGGGTCGTGCTCCTGTGTGGACGCATCAGAATCTGGGATCCATGTGCTCTCTAGTTTTGCTCTCCGGGACCTGCCTATGCCAGAGTTAACTCAGCTAATTAGCACAGGTCCTTCAGGAAGGTTAGTTGATGGTAGGCAGGTAATCAATGTGGCGCAGTCTAGCTCCGACAGAGGGTAGCTATACACCCTGAGCAGACTGCGGGGCGCGTAACATAGGCATCGCCTGCCAGTGGAACAGAGAGTTGCTCAGTCCGGTCGCACACCAGCTGGCAGCATGTACGCCTGGCGTGAGTCGCATGCACTTCCTAAACGGCTGGCAAGTGGCTTCTGTGCAGTTAACAGGGCTACATCTACGCCAGCCTACAGCACATCTTCCGTGGCGTTAACGGAGATAGTGCAAATACAATATCTTTCCTTGTGTGAAGTAACACAAGCAAGATCTTATCTTTCTGTTGTCAGTTTTCACCCTCATACCCGAGGGGTGTTCGGCCGCAGCACCGCGGGTTCGGTTGCTCCCTATTATTTAATAAAGTTGTTGCAACCGTCCCCTTAACACAATGCTGATGAGAGTATTCACCAGCCAGTGCCTGTGCATAGTAAGAAAGATCTCAGTGAGATATGTAGTGTTTGCTATGCTGTGTAGCTTACTGTACATGTATTTAGTTAAAAAATAAAGAAATAAAAGAAAAAAATGGGGTGGGGTTCCCTTAGTTTTAATACCCAGTTGAAGGAAAGAAGACAATTTGGGACTGGTGTTATTACTCTAGGAAGGGGGCAATAAACATGGAGTGTTGTGAATGTGTTAGAAATGATTTCTGAGCAGAAGCTCCCTCTGGTGGTTACAAACAGTACTGAACCATTCAATGAAGATTGTGAAGATTGGCAATCAGGAGTTACAGACTGGTCTTATATAAGGGAGGTTCCCTCCCATCAGGGTTGCCGGTGATCAATTGTTCTTGTCTCAACTTTGGTTCCTGGTTCACTTGGAAGCTTGCTGAGTCTTGCCTGCATCTTCTGCTAACAGATAAGATATTTTCTGCTTTTATTTTTGTGCTTGCTTTTTGCATTTTTTCCTGCACTTCTGTGGAGGTCAGCCAGGTCCCCTCCGGGGGCTTGTGCTCTTCTCAGTTTATCTGAGCCACTGTTATTTGTTCATTTGCCTTTTCCAGTTTTTTCAGTGGCTGCAGCTTAGTTTTGTTACACCAGAGAACTAATTTAGGTGGTAGAGGTCGTGTGATCTCAGGTGTTTTTGCAATTAGTTGAGTTGGTATTTTTTTAGGGTTTTTTGGATTGCAGTAAGTGTCCTTCCTATCCTTTTCTTTCTAGGAAGATTGGGCCCCAACGTTTGCTCATACTATTTTCTATCTGTGTCTGTATTTCCTCTTGTCTAACCGCCATTACATGTTTGGGGGCTTCCTATGTTCTTTGGGGATCTGCTCCAGGGCAGATAGCTTTCCTTTTTCTATCTTTAGGTGTAGTTAGCCTCTCAGGCTGTGACGAGGCGTCTAGGACCAACGTAGGTACGCTCCACGGCTGCCTTTAGTTGTGGTGGTTAGTCAGGGTACTGCAATCCAGTAGATTCCAACCTCTCTGGTGTATTGCCGTTTTTTGCCTGCTCTCCTCAGCTACCAAATCATAACAATGGAGTTTCCCAGTCTATTAATATCAGTTCTCAGCTGTCTGCATAGCCTTTACTGGTTATTAAAAAGGGGGACCCAAAAAGTGACGTGAAGTGCCCCTATTTTTAATAACCAGCAAAGGCTAAGCAGACAGCTTTGGGCTGATTTTAAAAAGTTGGGAAGGATCTCTCGGCACTCTGGCACTCATCAGTCAGGCACTTAAGCTACCTTAAGAAGTGAACTCAGGTAACATTATTACTGGACATTACACAGCTGACATCTGTGGCTGAGGGCTGGTGTTATTCTGCCGGAGTGAATGTTCACATTCCTGATGTCATTGCTCACCTCAGCATCTGGATGTAGCAAAGTTGGGGATCATCGTGGGACCTCATCATTATGGATTATCAGCGAAAAGGTGAAAGATGGGATTTGTTGGGTTTTTTTTACAATCAAAGAACTTTTCTGTGTGTATGTGTGTGTCTTTCTTAGTTTTGACTATGGGGTTAGTAATGGGGGTGTTTAATTGATGCCTCTCCATTACTAACCCCTGGGCTTGGTGTCAGCTGACATTACAAAGCTGACATCAACCCAAAATATTACCTCACTTGCCAACCCACCAGGGCAAGCGGGAAGAGTCGAGACAAAGTGCCAGAACTGGCGCATCTAATGGATGCACTTTTTCTGGTGTGGCTGCGGGCTGCTATTTTTAGACTGGGGAGGGCCAAATATTCATGGGCCTTACTTGCCTGAGAATACCAGCCCCCAGCTGTCTGCTTTAGCTTGCCTGGTTATCAAAAATAGAGGGGCCCTCACAACATATTTTTTTCATTGTTTAAATAAATAATTAAAAAGGAACCCCTTTGCCGATTTTTTAATTATTTATTTAAACAATAAAAAAAGGCATGGGGCCCCTCTATTTTTGATAACCAGCCTAGATAAACCAGACAGCTGATGGCTCCAGCCCTTGGCTGTTTCTTTTACCTGCGATACCTCCCCCCATTTTTGATAATGAGTCAAGCTAAGGCAGACAGCTGGGGGCTGTTATTTTTATTTTTTTTATATATTCTGCAGGCCAATAACAGTCATGCCAATACTTGATATGGCTGTGATGTGGTCGGAAGTGCCCACACAGGAAAGGCTTGTTGATGGACTGCGTTACAGCCTTTCAACAAGCTTTGTTTAGGCTGCCTAGCCTAAACAATAACATGGGCTTCCGTGAAAAGTCCATGTTAGGGGTCCATGCAAGATCACTAGTTGTCTGGTACGGACCCGAACTTTACCGTTCGGGTTCACTCATCTCTACTGGAGACCTAGGGAGAGGCAGAGATAGAAAAAAACAAGGGATGCTAAAAAGAAATATTCAGAGGAGTCATTCTGGTGAAAATGAAGACCCACTGAGGCTGGGCAGTCTGAGAAACTAGCAAGAGAGTCAGTGGCTGTGTATTGTGAGAAGCATTGATTAGCCTCTAAAAGGTAAGTAAAAGGACTGGTTACCCAGAGGATGACTAGGTCAATTAGAGAGATTCAGAGGCCACTGCACATGGAAAAATGCTAATATCCTTAAGAATCCTTGTAAGATAAGAAAAGTGCAACAGGCACCTAGAGCAAAGTTTGACTAATTACCTGTGAATTGTAGAGTTAAAGGGTAACCATGGCTCCCAATCATTCCACATTCAGCGGGACTGTTTGGAATTGAGGGCTCAGTCCTCTCAACTCTCTCTGACATCTTCATAACTCCTCCGGGTGGAAGGGTCCCATCTCTCTGCACTGACCTGAATTAAATTATAATATTCACACTTCTCATTTGATCAGGTCTCCCCAGGACAAGAACTCACACCTCTATGTGCTCAGGTTGCTGCTCTAGCTAGGAGCTACAGGAGATTTTGGTAATCTTGAAATGTATTGCAGGCAGTGAACCCAGAAGCAGATTATACATGTACATTGTATACAGCATTTTGTATACTTGATCTGTATTGTAGACTCTTACAGGTAGACTACATAGAGATACATTAGTGCATGGCAGTGTATTTTTAAGTTTATGTATTCTAGATGTAGAGTAAAAGAGATTTTGTTTCTTTTCTTCCTTTAAAATTGCGAAAAAAAAACAAGGAAAAACAAGTGCAATAGTCTCAGTTTTAATAGATTATTTTTTTAAAATAATAAACATCACAAATCAGCAAATAACATGGACATATGTGGTGACCCTGTAATCTTAATTACCCACAAATCCTGTGATTGATATTTTTCTCTTTTAAACCTTTAAAAAATGTAATAAAAATTTAACACTGAGACCTTATTAACACATAGTGTAAATGCTGTGTTTTTTTCTACTGCTTTTTTTCCTTCATGTTTTTTTGCAGATGTGTACACCACACGACCCAATTACAATCTTCTTTGATTTATTGCATGTTTGCTGCTTTTCTTTTATGCGTGTTCCCCATATTTTATCCTTTTTGGTGCTGTGCTATAAATAAATAAATTTTTAAAAAAATTATGTGGGGTTCCTTTTATTTTTTATAACCAGTGCAGGCAAAACTGAAAGTTGCAGGCTGCAAACCTCAGATGTCAGCTTTATCATGGCTGGTTATCAAGAATAGAAGGGTCCTCACACTGTTTTTTAAAACTATTTAAGTAAACAATTTAAAAAAAACGGCTTGGCGCACGGATACTGGCTCATCCAGCGCAAAAATAACAGCCACCCTATAGAAGGCGCTTCCATTAGATGTGCCAATTCTGGCACTTTGCCCGGCTCTTTCCACTTGCCCTGATGTGGTGGAAAGTGGGGTAATGGTTGTGGGGTTGATGTCAGCTGTTTTATGGCCACTGACATCAAGCCCTCAGGATAGTAATGGAGAGGTGTCTATAGGATGCCCCCATTACCAACCCCATATTTAGATTATAAAAAAAGAAACAGCCAGAATAAAATCCTTTATTTGAAAGGAAAACACCGACTCCTATATTTGAAATAAAAATAAAAAAGCACAATTATACTCACTTTACACATTTCATTGAAGCCCTTGTCCCCTGTAAAAGCACAAATAGCTCACCTTATGCCTAATCCAGGCTTCTGAGTTTCTCTACTGCCACTGTCCCTCTGACATCTCCTCCTGGAAGGGTAGAAAACAATGGTAAATGGGCATAGATTGGTGTGCGGCCAGGGGCATAGCCAAAATTTGCTGTGCATCAAATGATTTTCCCTCTTTCTGTTCTTCAAAAGCTGGGAGGAATAGTCTAGCTTTTAGCATATTTTCACAAGGTGTCTTTTAGATGCTGACATATCAGCATCATTTTGAATCAGAAGAAACTTCATGAAAATGCAGGTGTTTTCCCTTAAGCATCTTTTTTACATCCTTTTGGATGCTTTTGAGTTGGCTTTGACCCCAAAATTTTTTTTATTTCATATAAAAGATAGTAGCAGTTTCCAAGAATAGACAGGTAACTTCTTTTAGCAGCTTCATGATTTTTGAATTTTGTATTGTCATAAGTGCCCGCGGCCCCTGACCGGTTGATAGTCCACACTGCAGGCAGGATAGGCATAGTTGGAGCAGCGCCTCTCTAGGCTGCAGTCCATCTCTTCAGATGACAAGGGACAATGGGCAGCTATGTGACCCGGACCATGACATCTCCAGCAGGGCAAGTCTATACCCATAGCCTTTGACACCCACTTAGTGACCCCTTGGGATCTAGGAGTCTCCACAATGAGGGCTCTACAACTCCTCTTTGGGGCTCAGGCTCCTGTGTACCCCAATATGGGAATGCAACACCCCTTGGCTTTCTTAGAGACCTCTCATCCACCTGGTATTGTTCCACTAGGCCTACCAGTTCATCTCCATTCCGGGGATCTCCCTAGGCAACCCAGGTCTGCATCGGCCTAGGAAGGGAGTGAACGAATCTGTCCATGACAACCCACTAGACCATTTGGGCCCTAGTGGAGGATTCCAGCTGAAACCATTTTTGCACAAGATCCAGTAAATCAAACACTTGGGATCTAGGCGGTTTGTCCCCATAATACGCCCAGTGGTGAACCTTTTGTGCTCTGACTGATATATCCACTCCCAAGCGTGCCAAACTTTCAGTTTTTAATTTGGCAAACTCCTGCGCATCCTGTAATGCCAAATCATAATAAGCCTTTTTGGGCAGTTAGATAGGGGGCCAGCACCTCCACCCACTCCTCTGGCGGTTGCTTCTTACACTCTGTTACTCGCTCAAACACAGTCAAAAATGCTTCCACAACATCTCCCGGGGTCATTTTTTGCATCGCTCATCTTCCGGACGTATGTGTCGTCACCTGAACTTGGGGTAGGTGCTGCCATCCTTCCATGAGCCGCCTCTGAGAGCAAGTCAATCTGATGCTTGTGCTGCTGTTGCATATGCTGTATAAGCAGCCTACTGATCTCTTGTTGGCCATCTGTTGCTGCTGTATTGTTGTTGATGCTGTTGTGCTGTTGCTGCTGCACTTGTACCAGATGTTTGAGCAGGTCCTATATTTTGCCTGATGTTGTAGCTGCGTTGTGGCTTGCTTCACCAAGAACATGTAATTCCTCTTGTATCCATCACACGTGTTCGCTGGGAACGCTGCCCGCACTTCTAACACCACCTGTGGTAGATAGGATCAAGCGGATGGACATAGAGGTGGAAACGGAACACTGTATCTTTAAGAATGTCATCGGTTTATTAAGTGCAGCATAAACCAAGCTAGAAAAAGGTAAACATGACCCTCTGGCCAAAACAGCAAAACAAAACAAAGCACAGTCCTTCTCCTAGCGAGGATCAGCCCGCTCAGGGTTAGCAATGTCCACAGTTCAGGTTCTTTAACACAGGCACAAACACTGTCCTGGAGTGTTCCTCTCCAGACACTGAACACAGGTGCCTTTGGAGGCCAGATACTTAAGACCCAGGATGGAGATAAGGTGGACATCCTCCCAACCACTCTATGGATGTCCACATAAAACTCAGCCCATTAAACAAATTAGCTTAACCCCTCACCACACTTAGTGTGCGGGAGTAAAGTCTCTGGGCTTTATCATTGACACCATTAAGCGTAGTGAAACATATCTCTCCTCCAGCACTTTACCAGTGAGTAGGTATTATTGATGGATTGTCAGAAAAGTATAACCCAACTTTAAATACCAGGATCTGAAATATTTATTTGAACACGATGGCTAAGAGGTTTAAGCTAAAATATAAGTGAGAGTCACCCATGGCTATTACTTTAACTCTATTTTTTCAATATTAAAGATGCAAAAAAGAATTTTACAGCAATTTTACGGCATGCAATAATAAATATATTTATTTTTTCCATCGCTTTTATTACAATTCAATTCATTAATAATATAGTAATCTAGGATTTAATAAAATGAACTGTATGACTATATCATTTTCTACATCAAATATTCAATGAAATACATTTGCCCTGACTTATAGGTATTATAAATCATATTAACAAATAATTATTAGAGATTTCATTTAACAAGATTCACACATTTTTAGCTAATGGATTACAATTTTCCTACGACATTTATGGCATCAAAAGCAACATTTGAAAAAGGTCTCCATTAATCTTGAATGGATTTTTGATTTAAATTTACCTCGTAACCAGCGTGAAATTTAATTATGTGTGGTTCCACTATGCATGTGACTTATTGTGGTTTCAAATTGACATGCTATTAGCGTTAATATACTGCAGTTGTATACTTTCCAGATTTCCAGGAACAGTTCCCCATTCTCTGTGTATATTCAGACCCTTAAAATGTCCTACGGCATGGTGAAATTATGGCAGCAGTTTATATTTAGTGTCATATAAATTGTATTAAAGTCTCCGATTATAAAACTAATACACACTGCATTATGATGCTGAAAACTATGTTTAGATGTAAGTGGTAATTGATAGTAAAAGATCATATATTTAATGCTGATAGAGACAGCAATACATACCAGAGACCATTATTGCGTACATAATGAAACCAGCATTACATATGGTTCTCCATACTAATCCTTTCCCGACTAGTAAATACTTCATTTCTGTACTTTGGTTGGGTTTTTCTCTCTCCTTTTTGCAAGAGTCATACCTTTTTTTCTGTGGCATAGCCATATGAGACTTGCTTTTTGTGGGAGAAGTATTAGTTTTGAACAGCGCTGTTCATTTTACCATACAATGAACCGGAAAATAAAAAAAAAATCCAAGTGAGGTGAAGTGATCAAAAAAATTAATTTCACCATTATTTTTTCCGTTTTGTATTTAAGTAATATGTTGTGTAATACAAATGACTTGACAACATGATTTTTCAGATTAGTATGATTACAGCAAAAGCAAGCTTGTGTAGTTTTTTTTATTTAAGTAGTGAAAAATTATTCAGAACTTTGTAAAAAAAAATGTGTCTTGTGTCATTATTTTGCTAAGAACCATAACTTTTTTTTTCATTGATGGATCTGTGTGAGATCTTGTTTTTTTGCAAAGGGTGAACAGACTTTTAAATTGATATTTTTTTGAGGAACATAAGATGTTTTGATCACTTTTTGAGCTTTTTTATGGAGCTCGTAGCAACCCCCAAAAAGTTCCTTTTGCAATATTTACCATACTAGCTAATATTTTTATAATATTTTACAGACCTGTCTTTTACTGACTCAACATTGCCAAATATGTTTATTTTTTAATTATTTGTTTTAAAAGTGAAAAATGGGGATGATTTGAATTTTTATATCTTTTCATTTTTTGCATACTGTTAAAAACTTTTTATTTAGATTTTTTTCCACAGTGGGATGTATGGTGTGTGTGGGATCGGCTCCTAAGCCTACTGAGTTATGTACCAAATTATCACAGTCTCTAAGCAGTTAAGCTTCAAAAGCTTTACTCACAGTTCTGCAGGTAAAGTGTCAAGGGCACTGGCTACAGATGGTGCTGAAGTTCCGATAGCCTGGAAACAATTTGGGTTCCACCTTGCCAGGAGGATTTAGAGGCCTTCCTGCTGCGCTCTCTGTTCCTGGACTCTGCTGCTTATAGCTAAGCTGCGGCCCTCTTCTCTGTGTTGTTTTTCCAAAATGTATAGCAGGCAGAGTGAGCCTATCAAGGGCTCCATCTCTTCTCACTGGTAACCCTGGCTCTTGTGTTACTGCTGTGCTGGCATGTGTCAGTGTGAACAAAGAACTTGCAATTCTCTGTTCTCCAGGTGTGACTGTCGGGCTTGGAGTCCCCAACTGGTCCAAGACTCTGGCGTCCTCTTTTATCAGAGCTTTGCTCTGGGTGAGCTGTAGCATACAGCTTCTTTCCCACGAGCTTCTCTCCACACGTCCTCTGTCGTCCCTGTCTACAGACAGACTCCCCTAACTCCTCCCCAAGCCAGAATATTCCAAGGAAGCTCCCCTAAAATCAGGTGTTAGAGCTTCCCCTTCTGGTCTGGAGTAGGAAAAGTATAGCATGCTGTGTGTTACCTGGCAAGGTGTTTCCTCTTTGTTTCCAAGCAATGCCACTGTGGCAACCGGACTCCTGGGGTGCCACACATCCATATGCCATCTGTATGTAATGCATTTTTAAAGGTAACCTGTCAGCAGGACAGTACTCAGTAACCTACAGACACTGTCAGGTCAACGTCGTTACACTGATTAAAATGGTGCAGTTCCATCAGCGGAAAAATAAAAAAGTTCTATCTATCAGAATAAAGTGATGCAAAAACAATTATTTTTTCTATAAAATAGTTTTATTATATAAAAGCGCCAAAACATAAAAAAAATATAAATGAGGTATAGCTGTAATCGCACTGACCTGAAGAATAAAACTGCCTTATCAATTTTACCACACAGGGAACGGTATAAAACCCTCCCAAAAAAGGAATTAATGAATTGATAGTTTTTGCTCATTCTGTCTCACAAAAATCCTAATAGAAAGCGATCAAAAAATGTCATGTGCCTGAAAATTGTACCAATAAAAACATATTAGCAAAGTAACATAGTTAGCAAGGCCGAAAAAACACATTTGTCCATCCAGTTCAGCCTGTATTCCGTCAGAATAAATCCCTAGATCTACTGTACGTCCTTGTAAAGAACCTAATAACTGTAAGATACAATATAGTTACTCTGGAGGAAGACATCCAGGCCTCTCTGGAACCCTCGACCGAGTTCGCCATCACCACCTCCTCAGGCAAGGAATTCCAGATTCTCACTGCCCTAACAGTAAAGAATCCTCTTCTATGTTGGTGGAAAAACCTTCCCTCCTCCAGACGCAAAGAATGCAACCTTGTGACCGTCACCTTCCTTGGTATAAACAGGTCCTCGGAGAGATATTTGTATTGTCCCTTTATGCACTTATACATGGTAATTAGATCGCCCCTCAGTCATCTTTTTTCTAGACTAAATAATCCTAATTTTGCTAATCTCTCTGAATATTGTAGTTCCCCCATCCGCTTTATTAATTTTGTTGCCTTCTATTGTTCTCGCTCTAGTTCCATTGCATCCTTCCTGAGCACCGATGCCCAAAACTGTACACAGTACTCCATGTGCGGTCCAACCAGGGATTTACACAGAGGCAGTATAATCCTCTCATCATGTGTATCCAGACCTCTTTTAATGCACCCCATGATCCTATTTGCCTTGGCAGCCACTGCATGGCACTGGTTGCTCCAGGTAAGTTTATCATAAACTAGGATCCCCAAGTCCTTCTCCATATCAGATTTACCCAGTAGTTTCCCGTTCAGTGTGAAATGGTGATATTGATTCCTTCTTCCCATGTATATAACCTTACATTTATCATTGTTAAACTGCAAATGCCACCTTTCAGCCCAAGATTCCCACTTATCCAGATCCATTTGTAGCAGAATACTATCTTCTCTTGTATTGACTGCTTTACATAGTTTTGTAAAACGTCGGCTTGTCCTGCAAAAAACAAAGCCTCACATGACTCTGTGGGCCAAAATATGGAAAAATTATAGCACTCAAAATGTGGTAATGCAAAAACTATTTTTTGCAATAAAAAAGCATCTTTTAATGTGTGACAGCTGGCAAACATAAAAATCCGCTATAAGGCCTCTTTCACACGTCCGGATATTTCCAGTACCGTAGATGTCAATGTCCGTGTTTGTAATACACATGCATGTGCCGCATCAGTACCACACTGCCAGGCTCCAGGGAAGAAGTGTTGCAATAAGCGCTGTTCCCCAGCGCTGGGTACTGAACACGGCTCTCATCATACTCCCCTGCTCTGCCAGCGATTGTTGCGGCCAGGGGAGAATGATAAAAGTTAAATTTAAGTGATAAAAGACACAGCAGGTGGCAGCTGATGGGACTATTACTCCCATCAGCCTACCCCTGCTGCTGCTAATAACAGTGACAGCAGGAGCGGCTGATGGAGGTTTTCATCAGCCGCCGCCTGCGCTATAAAAAAATATTTTTGACAACCAGCCTTGCTAAAGCTCACAGCTGGGGGCTGGTATTCTCAGGCTGGTAAGGGGCCATTAATATAGGCCCCCCCAGCCTAAAAATAGCAGCCCACAGATGCCAAGAAAAGGCGCATCTATTAGATGTGCCAATTCTAGCGCTTTGCCTGGCTCTTCCCACTTGCCCTGTAGCCGTGGCAAGTGGAGTAAAATTTGAGGGGTTGATGTCACCTTTCTATCATCAGGTGACAAGCCCACGGGTTAGCAATGGTGAAGCGTCTATAAGACACCTATCCATTACTAATCCTTTTGTTGTATTGTAAATAAATATACAGTCAGAATAAAGTCCTTTAATTGAAAAAAATGACACAGACTCCTTTAATACTCTCAATTAAACCACACTTACAACCTCGCCTATTCCACCGAAACCCTCGATCTCCTGTAATAAAATTAAAATGAAAAAAAGCAACAATATACCATACCTGTCTGTCGTTTTGTCTCACGCCGTAATCCTTGTCTAGGGGATAATTAGTTTTCAACCTGACAGTGCCAAGATGTGACCGTCCATGCTGAGAACCACTGGTGAATGAGCTGCTGGGAACGCAGCGTCAGTAACCGAGGGCGACATCATAGGTTACCTCCAGTCACTGGGATCCGTGTGCCCATACAGTAGTTTTCTTCCACATATGGGGTATCAGCATACTCAGGACAAATTGGACAACAACTCTTTTGGAGTCCAATTTCTCCTGGTACCCTTGGGAAAATTAAAAATTGGGGACTAAAAGATCATTTTTGTTGGAAAAAATATGATTTTTTATTATCACGGCCGGGCATTATAAACTTTAGTGAAATACTTGGTGGTTCAGAGAGCTCACCACACATCTAGATGAGTTCCTTGGGAGGTCTAGTGTAATGTATGTAGTACAGTTCATATAGCGTCTTGTGCTTGGGTGCGATGAAAACACAGGAGTCACAGGTTTGATATAGAAAAGTCCTGTATTACTTCATACAAGTTGGCAGAAATAGTCACACAGTTTGCAGACACAGAAACAGGAGACACAGCAGGCCAGAGTAATCCAAGCTCAGCAATCACTCTCCAATACAGATTCAGGATCTTCTTCTCTGTTACCGTAAGTCCATGCAAACGTGGGTCTTTCAAAGAGCAGGGTTCAGAGTCCACAAGTGCTTCAGAGTTCCTCAGTAGGAATAGCTGGAGTACAAGGTCCAAGGCTTACAGGAGTCAAGTCACAGGTTCACTGCAGGCTAGATTCTGAAGCACTGATTGCTCAGCTGTGGCTGCTTAAGAAGCAAAGGAGAGAATCAGGGCGGGAACATGCAAGCTGGAAACTCCATTTTGACTGAGGGCAAGATAGCTGCAGCAAGACAGAAAGTAAAATGGCTGACGAACAAACAGTTTCAGGAATATATACATAGAACCTTACATTACTCCCCCCTTAAGGACAACCTCCGGATGACCTCAGACCAGGCTTGTGTGGGTACCTCTGATGAAACTGACGGAGCAAGCGAGGAGCATTAACGTTATTGACCGGTTCCCATGAGTTGTCCTCCACTGGGTAGCCCTGCCATTTAATCAGATATTGTAACTGATTTCTATACAACCTGGAATCTAAAATCCTTTCCACCACAAATTCTTCCTGACCATCGACTAGCACTGGGTCAGGGCAAGGAGAGGAACGTCCAGGAAACGTATTGGGTGTCGCAGCCTTTAGTAGGGATACATGAAAGACAGGGTGGATTCTCATAGTTCTGGGCAGTTGAAGACGACAAGCAACGGCACTTATAATTTTACTGATTTTATAGGGTCCAATGTACTTATGTCCCAACTTAGACGATGGAATCCTTAACTTAAGATTTCTGGTTGACAGCCAGACCAAGTCTCCTACCTTGAAAGCTGGTGCAGGTTTACGAAATTTATCTGCTGCTTTCTTGTACCTTTCCTGAGCTGATTCCAGATTCTCCTTTAGAAGATCCATATTCTTCTGTAAAGACGTGATTCTTTCAGCCACTGCTGGTAAAGGCGTTTCTATGGGAAATCGAGGAAGAATGTTAGGATGATAACCTAGATTAGAGTAAAAAGGAGACTGTTTAGTGGAGGCACTCTGAGAGTTGTTATACGAGAACTCAGCTAATGGAAGTAGATCCACCCAATCATCCTGTAGGTGGCAGATAAAGCAGCGGAGATACTGCTCCAGGGTTTGATTGGTTCGTTCGGTCTGTCCATTAGTCTGGGGATGAAAAGCAGAAGAAAGGTTTACTTTAATGTCCAATGCTGCACAGAAATTTTGCCAAAACCTAGAAGTGAATTGCACCCCTCGATCCGAAATAACCTCATCCGGTACTCCATGTAAGCGAAACACATCTTTAATCATCAAATCTGATGTCTGTTTTGCAGTGGGTAAGCCGACACAAGGGATAAAATGAGCTGCCTTTGTTAGACGGTCAACCACCACTAGAATGGTGTTCTTCCCCTGAGAGGTTGGTAACTCCACAATGAAGTCCATAGAAATGGATCCCCACGGGAGGGACGGGTGGGAAGAGGCTGTAACAGACCAGTTGGTGAGGAGCGAGGTGTTTTGCATCTTGCACAGACCTCACATGAAGTGACATAATTCAAAACATCCTTCCTGCAAGTGGGCCACCAAAAGAAACGAGAAAGAAATTCCTGTGTCTTTAGAATTCCTCTATGCCCAGCTATCTTGGAATCGTGAATGAGTTGCAATACTCTTAATCTGACTGTTTCAGGAATATACAGACGTTGTCCCTGAATCCACACACCATTTTTAAAGACAAGACTTACGTCCCTTGGGGGTTGTGCCAAAAAGGAATCCGCATGGTATGCTTCCTTGATGTCCTTAAGTAGGTCTTGATTATGAATTACTCCTAGGAATCTAGAGTCAGGAAGAATAGTCTTAGGAGGAGTAATTGGACGTGTCTCTGCTGAGTAAATCCTAGAGAGTGCATCAGCCTTTCCATTGCGCGATCCTGGTCTATAAGAGATGATAAAATTAAATTGGTTTAAGAAAAGATTCCAGCGAGCCTGGCGAGGAGTCAGGCACTTAGCCGACCTGATAAACTCAAGGTTACGATGGTCTGTCAGGACGACTATTTGCTGTGCAGCTCCCTGAAGAAGGTGTCTCCATTCTTTGAAGGCGGCAATAATGGCCAACAACTCTCTATTGCCCACATCGTAGTTCCTCTCAGCCGAAGACAACTGCTGGGAAAAGAAGGCACAAGGATGCAAGACATTCTTCTCACCTGTTCTCTGAGAGAGTATAGCTCCAACGGCACAGTCTGAAGCATCCACCTCTATTATGAAGGCAAGCTCGGGGTTGGGATGTACTAGGATAGGTGCAGTGGTAAATTTATCTTTTAGACGGGAAAATGCTTCCTGGGCTTGGGGAGTCCAGGAAAACCTAGACTCTTTCCGGGTAAGTTGAGTGATAGGTGACACTACCTCAGAGAAATTTCTAATGAAACGTCTATAGAAGTTGGCAAACCCGATGAAGCGCTGTACCTCCTTCACATTTCTAGGACTTGGCCAATCCTTGATGGCTTGGGTTTTGCTTCCATCCATACTAATTCCTTGTGTAGACAGTACATACCCCAGAAATTGAATTTCGGTCCTATGGAATTCACACTTTTCAAGTTTGATGTAAAGATGATTTTGTCTTAGACGTTCCAAGACCATTCTCACATGTCCATGATGTTCCTCTGTGGAGTTAGAAAAAATTAGAATATCATCCAAATAAATTACCACGAATGTATCTAGGAGATCCTGAAGATGTCATTCACCAAGTGTTGGAAAGTGGCTGGGGCGGTACTCAGACCAAAAGGCATAACTAGATATTCAAAGTGTCCATAGCGTGACCTGAATGCAGTCTTCCATTCATCCCCAGGTCTAATACGGACTAAGTTATAGGCCCCACGAAGATATAGTTTAGAAAAAATTTTGGCATGTCGCACTCTCTCCAATAACTCAGGGATTAAAGGCAATGGATAACGGTTTCTAATAGTAACCTTATTGAGTTCCCTATAGTCTACGCATGGTCTCAGAGATCCATCTTTCTTCTTTACAAAGAAGATGGGTGCACCTGCAGGAGATGAAGAGGGGCGTATGAAGCCCTTGGCTAGATTTTCATCTATGTAATCCTTTAAAGCCTTTAGCTCGGGCCCCGCCAGGGGGTAGATCTTACCAAAAGGTATCTCTGCTCCAGGCAATAATTCAATTGGACAATCATATGGACGGTGAGGAGGAAGCTGGTCAGCGTTCTTCTTGTCACATAAATCCACATAGTCCTGGTATACAGCTGGTAGTTCAGGGACTGACATGATTCCTTTAGGAACAGAGCAAGCTGAAACTTTTGGACTCATCTGTTTCTCTGGAAAGTGTAATTCCTTGGTCTCCCAGTTAATGGTAGGATTCTGAGCCTGCAGCCATGGTAGCCCTAGAATAATGGGAAAGTGGGGAGAAGAGATAAGCATAAAGGACAGTTTCTCTTGATGATCTTTACCCATAAGAACCCTCAAAGGCTCTGTTTCCTGATCCACTGGTCCAGAGGTCAGCAGGGAGCCATCCACAGTTTCCATCTGTACTGGAGTAGCCTTCTTCACTGAACGTATTCCCTGTTTCAGAGCAAAGGAGACATCCATAAAATTTCCACTTGCCCCTGAGTCGATCATAGCAGAGCTAGACACCCAAGCTGAGTCAACCCAGAGTTTGATGGAAAGAAAGCAATGAGAATTGTTTTTCTTACAACTCAGCTGGGACACCGCTGAGGAAACTTGAAAAATGGCAGCGTTTACACAGTCAACGTCCTCAGAGGTAACGGAGTTTAAGTCCGAGAAATCAAGATCTGATGCTGCAGATCTCTCTGGAGCCTGAGGCTCGGACCTGACAGATCCCCTCTCGCAACACTCACAATGAATGAGTGCTGCAGTAGTCTTACGAGAACGGCTGGGGCAGTTTATAATGAAGTGCCCTGACTTACCACAATAGAAACATAGATTCTCCTTAAAACGATGTTCCTTGCGTGCATCACTAACCCGTCGTTGTAAAGAGTCTACCTGCATGGGTTCAGGTTCAGGTTCCCATGTAATCCTACTCAAAGGTTCCTTAGCTGGAGAGGAAGGTAGGAAAAGGTTAGTACGATTGCTTTCGAACCATCTCTCTTGCCTGCGTTCAGTCAGACGAGTATCAATACGGATGCAGTAGTTAATAAAGTCACCTAACGCAGTGGGAGGGTCGGCACGAGCAAGTTCATCCTTAATCAGTGGAGATAACCCCTTTCGAAAAATAGATTTTTTGGCGGAACTGTCCCAGGTGGTATCAAGGGCCCATCTCCTGAAATCCAAGGCATATTCAGCTACCGAGTGCTTACCTTGGCGCAAAGCTAACATGGCTGCTTCAGCTGTTGCACCTCGATTGGGGTCATCAAACACCTGCCCCATGGCTGAAATAAAATCATCAAGGTGATTCAAACAATCATCCTCAGTCTCAATCAGAGGGTTTGCCCACATTAAAGCCTTGTTGGTAAGCAACATAATTATAGTAAGCACCTTAGATCGTTCAGTGGGAAATTGTGAAGCATGTGCAGAAAAAAAAAGATTGCATTGATTAATAAATCCCCTGAATTTCTCACGTTCACCGCCAAAACGAAAAGGGGGCAACTTGGGAATCCCAGCACTCGGGGCTACGGCAGGAGCCTGGACTCGCCCCTCTAGAACCTCAATCCTGGCTCGCAAATCCTGGGTAGTCTGTCCAACCACTTGCAAATTGTGATTATTGAGGTCCTGTAGATTTGTAAAACGGGTCTTTATATTCTGCAAATCTGCAAGGATATTATCAGTCACTCCGCAAAGTTCCTTTATGCGGGCCTCCATTTTCCAGATCTTTTAAGACAGGATTACTGGAATGGTTGTGAGAAGTCACAACCACTATCATCACAGAAAGTTTCAACCAGACATCTGATATCCAGAGTTACAGCAGACAAAAAAGAGAAAAGAAAGGAAAAAGAAAAAAAAAAACAATAGTGTTTACCTGTGGTAACACTGCAAAAAGAAAAAACTTAAGGGAATTGCTCACCTGGAATGGTTGTGAGAAGTCACAACCACTGTCATCACAGAAAGTACAACCGGACATCTGATATCCACAGTACAGCAGACACAGCCTTCCAGACCCAGCAGACACTAACGTTTTGGCTTCAGAATCTTGTAATGTATGTAGTACAGTTCATATAGCGTCTTGTGCTTGGGTGCGATGAAAACACAGGAGTCACAGGTTTGATATAGAAAAGTCCTGTATTACTTCATACAAGTTGGCAGAAATAGTCACACAGTTTGCAGACACAGAAACAGGAGACACAGCAGGCCAGAGTAATCCAAGCTCAGCAATCACTCTCCAATACAGATTCAGGATCTTCTTCTCTGTTACCGTAAGTCCATGCAAACGTGGGTCTTTCAAAGAGCAGGGTTCAGAGTCCACAAGTGCTTCAGAGTTCCTCAGTAGGAATAGCTGGAGTACAAGGTCCAAGGCTTACAGGAGTCAAGTCACAGGTTCACTGCAGGCTAGATTCTGAAGCACTGATTGCTCAGCTGTGGCTGCTTAAGAAGCAAAGGAGAGAATCAGGGCGGGAACATGCAAGCTGGAAACTCCATTTTGACTGAGGGCAAGATAGCTGCAGCAAGACAGAAAGTAAAATGGCTGACGAACAAACTGAGTTTCAGGAATATATACATAGAACCTTACATCTAGTTTCCAAAATGGTGTCACTTGTTGGGGGTTTCCACTGTTTAGGTTCATCAGGGGCTCTCCAAACGTGACATGGGTCCGTTCTCAATTCCAGCCAATTTTGTGTTGAAAAAGTCAAATGGCCCTCCTTCCCTTATGAGCTCTGCCATGCGCCAAAACAGTGGTTTACCCCCATACAGGGCCGCCATCAGGGCATGACAACCCTTACATCGTTATGGGGCCTGGTGATTAGGGGGGCCCGCCGCCCGAGCATACCGGTCCGCGCTTGGGCCCGGGGGCCCCCAAAATTTTGAGGCTCCCCTTGCTCCCCAAGGGGCCCCCAGCTAGCGGCACATCACGCAGCCGCTATGGGGGCCCCTGTAAGGTAGGGGGGCCCGTCCTGCCCCAGCGCCGACTCCCCTCGCCGCTGCTTTGAACTATACCGGCGTCTGCCGGTACAGTTCAAGCAATGATGGAGGAGAGAGCGTCAGCTGACGCTCCCTCTCCCATCATTCCCCGCTCTGTCTCTGACACAACGCGTGCGTGATGACATCATCGGGCACTCACTGTGTGCCGGGCAGAGTAGGAGACAGGAGCCGGGAGCAGCACGGGCACGAGGAGAAGGTGAGGAGTGTTTTTTTTTTTTTTTTAAATCTGTCAGTGCGTACTGAACTGTGGCTGTGGGGCCATTCCTGGGGGTGGTGGGGAGAGATGAGGGCTGTACTATGTGGGCCCTGCTGTATACTATGCGGGCCCTGCTATATACTATGCGGGCCCTGCTCTATACTATGTGGCCCACCCTGCTGTATACTATGTGGGCCCTGCTATATACTAAGTGGGCCCTGCTATATACTATGTGGGCCCTGCTATATACTATGTGGGCCGTGCAATATACTATGTGGGTCCTGCTGTATACTATGTGGGCCCTGCTGTATACTATGTGGGCCCCACTATATACTATGTGGGCCCTGCTATATAATATGTGGCCCTTGCGCTCTACTATGTGGGCCCTGCTATATATTATGTGGGCCCTGCTATATACTATTTGGCCCCTGCTCTATACTATGTGGGCCCTGCTATATACTATGTGGGCCCTGCTATATACTATGTGGGCCGTGCATAACTATTGGCCGACTATATACTATGTGGGCTGCGCTATATACTATGTGGGCCCTGCTATATACTATGTGGGCCTGCTGTATATATGTGGGCCCTGCTTTATATATGTGGGCCCTGCTATATACTATTTGGGCCCTGCTCTATACTATGTGGGCCTGCTGATATACTATGTGGGCCCTGCTATACTATGTGGGCCGCACTATTACTATGTGGGCCGCTCTATATAATATGTGGGCCTGCTATATACTATGTGGGCCTGCTGTATATTATGTGGGTCCTGCTTATACTATGTGGGCCGCTTATATTATGTGGGCCTGCTGTATACTATGTGGGTCCTGTGTATATTATGTGGGCCGCGCTGTATACTATGTTGGCCTGCTGTTACTATGTGGGCCCTGCTCTATACTATGTGGGCTGTGCTATATACTATGTGGGCCGTGCTGTATACTATGTGGGCCTGCTATATACTATGTGGGCCCTGTTATATACTATGTGGGCCTGCTGTATACTATGTGGGCCTGCTGTATACTATGTGGGCCCTGCTATATACTATGTTGGCCTGCTATACACTATGTGGGCCCTGCTATATACTATGTGGGCCCTACTATATATATGTGGCCGTGCTATATACTATGTGGGCCCTGCTATATGCTATGTGGGCCGTGCTATATACTATGTGGGCCCTCTATATATTATGTGGGCCCGCTATATGCTATGTGGGCCCTGCTGTATACTATGTGGGCCCTTATATACTATGTGGCCCTGCTATATACTATGTGGGCCCTGCTATATACTATGTGGGCCCTGCTATATACTATGTGGGCCGATATATGCTATGTGGGCCCTGCTATATATTATGTGGGCCACGCTATATACTATGTGGGCTCTGCTGTATATATGTGGGTCCTGCTGTATACTATGTGGACCGCGCTATATACTATGTGGGCCCTGCTATATACTATGTGGGCCCTGCTGTATACTATGTGGTCGCGTAACTATCGGCACTTATACTATGTGGGCCCTACTATGTACTATGTGGGCCCTGCTATATACTATGTGGCCCTGTCTAGATCTATGTAGGCCCTGCTATATACTATGTGGGCCCTGCTATATACTATGTGGGCCCTGCTATTTACTATGTGGGCCTTGCTATATACTATGTGGGCCCTGCTATATACTATATGGGCCTGCTATATACTTTGTGGCCCACGCAATATACTATGTGGGCCCTGCTATATACTATATGGGCCCTGCTTTATACTATGTGGGCCCTGCTGTATACTATGTGGGTCCTGCTGTATACTATGTGGGCCGCGCTATATACTATGTGGGCCCTGCTATATACTATGTGGGCCCTGCTGTATACTATGTGGGTCCTGCTGTATACTATGTGGGCCACGCTATATACTATGTGGGCCCTGCTATATACTATGTGGGCCATGCTATATACTATGTGGGCCCGGCTATATACTATGTGGGTCATGCTATATACTATGTGTGCCGTGCTATACACTATGCAGGCCACGCTATACACTATGTGGGCTGTGTTATATAGTATTGGGGGATATATTATATTTTATAGGGTGGCTGTGTTATATACTATGTGGCTGTGTTATATACTTTGTGGCTGTGTTATATACTTTGGGGGGCTACGTTATATTCCTTTGAGGAGGTGGGCTGTATGATATTCTATTCGGGGATACATTATATTCTATGGGGGGCTGTATTATATTTATTATATTCTATGAGGGGTGATTGCATCATACTCTATGAGGGGGCTACATTATACTGTATGAGGTGGCTACATTGTATTTTATGGGGGCTGCATTATATTCTATGGGGGACTAGATTATATTGTATGGGGGCTTCATTATACTTTGAGGGGGCTACATTATATTCTATGGGGGCTGCATTATACTATATGAGGAGGGCTACATTGTATTTTATGGAGGGGCGACATTATACTATATAAGGGGACTCAATTATATTCTATGGGGGGTTTACATTATACTCTGTGGGGTGGTTGCATTATTCTCTGTGGGGTGGTTGCATTATACTCTGTGGGGTGGTTGCATTATGCTCTATAGGGTGACTGCATTATACTATATGTGGGCTGCATTATACTGAATAGAGGACTATGGGGAATACATTATACCATATGAAGAACTATGGGGTGCATTATACTATGGGAAGTGAATAGTACTACATGGATGACTATGGCTGTGCATTATACTATATGGATGACTGAGTGTATTTTAATATATGGAGGGCTATTAGGAGTGTATTATACTATATGGAGGACTAAGGATGCATTATATTATATGGAGAACTATGGGGTGTGCACTTTACAATATGGAGGACTGTGGTGCACATTATAATATATGGAGGACTATGGGGTGTATTATACTAAACAAGCAAAATGCTGCATATTCATCGAGTGATTGGTGTTAATGTGTCATTGGTGAGGGCATGGTGCAAAAGTGAAGTTTTTCAATGAAAGTGCAGAGGGATTTTGGAAGGTTTGCGTGGTGGAGGAGGAGCTAGGGTGGATACGGAACTGGGAGGTGTAGCCTTGGCGGATTCTCAAGGGTGGCCCCATAAATTTTGCTAGTATGGGGCCCCGAAATTCCTAGTGGCAGCCTTGCCCCCACATATGGGGTATCACCATACTCAAGACAAATTGCACAATAACTTTTGTGTTCCAATTTCTCCTGATACCCTTGATAAAATAAAAAATTGGGGGTGAAAAGATCATTATTCTGGAAAAAATATTTTCTTATTTTATGCCTCTACGTTATAAACTTCTGTGAAGCCCTTGGGGGTTCAAAGTGCTCACCACACATCTAGATAAGTTCCTTGGAGGTCTAGTTTCCAAAATGGTGTCACTTGTGTGGGGTTTCCACTGTTTAGGCACATCATGGGCTCTCCAAACACGACATGGAGTCAGATCTCAATTCCAGCCAATTCAGCGTTGAAAAAGTCAAACGGTGCTCCTTCACTTCCGAGCTCTGCAATGCGCCCAAACAGTGGTTTACGCCCACATATCGGGAATCAGCGTACTCATTACAAATTGGACAACAAGTTCTGGCATCCAATTTCTCCTGTTTCCCTTGGAAAAATAAAAAATTGGCGGTGAAAAGATGATTTTTCTGGAAAAAGTATGATTTTTTAATTTTACGGCTCTACGTTATAAACTTCTATGAAGCCCTTGGGGGTTCAAAGTGCTCACCACACATCTAGATAAACTCCTTGGGGGGTCTAGTTTCCAAAATGGTATCACTTGTGGGGAGTTTCCACTGTTTAGGCACATCAGGGGCTCTCCAAACGTGACATGGCATCCGATCTCAATTCCAGCCAATTTTAAGTTGAAAAGTTAAACGGCGCTCCTTCTCTTCCGAGTTCTACCATGCACCCAAACAGTGGCTTACCTGCACATATGGGGTATAAGCTTTCTCAAGACATATTGCACAATAACTTTTGTGGTCCAATTTCTCCTGATACCCTTGGTAAAATAAAAAAAAGTTTGGATCTGAATTAAATTTTTTGTGAAAAAAATTTAAATGCTCATTTTATTTAAACATGCCAAAAATTCCTGTGAAGCACCAGAAGGGTTAATAAACTTCTTGAATGTAGTTTTGAGTACCTTGAGGGGTGCAATTTTTAGAATGGTGTCAAGTTTGGGTATTTTCTATTATATAGACCCCTCAAAGTGACCTCAAATGTGATGTAGTCCCTAAAAAAAATGGTGTTTTAAAAGTGAGAAATTGCTGTTTAACTTTTAACCTGTTGTGAATGGACTTGAAATGAGTTCTGAGCAGAGGCTCCCTCTGGTGGTTACAAGCGGTACTGGACTGTCCAGTGAAGATTGTGAGGAGTGGGAATCAGGTGTTACTGACTGGTCTTATATGAGGGAGTTGCCTTCCCATCAGGGTTGCCGGTGATCAATTGTTCTGGTCTCAATCCTTGAGTCCTGTTTCCTTTGTAGCCTGCTGTGTCGTGTCTGCATCTCCTGCTAACAGATAAGACATTTTCTTCTTTTTGTTTTTGTGCTTGTTTTTTGCATTTTGTCCTGCACTTCTGTGGGGGCCTTCAGGGTCCCCTCCGGGGGCTTTTGCCCTCTCAGTTTAGTTCAGCCACTGATGTTTGTACTTTTGCTTTTTCCAGTTTTTTCAGTGGCTGCTGTTTTGATTTTGTTACACCAGAGAACTAATTTAGGTGGTAGAGGTCGTGTGATCTCAGGTGATTTTGAAATTAGTAGAGTTGGTGCTTTTCAGGGTTTTTTGGGATTGCAGTAAGTGCCCTTCCTATCCTTTTCTATTTAGGTAGTTTGGGCCCCAACGTTTGCTCATACTATTTTCTGTCTGTGTCAGTATTTCATCTTGTCTAACCGCCATTACATGTTTGGGGGCTTTCTATGTTCTTTGGGGATCTGCTCCGGGGCAGATAGCTTTCCTCTTTCTATCTTTAGGTGTAGTTAGTTTCTCAGGCTGTGACGAGGCGTCTAGGACCAACGTAGGAACGCTCCACGGCTGCCTCTAGTTGTGGTGGTTAGTCAGGGTACTGCAATCTCATAGATTCCAACTTCTCTGGTGTATTGCCTTTTTTACCTGCACTCCTCAGCTACCGAAACATAACAGTATCACCGGCCTAAAAATTGAAAATTGTATGGTACTCACAGAAGGGAAAAAATATTGTGAAAGAAAAAAGGTTGTCAGAGTTGTCAGAGATATTTTTCTGTTTGTTGCATTTTTTTCCCTCTGTATCTCTGGGTGCTGGGGAGGATTTTTTTTTCTCTCAATGGAGTTTGCACAGTTGTCTGGCCGTGTGGATCAGCTTGCCACTGAGGTTCGGAGTATTGCTGCCTATCTTGCTAGGTTGCCTGTTGTGGAACCTAGGATTCCCATGCCAGATTTGTTTTTAGGGGATCGAGCTAAGTTTCAGAATTTCAAAAATAATTGTAAATTGTTTTTTGCCTTAAAATCTAAGTCCTCAGGGAACGCAGCGCAGCAGGTTCAAATTGTCATCTCTCTCCTGCGCGGCGATCCTCAGGATTGGGCTTTTTCCCTGACACCTGGGGATCCTGTTTTGAGTGATGTTGATGCATTTTTTCAGGCTTTAGGGTTATTGTACGATGAGCCTAATGTCACTGATCAAGCTGAAAAAGCCTTGTTGGCATTAAATCAGGGGCTTGATGACGCTGAGCTATACTGTCAGAGATTCCATAGGTGGGCAGTCCTGACCAAGTGGAATGACGACGCTTTGGCGGCCCTTTTTCGGAAGGGTCTGTCAGATAATGTAAAGGATGTTATGGTGGGATTCTCTGTCCCCTCTGGTCTCAATGATTCTATGTCATTAGCGATTCAAATTGACAAACGTTTGCGTGAGCGGAGAAGTATGCGTGGAATGGTGTTGCCTTGTGAACCTGCTTCTGAACCCATGCAGTGTGATAGAGTGGTGTCTGGGGCACAGCGTCATGAGTTTCGAAAGCGCAATGGGTTATGTTTCTACTGTGGTGATGCCTCTCGTGCTATTTCAGTCTGCCCTAAGCGGGGAAGACGATTTGCACGCTCAGTTGTCTTGGGTAGTGTTCAGACTAAGTTTTTATTAACTGTCACTCTGATATGCTCTCTGTCCTCATTTTCTGCTCAGGCTTTCGTTGATTCTGGAGCAGCTATTAACCTGATGGATTATGATTTTGCTAAACGTTGTGGGTTTCCCTTGATACCCCTATGGAAGTCTATTCCGCTACTGGGGATCGATTCTACCCCTTTGGCTGAGAATAAACCTCAGTTCTCTACTCAGGTGATAATGAGGGTTGAACCTGATCATCAGGAGTGCTGTAAATTTTTGGTTCTGTATAATCTGCATGATATTATCGTACTGGGCTTCCCTTGGTTGCAGTCTCATAATCCTGTTTTGGATTGGAAATCTGAGTCTGTAACCAGTTGGGGCTGCCAATGTGTTAATACCAACACTCCTGTTTTTTCTGTCTCCCCCCAGGCTCAGGATGTTCCTGACTTTTTGATTGATTTTTCTGATGTGTTTAGCGAAAGTAAATCTGCATCCTTGCCTCCCCATAGGAGCTATGACTGCGCTATTGAATTAGTGCCTGGTAGTAAATTCCCTAAAGGTCGCCTTTTTAACTTGTCTGTACCTGAACATGACGCTATGCGGTCTTATATCAAGGAATCATTGGAGAAGGGTCATATCAGACCATCCTCTTCACCCTTAGGTGCCGGTTTTTTCTTTGTGGCCAAAAAGGATGGTTCATTAAGGCCGTGTATTGATTATCGTCTTTTGAACAATATTACTGTAAAATATCAATACCCGTTACCTTTGATTTCTGAACTGTTTTCCAGGGTGAAAAACGCTACTTGGTTTACCAAGCTTGACCTCAGGGGGGCATATAACCTTATTCGCATTAAGCACGGGGATGAATGGAAGACGGCATTCAATACCCCTGAGGGGCATTTTGAGTACCTTGTGATGCCCTTTGGGCTCACTAATGCTCCTTCTGTCTTCCAGTCCTTCATGAATGACATTTTCAGGGATTTTGTGGATAAATTTCTGATTGTTTATTTGGATGATATCTTGATTTTTTCTAATGACTGGGACTCTCATGTGAAACATGTTCGAACTGTATTCCAGATTTTGAGAGAGAATGCTCTGTATGTGAAGGGATCAAAGTGTCTTTTTGGCGTACAGAGGATCTCATTTCTGGGATTCATTTTGTCCCCATCTGTTATTGAAATGGACCCGGTCAAGGTTCAGGCCATCTGTGATTGGGTCCAACCTACTTCATTAAAGGCTCTTCAAGATTTTTGGGTTTTGCCAATTTTTATCGTAAATTTATTGGTAATTTCTCGGTTATTGTTAAACCATTGACTGATTTGACCAGAAAGGGTTCTGATGTGGTGAATTGGCCTCCTGAGGCAGTCTCTGCATTTCAGGAACTTAAGCAGAGATTCACTTCTGCTCCTGTTCTACGGCAGCCTGATGTTTCTCTGCCATTTCAGGTGGAGGTTGATGCCTCTGAAATTGGGGCAGGTGCCGTTTTGTCCCAAAAAGATCCAGAGACCTCTAAAAGTAACCCTTGTGCCTTTTTCTCTCGAAAATTTTCTCCTACTGAACGTAATTATGACGTGGGTAATCGGGAGTTACTGGCCATGAAGTGGGCTTTTGAAGAGTGGAGACATTGGCTGGAGGGAGCCAAACATCAGGTGGTGGTCCTTACGGACCATAAGAATCTGGTTTATCTGGAATCTGCCAAGCGACTCAATCCTAGACAGGCCAGGTGGGCCTTGTTTTTCACACGTTTTAATTTTGTGGTTTCCTTTCTTCCTGGCACCAAGAATGTTAAGGCGGATGCCCTCTTGAGGAGTTTCCTTGCGGACTCTCCTGAGTTATCTGATCCTTCTGTTATTTTGAAAGAGGGTGTAGTTCTTTCCGCCATCTCACCCAATTTGAGACTTGCTCTGGAGGGGTGTCAGGAGGATAGGCCCGAGCGCTGCCCTGTTGGAAAATTGTTTGTCCCGGACCAGTGGAAAAAGAGTGTGATGTCTGAGATTCATTGTTCCGCGTTGGCTGGGCATCCCGGAATTTTTGGTACCAGAGACTTGGTTAGTCGGTCCTTTTGGTGGCCTACCTTGTCTCGTGATGTCAGGGAATTTGTGCAGTCCTGCGGGACTTGCTCTCGCTCCAAGCCTTGCTCTCGCTCTAGTGGTTTGTTGATGCCATTGCCTGTGCCCAAGAGACCATGGACCCATATCTCTATGGATTTCATTTCCGACCTCCCTGTTTCTCAGAGAATGACCGTCATCTGGGTGATTTGTGATAGGTTTTCCAAGATGATACATCTTGTGCCATTACCTAAGTTGCCTTCCTCCTCTGAATTGGTGCCTTTGTTCCTTCAGCACGTGGTTCGTTACACGGCATTCCTGAGAACATTGTGTCTGACAGAGGAGTCCAGTTTGTTTCCAGATTTTGGAGGACCTTTTGTTCTAAACTTGGTGTTCAATTGTCTTTCTCCTCGGCGTTTCATCCTCAGACCAATGGTCAAACTGAGAGAAAAAAACAGACATTGGAGACTTATCTAAGATGCTTTGTGTCTGCTGATCAGGATGACTGGGTCTCTTTTTTGCCTTTGGCTGAGTTTGCTCTTAATAATAGGGCTAGCTCTGCCACTTTGATGTCTCCATTTTTCTGTAATTCTGGGTTTCACCCTCGATTTTCTTCGGGACAGACGGAGGCTTCTGTCTGTCCAGGTGTTGACTCTGTTGTGGAGCGTATGCAACAGATTTGGGACCAGGTAGTGGAGAGGTTGTCCCTCTCTCAGGAGAGGGCCCAGCGGTTTGCTAACCGGCATAGGACTGATGGTCCTCGGTTTAAAGTGGGGGACTTGGTCTGGTTGTCCTCAAGAAATATTCCTATGAGAGTGGCATCTCCTAAATTTAAGCCTAGGTTCATTGGACCTTATAAGATCATGGAGATTCTTAATCCTGTTTCTTTTCGTTTGCTTCTTCCAGGGACATTTAAGATCCATAACGTGTTCCACAAGTCCTTGTTGAAGAGGTTTGTTGAGCCAGTGGTTCCTACTGCTTTGCCTCCTGACCCTGTTCTGGTTGAGGGCAATATGGAGTTTGTGGTTGAGAAAATATTGAATTCTCGTTTTTCTAGACGGAAACTCCAGTATTTGGTTAAGTGGAGAGGTTATGGTCAGGAAGACAATTCTTGGGTGTTTGCTTCGGACATCCATGCTAGGAGACTCATCCGTGCGTATCATAGAACTCATCCTGACCGACCTGGTTGCTCAAGTGAGGGTTTGGTGACCCCTCCTCAAGGGGGGGTACTGTTGTGAATGGACTTGAAATGAGTTCTGAGCAGAGGCTCCCTCTGGTGGTTACAAGCGGTACTGGACTGTCCAGTGAAGATTGTGAGGAGTGGGAATCAGGTGTTACTGACTGGTCTTATATAAGGGAGTCGCCTTACCATCAGGGTTGCCGGTGATCAATTGTTCTGGTCTCAATCCTTGAGTCCTGTTTCCTTTGTAGCCTGCTGTGTCATGTCTGCATCTCCTGCTAACAGATAAGACATTTTCTTCTTTTTGTTTTTGTGCTTGTTTTTTGCATTTTGTCCTGCACTTCTGTGGGGGCCTTCAGGGTCCCCTCCGGGGGCTTTTGCCCTCTCAGTTTAGTTCAGCCACTGATGTTTGTACTTTTGCTTTTTCCAGTTTTTCCAGTGGCTGCTGTTTTGATTTTGTTACACCAGAGAACTAATTTAGGTGGTAGAGGTCGTGTGATCTCAGGTGATTTTGAAATTAGTAGAGTTGGTGCTTTTCAGGGTTTTTTGGGATTGCAGTAAGTGCCCTTCCTATCCTTTTCTATTTAGGTAGTTTGGGCCCCAACGTTTGCTCATACTATTTTCTGTCTGTGTCAGTATTTCATCTTGTCTAACCGCCATTACATGTTTGGGGGCTTTCTATGTTCTTTGGGGATCTGCTCCGGGGCAGATAGCTTTCCTCTTTCTATCTTTAGGTGTAGTTAGTTTCTCAGGCTGTGACGAGGCGTCTAGGACCAACGTAGGAACGCTCCACGGCTGCCTCTAGTTGTGGTGGTTAGTCAGGGTACTGCAATCTCATAGATTCCAACTGCTCTGGTGTATTGCCTTTTTTACCTGCACTCCTCAGCTACCGAAACATAACATTAACCCTTATAACTTCCTAACAAAAAAAATTTTGGTTCCAAATTGTGTAAAGTAGACATGTGGGAAATGTTACTTATTAAGTATTTTGTGTGACGTATATCTGTGATTTAAGGGCATGAAAATTCAAAGTTGGAAAATTGCAAAATTTTTCACATTTTTGCCAAATTTCCATCTTTTTCACAAATGAAATCAAGCCTTTATGACTATCATGAAGCACAATATGTCACGAGAAAACAGTGTCAGAATCACTGGGATCCATGGAAGCGTTTCAGAGTTATTACCTCATAAAGAGACAGTGGTCAGAATTGTTAAAATTGGCCAGGTCATTACCATGCAAACCACCCTTGGGGGTTAAGGGGTTAAATAAGGGCCATCTGATTCACACTTGTTTCTTCACAGAATGATTGACCTCACTAATTGAACTCCACACTGCTATTATTTTGAACATCCCCGGCCCTTTCAAATAATCATTCTAAAGGTACTGCCACACTAAACAATCCCGCTAGCGATCACGATAACGACGCATACTAATGCGATCGCTAGCGGGATTGTTTCTATATCGCTAAGTGCGGCCACATTTAGCGATATAGTTAACGACGCTATCGCCGTTAGCGATCTTCTTAACGACTTTAGCGGTACAAAAGTACCGCTAAATCGCTAAGAAAAGGTGCCACACTAGCGATATATACTTACCCAGCGGGAGCGCCGACGAGAAAATAGGTCCGGAACGATTCCAGCGACAAGCGAGATCACAGCAGGAAGCTCGTCGCTGGCAGCTGCCGCACTGAACAACATCGCTAACGGGATCGCTAAATAGTGACGTTTTTTAGCGATCCCGTTAGCGATATTGTTCAGTGTGGCATACCCTTTATACAAAGACTCAAAAACCTGCAGATCATGAATGCGGATTCTGATGGTTTTCTTAGAATCTACTGCATCAACTGGTAAATTGTTTGACATGTGGTAATATAATTTTTACCAAAAACGGTGATTCATCTGGTTAGTCATATTGGACTGCTATTATTTTGAACACTACTGTATGTTTCCATACAAGAATAGAATGGTAAATAGGTGTATTAAGGAGGGGTGATTAAGCTCATGGCTTTAAATTACGAGCAACGCACAGTCTGCTTCTCTTTGTCTTTGAAATTTGTGAAGCATTTACTGTATATGCAGTAGATCAAAATTTACATAGAGCCATGAGACATTTCTGTGCTGTTGTATACCATGGAAAACTAAACTATGTTCTACATCTACACATCAGAGAAATAATGAAAATGATCATGCCGCTGAATATACCAGTGGTACGGCAAGTGACTGTTTATGCCACTGATTGGCTGCAGAAGTGACTGCAGGAATATTCTTTTAGAGAGAAAATGGCTGATGTTTAGCGCTTCCATCATTCTATATTCATACTCATTAAGGCACATGGTAAAGGATTCTCTTCGTGAGTTGACCCTTTTAAGCATTAGATTGAGAAACATTGTACTACACTATCTCAGTTCTTTAGTATAAGAAATGTCTTAAGAACCTACTGTCTGAAGAAAGTACAAAAACGAAACACTACAGACGTTTCATATATTTTAAGATATTTTATGTGAAAGGTAAATTTTGAAACTCTTAAGAAATATGTATAATCATTTTCTATAGTTTCCACATTTATAGCACCATAGTGTCCTCAAATAACAGTATGACACACATCAGAACAATGTATGAAAGGCTGCGTGTCTACACAAAACCATTTCTTGTTCCTAATGTTCCCGTGGAAGGTATATTTGAAAAGGAAAGCAGGCAGAACATTTCAAATAAAAATCTTCTAAAATAATTTCCAAACAAGTGTACATGTATATGTATTGTAAGCAAGAAAAAAAGAAAATGTCAGGCAGGGTCACAAGAGCAGAGAATATAATGGATCAGACGCGTGTGAGACTGCTGTGAGCAGGAGGGTGCCTGGAGAAGCAAAAAAAGAGGATGTTAACAAGCTGTTATAAGCTGATGGATCATTTACAAATTGCACAGTAGGAGAGAGCTGCACTATTCACACCTATAATAGGAGCAATTAAGACAGAAAAAAATATTACCTAAAGGGCTTATTTGATAAGGGGTGTCCCATTAAAGAAGCATTAAACCCATTTATTTTAATAGAATGGAATCTGTTGCCCAATATTTGCCATATTAAGGTGGATGGCCTGATTATCCTCATCCTATTAAAGCAACACACATTGCACAAAGTCATCTGTTCAGTTTGCTCTGGAGGAATGTTTAAAAGGATTTTCTCCTTTTCTTAAGTCTCCCAGAAAGCTTAGTAAGAGATCCCATGTGCTGTTTGAAGATTTAGCAAGTTTGCCAAGTCTTAAGGGTATGCCACACTAAACAGCGTCGCTAACGAGATCGCTAAAATACGTCACTATTTAGCGATCTCGTTCGTGACGCTAACGTGTGTGGCATGTAGCAACGACGTGGCCCCTGCTGTGATCTCGCTGATCGTTCACTAGAGTTCTGGACCGTATTTAGATCGTTGGCGTCCCGCTGGTGAGCCTATATCGCTGTGTCTGGCACCTTTTGTGAGCAATGTGTGCTGTTTTTTACATCGCAATGACCGTTAAAGTCGTTAATGAGATCGCTAACCGCTTATGAGTCGTTAACGAGATCACTAAGTGTGGCAGCTACTAGCGACATTAAAACGATCACAAAAACGATCTCATTAGCTTGCGTCGTTATTGATATCGCTAACGAGATCACTAAGTGTGGCAGTACCTTTATTCTCTGTATACTCTATAATAAGAAATGATGTATCCAAAATGCTTGTGCGCTATGTTCGTCAGATTAAAGTGCGTTGTAGTAGGGTTATCTATGATGAGGTGAGCGACTATATGACTGCATATAACTGGGGTAGTGTATTGCTAAGATATATTGGAGTTTTCGGCAGCAGAAGAAAAACAGAATGAAATGGGTAATGTAATCTTCCCATATCCAGCAGAACTTTAACCTCTTAGCGACCAGGCCACATTTTTCTTATCTGGCGTGTCAGATGACTCATTTTACTTTATCATGATGGGAAATTTAGGTTGATTGTTTTGTGTTTATTTATAAAAATATCAGAAATTTGCCAAAAATATCTAACAATTATCCATTTTCAAACTTTGAATGATTATCCCTTTAATCCAGATAGTCATACCACACAAAATAGTAAATAAATAACTTTTAACTCATGTCTGCTTTACATCAGCACCATTTGTAAAATGTTCTGTTATTTTATTAGGATGTTAGAAGCTTTAAAATTGTAATTTTTCAGTTTTTTCAAGGAAAATTAGAAAACATATTTTTTTTTACTGACCTATTCAGTTTTGAAGTGACTTTAGGGACCTATAAATTGGAAAATGCTTAAAAATTATTCCACTTTAAAAACACAACCCCTCTCCCTCCAACATATTCAAATCTTCTGTCAGGTAGCTTATTAACCCTTCAGGTGCTTTTCAGAAATGAATGCAAAGTCGCATGACAAGAAAGAAAAATATGATTTTTACCACCTAAATGTTGCTAACTTCTTAACAGACTCCTATACCTGGCAGACTGTAAGAGTTCCAATATTTGGCTGTGAATTGCCATTGAAACCATAAGGACCACACAATCATGATCTTAGGGTGCCGATGGGGATGAAGATGGAGCCCTTACGCACTGTTAAACATCTAGATGCTGTATTCGCTATTGACAGCAGCATCTAAGGGGTTAAGTGGCAATGGTTGGTGCCAACACTGGTCGTGATTGATGCTGCAGGGTCTCAGCTATAATGGACAGGTGACAACTGCTGCATTTTAACTCGTCAGGAGATGCTATTTGCTTATATATCAGGTCAGTTTTAAGTCGTATTGTTGGTCATTAAGGGGTTAATATGAAAATGGTAACATTTACCTATAGGTACACTTGTCAAGTATAGTTTGTTTATACTTGAGAACTTTTGAAAACAGACTTCAGTCATGCGGCTTGCACAGGTTGGTAAGTTGAAATTTTGACGGCCTTTTATGTAGACCACATCCAATGATGTGCCCTATGTACATCAATAAAATAAAAGTAACGATAATTAAAATTAAACGCACATAATCCTGCTGGCAAATGTAGTCATGACATCTGAAGTTCTAGGTAGCACCAGAGATAACTTTATGGGCAGAGCTAATTTAATAGCTGTTACCAGCAGTCCACAGATAACACAGTTATAACTCTGAGTAAAGATGATGTAGTAGTTGTAACCAGCAGTCCTACATAACATTACAGATAACACAATGATAAATCTCAGTACAAATAATGTAGATGTTACCTGTAGTGCTATGTAAAACCACAGGAAACGGACAATGATATTTATCTGATTACAGCCAATACATGAATAATACCATCATACTGTTACTAAACAAAACATACTATACCAAATAAATATTACCAAAAATACTTACACAGTTGTGCTCAAAAGTTTACATACCCCAGCAGAATTTTTGCTTTCTTGGTCTTTTTTCAGAAAATATCAATGATAACACCAAAACTTTATCTCCACTCATGGTTAGTGGTTGGGTGAAGCCATTTATTGTCAAACTACTGTGTTTTCTCTTTTTAAATCAAAATGACAACCCAAAACATCCTAATGACCCTGATCAAAAGATTACATACCCTGGTGATTTTGGCCTGATAACATGCACAGAAGTTGACACAAATGGGTTTGACTGGCTACTAAAGGTATCCTCACCCGTGATCTATTTACTTGAAATCAGTGTGTGTTCATAAAAGCTGAGTGAGTTTCTGGGATCCAGACAGACTCTTGCATCTTTTTTTCCAGCCACTGGTGTTTCTGGATTGTGAGTCATTGGGAAAGCAAAAGAATTGTCAACAGATCTACGGAAAAATGTAGTTGAGCTGTATAAGACAGAAAAGGGATACAAAAAGATATCCAAGAAATTGATAATGCCAGTCAGCAGTGTTCAAACTGTGATTAACAAATGGAAAATCAAGGGCTCAGTAAAAAAAAAAAAAAAAACAGATGGTCATGTAGACCAACAAAAATTTTGTACACAACTGCCAGGAAAATTGTTCAGGGTGCAAAGAAAAACCGACAAACAACATTAGCTGAATTACTGGACTCTCTGAAAACTAGCAGTATGGCTGTTTCAAGATGCACAATAAAGAGGCACTTGAAGAAAAATGGTCTGCATGGTCGAATCGCCAGAAGAAAGCCATTACTGCACAAATGCCACAAAGTATCTCGCCTACAGTACGCAAAACAACACAGAGACAAGCCTCAAAACTTCTGCAACAAGATAATTTGGATTAATGAGACTAAAATTGAACTTTTTGGCCACAGCCATAAACGTTACATTTGGAGAGAGGTCAACAAGGCCTATGATGAACAGAACATTGTAAAGCACGGAGGTGGATCGCTGATGTTTTGGGGATGTGTGAGCTACAAAGGCACAGGAAATTTGGTCAAAGTTGAAGAAAAGATAAATGCAGCACGTTATCAGCAAATACTGGAGGCAAATTTGCAATCATTAGCCTGGAAGCTGCGCATGGGACGTACTTGGACATTCCAACATGACAACAATCCAAAACACAAGGCCAAATCGACCTGTCATTGGCTACAGCAGAACAAAGTGAAGGTTCTGGAGTGTCCATCTCAGTCTCCTGACCTCAATATCATTGAGCCACTCTGGGGAGATCTCAAGCATGCAGTTCATGCTAGACAGCCCAGGAATTTATAGGAACTGGAAGCTTTTTGTCAAGAAGAGTGGGCAGCTTTACCATCTGAAAAAATAAAGAATCTCATCCACAACTGCCACAAAAGACTTCAAGCTCGCATAGAATAAAGAAAAAGGCATAGGCAATAAACAAGGGGGATCACCAACAATATGCAGGAATAATTAAGAAAATTTTATTGAATACAAAAAACACCAAAAAAACACAAACATTAAAAACATTAAAAGATCACAAATGTGACATCCTAGACAAGCAAACATTTAAACCCACAATAGAGCTTGTAGCCATGAACCATGTGCATGTGTGCACAATAAAAACCCAAATATCCCAATATACACTATGTTCCAAATTATTATGCAAATGGTATTTTTCTCTGATTTTCCTAAGTGGTCGGTGCAAATGACAGTCAGTCTAATAAAAGTCATCACCCGTTAGAGTATACATCGAATTTTATTGAAGAAACCTCCCAATGATAACAGTATAATCTCCAAAATGGAAAAAAAACTCAAAATGCACTGTTCCAAATTATTAGGCACAGTAGAATTTCTTAACATTTGATCTGTTTTAAAGAACTGAAAATGCTCATTTGTGGAATTTGCAGCATTAGGAGGTCACATTCACTGAACGAAAAAGCTACTAAACTCCAAAACATCCTAACAGGCCAAGTTACATGTTAACATAGGAACCCTTCTTTGAAATCACCTTCACAATTCTTGCATCCATTGAACTTGAGAGTTTTTGGAGAGTTTCTGCTTGTATTTCTTTGCATGAAGCCTCCCAGAGCTGCGGTTTTGATGTGAACTGCCTCCCACTCTCTCAGATCTTTTGCTTGATGATACTCCAAAGGTTCTCTATAGGGTTGAGGTCAGGGGAGTTTATCTCCTTTTATGCCCATAGCAGCCAATGACTCCAAGGTATTCTTTGCAGCATGAGATGGTGCATTGTCATGAATGAAGATGATTTTGCTCCTGAAGACACGTTTCTGCTTTTTTATACCATGGAAGAAAGTTGTCAGTCAGAAACTCTATATACAGTGCCTACAAGTAGTATTCAACCCCCTGCAGATTTAGCTGGTTTGATAAGATGCAAATAAGTTAGAGCCTTCAAACTGCAAACGAGAGTAGGATTTATTAACAGAACCATAAATCTTACAAAACGAAAAGTTATGTTGCTCAGTTGAATTTTAATAAATTTTAAACATAAAAGTGTGGGTCAATTATTATACAACCCCTATGTTTAATATTTCGTGGAATAACCCTTGTTTGCAATTACAGCTAATAATCGTCTTTTATAAGACCTGATCAGGCCGGCACAGGTCTGTGGAGTTATCTTGGCCCACTCCTCCATGCAGATCTTCTCCAAGTTATCTAGGTTCTTTGGGTGTCTCATGTGGACTTTAATCTTGAGCTCCTTCCACAAGTTTTCAATTGGGTTAAGGTCAGGAGACTGACTAGGCCACTCCAACACCTTGACTTTTTCCCTCTTGAACCAGGCCTTGGTTTTCTTGGGTGTGTGCTTTGGGTCGTTGTCTTGTTGGAAGATGAAATTACGACCCATCTTAAGATCCTTGATGGAGGAGCGGAGGTTCTTGGCCAAAATCTCCAGGTAGGCCGTGCTATCCATCCTCCCATGGATGCGGACCAGATGGCCAGGCCCCTTGGCTGAGAAACAGCCCCACAGCATGATGCTGCCACCACCATGCTTGACTGTAGGGATGGTATTCTTGGGGTCGTATGCAGTGCCATCCAGTCTCCAAACGTCACGTGTGTGGTTGGCACCAAAGATCTCGATCTTGGTCTCATCAGACCATAGAACCTTGAACCAGTCTGTCTCAGAGTTCTCCAAGTGATCATGAGCAAACTGTAGACGAGCCTTGACATGACGCTTTGAAAATAAAGGTACCTTACGGGCTCGTCTGGAACGGAGACCATTGCGGTGGAGTACGTTACTTATGGTATTGACTGAAACCAATGTCCCCACTGCCATGAGATCTTCCCGGAGCTCCTTCCTTGTTGTCCTTGGGTTAGCCTTGACTCTTCGGACAAGCCTGGCCTCGGCACGGGAGGAAACTTTCAAAGGCTGTCCAGGCCGTGGAAGGCTAACAGTAGTTCCATAAGCCTTCCACTTATGGATGATGCTCCCAACAGTGGAGACAGGTAGGGCCAACTCCTTGGAAAGGGTTTTGTACCCCTTGCCAGCCTTGTGACCCTCCACGATCTTGTCTCTGATGGCCTTGGAATGCTCCTTTGTCTTTCCCATGTTGACCATGTATGAATGCTGTTCACAAGTTTGGGGAGGGTTTTAAATAGTCAGAAAAGGCTGGCAAAAGAGATCATTAATCCACACATGTGAAGCTCATTATTCTTGGTGCCTGAACTACTTCTTAATACTTTAGGGGGACCAAACAGAATACTTGTGGTTTGAGGGGTTGAATAATAAATGACACTCTGAATTAACTTTTAACGTTTTTAAAAAAAAAAAAAAAAAATTAAAAAAAAATTTTTTGCTGCAGTGCATTTCCCACTTCCAGGCTGATCTACAGTACAAATGTCACAATGCCAAGTTAATTCCGCATGTGTCAACCAGCTAAATCTTCAGGGGGTTGAATACTACTTGTAGGCACTGTACTTTGCAGAGGTCATTTTCACACATTCAGGAACCTTAAAGGGCCCTACCAGCTGTTTCCCCATGATTCTGGCCCAAATCATGACTCCTCCACCTCCTTGCTAACGTAGCAGCCTTGTTGGGACATGGTGGCCATCCACCAACCATCCACTGCTCCATCCATCTGGACCATCCAGGGTTGCTCAACACTCATCAGTAAACAAGACTGTTTGAAAATTAGTCTTCATGTATGTCTGGGCCCACTGCAACCGTTTCTGCTTGTGAGCACTGTTTATGTGTGTCTGAATAGTAGGTTTATGCACCACAGCAAGCCTTAGAAGGATCCTACACATTGAGGTTCGAGGGACTCCAGAGGCACCAGCAGCTTCAAATATCTGATTGCTGGTTTGTAATGGCTTTGTAGCAGCTGCTCTCTTAATCCAATGAACTTGCCTGGCAGAAACCTTCCTCATTCTGTCTTTACCAGCACAAACACGTCTGTTCTCAGAATCAGCCACAAATCTCTTAACAGTATGATGATCAAGCTTAAGTTTTCGGGAAATATCTAATGTTTTCATCCCTTGACCAAGGCATTGCATTATTTGATGCTTTTCAGTAGCAGAGATATCCCTTTTCTTTCCCATATTACTTGAAAACTCTGGCCTGCTTAATAGTGTGGAACATCCAGTTTTCCTTTTATTGGGCTCACATGGCAAACTAATTATCACAGGTATCTGAGATTGATTTCAGTGATCCAAAGAACCCTGAGACACAATACCATCAATGGGTTTCATTTACAAAAAAAAACAAAAAAACTCTATGACACTTGAAACCAATTTGCATAATAATTTGAAACATAGTGTAGACAGCATACCATGCTCAAATCCCTTACATAGAAGAGTATAATCGCACCTTGGCTCCCCTAAAGAAGAATAAGATACAGAATACAAATGCCCCTAATGGTAGGGATTCATCCGTCAATGTAAAATAGATCATAATAGCTTACCAAATCTACATGTGAAATAGTATGATGATGAATTGAACCTAACAGAAATCAAGGAAAGGGCATGATGTGCAAAATAGCCTGAGTTAATGCCTGTGAAAGGCAATCAGGCTGACGAAGCCACGGCTCAGTGGCGACACGCGTCGGGTCTTCTCTAGCCTGTCCATTAGCATGTGTGCCTTACATGCCTCTGCCTTTGCTCAACTTTGATTGTCTTTGTGGGCATTTAACCCCATGCCTTTTTGCTCTATTGCCTTTCACAGGCATTAACTCAGGCTATTTTGCACATCATGCCCTTTCCTTGATTCCTGTTAGGTTCGATTCATCATTGACTATGCCTTTTTCTTTATTCTATGCGAGTTTCTATATTCATAGGCTTTGGAGGATCCCATTTGTGATTTCCCTGTGGTGCCCCCATTATTTAATTAATTAAAAGACTTCAAGTTGTCATTAAGGTTAGAGGGGTCAATACACGGTATTAAGAAATGGGGTATGTAAACTTTTGATCAGGGTCATTTGGATGTTTCGGGTTGTCATTATGATTTAAAAAGAGAAAACACAGTAGTTTGACAATAAATAGCTTCACCCAACCTATAACCATGAGTGGAGAAAAAGTTTGTTGTTATCATACATATTCTCTGAAAAAAGGCCAAGAAAGCAAACATTCTGTTGGGGTATGTAAACTTTTGAGCACAACTGTATATACAGTTATGGTTAAAAGTGTTAGTACCCTTAAAATTGTTCCATAAAATTAAGTATTTCTCCCAGAAAATTATTTCAATTACACATGTTTTGCTATACACATTTTTCTTTCCCTTGTGTGTATTGGAACAACACTAAAAAAATGGAGAAAAAAAGGCAAATTGGACATAATTTCACACTAAATCCCAAAAATGGCCCAGAGAAAATTGTTGGCACATTTCCAAAATTGTGGGTAAGCAACATTGTTTCAAGCATGTGATGCTTGTTCAGACTTACCTGTGGCAAGTAACAGGTGTGGGCAATATGAAAATCACACCTAAAACCAGATAAAAAGGGCAGAAGCTGACTTAATCTTTGCATTTTGTATCTGTGTGTGCCATACTAAGAATGGATAAAGGAAAGTGGAGAAGAGAACTGCCTGAGCCCGCGAGATCCAAAATTGTTGAAAAAAATCAACAATCTAAAGGTTTCAAATCCATCTCCTGAGATCATGATGTTCCTTTGTCCACAGTGTGTAACATAATCAAAAAATTTTTTTAAAAATTACATCCAATTGCACTGTACCTAATCTCCCTGGTCATAGATGGCAGAGAAAAATTGACGAAAGGTTGCAACACAGGATAGGCTAGATTGTGAGTAAGCAGCCTCAATCAAGAAATTCATGCTGTCCTGCAGGCTCAGGGTGCATCAATGTCAGTGCTAACTATTTGTGGATATTTGAATGAAATGAAATGCTATGGCAGAAGACCTAGGCACCTTGACTGTGTGCAAGGCATTATGAAATCTGAAGATTACCAATGGATTCTGGGTTGCAATGTAGTGCGCAGGTTAAGAAAGCTGGGTTTGCATCCTAGGTCATGGGACTTCCAGCAAGACAATGACCACAAACATACTTGAAAAAGCACCAAGAAATGGATGGAAACAAAGTGCTGGATAGTTCTGAAGAGGCCATGAGTCTGGATCTAAATCCTATTGAACACATGTGGCGAGATCTTAAAATTGCTGTTGGGAGAAAATATCCTTCAAATTTTAGAGACCTAGAACAGTTTGCAAAAGAGTGGTTCAGAATTTAGGTTGAGAGGTGTAAGAAGCTTGTTGATGGTTATAGGAAGTGAATGATTGCAGGTATTTATTCCAATGGATGTGCAACCAAATATTAAGTTAAAGGTGCCAATAATTTTGTCCCGCCCATGTTTGGAGTTTTGTGTGAAGTTAAATCCAATTTGCCTTTTTTTCTTTTTTTTTTGTTCCAATACACACAAGGAAAATAGCATGTATATAACAAAACATGTGTAAATGCAATAATTTCCTGAGAGAAATACTTCATTTTCTGGAACAATTTCAAAGGGTGCCAATACTTTCGGCCATGACTGTAAGTGACAAATTACATCATGACAGCCATCTTGATGAACATGTAAAAACCTCTCTGCATTCAATCACCCTTGCTTCTGAAAAACATGAGAACAATTGAAGCTCTTATCACCATCACTTCCGGGGTCAAGGTGACCTACAGCAGAGTGATGAGATCAGTTTATCAAGCTACTGAAGTCACTCTTGCCTCATAGAGGAGAAGACTGTGATAAGGTAATTAACACAATTTATTCTGGGGAAAGTGTGAAGGGACAGTATGGGAAGTGGAGCATGAGAGGAGAGTAAAGGGTATGCCACACTCACCATTTATGACGCAGTAGCGATCTCGTTAGCGACTTAGCTGTGTGTGACATGTAGCAGCGATGTGGCCCCTGCTGAGATGTCGTTGATCGCTTATGAACGTTCTGAGCCGTTTTTTGGTCGTTTGTGTCCCGCTGGTGAGCCTGAATCGCTGAGTGTGACACCCTTTATGAACGACTTCACCAGCGTCGCAGGTGGGACTAGGCTTTCCCAACGACCGCAGAGGTCGTTATACAGATCGCTGATGAGTTGTGTTTGGAATCACAGATCGCTGATGAGTTGTGTTTGGAATCTAACTAGCAATCATATAGCGATCGCACTAGCGATCTCGCCAGGTTAAGTCGTTGTCGTGATCGCTGGTGCGATCGCTAAGTGTGGCAGTGCCTTAAGGGTAAGTGTGTGAGGAACAGTATAGGGGGAACATATGAGGGACAGTATGGGAGGTAGAAATGTGTGGGGACAGTATGGGGGGAATTGTGAGGAGATAGTATAGAGACAGAGGAAGGGTTGAGATGACAGAACAAAGACTGGGCAGTGTTGGGGAGCAGTATAGAGATGCGGTGGTGTGAGGGCACCTTATGGAGGGGACAGTATTTAGAGGGAGGGTAAGAGAAGGGATCTCAGTACAGAGGCTGGGCAATATAGAAGGGACATAATGTGAGGGGACAATGTGAAGAAAATGCCCAATATGGAAAGTGGGCAATGTGGTGGAGACACTTAAGATAAAGGCAATGTGGCAGTTATAGTTAATCAGGGTGGACAGTGAGGCGGTTATAACTAATAAGGATGGACAGTTTAGCAGTTATGGATAGTAAGGGAGGATAGTAATAAGGGCAAACAATGTGGTGGTTATAGCTGACAAGAGTGGACAGTATGTAGGGTATAGTCAAAAAGAGCAGTTAATTTGGCAGTCATAGCTGATAATGCAAGATAGTGTGGTGGTTATTGAGAATAGGAGGGGGATAGTTTGACGGTTATTGTTCATATGGCCGAGTGGTGTGGAAGCAATATTTTTTAGGAGAGAACAGTGTTTAGGCTATGTGCCATAAAAGGGACAACGTGGGGGTCATATTTTGTGTATGGACAATGAGACGCAAATTATTTATTCAGGTACACAGCATTGGCAGATATTTTTAATCAGGAGCACTATAATAACACTGTTATTTTTAAGTGCATCATGTTGGGGTGTGTTGAAGAAGACAGCAGAAGAAGGAAGTTTGCAGAGATGAGTTGTGAATCTGAAAAATCATCATGGCGTCTAGACAAGATGAAGAATAAAATAAAGGGAACAATTCCAATCAGAAAATAAATCACATAGAAGATACCTTGCTGTAACTGTTATTTGTGATACTATGTCTCAATAGTACTGTGCCAATTGTGTGGTCCACAGTCTAACAATGGTGGTTAACAACAACTTCCAGTATCTCCTTACCATTTTTAAGGACATTCTAGGAGTTGTAGGTCCAGGACATACAATTGTATGTAGGACTACCAAATTATTTCAGTTGATCGCTATGCTAAGCTTGGTGATGTATTCATGTACTGTTGATGGTTATAATGATGTAATCCTCTACTGATGGTGGCTCTAGCAATGCATTTATGCACTGGTGGTGGTTCTGGTGATATATTCCTATACTGATGGTGGTTTAGGTTATTTACTCATGTATTGATGGTGGTTCTGGTGATGTATCACTGTATTGATAAGGGTTCAGTTAGTGTATTCCTGTACTGATGGTGCTTTCTGGTGATGTATTCCTGTACTGATGATGGTTTTTGTGATGTATTCCTATACTGATGGTGGTTTTAATGGTGTATTTCTGTACTTTCGGTGTTTCTGATTATGCTTTCATCTACTGATGGTGGTTCTGATCCTGCACACGTCACAACAATCCATAACTTTTCAGATAACATGAGAACATGATAAATGGCTATTTTAATAAAGTTTTGTACCGTCTGAGAAGCTCAGGATTAAAACATATGCATTTTGTTAACAGCATTCATTATAAAATTAGGCCCAATATCATGCCAAATCCTAATAGTGTGCAACATACTCACTGTCAGGATTCGACTTTGCTTGCTGATTCCAATATTAAGCATTGACCACTCATATCCAATTTTCATATTTTCGGTCACATGCCAACAGGTCACATTTAAGACAAAGTATGGCCCTGGGCAAAAATGAAAATTGGGGTCCCAAGTGCTATTTTATTGTACCATCACATAAAACATTTAAGGTACAGTACAAACCAAAAGTTTGGACACACCTTCTCATTTAAAGATTTTTCTGTATTTTCATGACTATGAAAATTGTACATTCACACTGAAGGCATCAAAACTATGAATTAACACATGTGGAATTATATACTTAACAAAAAAGTGTGTAACAACTGAAATTATGTCTTATATTCTAGGTTCTTCAAAGTAGCCACCTTTTGCTTTGATGACTGCTTTGCACACTCTTGGCATTCTCTTGATGAGCTTCAAGAGGTAGTCACCAGAAATGGTCTTCCAACAATCTTGAAGGAGTTCCCAGAGATGATTAGCACTTGTTGGCCCTTTTGCCTTCACTCTGCGGTCCAGCTCACCCCAAACCATCTCGATTGGGTTCAGGTCTGGTGACTGCGGAGGCCAGGTCATCTGGCGTAGCACTCCATCACTCTCCTTCTTGGTCAAATAGCCCTTACACAGCTTGGAGGTGTGTTTGGGGTCATTGTTCTGTTGAAAAATAAATAATGGTCCAACTAAACGCAAACCGGATGGAATAGCATGCCGCTGCAAGATGCTGTGGTAGCCATGCTGGTTCAGTATGCCTTCAATTTTGAATAAATCCCCAACAATGTCGCCCCCACACCATCACACCTCCTCCTCCATGCTTCACAGTGAAAACCAGGCATGTAGAGTCCATCCGTTCACCTTTTCTGCGTCACACAAAGACACGGTGATTGGAACCAAAGATCTCAAATTTGGACTCATCAGACCAAAGCACAGATTTCCACTGGTCTAATGTCCATTCCTTGTGCTCTTTAGCTCAAACAAGTCTCTTCTTGTCATGGGTGTATCGCCACGAAGATCGTCGCGATTGCACATTCTGACTTCTCGCAGCTGAGTTGCTGTTTCTTTGTGTTTGGTAGTGAGGGAGTTAATTTTACCTAGCTCTTTGCTAAGACTAGGTCCAGCCTCGCCCGGCTGCTTTTGATTATGCACTAATTAGCTTCCTTTATATACCTGCCAGTCTGCTTGTTAGATGCCGGTGAAAGCTTACATGCAGACCAGCAGTTTGGATTAGGTCATGAGAAGACTTAAGTTAAGAGTTCCTTTGTGGTTTCTCCTCTCCTCGATTATAGTTTATCTCCTAGACCTTTTGTGTTCCCTCTGTGTTTAAGTGTCGTATGCAAGACAGTGTTTGCTTTGTCCCCTGTCTGTCTCGTTTGTCTGTACTGTTTGTTAAGCAGTAACCTGCCTATTCCCTGTGTGGTAATCAGGGTCCTTCTGAGGACTAGATTACAGTTGTCAGGGACTTATAGGAGACAGGGTTACGTTGGCGGCCTGGACCTCTGTACCATTAACAGTACCTCCAGGTTGAGGGACTAGTCAGGTCCCCAGTCTAGGGTCAGCATAGACCCCGGTCCACCTGCAGCCTGAGTACAGCATTATACGTCTTCAGGATTCACCCACAGTACAACGGATATTATGTCAGGTAATACTATACTTTATGTATATGTTGAGATTTCCTATTTATGTGTTATATTGCATGTTGTCCCTCTTAGTATTGATTACTGACATCATATGTGTATCTGTGATACAGCGTGACATTTTTACCGGCCATAAAAGATTCTCCCCAGCTACCATGGATCCAGTTGCCCAGTTTGCCCTGCAGTTGCAGAGTTTATCCATGAAGCTGACGGACATTAAGTCCAGGGTTTTGTCTCTCCCGGAGCAAACCAGGTCTGAACCTAAAGTTGCTCTCCCGGACAGGTTCACTGGTGGGCGGGACAAATTTTTTACCTTCCGGGAGGCATGTAAATTATATTTTCGGCTTCGGCCTCAGTCATCGGGGAGTGAAGAGCAGAGGGTGGGGATTGTCATCTCGCTCTTACAAGGGGACCCTCAATCCTGGGCGTTCTCTCTTCCTCCGGGCTCCCCGGCCCTCCAGTCAGTAGATCGATTTTTTACTGCCCTGGGTCTGGTATATGATGACCCGGATCGGGTCTCCCTTGCTGAAATGAAGTTACGTAAGGTACAGCAGGGAGATCGTCCAGCGGAGGAATTTTCTTCTGAGTTCCGTAGATGGGCCACAGATACTCAGTGGAATGACCCAGCTCTTAGGAGCCTGTTTTGTCAAGGGTTATCTGACAAATTAAAAGATGTTTTGGCTCAGTATGATTCTCCTCCATCACTGGAGGCTGCTATGGCCCTTGCTATTCGTATTGATAGACGGCTTCAGGAGAGGTGCGAGGTAACTCCGCCCCCTGTTGTGACTCCACCTACTACTAAAGTCCCTTATATTGAGGTTCCCCTGGTCTGTTCTGAGGAGCCTATGCAGTTGGGAGGGACATCATTTCGTAGGAGGGGATCGGCGGTGTGCCGCAAGACAAGAAGGTGTTTCTTCTGTGGGAAAGAGGGACATTTTGTTGAGGGGTGTCCATCCCGTGCCTCATTGAGCAAAAAAGTCACCGGAAAACTGTTAATCCCAGGTTGTGTGGTGGACGACAACCTGGGAGTATGTATTTCGTCCCTAAGTCCGTCTCAATTTCTCGTACCTGCGGAGGTGGTGGTTGGTACGAGAGTTGAGAGGATTTCTGTTCTTCTTGATAGTGGTCTGGGGCTAATCTGGTGGACGCTCGGTTTGCCCAGGTGCAAGGTATGCGACTGAGTGTATTGGCCAAACCGATCCCTATATTCTCTATTGACGCCAGACCTCTCGGTCAAGGTAGCTTTGTACAAGCTGTTCATAACATAGACCTTCGAGTAGGGGCAATACATAAAGAACAATTGTCTTGTTATGTGTTGGAGGGTCTTCCTACTCCTATTGTGTTGGGACTTCCTTGGTTGGCTAAACATAACCCAGTGATTAATTGGCAATCCAGAGAGATAAGCCAGTGGGGTGAATTTTGCAAGAATAACTGCATGAAAACGGTCATCAGTGCGGTCGTGCCTAGAACCTTGCCTCCTTTTCTGGAGGACTTTGAGGATGTGTTCTCAGAGGAGGGGTGTCAAGAGTTACCTCCTCATCGTGCGTATGACTGCTCAATTAAATTGCTTCCTGATGCTAAATTACCTAAATCTAGGTTATATAACCTTTCTGGTCCTGAGAGGCAGGCTATGAAGGATTATATTTCGGAAAGTCTGGCCAAGGGCATATTAGACCTTCATCTTCCCCAGTGGCCGCGGGGTTCTTCTTTGTGAAGAAAAAAGATGGAGGCCTACGCCCTTGCTTGGATTTCCGTGAGCTTAATCGGATTACGGTCCGAGATCCGTATCCGCTCCCACTTATTCCTGATCTCTTCAATCAGATTGTGGGCGCCAAATGGTTCTCTAAGTTGGATCTCAGGGGGCGTATAATCTGATTAGGATAAAGGAGGGGGATGAGTGGAAGACGGCGTTTAACACTCCGGAAGGACATTATGAGAACCTTGTCATGCCTTTTGGTCTGACTACTGCCCCGGCGGTGTTTCAACATTTTGTTAATGACATCTTTCGCCACCTTGTGGGGCAGTTTGTGGTCATTTATTTAGATGACATCTTAATTTACTCGCCAGATCTTGTGTCTCATCAGGAGCATGTGAGACAGGTGTTGCAGATCTTGCGAGATAATAAGTTGTTCGCCAAATGGGAAAAGTGTGTATTCGCCGTACAGGAACTTCAATTTTTGGGTTTCCTGGTGTCAGCTTCCGGTTTCCGTATGGACCCTGAGAAAGTGAGAGCAGTGCTTGAATGGGATCGGCCAGAGGATCTTAAGGCACTGCAGCGTTTCCTGGGGTTTGCTAACTACTACCGGAAATTTTTTCGTAATTTCTCATCTGTTGTCAAACCTCTCACTGACATGACTAAAAAAGGGACGGATTTTTCTAGGTGGTCTGACAAAGCTTGTCAAGCATTTTCATCCTTGAAAAAATGTTTTGCTTCGGCCCCCATACTCATTCAACCAGATGCATCACAACCGTTCATTGTGGAGGTAGACGCGTCTGACGTAGGGGTGGGTGCAGTATTATCCCAAGGTCCGTCCCCTGGTAAATGGCGTCCGTGCGCTGTCTTCTCCAAGAAATTGTCGCCCGCCGAGAGGAATTATGATGTCGGCAATAGGGAACTCTTGGCCATTAAGTTGGCTTTTGAGGAGTGGCGTCACTTTTTGGAGGGGGCAGTCCACCCGGTCACCGTTATTACTGATCACAAGAACCTGCTGTATTTAGAATCTGCAAAGCGTCTGAATTCTAGACAAGCTAGATGGTCGTTGTTTTTTACCAGGTTTAATTTTGTCGTCACTTATCGTCCTGGGTCAAAAAATGTTAAGGCTGATGCCTTATCTCGTAGTTTCCCAGGGGCCGGGAAAACGGATGACCCGGTTCCTATCCTTCAGGAGGGAGTGGTAGTGTCGGCTGTATGCTCGGAGCTTGAGGAGGAGGTATTGGAGGCTCAGGGGGACGCCCCTGTAGGACCTCCAGGTAAACTGTTTGTTCCTAATCAGTTGAGACAAAAAGTTATCGAGGCACATCATAATTCTGCTTTAGCAGGACACCCAGGGAGTAAAGCAACTGTGGATCTCCTTTCTCGCCGGTTTTGGTGGCCTAACTTAAATAAAGAGGTAATAACTTTTGTCGCGTCCTGTGGAGTTTGTGCTCGCTCTAAGACCCCTCATACCCGTCCGTCTGGGACCCTCTTGCCTTTGAAAATTCCGGAGCGTCCATGGACTCATCTGTCTATGGACTTCATTACGGACCTCCCTCCGTCGTCAGGGAAGACTGTCATTCTAGTTGTAGTTGACAGGTTCAGTAAGATGGCACATTTCATTGCTCTTCCTGCTCTTCCTAATGCTAAAACTCTGGCGCAGGTGTTCATTGGGGAGATTGTGAGACTTCACGGGTTGCCTTCTGATGTGGTGTCAGATAGGGGGTCTCAGTTTGTGTCCAAATTCTGGAGGGCATTTTGTTCACGTCGGGGGATGCAATTGTCATTTTCCTCGGCTTTTCATCCGCAGACCAATGGTCAGACAGAGCGTCTGAATCAGAGCCTAGAGACATATCTTCGGTGTTTTGTCTCAGAGAACCAGGAGGACTGGTCTTCTTTCTTGCCTCTGGCAGAGTTCGCTCTTAACAATAGGCGGAGCGAGTCACTGGTAAGTCCCCATTTTTTGGGGCATATGGTTTTCACCCCCAGTTTTGTACTTTCAATGGGGGGGGCCCTTCTGGGGTTCCTGAGGAGGAACGATTCTCGTCGTCACTTGCTTCAGTTTGGAGAGGAGTACTGAATAATCTGAGTGCTATGGGGAACCGTTACAAACGGAGGGCTGATAGGAGGAGAGTGTCTGGTCCGGACCTTTGTGTGAACGATCTGGTATGGTTGTCTACCAAGAATATAAAACTCAAGGTTCCCTCCTGGAAACTGGGTCCCAGGTTCATCGGTCCATACAGGATCAGTTCTATAATTAATCCTGTGGCATTTCGTCTGGACCTCCCTCCTACGTTTAAAATCCACAATGTGTTCCACAAATCGTTGCTTAAGAGGTACGTGGCGCCAGTTATACCGTCACCTCTATCTCCTCCTCCAGTGGTGGTCAATGGTAACTTAGAATTTCAAGTGTCGAAGATCATTGACTCACGTCTGAATCGCCGGTCCCTTCAGTACTTGGTTCATTGGAAGGGGTATGGTCCTGAGGAGAGGACGTGGGTCCCTGCGTCTGATGTTAACGCAGATCGATTGGTTCGGACCTTCCACACAACTTACCCGGGCAGACCTGGCCCTGAGGGTCCGGAGGCCCCTCGTAGAAGGGGGGTACTGTCATGGGTGTATCGCCACGAAGATCGTCGCGATTGCACATTCTGACTTCTCGCAGCTGAGTTGCTGTTTCTTTGTGTTTGGTAGTGAGGGAGTTAATTTTACCTAGCTCTTTGCTAAGACTAGGTCCAGCCTCGCCCGGCTGCTTTTGATTATGCACTAATTAGCTTCCTTTATATACCTGCCAGTCTGCTTGTTAGATGCCGGTGAAAGCTTACATGCAGACCAGCAGTTTGGATCAGGTCATGAGAAGACTTAAGTTAAGAGTTCCTTTGTGGTTTCTCCTCTCCTCGATTATAGTTTATCTCCTAGACCTTTTGTGTTCCCTCTGTGTTTAAGTGTCGTATGCAAGACAGTGTTTGCTTTGTCCCCTGTCTGTCTCGTTTGTCTGTACTGTTTGTTAAGCAGTAACCTGCCTATTCCCTGTGTGGTAATCAGGGTCCTTCTGAGGACTAGATTACAGTTGTCAGGGACTTATAGGAGACAGGGTTACGTTGGCGGCCTGGACCTCTGTACCATTAACAGTACCTCCAGGTTGAGGGACTAGTCAGGTCCCCAGTCTAGGGTCAAGCATAGACCCCGGTCCACCTGCAGCCTGAGTACAGCATTATACGTCTTCAGGATTCACCCACAGTACAACGGATATTATGTCAGGTAATACTATACTTTATGTACATGTTGAGATTTCCTATTTATGTGTTATATTGCATGTTGTCCCTCTTAGTATTGATTACTGACATCATATGTGTATCTGTGATACAGCGTGACACTTCTGCTTGTTGTCTGTCCTTAGCAGTGGTTTCCTAGCAGCTATTTTACCATGAAGGCCTGCTGCACAAAGTCTCCTCTTAACAGTTGTTGTAGAGATGTGTCTGCTGCTAGAACTCTGTGTGGCATAATAATATAATAATAATAATAATAAATACTTTATTTATATAGCGCCATCATATTCCGCAGCGCTTTACAGTTTAACAGTTTCAAAACACAAGTCATAAGTAACAACGTTAACAATACAATAATTAAAGCAAAATAAGACGACCCTGCTCGTGAGAGCTTACAATCTACAATGAGGTGGGGGAGATACAAAGTACAGGTGTGTATATACAATGGTGCATTTACAATGATGGTCCAGCCATCTTGAGGGAGTGAGGGATGGATGGAGATAGTGAATGGGCTACACACACACACACTTACACATAGAATGACTTTGATTAGTGAATGTGATAGGCCACTCTGAACAGATGTGTTTTGAGGGAGCGCCTGAAACCATGCAAATTGTGGATAGTCCTAATTTCTTGGGGTAGATCATTCCAGAGGATTGGCGCAGCGCGGGAGAAGTCTTGGAGTCGGGAGTGGGTGTACGGATTAGTGCAGAGGTTAGTCGAAAGTCGTTTGCAGAGCGCAGCAGTCGGCTAGGCCGATAGATAGAAATGAGGGAGGAGATGTAGGGGGTGCTGCACTGTGGAGAGCTTTGTGGGTGAGAACCAGTACTTTGAATTGGATCCTATAATGAATGTAAGTGTAAGGACTGGCGAAGAGCGGACGCGTCCGAGTACTGATTAGCCAGATGGATGACCCTGGCTGCTGCATTAAGGATGGACTGGAGAGGGGATAGCCGAGTAATGGGAGGCCAAATAATAGAGCATTGCAGTAGTCCAGGCGGGAGTGGATCAATGTTACAGTGAGGGTTTTTGTTGTTTCCATGATGAGAAAAGGGCGGATTCTAGAGATGTTCTTTAGGTGTAGGCGGCAAGAGCGGGCAAGAGATTGTATATGGGAGGTGAAGGAGAGATTGGTGTCAAACATAACACCCAGACAGCGAGTCTGCTGCCGGGGTGTTATTATGGTGCCGCCCACGGAGAGGGAAATGTCAGATTTAGGGAGTTTAGTAGACGGCGGGAGCAGAAGAAGTTCAGTTTTGGAGAGGTTAAGTTTCAGATAGAGAGCGAACATAATGTTGGAGACTGCGGCAGACAGTCGGTGGCGTTCTGTAGTACAGCGGGGGTAAGGTCAGGGGATGACATGTATAGTTGTGTGTCATCAGCAAAAAGATGGTACTGAAAGCCAAATCTGCTGATGGTCTGTCCAATTGGGGCCGTGTAGAGAGAGAAGAGAAGGGGGCCAAGGACTGAGCCCAGGGGTACACCGACAGTGAGAGGAAGAGGAGATGACGTGGAGCCAGAGAACAAAACACTGAAGGAGCGGTCAGAAAGATAGGAGGAGAACCAGGAGAGAACAATGTCCTTAATACCTAGTGATTGGAGCCTAGACAGTAGGAGACGGTGGTCAACCGTGTCGAAAGCTGCAGAAAGGTCGAGAAGAATGAGCAGAGAGTGGTCACCGTTATGTTTTGCTGTCAGAAGGTCATTGGTCACTTTGATGAGTGCAGTTTCAGTCGAATGTAGGGGTCGGAAGCCTGACTGTGAAGGGTCTAGGAGGGAGTGAGTGGAGCGGTAACGGGTAAGGCGGGAGTAGACTAGGCGCTCCTAAAGTTTAGAGATGAAGGGGAGATTGGAGACCGGTCTGTAGATGTTTGTGCAGGAAGGGTTGAGAGCGGGTTTCTTTAGTAGTGGAGTAATGATGGAGTGTTTGAAGGAGGATGGGAAAATGCCCGAGGAGAGGGAGAGATTGTAGTTAGGTGAGTTGTGACGACTGGAGAGAGAGACTGGAGGAGATGTGAGGGAATGGGGTCAGTAGTGCATGTAGTCGAACGAGAGAAAGAGAGGAGTCTGGAGACTTCTTCTTCTGTGATGGTATCAAATGTGGGAAGTGAGCCAGGGGGAATGCAGGGAGGGATGGGAGTCACAGCACTTGGTGGTTGGGAGCAGATTTCCTGACCGATATTACCTATTTTTTCTATAAAGTGGGAGGCCAGTTCATCAGAACAAATGTCTGTGATAGGGGCTTGTGCTTTTGGCCTGAGGAGGGAGTGAAAAGTGTCAAAAAGTTTCTTGGGGTTGTTGGCTAGTGAGGAGATCAGGGTGGTGAAGTAGGTCTGTTTGGCGAGGTGAAGGGCAGCATTATAAGTTCTTAACATGAATTTAAAGTGGATGAAGTCTTCTGGTGTGCGGGTTTTTCTCCAAAGGCGTTCAGCACTCCTAGAGCATCGCTGAAGAAGTTGAGTTTGCAATGTGAGCCAGGGCTGTTTTACTGTGTGTTTGGAAGTTCTGAGGGTGAGCGGTGCTACTTGGTCAAGGGTGCTTCTAAGAGTGTATTTGTAGTGATGAACAGCCAGATTAGGACAAGAAAAAGAGGAGATTGGGACAGCGATGAGTGTAGGGAGTCTGAAAGTGTCTGAGGGTTAATGGCTTGTAGATTTCTGAATGTGTGGTAGGTAGGAGTGCGCTGGGGTGGTCGAGGATTTGTGAGGATGAAGGAGAGAATGTTGTGGTCAGAGAGTGGAAGCGGTGAGTTAAACCTGGTCTCTAATCTGAGCTGCTGTAAACCTGCGATTTCTGAGGCTGGTAACTCGGATAAACTTATCCTCAGAAGCAGAGGTGACTCTTGGTCTTCCTTTCCTGGGGCGGTCCTCATGTGAGCCAGTTTCTTTGAAGCGCTTGATGGTTTTTGCAGCTGCACTTGGGGACACTTTCAAAGTTTTCCCAATTTTTCGGACTGTAATAAAAAAAATATAAACAATAAAAGTACACAAATCTGTGTCACCGCATCCGGAAAGACCTCACCTATGTCCCACTAGTTAACCCCTTTAGTGAACACCATGAATAAATAAATAAAAATAAGGCAAAAAACAAAGCTTTATCTTCATACTGCTGAACATAAAAGTGACTAAAACACAAAAGAATTGGAGCAAAACGCCATATATTAATATATAAATATTTATTAGTATCAAAAAGTCATATATCTCAATAGTCACTGGTAAATACATACACAATTACATAGCTAAATGAGTGGTTTGAAATGGTATGCGAGATGTAGATAGATGTAATAATGCCTGTAATACCTGTGACAGTAGGGTAAGATGGGTACACATGTCATAGATATATAATCAAATGCACAATGGCATAATGTGCCCCAATAAATCAATGTTCCACATGCGCAGCAAAAATAATGAGGTAGTTGCAAGTGCATATAGAGAAAGGGTCCGGATTCCCCAACTCATATTAATAAAATGCTGCTGCCTAAATCAATAATGGAACTCGCCCATACTGGCACGTTTCGCACTGGCTTCTTCGGGGGCTTATCAGCAATAAGCCCCCCGAAGAAGCCAGTGCGAAACGCGCGTCGGGGCGCGTTCCTGTACCTCAGTGCCAGTATGGGTGAGTTCCATTATTGATTTAGGCAGCAGCATTTTATTAATATGAGTTGGGGAATCCGGACCCTTTCTCTATATGCACTTGCAACTACCTCATTATTTTTGTACATGTGTACCCATCTTACCCTACTGTCACAGGTATTACAGGCATTATTACATCTATCTACATCTCGCATACCATTTCAAACCACTCATTTAGCTATGTAATTGTGTATGTATTTACCAGTGACTATTGAGATATATGACTTTTTGATACTAATAAATATTTATAAATTAATATATGGCGTTTTGCTCCAATTCTTTTGTGTTTTAGTGTATGCAGTGGAGTGCCATAGGGTCATTGCCCTTTCTCTCCCCACACTCTCTGGAGTTCCTTTTTGGGATTACATTTAGCCATGTACAGTCATGGCCAAAAGTTTTGAGAATGACACAAATATTAATTTTTACAAAGTCTACTGCTTCACTTTTTTCTAATGGCAATTTACATATACTCCAGAATGTTATAAAGAGTGATCAGCTTAACAGCAATTACTTGCAAAGTCAATATTTGGCTAGAAAATGAACTTTATCCCCCAAAACACATTTCAACATCATTGCAGCCCTGCCTTAAAAGGACCAGCTAACCTCTTTTCAGTGATTGCTCCATTAACACAGGTATGGGTGTTGATGAGGACATGGCTGGAGATCAATCTGTCATGATTAAGTAAGAATGACACCACTGGACACTTTAAAAGGAGGCTGGTGCTTGGCATCATTGTTTCTCTTTTGTTAACCATGGTTATCTCTAAAGAAACACGTACAGTCATCATTGCAATGCACAAAAATGGCCTAACAGGGAAGAGTATCACAGCTAAAAGATTGCACCTCAGTCAACAATCTATCGCATCATCAAGAACTTCAAGGAGAGAGGTTCCATTGTTGCCAAAAAGGCTTCAGGGCGCCCAAGAAAGACCAGCAAGCGCCAGGACCGTCTCTTAAAAATGTTTCATCTGCGGGATCGGGCTACCAGCAGTGCAGAGCTTGCTCAGGAATGGCCGCAGGCAGGTGTGAGTGCATCTGCACGCACTGTGAGGCGGAGACTCTTGAAGCAAGACCTGGTCTCAAAGAGGGCAGCAAAGAAGCCACTTCTCTCCAGAAAAAACATCATGGACAGACTGATATTCTGCAAAAGGTACAGGCAGTGGACTGCTGAGGACTGGGGTAAAGTTATTTTCTCTGATGAATCCCCTTTTCGATTGTTTGGGACATCAGGAAAACGCCTCATTCGGAGAAGACAAGGTGAGCGCTACCACCAGTCTTGTCTCATGCCAACTGTTAAGCATCCTGAAACCATTTATGTGTGGGGTTGCTTCTCAGCCAAGGGAATCGGCTCTCTCACAGTCTTGCCTAAAAACACAGCCATGAATAAAGAATGGTACCAGAATGCCCTCCAAGAGCAACTTCTCCCAACCCTCCAAGAGCAGTTTGGCGATCAACAATGCCTTTTCCAGCATGATGGAGCACCTTGCCATAAAGCAAAGGTGATAACTAAATGGCTCAGGGAACAAAACATAGAGATTTTGGGTCCATGGCCTGGAAACTCCCCAGATCTTAATCCCATTGAGAACTTGTGGTCAATCATCAAGAGATGGGTGGACAAACAAAAACCTAAAAATTCTGACAAAATGAAAGCATTGATTGTTCAAGAATGGACTGCTATCAGTCAGGATTTGGTCCAGAAGTTGATTGAGAGCATGCCAGGGAGAATTGCAGAGGTCCTGAAGAAGAAGGGTCAACACTGCAAATATTGACTTGCTGCATTAACTCATTCTAACTGTCAATATAAGCTTTTGTTACTCATATGTTTGCAATTATTATATTTCTGTCTGTGATAAAAACATCTGTCAAACACACATAAAAACCAGAGGGCAGCAGATCATGTGAAAATATATATTTGTGTCATTCTCAAAACTTTTGGCCATGACTGTATATTTGAGTTTCTAGTCTGAGACTATGTTTTCTACTGAACATAAAAGTGGAATAAAACACGATCAAAAAGACGAATATAAGTAAACATTAAATTAGCCATCAAGCAGCCATCGAAAAATTAGCCTTCAAACAGCTCCATCTTCTGAAAAACAAAGGTATAGCCCTCAGAATAAAGTGATGCAAAAATAATTATTTTTTCAATAAAATAGTTTTTATTGTGTATAAGCATCAAAACATAAAAAAACTATATAAATGGGGTATCACTGGATTCGTACTGACCCAAAGAATAAAGCTGCCTTACCAATTTTCCGACACACGGAAGGACAAAAAAATATATATTCCTGAATTGCTGTTTTCTGTTAATACTGTCTCACAAAAATCGGAATAGAAAGCGATCAAAAAATGTCATGTGTCTGAAAATGGTACCAATAAAAACGTCAATTTGTCCTGCAAAAAACAAGCCCTCATTCTGTGGGCCGAAATATGGAAAAATTATAGCTCTCAAATGTAGTGATGCAAAGCAAAAACAATGTTTTGCAATAAAAAGCATCTTTTAGTGTGTGACAGCAGCCACACACAAAAAAGATATACATCTGGTATCACTGTATTCACACTGATCTGAAGAATAAAGTTATTAAATAATAATAATTTTATTTCTATAGCACCAACATATTCCGCAGCACTTTACATTATAGAGGGGAATTCTACAGACAATAGACATTACAGCATAGCAATAAACAGAGATCAAAGCAGATACAAAGAGGAATGAGGGCCCTGCTCGCAAGCTTACAATATATAAGGAAAAAGGGGAGACACGAAAGGTGGATGGTAACAATTGCTTTTATTGTTTGGACCAGTCTTAGTGTAAGAATCGGGTGTTCCTGTTGCTGCATGAACCAGTTAACAGTCTAAATATGTTCAAATAAAACCAGTACACCAAGAAATTGGGGAGAAAAGAAAGAAAAATCAACACCATAAGCGCGCAACCGCGCAATAGATCCCCAATTTATATATTTAAAGGACTAATATTGTGTACTCCAAAATATAACATCAATACAAGAAAAACGGATTAGAAATCACAATTCATTTGTAAAAAAACTGTATTTATTGAGTAAAAAGATACATTTTAATAAAATCACACAGTGGTGAAAAAACCCTAATATAATAAAAAGCACATGGGACCAGGGCAAACAATGTATAGCAGAAATTGCACGTATAATCACACATAAGTGGTGTTATATAACATATCCCACACTGAGTATACACCGCACATTTGAAAAATAAAACACTACAGGTAAGTATGCTTAAAAAGCAGGTAATTTGTATAGGCATAAATGACAATATGAGTCCCCCTGATACTATGTCAATAGATCACTCATAATCTGTCAATTGTAATTGCCTGGCTTACCGCTAGAATGCAATACTGCAGAGCCCTGGACCCACGCGCTGCTCCTGACGCGCGTTTCGCGTTTGCTTTACTCAATAAATACAGTTTTTTTACAAATGAATTGTGATTTCTACTCCGTTTATCTTGTATTGATTAACAGTCTAAATATGTAACAGTACAGACACAGAGGGCTATTAAATGCATAAAGCGGGTGAGAACATGATGCAAGGAAACTGGTTATAGTAAAAAATTTTGAATGAGCCACACAGGGATAAAATTTTGAATGAGCCACACAGGGATATTTAGGTTAATGCGTTGAGGCGATAGGCCAGTCTGAACAAATGCGTTTTTTAGGGCACGCTTAAACCTGTAGGGATTGGGGATTAATCGTATTAACCTGGGTAGTGCATTCCAAAGAACTGGCGCAGCATGTGAAAGTCTTGGAGACGGGAGTGGGAGGTTCTGATTAATGAGTATGTTAACCTCAGGTCATTAGCAGAACGGAGGGCACGGGTAGGGTGGTAGGCTGAAATGAGGGAGGAGATGTAGGGTGGTGCTGAGCCATGGAGTGCTTTGTGGGTGAGGGTAATAAGTTTATACTGAATTCTGGAGTGGATGGGTAACCAGTGTAAGGAATGGCACAAGGTAGAGGCATCGGTATAACGATTGGTGAGGAATATGATCCTAGCTGCAGCATTCAGGACAGATTGGAGAGAGGAGAGTTTGGTAAGAGGGAGACTGATTAGTAGAGAGTTACAATACTCCAGACGAGAATGAGAGAAACAGAAAGAGTTTTTGCAGAGTCGAAAGCAAGAAAGGGTCGAATTCTAGAAATGTTTTTGAGGTGCAGATAACAAGAGCGAGCTAGTGATTTAATGTTGGGGGTGAATGAAAGCTCAGAATCAAGTATGACCCAAGACAGATGGCATGTTGCTGGGGCGTAATGGTGGAACCGCACACAGAAATGGCAATGTCGGGCATAGGTAAGTTAGTAGAGGGAGGAAACACGAGGAGTTCAGTTTTTGACAGGTTCAGTTTCAGATAGAGGGAGGACATGATGTTAGAGACAGCGGTAAGACAATCACTGGTGTTTTCCAAAAAGGCAGGTGTGATATCAGGAGAAGTGTATAATTGGGTGTCATCAGCATAGAGATGGTACTGGAACCAAAATCTGCTGATTGCTTGACCAATAGGGGCAGTATACAAAGAGAAGAGGAGGGGGCCTAAAACCGATCCTTGAGGAATCCCAATAGTAAGGGGAAGATGAGAGGAGAAGGAGCCAGCAAAAGATACATTAAAGGAGCGATCAGAGAGATAGGAAGAGAACCAAGAGAGAACGGTGTCCTTGAGGCTAATGGAACGGAGCATAGTGAGGAGGAGCTGATGGTCCACAGTGTCAAATGCTGCAGAGAGATCCAAGCGAATTAGCATGGAGTAGTATCCATTAGATTTAGCTGTTAGAAGATCATTAGAGACTTTAGTGAGGGCAGTTTCAGTAGAGTGTAGAGAGCGGAAACCGGATTGTAGAGGGTCAAGGACAGAGTTATCTGAGAGATAGAGGATAAGTCGGGCATGAACCAGTCGTTCCAGGAGTTTAGAGATGAAGGGAAGATTAGAGACAGGTCTATAGTTAGCAGCACAGTTTTGGTCAAGGGATGATTTTTTAAGTAATGGCTGTATGATGGCATGCTTAAATGAGGAAGGAAAGATACCGGAAGAAAGAGAGAGGTTAAATATTTTTCTTAGGTGAGTAGTGACAGCAGGGGAAAGGGACAGGAAGAGTTGTGATGGAATGGGGTCACTGGTGCAAGTGGTAGGGAGAGAAGATGCAAGGAGCCTGGTTACTTCTTCTTTTGTTACTGGTTCAAAATCAGAGAGTGAGCTAGAAGCAGTTGCTGTTATGATTTGGTAGCCGAGGAGGACAGTATCCAAAATAGCCTAGGCAACCAGACACCCAGAGAGGTTGGAAACTAGCGGATTGCAGACCCCTAAACTGACAGCACAACTAGAAGCAGCCTTGGGGCGTGCCTACGGTGCCCTAGACGCCTCGGCACAGCCGGAGAGTTAACTAAGCCTAAAGAGAGAAAGGGGAAAGCTAACTGCCTCGGAGTAAAGCCCCCAAAGGAATAGGTAACCCCCAAACATATATTGGTGGTGAGACAAGATGAAAAACAAATGCCACAGAAATAAACAGCAAAACTTATCTTAAAGTTGCAGGACAGAGCAGGAAGCAAGCTGACTTCCAAAAGGGACCAGGAAGCAACAAATCACCGGCAAGGATCATGGGAAGATTGCTCACTTATATCTGCCCAGTCATAAATACCTGATTGCCAGTCATCGCCCCAGGTAATGAACTTCTGTTAGCCAAAGCAGCTTCATTACTATCAGCAGCCACCAGGGGGAGCCCCAACTCAGAAGTCAGATCCAGAGTGTTCACAACAAGTTGCCATATCACTTATACCACAAGAGGAACGGCATAAAAAAATATAAAACCAATTCTTTGCCTGCTGTTGATTTGTTCATTCTGCCTCCCAAACATCACAGTAAGGAATACACTTCTCCTGCGCTCTGCACTAAGTGCTTACACCAGGGTTTCCGTGTACATCTCTGAAATTCATGATTCATATGGAACCCCCGGCGGAAGATTCCCTATAATTAGGCAGGTGGAGTAACTGAGGACGCCATAGGACCTGTGATCCGGTGGTGTCTGTCTCTAGCATTGCATAAACGTGCCATCATGCAGTTTTGAGAACACTGCTGAACAGAGGCCAGACAGAGTCCAGAGTACCTATGCTGCCTCATTATAGTGAATGGATCTCTTGTGGGTTTCATCTGAATCACGCCACTCAGATTTAGATGGAAACCCCGATGTAAGTGCTCAGCGTAGAGTGCCGAATAAATGTGAATCCAAACGTCATGTAAAATGTTCCTAACAAAAGTTTCAACTTAAGAAAAAAAAGCAAGTCCACACTCAGGTCCATCGTCTGTTTACATAAATATAAGGGCTTCCATATTACTGGTAGCACAAAGGTTCTGGAAAGGCGAATTGGCTCCTTCAGCAAATTCTGTACTTCCAAATCCAAATGCCCCCCACAGTGTACCTAAATCACATATAGCGTCCACATGTTTGGCATTTCTGAAGAGATGAGAGCTTGCCTAATTTACGAGTGCATGTCGCCAGAAGCATGAGCTGGGCATAACGTACTGGTCACTATAAGGTACTGGTCACTACAGTGTACTGGTCACTACAGCATACTGGTCACTAGAATGGCAATTTGCAATTTTCACTCAGCAACATTCTTTGCTGCTTGTTTCTGCTAAACACCCACTGAGTGAAAATTATCACTACACGTGTAGATAAATTCCTAAAGGAGTATAAATTTCAAAATGGGGTCAATTGAGGGAGGGATTGTGCTCTTCTACCATTTAGGGGCTCTGTATAAGGAGTCTTCAAACTGTTCTAGGAAAATCTGCGCTCAAGGAGGCAAATAGCACTCCTTCTCTCCCAAGTCTCTCAGTATGGCTAAGCAGTACTGTACAGCAATATATGGGGTATTGTCAAGTTCAGAAGAAATTGTGGGACAAATTATGGTGCCATTTTTACCCACTTCTTGTGTGAAAATGTAAAATCAGGAGCTAAAACAAAATTTTGGTGGTTAAAATTTAATCATTTTTTTTTAGCTGTGCCTGAAAAATATTTCCCGATTACATGTAGGGTATGTTAGGGGTCGAGTTCCCGCTTCTGCACAAGGGGAATCTCAAGCCATCCAGGCAGCAGTCTCCCATCCGTCTCTGGCCACAGTGGACTCTGCTCAGCTTAGACGTCGGTCCCAGCGTCTCGCCCAGTCTAACAGTGTGCAGAGGATTACTGTTGCCTCTCCAGGCTCTGCTATTGTGGCCAGTACTGGTTAGCGGCGAGAAGACGTCTTTAGGACAAAGTCCTTGTTTTCCCCTTCTGAGCATGCCCAGGGTGAGATCTCTCATTGGAGATCAGGGGTCACATGCTCAGGTACTGCAGCAGCTCCTATTGGTCTGCCAGGAAGGTCCTGTGACTACTGGTGTTTTGGAACAGTTTCATTGGTCCTTATTTCTGGCAGGTCCTGTAGCTGTTACTATAAAAGGGTGGCATGGCTGGGCTGCCATGCGCTAGTATCAATTGCATTATGTGCTTTGTGCCAGTGTGATCATGCACGCATGTGGTTAGGGCTCGGCTGAAATAAGCCCTAGAATACCGGCACCTCCGGTGAGGAGATTTGAGTGCAAGTGGTTAGGGCTTGGCTGAAATAAGCCCCTAGAATACCGGCTTCTCCAGTGAGGAGATTGCTTGAATGCGTTGCTGTCTGCATGATCACGGACTGCTATCCGCACAGCGGTTATCTGTGTATCCCTGTGGTGTTAACAGGACACAGTCTTTTTCTCAGCGGCTCTGTGATGCAACAGGGTTCTTTTTATAACGCTGGTTCAGCGCCCTAGCGTTTTACTTTGCGGCTCACTGAAGCTAAGTGAGTTCGCACCTATCGCCATATATCGCTGTGGCATTCCTGTTAGCGGCTCTGGGGATTAACAGAGTTCGCACTTACTGCCACAGGCGCTACGGCGTTTATTTTAGCGACTCTGCGGGATAACAGAGTTCGCTACTTTCGCCATCTTACTAGCATCGGGCTTCGCCTGCACGGTGGACCCTTGGCTGCGAACGCATCTCTCTACTATATCTATTAGGTGCGTTCCACAGACCCTAACGTAATACTAGCGCCAGGGTCTGGCTAGTAAAATGGCGGATGACCAGCGTCTACTGCGGGACATCCAGCAGCTGGAGGGTAGGTTGGCGGCTCTTGAGCGCACAACCTCAGCTGTGGATGTTACCGCAGTCGCTGTTCAGACTGCTAGCGTGGCTGTAGCCAGTGTGTCCACTGCCACCTCTGCCCCCACAATATCCCACATCCCACTTCCAGACAAGTTTGCTGGTGACAGTAAGCAATGTCAGGGATTCGTGAGTCAGTGCTCTATACAACTCGAGCTTCTGGCTGCACGTTTCCCCACGGATCGGGCACAAATGGGCTTTGTAATATCTCTTCTGTCAGGCAGAGAGTTGGAGTGGACCACCCTGCTGTGGGAGCGTGACGACCGTGTGGTGCGGAGTGCTCCTCATTTTCTGGAGGCTCTAAAAAAGGTCTTTCTAGGACCTCAGGTTACCCACGATGCGGCGCTCCAACTTCTGGCAAGTTCACAGGGTTCGTCCTTGGTCAGTTTTTTTGCTGTCCAATTTCGGACTCTGTCCTCGGAGTTGTACTGGCCGGATAAAGTCCTCATTCCCGTGTTTTGGAGAGGACTAGCAGGCCATGTGAAAGACGCCTTGGCTACCAGGGAGATTCCCGCCACACTGGAGAAGCTTATCGCCATATCTACCCGCATCGACCTCCGTTTTCACGAGCGGAGGTTGGAGCGGTCCCAGTGTAGGCAGAGGTTTCGGCTGGCTCCCACCTTCGCCAGACCTCTAGAATCTTCCAGCCAGGCGCCCGACTCCCATGAGGCCATGGAGGTTTCTCGAGCAGGACCTAAGTCCCCGGCCGCTCGAGTACCCGTGGTCTGTAACATCTGCCAGCAGTTAGGACATTATGCCATCAAATGTCCACAGCGGTCGGGAAAACGGTCGCGTCTAGTGACCTTGGGAGGAGGTTCACTAGACACTGCGGCATTTTCCACCAAGTTGTCCTTTAAGGGGACAATTACTGTAGGTCCATCCACGCTCACCGCCGAGCTCTGTGTGGATTCTGGAGCCGAGGGGAATTTCATGTCCTCTGCATTTGCTCTCCGCCACACTATACCTCTGGTGATGCTCGCCAAACCGGTGACTGTGCGAGTAGTGAATGGATCAACTCTGCCCTCACAAATCACCCACCAGACTATCCTTCTCACTTTATCTGTGTCCCCTTCCCATCAGGAGAGTATTTCTTTTCTTGTCCTGCCCGAGGGAATAGACGAGGTGTTGCTGGGAGTACCTTGGCTCCGTTACCACTCTCCCCATATTGAGTGGTCCTCTGGGAGGATACTGGGTTGGGGTGATTCATGTAGAGGCAGGTGTGTCAGGGAGTGCGTTCAGGTCACCACCACAGAGATACCCGTAGATCTCACTTCTCTTCCTCAGTGTTATTGGTCATATGCAGACGTTTTCTCCAAGAAGGCGGGGGAGACTCTTCCACCTCATCGCCCCTACGACTGTCCTATTGATCTCTTGCCTGGAGCAGAACCTCCTCGGGGGAGAGTCTACCCCCTCTCGCTTCCTGGACAAGGCCATGTCCCAGTATATTCAGGAGAATCTGGCAAGAGGGTTCATTAGGAAGTCGGTGTCCCCAGCAGGGGCGGGGTTCTTCTTTGTGCAAAAGAAAAACGGAGAATTACGTCCATGTATTGACTACAGGGGTCTTCACGCCATCACCGTCAAGAATAAGTACCCGCTGCCCCTAATCTCTGAGCTCTTTGATAGGCTCCGAGGAGCAAGAGTATTTACCAAGCTTGATCTACGTGGTGCCTATAACCTAATTCGCATCCATGAGGGGGACGAGTGGAAGACAGCTTTTAATACCAGGGATGGGCATTATGAATACCTGGTGATGCCCTTCGGGCTCTGTAATGCTCCCGCTGTTTTCCAAGACTTTGTCAATAATATCTTCCGGGATATGCTCTCCACCTCTGTAGTAGTCTATCTGGATGATATTCTCATCTTTTCACCAGATATAGACTCTCACCGGAGGGATGTCATCACATTCTTCGACCTCTTACGGGCAAACTCCCTCTATGCCAAGCTGGAGAAATGTGTGTTTGAGCAGGAGTCCTTACCTTTCCTGGGCTATATCATCTCTGCCCAGGGATTGGCTATGGATCCTGCCAAACTACAGGCTGTAATGGACTGGCAAGAACCCCATTCTCTTAAAGCGGTGCAGCGCTTTATGGGGTTCATTAATTATTATCGCCAGTTCATTCCCTATTTCTCGACTTTGGTAGCTCCCTTGGTAGCCCTCACCAAGAAGGGAGCAAATCCCAAGTTGTGGTCTGAGGAGGTCTCCAATGCGTTCTCTTCCATCAAGTCGCATTTTGCCAGTGCTCCCATATTACATCGCCCTGATGTTGATAAGCCGTTTATTTTAGAGGTGGGCGCCTCTTCTGTTGGTGCTGGAGCAGTCCTTTATCAAAAGGATGCTCAAGGTCGGAAGCATCCCTGCTTCTTCTTTTCTAAGACCTTTACACCAGCAGAGAGGAATTATTCCATCGGGGACAGGGAGTTGCTGGCTATGAAGTTGGCCTTCTCTGAGTGGAGACATCTTCTGGAGGGGGCACGTTTTCCCTTCCAAGTCTTCACCGACCACAAAAACTTGGTATATTTGCAAACGGCTCAGCGGCTAAATTCTCGCCATGCCAGATGGTCCCTATTCTTCTCTCGGTTCCACTTCACCCTCCATTTTCTCTCCGGTGAGAAGAATGTTCGGGCCGACGCTCTCTCTCGCTCCTTAGTGTCATCAGAGGAGGAGGATGAGGAGCCTCGGCTTATTGTCCCCGAAGAGAGCCTGAGAACTGTAGCCCCTTTTCGTTAGAGTCTGTGCCTCTGGGCAAGACTTTTGTGCCCACTAATTTGGGACCGGAGGTACTCTCTTGGGCACACTCGTCCAGGGTGGGTGGACACTTTGGGTCAAAGAGGACAACTGAGTTATTGGTGAGGACATACTGGTGGCCACATATGGTTTGTGACGTCAGGGAGTATGTTCAGGCGTGTGTCTCCTGCGCCAGGAACAAGTCCCCTCCACAACGGCCAGCTGGGTTACTTTTTCCTTTGCCGGTGGCAGACAGGCCCTGGGAGATGGTCGGGATGGACTTTGTGGTGGGCTTACCCAAGTCTCGGGGTTGCACTATCATTTGGGTGATCACCGACCACTTCTCCAAAATGGTGCACTTAGTGCCGCTACCACGGTTACCTTCTGCACGGGCCTTGGCAGCATTATTTATTAGACACATCTTCCGTCTACACGGTATGCCAGACAAGATCGTCAGCGATCGAGGTCCCCAATTTGAGTCTCGGTTCTGGAGAGAGTTGAGTCATCTACTCTGCATTGAGTTTAACCTCTCCTCTGCATATTATCCCGAGACGAATGGGTTGGTAGAGAGGGCAGCCAGACCTTGGTCACCTACTTGCAACATTTTGACTCTGCCAGGCAGGATGACTGGGCATCCTTGCTCCCGTGGGTGGAGTTCGCGCTAAACAATGCTGTGGCTGACTCCACCAGACAGACCCCATTCCTCTTAAATTACGGCCAGCATCCGCGGGTACCGGTGCCCATGCCCGTGGCTTCCGCCGACTCCAGGTGGCAGACTGGGCTGTGGAGGCACGGGACATATGGGACCGCACCATGCCATTCAGGCTTCCAAGGAAAGGATGAGGTCTTCTGCCGATGCCCATTGGCGTCCCGCTCCGACATTTGCTCCTGGCGACCTAGTGTGGCTCTCCGCCCGAAACATCAGGCTACGGGTGGAATCCACTAAGTTGGCACCCCGCTATTTGGGTCCCTTCAAGGTTCTCGAGCAGGTGAACCCTCTGGTTTACCGTTTGGCCCTTCCGCCGCGCCTTGGTATCTCCGACACCTTCCATGTGTCCCTCCTAAAACCCATGGTCATCTCCCGGTTGCCTGACTCATCTGCCGGGACGTCGGGTTCGTCTTCGGACGACTACGAGGTGAACGCCATTGTAGGGTGCAAGGTGGTACGGGGCAAAACAATTTTTGGGTGGATTGGAGGGGTTATGGGCCTGAGATAGGTCCTGGGAGCCTGCCGAGCATGTTCATGCTCCGCAGCTCATCGCTGCCTTTGAGCGTAGCGAGGCCCAGAGAAGGGGGGGCAATGTTAGGGGTCGAGTTCCCGCTTCTGCACAGGGGAATCTCGAGCCATCCCGGCTGCAGTCTCCCATCCGTCTCTGGCCGCAGTGGACTCTGCTCAGCTTAGACGTCGGTCCCAGCGTTTCGCCCAGTCTAACAGTGTGCAGAGGATTACTGTTGCCTCTCCAGGCTCTGCTATTGTGGCCAGTACTGGTTAGCGGCGAGCAGACGTCTTTAGGACAAAGTCCTTGTTTTCCCCTTCTGAGCATGCCCAGGGTGAGATCTTTCATTGGAGATCAGGGGTCACATGCTCAGGTACTGCAGCAGCTCCTATTGGTCTGCCAGGAAGGTCCTGTGACTACTGGTGTTTTGGAACAGTTTCATTGGTCCTTATTTCTGGCAGGTCCTGTAGCTGTTACTATAAAAGGGTGGCATAGCTGGGCTGCCATGCGCTAGTATCAATTGCATTATGTGCTTTGTGCCAGTGTGATCATGCACGCATGTGGTTAGGGCTCGGCTGAAATAAGCCCCTAGAATACCGGCACCTCCGGTGAGGAGATTTGAGTGCAAGTGGTTAGGGCTTGGCTGAAATAAGCCCCTAGAATACCGGCTTCTCCGGTGAGGAGATTGCTTGAATGCGTTGCTGTCTGCATGATCACGGACTGCTATCCGCACAGCAGTTATCTGTGTATCCCTGTGGTGTTAACAGGACACAGTCTTTTTCTCAGCGGCTCTGTGACACAACAGGGTTCGCTTTATAACGCTGGTTCAGCGCCCTAGCGTTTTACTTTGCGGCTCACTGAAGCTAAGTGATTTAGCACCTATCGCCATATAGCGCTGTGGCATTCCCGTTAGCGGCTCTGGGGATTAACAGAGTTCGCACTTACTGCCACAGCGCGCTACGGCATTTATTTTAGCGACTCTGCGGGATAACAGAGTTTGCTACTTTCGCCATCTTACTAGCAGCGGGCTTCCCTGCACGGTGGACCCCGGGCTGCGAACGCACCTCTCTACTATATCTATTAGGTGCGTTCCGCAGACCCGAACAGGGTATTGGTGCACTCAGGAAAAAATGGACATCAGTTTGTTGTATAAAAAAATTCCTATTAGCCCTTAGAAAAATTAAAAACTTGGGGCTAAAACATTTTAGTGGTAACAATTTAATTGATTCTTTCTTCACCACCTAATGGTGTGAAATACTTTTAGGCACATGAGGTTTCAATATGATCACTGCACCCTAGATGAATTCATTTGGGAGTGTAGTTTGTAAAATTAGTTCACATACGGGGAGTTTTGTTGTTCTGGCACCTCAAAGGCTCTGCCAATGTGACATGTCACCCTCACACCATTCCAGTAAAATCTGAGTTTCAATATGGCGCTTCTTCCCTTCTGAGCTTTACACTGTGCCTGAAAAGTAGTATTCCCCCACATATTGGCTATCAGCGTACTCAGGAGAAATTGCACAACAAATTGTACTGTGCAATTTCTCCTGTTACCCTTGTGAAAATAAAAAATTGGGGCTAAAATAAAAATTTTTGGGTTGAAAATGTGATTTTTATATTTTCGCAGGTTAACGTTAAAGACTTCTGTGAAGCACTTGGTTTGCTCACCAAACATCTAAATACATTCCTTGAGGGGAAATCACTGGTCAAATTTTAAGCCTTATAACTTCCTAACGAAAAAAAATTTGCATCAAATATTGTGCTGATGTAAAGTAGACATGTGGGAAATGTTATTTATGAACTATTTTGTGTGCTATATCGCTATGATTTATGAGCATAACAATTCAAAGTTTGTGAATTGCACAGTTTTCCAAATTTTCTCCAAATTTACATTTTTTTCACAAATAAACACAAGTTATATCAAAGAAATTTTATCAGTAACATGAAGTACAATATGTCATGAAAAAAACAATCTCAGAATCATTGGGATCCGTTGAAGCATTCCAGAGTTATTACCTCATAAAATGACAGTGGTCAGAATTGTAAAAATTGTCCCGGTCATTAACGGGCAAACAACCTTGGGGGCTAAAGGGGTTAAGACAGGACTGTAAAAGCAATGCAGGGTTTATTAGAGGACCATACATATAGAAACAAATGCTAATCAGATCAGTTCAATACTTGTTTCTTTAGGGAAATAGCTCATATGAAGGATTCATTTAGAAAACGCCATCACAGGAATATATGGCCCACGCTTGCCTTAGGTTGCCGACAACTGGTCTTGTATGTCAGACCTGAGCAAAAATCTGGTAGAGCTTCCTAATGTCTCATAGGCTTCTTAATATTGTCATAACTATACATCTTAAAAAATAAATGAAATATTTTTGAGATAACACAGTAGTTTTTTCCAACAGTCCTATGTGATTTCAGCCAAGATATTGCAATTCAATTGAACCTGATAATCTCAGAATGTTTGCATACATATCTTTTTTATATTCAAAGGTATGTTGGAAAGTTCTTACTTTATTGCCCCGTATTAGACCAACAAAACTGATATATTTAAATAGTTTGAAATTATTAATTTCATTGCCATCTAAGGAAATGAAAATGTCACTTGCAAGCCTCTGTGTGCTACATTTTATGCTTCATACTTAGGATTAAGAGGAAACATGAAAAACTAGAATATTCAGTTTAAAAGGCACAGTTTGGTTTTCACAGATGCAGTTACAAAACTTCCTGTGTGTGAAAATGTCTGACGTGACATACGTCATCGGATTTCGGTAAAAGTACAGGGGGAATTGTGTGCAAGGAGGTCTAATAAGTTCACAATACCAACAGTCACATTGAGTCATTTAACTACAAATCTCGTTCCTTTATTTCTGACATGGAAGGTGTGTCCAACATTTCTAGATTTTAGAAGCTAGAAACTGTAGCAGTGCCTCATTGCCACTTCAAAACCAGAGCATTTTCCTTTTGTAAAGATCAAACAGTTCAGCAATTTTTGTATTAGGTTTGATGGTTAGCTCTTCAGCATGTAATGTTGTCCAGTTTATCATGACCAGTAGGGCTTATGTTTTCTATCTTTACTATTACTACAATTACTGCTCCTACTGCTACTTCTTTACGTAATTGATTTGTCACAAAAAATATGTGAATATAAAATCCCTTTTATGTTATGATCGCTCTGAAAGTCATTTTGGGTGGTCGACAAAAGACTTGAGTTTCAGTAATGTTTTGTATATCCTGTTTTAATCATTTTACTTTTTTGTTTTTTTATTTTTTAAACATCATGCAAGCACAAAGAGTCTGAAGTCTACATAGCCTTTTATTCTGTTTTTTTACATGCTTTTGTTAGCATTTTTGTGTTTGATTTTTTTTTTTGCTTTACACTACTCAAAATTAAAATTACAAAACAGAGAAGTAAAAATTGTGTAATCATAGAAATCACAGGATTGATAGACATTTTAATGGTATGCAAATGACAAAATATAGAAAGAAAGGTCCCGATTCATCAAATCAGTTTCACCAGAATTCTGGAGCAAATTGATTTCAAATTCGCAAAATTTTGCACAACTGGTAGTTGCTTTAAAATTTTGTGACTTTTGGTGTTATCATGCCAATTTCTCCCAATTCCACAAAGATTGGTGAAGCTGGGGTGAAACAAGGGTGAGGCAGGGGTGTGATGCCACAACTTACCTAATTCATGATGAGCTGTGGCATTACTTATGCCATAAATATTACTTCAGCCAGGGACTGGAGTAAGATTTCTAGAGAGACACACAGCACATGTCAGACACTTCATATTTATTAAGAGGCACATGCTTAATGAATCAATGGCAACAAGTGGAGATGGGGAAAAGGAGAGTCAGCTCACCTTTGATGTAGCCACAATCCTGCTGAGAAGCGCATGGAAAAGCCTGGGATCCAGCTGAGGTAAACGAAAAGGAAAAATCCAGTTTAGATGCAGGTAAATAAAATGTCCAATTTTATTAAAGAAATAAATCACATCCATAAAAACATGGTAAGTGTGGTTTTGGTCACAGTGGATACAATCGACGCGTTTCAGCTCTGATGAGCTATTCATGGTTGTTTAGACAGTGTAAACAAGCACGCACTTACCATGTTTTTGTGGATGTGATTTATTTATTTAACAAAATTGGACATTTTATTTACCTGCTTCTACGCTGGATTTATCCTTTTCTTAATAAGCCAGTGACATCTGACTGAAAATCTAATGGTCTTGAATGGAAATGGGCCATAATTTTCAAAACATTTCAATTTATTTAGTATTGAGTATGTGCGCCTCAAGCAAAACTACAAACATTTACACACAATGAGGATAAATATGCAAATATCCCTTCAGAGAGGAAGAGGACTACAATTCTAGTGCCAATTAAAAGTCAATATGACCCTTTAACGAGTTTTGCCACATGATTTAGGATAAAATGCCATACCAGACACTCCATTTTCAGACTTGAGTTTCAGTGTGTTTGCCACTTTATAGATGCAAAACAATAAGATTGATTTGGCTAAGTGAGAGGCCTCTGAAACATCTAAGGGGGGATGTTACTTCTTGTGTTTAGTGCTATGCTGGCAAAAGGTACTTATAAGCTATGTAATGATTGTCTTGGAAATTAAATATGCATATATCCTCATTACAGAGGATGAGTGTTAAGGGTCTGCGGAACGCACCAAATATATAATGTAGAGAGGTGCGTTCGCAGCCCGGGGTCCACCGTGCAAGCGGAGCCTGCTGCTAGTAAAAATGGCGCGAGAAGCAAACTCTGTTATCCCGCAGAGTCGCTAACATAAACGCCGTAATGCGCTGTGGCAAAAAGTGCGAACTCTGTTACTCCACAGAGCCGCTAGAAGGAGAGCCGCAGCGCTATATGGCGATGTGTGCAAACTCACTAAACACAACTGAGTCGCAAAGAAAACACGCTAGGGCACTGTCTAGCGTTGAAAGCGAACCCTGTTACGTCACAGGGCCGCTGAGAAAAAGCACTGTGTCCTGTCAGGCTCTCAGGTACACAGTTAAGTGCTAAGCGTACATAAAGCGTGATCATGTGCTAATGTCCTCGCGGGAGTCACCCGCAATCTATGGCGTCTGAACGCCAGACCCTGAATACGGCAATCAAAACTCCTCACCGGTTATGCCGGTAATCTAGGGCATCTAGGACACCGACCCTGACCAGTTACCATACCAAACTCCTCACCGATTAAGTCGGTATTCTAGATGGCTTATTTCAGTCGGGTCCCTAACCACACACACGCATGATCACACTGGCGCATAGCATACAATGGTTGATATTAGCGCATGGCGGCCCAGCCATGCTACCCTTTTATAGCAACAGCTACAGGACCTGCCAGAAACAAGGACCAATGAAACTTGTTTCAGAACATCAGTAATCGCAGGGCTTTCCTGGTGGACCAATAGGAGCCGCTGCAGTACCTGAGCATGTGACCCCTGATCTCCAATGAGAGATCTCACTCTGGGCATGCTCAGAAGGGAAAACGCAGGACTTTGTTCCAAAGACGTCTGCTCCAGCACTGGCTATAATAGCAGATCCAGGAAAGACAGCAGCAAGTCACTGCACAGTAGTGGAGTGGGCAAGACGCTTGGACCGACGTCTCTGCTGAGCAGGCTCCACTGCGGCCGGAGATGAATGGGAGACCGCAGCGGGGCCGGTTCGAGACTCCCCCTGTGCAGCAGCGGGAACTCGAACCCTAACATGGCCCCCTTCTCTGGGCCTCGCTGCGTTCAAAGGCAGCGATGAGCTGCGGAGCATGAACATGCTCGGCAGGCTCCCAAGACCTATCCTCAGGCCCATAGCCCCTCCAGTCCACCAAATAAAACTTTTTGCCCCGTACCACACCCTACGATGGCGTTCACCTCATGGTCATCCGTAGATGAACCCGATGTCCCGGCAGATGACTCAGAAAACCGGGACATGAGCACGGGTTTCAGGAGGGATACGTGAAAGGTGTCGGAGATACCCAGACGTGGTGGAAGAGCCATACCACAGGGTTAACCTGCTCGAGGACCTTGAAAGGACCCAGGTAGCGGGGTGCCAACTTAGTGGACTCAACTCGCAGCCTGATGTTACGGGCGGAGAGCCACACCATGTCCCCAGGAGCAAATGTTGGAGCGAGGCGCCGATGTGCGCCGGCGGAGGACCTCATCCTCTCCTTGGATGCCTGAATGGCATCCTGGGTACGGTCCCAAATGTCCCATGCCTCCACAGCCCAGTCTGCCACCCTGGAGTCGGCGGAAGACACAGGCATGGGCACCGGAACCCGCGGATGCTGACCGTAGTTTAGGAGGAATGGAGTCTGTCCGGTGGAATCAGCCACAGCATTGTTTAGTGCAAACTCAGTCCATGGTAGCAAGGATGCCCAGTCATCCTGCCTGGCCAAGACAAAATGTCTTAGATAGGTGACCAAGGTCTGGTTGGCCCTCTCTACCAACCCATTCGTCTCAGGATGGTATGCTGAAGAGAGATTTAACTCAATACTGAGACGACAAAGCTCTCTCCAGAACCGAGACGCAAACTGGGGACCTCGGTCACTGGCAATTTTGTCCGGCATGCCGTGTAGACGGAAGATGTGCCTAACGAACAACGCTGCCAGAGCCCGTGCAGAAGGTAACCGTGGAAGTGGCACCAAATGCACCATTTTGGAAAAATGGTCGGTGATTACCCAAATGATGGTGCAACCCCGAGACTTGGGCAAGCCCACCACAAAGTCCATCCCAACCATCTCCCAGGGCCTGTCTGCCACCGGCAAAGGGTAAAGTAACCCGGCTGGCCGTTGTCGTGGAGACTTATTCTTGGCGCAGGAGACACACGCCCGAACATAGTCCCAACGTCACGGACCATATGCGGCCACCAATATGTCCTCGCCAGCAATTCAGATGTCCTCTTTGCCCCAAAGTGTCCACCCACCCTGGACGAATGTGCCCAAGAGAGTACCTCGGTCGCAAATTGGTAGGCACAAAAGTCTTGCCCGGGGGCACAGACTCTAGCGAAACCGGGGCCACTGTTCTCAGACTCTCTATGGGGACGATAAGCCGAGGCTCTTCCACCTCCTCCTCAGAGGACACTACAGAGCGAGAGAGAGCGTCGGCACGAATGTTCTTCTCTCCAGAGAGGAAATGCAGAGTGAAATGAAACCGGTAGAAGAACAAGGACCATCTGGCCTGGCGAGAATTAAGCCGCTGGGCTGTCTGAAGATATACCAAATTTTTGTGATCCGTGAAGACTTGGAAGGGAAAGCGAGCTCCCTCCAACAGATGTCTCCACTCCGAAAAGGCCAACTTCATTGCTAGCAACTCCCTGTCCCCGATGGAATAATTCCTCTCCGCTGGTGTGAGGGTCTTGGAGAAAAAGAAGCATGGATGCTTCCGACCTTGAGCATCCTTTTGGAAGAGGACTGCTCCAGCACCAACGGACGAGGCATCCACCTCCAATATAAATGGCTTATCAACATCGGGGCGATGTAGAATGGGAGCGCTAGCGAAATGGGACTTAATAGAAGTGAAGGCCTTGGAGACCTCTTCAGACCACAATTTGGGATTAGCTCCCTTTTTGGTGAGGGCAGCCACGGGAGCTACCAAAGTTGAGAAATGGGGAATGAACTGGCGATAATAATTAATGAACCCCATAAAGCGCTGCACCGCTTTAAGGGAATGAGGTTCTTGCCAGTCCATCACAGCTTGTAATTTGGCAGGATCCATAGCCAATCCCTGGGCAGAGATGATATAGCCCAAGAATGGTAAAGACTCCTGCTCAAACACGCATTTCTCCAACTTTGCATAAAGGGAATTTGCCCGCAAGAGGTCGAAGACCCTGCAGACATCTTTCCGGTGGGAGTCAATATCTGGAGAGAAGATGAGAATATCATCCAGATAGACCACGACCGAGGTGGAAAGCATATCCCGGAAGATGTCATTAACAAAGTCTTGGAAAACGGCTGGGGCATTACAGAGCCCAAAGGGCATCACCAGATACTCATAGTGCCCATCCCTGGTATTAAAAGCGTCTTCCACTCGTCCCCCTCGCGGATACGAATCAGGTTGTAAGCACCCCGCAGGTCTAATTTGGTAAATACCCTTGCTCCCCGAAGCCTATCAAAGAGCTCAGAAATTAAAGGCAGCGGGTATTTATTCTTAACGGTAATGGCGTTAAGACCCCTGTAATCTATGCAGGGACGTAATTCTCCGTTCTTCTTTTGCACAAAGAAGAACCCTGCCACAGCAGGTGACACTGACTTCCTGATGAACCCTCTTGCCAGATTTTCCTGAATGTATTGGGACATAGCCTCCGTCTCCGGGAGAGAGAGAGGATAGACCCTTCCCCGGAGAGGTTCTGCTCCAGGCAAGAGGTCAATAGGACAGTCATAGGGGCGGTGAGGCAGAAGAGTCTCCGCAGCCTTTTTGGAGAACACGTCTACATAGGACCAATAGCACTTGGGCAGGGAAGTGAGATCTGTGGGTATCCCTGTAGTAGCAACCTGAACACACTCCCTCACACATTTACCTCTACAAGACTCACTCCAACCCCGTATCTTCCCAGAGGACCACTCAATATGTGGGGAGTGAAGACGAAGCCAGGGTACTCCCAGCAGATCCTCATCTATACCCTCAGGAAGGACAAGGAAAGAAATAATCTCCTGATGGGAAGGAGACATAGCTAATGTGAGAGGGATTGTCTGATGTGTGATCTGTGAGGGCAGTATGGAGCCATTCACCACTCGAACAGTCACCGGTTTGGTGAGCATCACCTGAGGTATTGTGTGACGGAGAGCAAAAGCAGAGGACATAAAGTTCCCCTCTGCTCCAGAATCCACACAAAGCTCAACTGTTAGAGTGGATTGACCAAAAGAGATTGTCCCTTTAAAGGACAGCTTGGAGGCGAATGCTGTTGACTCTAGTGAACCTCCTCCCATGGTCACTAGACGCGAACGTGTACGTGATCGCTGGGGACATCTATTGGCATAATGTCCTGGCTGCTGGCACACTCTACAGACCACGGATACTCGAGTGGTCCGAGACTTAGATTCCACTCGAGAAGTCTCCACGGTTTCTGGGGAGTCGGACGCCCGAACGGGAAATTCAAGAGGTTTGGCAAAGGTGGGTGCCAGCCGAAACCTCTGCCTACACTGGGTCCGCTCTAACCTCCGCTCGTGAAAACGGAGGTCGATGCGGGTAGATATAGAAATGAGTTTCTCCAGTGTGGCAGGAATCTCCCTGGTAGCCAAAGCGTCCTTTACATGATCTGCCAGTCCTCTCCAGAACACTGGAATAAGAACTTTATCTGGCCACTCTAATTCAGAGGCCAAAGTCTGAAATTGGACTGAGAACTGGCTGACCATGGACAAGCCCTGTTACATTGCCAGCAGTTGGAGCGCAGTATCGTGCGTGACCTGAGGTCCTAAAAAGACCTTTTTCAGAGCCTCTAAAAACCGAGAAGCACTCCGCACCACACGATCGTCTCGCTCCCACAGCGGCGTTGCCCATTCCAATGCTCTGCCCGAGAGTAGAGATAATACAAAACCCACTTGTGCCCGATCCGTGGGGAAACGTGCAGCCAGAAGCTCGAGCTGTATTGAGCACTGACTCACGAATCCCCGACATTGCTTGCTGTCACCGGCAAACTTGTCAGGAAGCGGGAGGTGGGGATAACGTAGGGGCAGAGGTGGCAGAGGACAAACTGGCTGCAGCCACGCTATCAGCCTGAACAGCGACTGCGGTAACATCCACAGCTGAGGTTGTGCGCTCAAGAGCCGCCAACCTACCCTGCAGCTGCTGGATGTACTGCCTTAGACGCTGGTCATCCGCCATTTTACTAGCCAGACCCTGGCGCTAATATTATGTTAAGGGTCTGTGGAACGCACCAAATATATAATGTAGAGAGGTGCTTTCGCAGCCCGGGGTCCACCGTGCAAGCGGAGCCTGCTGCTAGTAAAAATGGCGCAAGAAGCAAACTCTGTTATCCGCAGAGTCGCTAACATAAACGCCGTAATGCGCTGTGGCAAAAAGTGCGAACTCTGTTACTCCACAGAGCCGCTAGAAGGAGAGCCGCAGCGCTATATGGCGATGTGTGCAAACTCACTAAACACAACTGAGTCGCAAAGAAAACAGCTAGGGCGCTGTCTAGCGTTGAAAGCGAACCCTGTTACGTCACAGGGCCGCTGAGAAAAAGCACTGTGTCCTGTCAGGCTCTCAGGTACACAGTTAAGTGCTAAGCGTACATAAAGCGTGATCATGTGCTAATGTCCTCGCGGGAGTCACCCGCAATCTATGGCGTCTGAACGCCAGACCCTGAATACGGCAATCAAAACTCCTCACCGGTTATGCCGGTAATCTAGGGCATCTAGGACACCGACCCTGACCAGCTACCATACCAAACTCCTCACCGATTAAGTCGGTATTCTAGTGGCTTATTTCAGTCGGGTCCCTAACCACACACACGCATGATCACACTGGCGCATAGCATACAATGGTTGATATTAGTGCATGGCGGCCCAGCCATGCTACCCTTTTATAGCAACAGCTACAGGACCTGCCAGAAACAAGGACCAATGAAACTTGTTTCAGAACATCAGTAATCGCAGGGCCTTCCTGGCGGACCAATAGGAGCCGCTGCAGTACCTGAGCATGTGACCCCTGATCTCCAATGAGAGATCTCACTCTGGGCATGCTCAGAAGGGAAAACGCAGGACTTTGTTCCAAAGACGTCTGCTCCAGCACTGGCTATAATAGCAGATCCAGGAAAGACAGCAGCAAGTCACTGCACAGTAGTGGAGTGGGCAAGACGCTTGGACCGACGTCTCTGCTGAGCAGGCTCCACTGCGGCGGAGATGAATGGGAGACCGCAGCGGGGCCGGTTCGAGACTACCCCTGTGCAGCAGCGGGAACTCGAACCCTAACAATGAGGACTAAAACTCTAGTGCCACCTATTGGAGGTAGCAATTAATAAAGTCAATATTGACCCTGTAAAAACCTTGCCACATGAAGTAGGATAAAAAAAATAATGTAGTTATTAAATGGCTACTTGAGGAATGTTCTGTCATGCTGAATTTTGTAGGGCATGAAACTTATCAAAATCCACTGCTGGCAGCTCCCTTTGCAACCGCCAAACAATGATGTCCCATCCCAGATGTGCAGTATGGGGGTCAAGATCAAAGATGTTGCAGGACATGATAGCATGTTTAGGTCACGGAGGCTATTATAGTAGCACAAGCAATATGCAGTCTGATGTTGTACTGAAAAAAAACCTCCTGGGATTCTTTGAAGAAACTGTGTCAAGCTGTTATTGCACCATACATTATGCCACTTCACACTATAATCCTGGGAGTAGGACCAGTGTGACTTTCCCTTGAAAAGGATTCTCTATGGTGTTGTCCACATGGTCTCCAGACCAATCTCTAGCTATCATTGCATCAAAAACAAAACTGGGACTCATCGCTGAATAGGATCGACCTCTATTCAGTGTCATGAAGGTGTTGGAACTTCGGGTGCTTACCAGGTCTCTGGACCTAGGGGCACCACCCTGGTCCATCCAGGTCCCCCAGATTACTCCTTAAGGTGGGGACACCGGGTTCTCGTGCCTCACTATGTTCTTATATCTGCTCTGATCTGTCCCCTCTCTCACCTAGGGTAGTAGGAAGCTGAAGTGTATAAGCATACACTAACCAGACAAACAAGAGAAGATGGAAAGGGATAAACGAAAATATCAACCATACAAAATATACACACCAGACAACAGAGTAAGACACAGGGGAATAAAAGGAAGGAGAAACCAAATAGGAGAGGATGAGGCAACAATCTCCTTAAAATTCTCCAAGGACCAACTCCAACCATGAACTATACCTCCAACTCCAGAACCATCCAGTTAGAGCTAACACTGGCAATTCCTAAGTGCCAGAGGAGAGTGGCCATCACTGAACAACTGAGTCAAGCTCCAGAGTGTTAACTGAACAGATTGACCCTTGCACTGAAAGCAAGGAAAAAACCTGCACTGTTTAATACAATGTAAAATCACTTTAACCAGTGCAGAAGTGCATTAAATCAGACACTGCAGCCTTCTGGCCTTCTTTGTTGCAGTATCCCTGTGACATTCAGCCTCCACCTGTATCTGGATATTTGTCTCATAGTCCAGTGATGTGCAAACACATTTTGATGGTTTGTGTAGACACTGACCACCTTGGCTTGGTATGTGATGTATAGTTTCAGTTGCAGTACGGAGTAGATTACCATGCACCATTATTTTAAACTGATAATCTATCAGTGCAAAGGTTTGCCTCTGAGCAACTCCAATCATTCCAGTATGACATTGGTTTCTCAGTCACTGGGACATGCAACACAACATCAGAATAGTGTGGAACATCTGGTCCTATGTGCATAGTGATCTGTCATAGTAATAAATTAAGGTCTCCCAACTGAAGGATTCTGTTATCTCAGTTTTTGACACGTGGCGATAACTGGCATATCGAAGAACAGGAGTTATCAAACAATCATCCACAAGACTTGATCCAATTTTTAAGGATTCATGCTAATAAAAAAAAGCTTTGTTTCCAATCTGGTTTTTACTCTTCTCCCATATGACATAGATTGAATGTTACTCTTCTCCCATATGACATAGATTGAATGTAAGTGCTTGAAAATTTGATCATTTGCAGATTTTAGGTACACCTGCTACTTCCTCTATTTGCATAACCTTATGGCTTGTCCATCTTGGTATTGCAATTTCAATGCACAGTAATGCATCTTGTCTACTCCAAACATCCTTAAAAAACAACTATTGTTTTAATTTTTATTTTATAAATCAATAGTACATATGAAAATAAGCAACTTTGTAATATTTGTTATCGTAAAACTGTGCTTCTTTCACTTCCTAGACTGACCTTTCATTCTCAATTAATGGGTAAAATCTGTATTCAATGAAGACAGATTTCCCAATACTAAGATGGGAGATGAGAGTTGCTGTTTTTAAAATTCTATGAAGAGGGAGGGAGAGGCAGACAGAGACATTCTGTTGCAAGTTCACCAGCATTCATCGCTTCCCTCAGTAAAGGGAAAATCTGTCTTCATAGAATAGAATTTACCAGTGAATTGATTAAGCTAATGACACTCAGCTCAATCTCTATCAGACAAAACAGCAGATAGCACTACAAAGATTCTTACTTTCATATTTACTATTAATTTCCGAAAAAAATATGAAACGATAAATCTCTTGGTTCTGATTTTGTTATGTCACTCCCAAAGTATTGTTCAACCACACATTCTATAGCAAACAGTGGCATGTAAAAGTTTGAGCACCCCTGGTCAAAATTACTATTATTGTGAAAAGTTAAGTACCGTATATACTCGTGTATAAGCCGAGATTTTCAGCCCATTTTTTAGGGCTGAAAGTCCCCCTCTCGGCTTATACGCGGGTCATATACGGGGGTCGGATTATACTCACCTCTCCGCCGCCGCGGTCTCTGCAACCCCCTCTGCTTCTCCCACGATCTCTGGCTCCTTCCTGCAGCGGTCACATGCCACCGCTCATTAAAGTCATGAATATGCACATATTCATGACTTTAATGAGCGGTACCATGTGACCGCTGTAGGAAGGAAGCCTGCGGAGAGCGCCGGGAGAAGAGGAGAGGCTGCAGGGACACGCGGTGGAGGGGTGAGTATAGCGATACTTACCTGTCCCGTTCCACGCTGCAGGCTGCGTCCTCGTCTGACTCCTCTGGCTGTGAATGATCAGCAGAGGGCGCGATGACGTCATTAGTGAGCGCCGCGCCCCCTGCCTGATCATTCACTGCCGAGGACCAGGACGAGGACGCAGCGCTGCGGTGCAGAGAGGACAGGTAAATATTCAGGTGCCGTGTCATGCCTGTCGGACCCGGCACGGCCCGCGACAAGAGGGGAGTTGTCTTTCTTTTTTTTCGCGCAGTTGGGGATAATCTGGAAATTGGGGGCTTTGGGAAAGGGGGATAAAATGGGGGATATGGAGCAAAGGGGGATAATTGGGCTAGGGGGGTTAAAGGGGGGCTTTGGGGGCATAATCTGGAGCATTGGGGGCATAATATGGACTATGGGGGAAAAAGCTGTGGAACATATGGGGGCATAAATTTGGGGCTATGGGGCATAATTGGAGCATATGGGGGGTAAGTGTGGAACATTTGGGGGCTATTTGGAGCAATGGGGGGAAAATGGGCATATGGGGGATTAAAATGGGCATATGGGGCATAAGTGTGGAAAAATTGGGGCTAAGTGTGGAACATAGGGGGCATAAAATTTGGAGATTGGGGGCTAAGTGTGGAACTATGGGGGGGATAAAATTTTGGGGCATATGGGGGCTTTAAAATGGAGATATGGGGGCTAATATGGGTATGGGGGTAATTGGAGCTATGGGGGCATAAGGTGGGAACATATGGGGGCATAATTGGAGCATATGGGGGTAATATGGGGCATATGGGGGGGATAAACTGTGGGCATATGGGGGATAAGCTGTGGAAATTTGGGGGCTAATATGGAGCTATGGGGGCATAGCTTGGGCATATGGGGTTAATCTGGGGGCAATGGGGATAATTGTGGAAAAATTTGGGGGGAAAAATTGGAATAAAGGGGGGGTAATGTGGAGCATATGGGGGAAAAATTTGGGCAAT
>JARQOD010000006.1:70478793-70519386 GCA_033576555.1 Oophaga sylvatica | reverse complement strand
TGCGGCGCCTTTTATAGTGCATTCTGACATCATTTCAGCAGCCAATCACAGCCATGCCATTAGTTAAGATGACCGCAGCATTACAGGATGTGCCCACACTTCATAAGATTCATCATTGGCTGACTAACATCACATTGCCTCTCAAAGAATTATGGGAACTTCCGATTCCGGTATACGATATTGAAAAAGTATCGGAATTAAGTATCGGAATTCCGATAACGCAATATCGGCCGATACCCGATACTTGCGGTATCGGAATGCTCAACACTAGTCTAAAGATAAAGATGACACATTTCCTTTGTATTTTAGACAAACAAAAAATATTATGTTCACTTTTTACATTTTAAAAATTACTAAAAGGAAAATTGGCTTATGCAAAAGTTTGGGCACTCTTGGAGATTGGTGTATTCAGATAACTTTGACCAAAGTTTCAGACCTTAATTATCCTGTTAGGGTTGTGACTTGTTCACTTTCATCGTTAGGTCAGGCCAGGTGAAGCAAACTTCCCAGCTTTATAAAAACCTATCCTCCTCAACCTTGTGCCAAATACAACAGCCATGGGTTCTTCTGAGCAGCTGCATAGCACTCTGAAAATGAAAAAGATTAAAGGGTGTGCCACACTAAGCGAGATCGCTAATGAGATCGCTAACGACATCGCTACTACGTCACTATTTAGCGATCTCGTTAGCGACGTCGTTGTGTGTGGCATGTAGCAGCGATGTGGCCCCTGCTGTGATGTCGTTGATCGTTCACTAACGTTCTGGACCGTTTTTTGATCGTTGGCGTCCCGCTGGTGAGCCTATATCGCTGAGTGTGACACCTTTTGCGAACGACGAGCGACCTCGTTTGTGACGCATATGACAGTGGCGCAGGCGGGACTAGGTTTTTTAGCGTCACGGAGTGGATCGCAATAGCTGTAGAAGCAGGCAGGTGGGACTAGGTTTACTTTTGCGTCACAGAGAGGATCGCAGTAGCTGCAAAGCAGGCTAGCAGGACGCAGCATAACACATATATAACATATATCTGTGCTGAGGGGCGTGGAAAAGGTTGCGCTCAGTACATGCTAATGACAGATCCTAACGACCGCCAAAGTCGTTAAAGAGATCGCTGACCGCTGATGTGTCGTTTATGAGATCTCCTGTTTGGCAGCTACTAGCGACCTAAAAGCGATCACACCAGCGATCTCGTTAGCTTGCGTCGTTAACGAGATCGCTAGCGAGATCGCTTAGTGTGGCAGTACCTTTAGGCTCACAAAGCAGAAGGGTTTAAAAAGATAGCAAATCATTTTCAAGTTGCCCTTTCCACAGTTTGAAATGTAATTAAGAAATGGCAGTTAAAATGTAATTACGAAATGGCAGTTAACAAAAACAGTAGAGGTCAAGATAAGGTCTGGAAGACCAAGCAAATTTTCAGTGAGAGCTGTTAGTAGGATTGCTAAAAAGGAAATGAGAAACCCCGCTCATCTGCAAAAGACCTTCAGAAAGATTTAGCTAACTCTGGAGTTGTGCTACATTGTTCTACTGCTCAGAGAAACCTGCACAAACATGGGCTTCATGGAAGAGTCATCAGAAGAAAACCTGCATCCTCACCATAAAATTCAAAATCAGAAGTATGCAAAAGAACATATAAACAAGCCTGATGCTTTTTTGAAATAACTCCTGTGGTCCAATGAGGTTAAACTCTTTGGCAACAATGAACAAAGGTATGTGTAAAGAAGAAAAGGGCATACAATTTTAGAAGTACATCTAGATAACCATTAAACATGGGAGTGAATCAATCATGCTTTGGGGTCGAGTTGCAGGCAATGGCATGGGGAACATTTCACGGGTAGATTGAAGAATAGATTCAATGACATTTTTAAAAATTCTTGATGCAAACATAACACCATCAGAAAAAAAGCTGAAGTTGAAAAGAGAATGGCTTTTAAAAATGGATAATGATCCTAATCACATGTCAAAATCCACAATAGACCACTTCAAAAGAAGTAAACTGAAGGTTTTACAATGGCCTTCACTGAAAATCTGTGGCTAGACCTCAAAATATTAGTGCATACAAGATGACTCAGGAAGAATGGATGAAAATTCCTCAAACAAGTGTTGAAAGATACACATATATATATATATATATATATATATTATATACAGTGGGTTCAGAAAGTATTCAGACCCCTTTAAATTTTTCACTCTTTGTTTCATTGCAGCCATTTGGTAAATGCAAAAAAGTTAATTTTTTTTCTCAGTTTTTCTTTTTTAATAAATTTGCAAAAATCTCTACATTTCTGCTGGTTTTATCAGTCAAGATGGGGTACAGAGTGTACATTAATGAGAAAAAAATGATCTCCGGAATCCAGTACAAACTTATTACCCTCACCCTCAAAACACTCCATGGCTCAGCACCACCTTACATCTCCTCCCTCGTCTCAGTCTACCACCCTACCCGTGCCCTTCGTTCTGCCAATGACATGAGGTTAACATCCTCAATAATTAGAAACTTCCACTCCCGTCTCCAAGACTTTTCACGTGCTGCACCAAATGTATAGAATGCACTACCCAGGTTAATACGATTAATCCCCAATCCCCACAGTTTTAAGCGTGCCCTAAAAATGCATTTGTTCAGACTGGCATACTGTCTCAACGCATTAGTCTAACTATCAATGTGTTGCCCATTCAAAATCTTTTACCATAACCAGGTTCCTAACATCATGTTCTCACATGCGTAATGCATTTAATTAGCCCTCTGTGTCTGTATTGTTACATACTTAAGCTGATAACCGGTTCATGCAGCATTACACGAACCCGATTCTTACACTTTGGCTGGTCCAAACAACGAAAGCAATTATTACCACCTACTTTCCATGCCTCCCCTTTTCCTAATAGATTGTAAGCTAATATGGTATATAATTTTGTGGTTTCCTGATGAAGGAGTCACAGTACTCCAAAACGCGTTGAATAAAGCCACTTTTTCATCTGAATATCCATTTGGACTTCTATCTTTCAAGCAGCGTGGAGTTAATTCACCTTTTTATCCTAGTTTTTAATTTTGGCTGGTCACGAGGAGACCGGTGGATCTGCAGCAGCTAATATTTCTATGAGCCTGTGTTTGGGCTCTATCAGGTGAGTAAAATCTGATTAGAGGTATCTCTTAATACCCCGATAAGACCCTATTGTGCTTTTACTTTCCTTCCAGCTATTTATTGATCTATTATTATACTGTAATGTCTATTGTCTAATATAATAATGTCCAGACTCATATCGTAACAGATGCAAAGTGAAAATCACTTGGCCACTACATATAACTTCATATGTGATAATGCAAGAACCGGAAAACCATAGGAGTTTTGTAAAAAATGCAAAAAACTTTATTGTCACAATACAAAAAGTTAAAACGACAAACATCAATAAAAAGATGTGTTGTATAAGACACAAGAACATATGGCTCTCTGTTGTGAATGTGTTAGAAATGAATTCTGAGCAGAAGCTCCCTCTGGTGGTTACAAACAGTACTGAACCATTCAATGAAGATTGTGAAGATTGGCAATCAGGAGTTACAGACTCGTCTTATATAAGGGAGGTTCCCTCCCATCAGGGTTGCCGGTGATCAATTGTTCTTGTCTCAACTTTGGTTCCTGGTTCACTTGGAAGCTTGCTGAGTCTTGCCTGCATCTTCTGCTAACAGATAAGATATTTTCTGCTTTTATTTTTGTGCTTGCTTTTTGCATTTTTTCCTGCACTTCTGTGGAGGTCAGCCAGGTCCCCTCCAGGGGCTTGTGCTCCTCTCAGTTTATCTGAGCCACTGTTATTTGTTCATTTGCCTTTTCCAGTTTTTTCAGTGGCTGCGGCTTAGTTTTGTTACACCAGAGAACTAATTTAGGTGGTAGAGGTCGTGTGATCTCAGGTGTTTTTGCAATTAGTAGAGTTGGTATTTTTTAGGGTTTTTTGGATTGCAGTAAGTGTCCTTCCTATCCTTTTCTTTCTAGGAAGATTGGGCCCCAACGTTTGCTCATACTATTTTCTGTCTGTGTCTGTATTTCCTCTTGTCTAACCGCCATTACATGTTTGGGGGCTTCCTATGTTCTTTGGGGATCTGCTCCGGGGCAGATAGCTTTCCTCTTTCTATCTTTAGGTGTAGTTAACCTCTCAGGCTGTGACGAGGCGTCTAGGACCAACGTAGGTACGCTCCACGGCTGCCTTTAGTTGTGGTGGTTAGTCAGGGTACTGCAATCCAGTAGATTCCAACCTCTCTGGTGTATTGCCGTTTTTGCCTGCTCTCCCAGCTACCAAATCATAACAGCTCTCAGTACATCTTGTATATACTATTGCATCACACATAACATCCAGTTACTGGTGAGAGAACCCCTCTCCTTTATATTGTCCCAAAGCATGCCAATGCATGTAAGTTATCCACACAGTTTCTCTTGTTATAAGTCCATTTATACCATAAAGGCAGCTTTAGACCGCATTCCCATTGTCATCCAACAGTACCAACATATCTAAAAATTACATCATCCTCAATACGTTGGGTATGGGGAAAACAGAGGGAGAAAAAGACTCTACCATGTGCTGAAGTGCCTCACCGAACACACCCTGATGCGCGTTTTGCCATGTCAGCCTTGCTTTCTCAAGGGGAGGTATGGGTTAGGTCTCATGCAAGACCTTAAGTATCCATGGATGCCGGTCACGTGAATAACACGTGACCCAGCCAATTTCAGGCTGTGTGAGTGTGGCACATGCGCGCGTCTCCACTCGCACTGAACCCACGTGACCCGGGCGCAACCAGACGCACACACGAGTGAGCACCCAGAGAGCCCTCAATTGCGTGTCAACAGGACAGTGCTGGATGACGGGGCAGCCACGAGCAGCCAACAGGCGCACTCTCTCCACAGCCATAATGGGCACAGAATAAGAAAAATAATGCATATGTCACAAAAGTCAAAAGCTAGGATGAGTAACACCTGTAAATCAAAACAGGGGGGTAAAATAACATGTGGAATTATATGCAGTCCATAATCCAAAATCAAGAAACATTATTATTAATTAATCATCTTGAGATAGCTTCTGTTATGGTGCAAATCTTCATGAGGAAATGTCATACATTCAAAACAGATAACAGGATCAAAAGTAGAGCATATGATAAATTCAAAAGTCCCACAGCATGAAAGAGGGCAGATACAGACAGGATAATTGGAGTTCTGCTGAGAGAGATGCCATCCGGATGTTGGAAGAACTGCTTGAGGAACAATCCTCGACAAATGAAGGTGGGTTTCCTAAATCCATTCTCCCCCGATAGACGAAGTTTCCCCTTTTCACTATGCCCGGCGGTGGAGGTCTTCACTAAAGTTGTCTCAGAGGACCTAAAAAACCTATCTACACACTGCCGCTATGATAATTTAACTCATAAACAAAGGGAAGGGATTCGTCATACAATCTTTAGATGGTGTTGTGTTCAAGGCGGCTGACAAGAAGGAAAACATCGTCATCTGGCCAATTGTCAAATATGAACGGGAGGAGTTCCTTCAATTACGAGACAACCAAGTATATACAAAACTAAGTCACAACCCGATGGCCTCTTTATCAGCACAACTCCAAAAAATCTTTATAAAAGCATTTGATCAAGGGATTATTAGTAAAACAGTTCTGGAAGTTCTAACAGTTGTATTCCCCAAAGTACCAACTTTTTATTTACTTCCCAAGGTGCACAAGGATGCCATCAACCCACCGGGACGTCCGATTGTGTCTGGGATGGGTGACTTATGTGATCCCATATGCAAATTCATTGATTATTATCTTACGAAACTGGTGGAAACTCTACCCTCTTATAATAAGGACACAACGGATGTCCTTACTAGGGTTAATGGAGTCTTTGTTGACATGGGGACACTATTGGTGACAGCGGATGTCGAGACGCTGTACACCTGTATCAATCATGATGATGGTCTATGGGCGGTCCACTTCTTCCTCGTGGCCTCTGATCTGAACGGCCATCTTTGTGAGCTTATCCTTGAACTGCTGCACTTTGTCCTGATGCCTAATTTCTTTACATTTAAAGATCAATTTTAGCATTAGAAGCGTGGCGCAGCCTGTGCACCCGCGTACGCTAACGCTATATTGATGACATTTTGTTATTTTGGCGTGAGACGGTGCAGAGGATTTTATGGCTATATTGAATACCAACTCTTTAAATATAAGATTGACATATAGGTATGATTTTACCAAAATTGACTTCTTGGACATCAGTCTGGAGGTGGATATCTTGTCGTCTATCCAGACTATGTCTTTCGCAAGACAACATCAGTTAATGCTTTAATACATGCCAAATCTGCACATAGCCAAGCCACAATTAGGGCCGTCCCGGTCGGACAGTTCTTGAGGATGAGGCGGATATGCTCGACAAACCAGAAGTTTGAGTTACAGGCCTTGGATTTTAGGGAAGATTTAGGCAATGTGGTTACAGTAAGAGAAGTGTGAAAAATGGATATAATAGGGCTAAATCAACACCTCGAAATCTTTTGCTGTATCATAAAACTAAAAGAGAGAAGGAAGATGATACTATATGTTTCATCTCAGTGGTCAACCATGAATGGGATAGTATGAGGGCCATTTTAACTAGGCATTGGCCCATTTTGAGTACCGAACCCTCCCTGGGACCCTTTCTTACAAACCGGCCGCTTATGACCCCCCGCAGATCCAAAAATCTTAAGGATTTGTTAATAAAGAGCCATTATGTAGCATCTAATGTAAACCCTTTTGGTTCAACAAAACCAGTGAGAGGTTGCTTTAAATGTTGCCACTGCGCAGCTTGCGCCAATGTCCTTCGCAGCTCTTCCTTTATCTCGGCAGATAGTTAAAAATAATTCGAAATTAGGGAATATATTTATTGTAATACGAATAATGTGATTTACTATGCAACATGTAGCTGCCCTTTAATTTATATAGGTTTAACATCGCACAAACTAAGCTTGCAAATAAGGGAGCATTGTGTGGGACTTTGACGAAGCCAGGACAGTGGAGGACGTGTCTAATCTCAAGACTATCCCTAGACATTTTAGGATGGTCCACAACTGCGACCCTACGGAGTTTAAGGTTAGGGGGATTGATGTTAGGGGGAAACATTAAAAAACTTCTAGCACAGCGGGAGTTAAAAAGGATTGTGACGTTGGGGACAATGAAACCCACTGGCCTAATTAATTCCTTAAACTTTGGCCCTTTCTTATGGTGAAGATGGTATAACTAAAGGGTATGCCACACTAAACAACATCGCTAACGGGATCGCTAAAAAACGTCACTATTTAGCGATCCCGTTAGCGATGTTGTTGTGTGCGGCATCTGTCAGCGACGAGGCCCCTGCTGTGATCTCGCTCGTCGCTGACATCGTTCCGGACCCTATTTAGATCGTCGGCGCCCCGCAGGTAAGTATATATTGCTAAGTGTGGCACCTTTTCTTAGCGATTTAGCGGTACTTTTGTACCGTAAAGTCGTTAAGAAGATCGCTAACCGCGATAGCGTCCTAACGACATCGCTAAGTTAAGCCGCACTTAGCGATATAAAAACAATCCCGCTAGCGATCGCATTAGTATGCGTCTTTATCGCTATCGCTAGCGGGATTGTTTAGTGTGGCAGTACCTTAACTTTAACCCTAAGAATGTTCCCCCTTTTTTGTATTTTTAACCGTATTGTGTGTGTGCGCTTTTTGTTGTTTTTAATTTTCACAATTTTTGTTTCACATAGCTTGATCTTTCATGCACAATCTCCTGTGGAACCTTTGAATTTATCATATGCTCTACTTTTAATCCTGTTATCTGCTTTGAATGTATGATGCTTCCTCATGAGGATTTGCACCATAACAGAAGCCATCTCAAGAAGACTGATTAATAATAATGTTTCTTGATTCTGGATTATGGACTGCATATTATTCCACATGTTATTTTATCCGTTTTGATTTACAGGTATTACTCATTCTAGCTTTTGACTTTTGTGACATATGCATTATTTTTCTTATTCTGTGCCCTTATGGCTGTGGTGCGCATGCGCCCATTGGCTGCTCCTGGCGGCCCCCCGTCAACCGGCACTGTCCTGCTGACACCGATTGAGGGCTCTCTGGGTGCTCACTTGTGTGTGCGGCTGGATGCGCCCGGGTCACATGGGTTCAGTGCGAGTGGCATCGAGCGCATGGCCACACTCACACAGCCTGAGATGGGCTGGGTCATGTGTTATTCACGTGACCAATATCCATGGATACTTAAGGTCCTACATGAGACCTAAGCCACACCTCCACTTGAAAAAAGCGAGGCTGACAGTGGTGAAATGCGTGTCGGGGTGCGTTCGGTGAGGCACTTAAGCACATGGTGAGAGTCTTTTCCCCCTCTGTTTTCCACATACCCAGCGTATTGAGGATGATGTAATTTTTACATGTGTTGGTACTGTTTAGTGACAATGGGAATGTTGTCTAAAGCTGTCTTTATGGTATAAATGGACTTATAACAAGTGAAACTGTGTGGATAACTTACATGCATTGGCATGCTTTGAGACAGTATATAGGAGAGGGGTTCTCTCACCAGTAACTGGATGTTATATGTGATGCAATAGTATATACAAGATGTACTGAGAGCCATATGTTCTTGTGTCTTATACAACACATCTTTTTATTGATGTTTGTCGTTTTAATTTTTTGCATTTTTTGCAAAACTACATGATTCTACAGTTCTTGCAATGTCTATTGTCTGTACAAATCCCCTCTAAAATGTAAAGTGCTGCAGAATATGTTGGCGCTATAGAAATAAAATTGTTATTATTATTATATCTTTTTTGCATTTACCAAATGGCTGCAATGAAAAAAATGAGTGAAAAATTTAAAGGGGTCTGAATACTTTCCAAATCCACTGTAATTTTCCACATAATGTTAATTTTGAAGACAAAATAATAGTTCATATAACAGATTCATATTAGGACAGTTTCTATTTAAAGTGCACCAGTTGTTTCAGGTCACTTTCTAATATAGTATGTTGTGTGTACATGAGGAATAACACTTCTGAATTATATCTTGCACTTTTCACCAATTTTCCGCTAAGCAGGCTCTCCCCCTAATTTTTAGCTTTCTGCGACAATTTCCTTCAGAGAGATTCCAAACTCTAGATCCTCCATTCTAGTTTTTATCCAAGACTCTCTCCCTTAGGATTTGATTCTTGCAGCTCCACGGCAGTGGCACAAGTCAATCCTACAAAAGGCTCAAATTTTTCTTTGACTAGCAAAGGCTACCTTATGCGTACATTTTGTAATAAATTATTTTAAAAAATGCCCCAGCATTTTTGACAACCAATCAAGTTAAACCAGACAGCTGGAGGCTGGTATTTTCAGGCTGGAAAGGGGCCATGAATATTGCTCCCCTCAGCCTAAAAATAACAGCCCCAAAAACGAGCATCTATTAGATGTCCGACTCTACCCACTAGCTCTTGTGCGGTGGCAAGGGGGTAATGGTTGTGGAGTTGAAGTCAGCTGTGTTATGGCTGCTGACATTAAGCCCACAGATCAGTAATGGAGAGGTGTCTATAAGACACCCCTATTACTGACCCATAGTTAGATTGTAAAAAGACAAAGCCAGCAAAAAAATATTTAATTGAAAGAAAGACACAGACTCCTTTATTTGAAATGAAGATCAAAAGCACAGTTATACTCACTTTACACCTATTCCACTGAATTCCTTGTCATCTGTAAAAAGACTGAAAATAATAAACAAGCATTATGCTCATCTTACACCTATTCTATTGAAGTCCTTGGCCTGTTATGATTTGGTAGCTGAGGAGAGCAGGCAAAAAAGGAAATACACCAGAGCGGTTGGAATCTATGGGATTGCAGTACCCTGACTAACCACCACAACTAAAGGCAGCCGTGGAGCCTACCTACGTTGGTACTAGACGCCTCGTCACAGCCTGAGAAGCTAACTACACCTAAAGACAGAAAGAGGAAAACTATCTGCCCCGGAGCAGATCCCCAAAGAACATAGAAAGCCCCCAAACATGTAATGACGGTTAGACAAGAGGAAATACAGACACAGACAGAAAATAGTATGAGCAAACGTTGGGGCCCAAACTTCCTAGATAGAAAAGGATAGGAAGGACACTTACTGCAATCCCAAAAAACCCTAAAAAGTACCAACACTACTAATTACAAAAACACCTGAGATCACACGACCTCTACCACCTAAATTAGTTCTCTGGTGTAACAAAACTAAACAGCAGCCACTGAAAAAACTGGAAAAGGCAAATGAACAAACAACAGTGGCTGAACTAAACTGAGAGGAGCACAAGCCCCGGAGTGGACCCGGCAGACCCCCACGGAAGTGCAGGACAAAATGCAAAAAGCAAGCACCAAAAAACTAAAAGAAGAAAATGTCTTATCTGTTAGCAGAAGATGCAGGCACGAAACAGCAAGCTTCAAAGTGAACAGGAATCAAAGATGAGACCAGAACAATTGATCACCAGCAACCCTGATGGGAGGGAACCTCCCTTATATAAGACCAGTCAGTAACACCTGATCGCCAATCTTCACAATCTTCATTGAATAGTTCAGTACTGTTTGTAACCACCAGAGGGAGCTTCTGCTCAGAATTCATTTCTAGCACATTCACAACAGTACCCCCCTTGAGGAGGGGTCACCGAACCCTCATTTGAGCAACCAGGTCGGTCAGGATGAGCTCTGTGATATGCGCGGATGAATCTCCTAGCATGGATGTCCGAAGCAAACACCCAAGAATTGTCCTCCTGACCATAACCTCTCCACTTAACCAAATACTGGAGTTTCCATCTAGAAAAACGAGAATCCAATATTTTCTCAACCACATACTCCAGATTGCCCTCAACCAAAACAGGGTCAGGAAGCACAGAAATAGGAACCACTGGCTCGACAAACCTCTTCAATAAGGACTTGTGGAACACGTTATGGATCTTAAATGTCCCTGGAAGAAGTAAACGAAAGGAAACAGGATTAAGAATCTCCATGATCTTATAAGGTCCAATGAACCTAGGCTTAAACTTAGGAGATGCAACTCTCATAGGGAAATTTCTTGAGGTCAACCAGACCAAGTCCCCCACTTTAAACGAGGACCATCAGTCCTATGCCGGTTGGCAAACCGCTGGGCCCTCTCCTGAGAGAGGGACAACCTCTCCACTACCTGGTCCCAAATCTGCTGCATACGCTCCACAACAGAGTCAACACCTGGACAGACAGAAGCCTCCGTCTGTCCTGAAGAAAATCGAGGGTGAAACCCAAAATTGCAGAAAAATGGAGACATCAAAGTGGCAGAGCTAGCCCTATTATTAAGAGCAAACTCAGCCAAAGGCCAAAAAGAGACCCAGTCATCCTGATCAGCAGACACAAAGCATCTCAGATAAGTCTCCAATGTCTGGTTTGTTCTCTCAGTTTGTCCATTGGTCTGAGGATGAAAAGCCGAGGAGAAAGACAATTGAACACCAAGTTTAGAACAAAAAGTCCTCCAAAATCTGGAAACAAACTGGACTCCTCTGTCAGACACAATGTTCTCAGGAATGCCGTGTAACCGAACCACGTGCTGAAGGAACAAAGGCACCAATTCAGAGGAGGAAGGCAACTTAGGTAATGGCACAAGATGTATCATTTTGGAAAACCTATCACAAATCACCCAGATAACGGTCATTCTCTGAGAAACAGGGAGGTCGGAAATGAAATCCATAGAGATATGGGTCCATGGTCTCTTGGCACAGGCAATGGCATCAACAAACCCTAGAGCGAGAGCAAGGCTTGGAGCGAGAGCAAGTCCCGCAGGACTGCACAAATTCCCTGACGTCACGAGACAAAGTAGGCCACCAAAAGGACCGACTAACCAAGTCTCTGGTACCAAAAATTCCGGGATGACCGGCCAAAGCGGAACAATGAATCTCAGACATCACACTCTTTTTCCACCGGTCTGGGACAAACAATTTCCCAATAGGGCAGCGCTCGGGTTTATCCTCCTGACACCCTTCCAGAGCCAGTCTCAAATTGGGCGAGATGGCGGAAAGAACTACACCCTCTTTCAAAATAACAGAGGATCAGATAACTCAGGAGAGTCCGCAAGGAAACTCCTCGAGAGGGCATCCGCTTTAACATTCTTAGTGCCAGGAAGAAAGGAAACCACAAATTAAAAGTGTGAAAAACAAGGCCCACCTGGCCTGTCTAGGATTAAGTCGCTTGGCTGATTCCAGATAAACCAGATTCTTATGGTCCGTGAGGACCACCACCTGATGTTTGGCCCCTCCAGCCAATGTCTCCACTCTCAAAGCCACTTCATGGCAATAACTCCGATTACCACGTCTAGAGTTGAGCGATACTTTCCGATATGCTAAAGTATCGGAATCGGAATGGTATCGCCGATATCACTAAAATATCGGCGATACCCGATACCGATACCGGAAGTCCCATGTAAGTCTATGGGAACAAAATATCGCAACTAAAAAAACCCCATTCTTTCCTTGTAAACACTAAATATACACACATAGAATACATATATATATATATACATGTCATTGTGACATATATATATACATATATGTATAGTTTATACACTTCTACATAGTAAAATATCCTTTGATTCAATTGCCGGGTAAAGCCGGCTTCAGTGAAAAGACAGAAGCACCCGACATGAAATGACACTTGGTGTACATAGGGTTAAACATTTCTTTTCATGTCCTTTGCTATCTAATTTGCACAAACAATTAAATCAGACTATGTGTGCAAAATTTCACACCTGTAGGGGTTAATTAAAGGTGTAAATTCGTTGTAAAAAAAACGGACTTTTTTGCTACGAATTTACACCTTTAATTAACCCTAGAGGTGTGAAATTTTGCACACATAGTCTGATTTAATTGTTTGTGCAAATTAGATAGCAAAGGACATGAAAAGACATGGTTAACCCTATGTACACCAAGTGTCATTTCATGTCGGGTCACCCGACATGAAATGACACTTGGTGTACATAGGGTTAAACATTTCTTTTCATGTCCTTTGCTATCTAATTTGCACAAACAATTAAATCAGACTATGTGTGCAAAATTTCACACCTCTAGGGGTTAATTAAAGGTGTAAATTCGTTGTAAAAAAAACGGACTTTTTTGCTACGAATTTACACCTTTAATTAACCCCTAGAGGTGTGAAATTTTGCACACATAGTCTGATTTAATTGTTTGTGCAAATTAGATAGCAAAGGACATGAAAAGACATGGTTAACCCTATGTACACCAAGTGTCATTTCATGTCGGGTTCTGCATTTTCACAAAAGCCGGCAATTGAATTAGCGGCTATTATACTATGTAGAAGTGTATGAACTACAAATATAATATTTTATATATATATGTGTCACAAATTCAATGACATGTATATATATATATGAGGTGTAAAATTGCTGAAAAAAAATGCGTGGGCTCCCGCCCTATTTTCGCAACCAGACAGACAAAGCCAGTGAGTGGGGGCAGATAATAATAGCCCAGAGAGGGACCATTATTTTTGCCCCCCCCGGCTACTAACATCTGCCCCCAGACACCCCAGGAAAGACAAATCTATAATTAGATTCGCCCTTTCTGGCACTTTGCCCGTCTATTCCCATTGCCCTGTAGCGGTGGCGAATGGGTTAATATGGGGTTAAAGCCACCTTGCTATTGAAAGGTGACCTTAAGCCAGGTTAATAATTGAGAGCTGTCAATTAGACAACTATCAATTATTAATCCTATTGCATGAAATAAAAATAAAACACACACACTTTAATTAAAAATCATTTTAATGAAATAAAGACACATGTTTTTGACCATCTTTTATTTTACTGCAAAAACCATTTCCTGTAATAAAAATAAAATAAAAAAGCAAAATTATTCTTACCTATCCCATGCACAGTCAGGTCCCACGGTGTAATCCTTCAGAAAGGGTTAATGTTTACTGCAGGGACCGCAGCTAATGCTGCAGCCTCACAGTAAACCCCAAATGAATGAGTTCCTCTCCTGCCTGACAGGAGAGTAAAGGCTGGGTGTCACATAACGATACACCAGCGATCCCGACAACGATATGCACTTGTCAGGATCGCTGGTGTATCGCTACATGATCGCTGCTGAGCTGCCAAACAGGCAGCTCAGGCAGCGATCTGGGACAGCGACACTGCGGGTAACATCGCTTAAGGGCCCGTCTCACATAGCGATATCGCTACCGAGATCGCTGCTGAGTCACTAGTTTTGTGACGCAGCAGCGAGCTCACCAGCGATATCGCTGTGTGTGACATTCAGCGACGATCAGCCCCCTGCCGGGTATCGCTGATCGTCGCAGAAATGTCAGGACCTTTTTTTGATCGCTGGTTTCCCTCTGACAGGCATGCATCGCTGCGTGTGACAGGCGGGAAACCAGCGATCAAAGGTCCTGACATTTCAGCGACGATCAGCGATACCCGGCAGGGGGGCTGATCGTCGCTGAATGTCACACACAGCGATATCGCTGGTGAGCTCGCTGCTGCGTCACAAAACTAGTGACTCAGCAGCGATCTCGGTAGCGATATCGCTATGTGAGACGGGCCCTTAAGTGGAAAGCTTAATTGATTGCTTTCCACTTTCACTTCAGGTCAGCCAGGGACACAATCAGTGACGTCAGAGGGAACTGATTAACAAAAATAGGGGTTCCCTTCGAAAAAAAAATGGCGTGGGGTCCCCCCTATTTTTGTTAACCAGCCAGATGAAGCAGACCGCTGAGGCCTGGATTTTCAGGCTGTTAAGGAGCCAAGATCCATGGACCTTGCCAGCCTGATAATACCAGGCCACAGCAGTCTGCATATCTTGGCTGATTAACAAAAATAGGGATCCCCTCAAAAAAAATTGGCGTGGGTCCCATTTGTAACCACCAGATAAGCAGACGTGAGGCCTGATTTTCAGCTTTTAAGGAGCCAGATCAGACCTGCAGCTGAAACCAGGCCACAGCATCGCATACTTGGGATTAACAAATGGGATCCCCTCGAAAAAAATTAGCGTGGGTCCCTATTTTGTTAACCAGCCAGATGAGCAGACCGCTGAGGCCTGTTTTCAGGTGTAAGGACCAATATCCATGGACCTTGCAAGCCTGATAATACCAGGCCACAGCAGTCTGCATACTTGGCTGGATTAACAAAAATAGGGGATCCCCTCGAAAAAAATTAGCGTGGGGTCCCCCCTATTTTTGTTAACCAGCCAGATGAAGCAGACCGCTGAGGCCTGGTTTTTCAGGCTGGTAAGGATCCAATATCCATGGACCTTGCCAGCCTGATAATACCAGGCCACAGCAGTCTGCTTAGCTTGGCTGGTTAACAAAAATAGGGGATCCCCTCGAAAAAAAAAACGGCGTGGGGATCCCCCCTATTTTTGTTAACCAGCCAAGTAAAATGCAGACTGCTGCGGCCTGGTATTAAAAGACTGTCAAGGCCCATGGATTTTGGCCCTCAACAGCCTGATAATACCAGGCTACAGCAGCCCCACATTTGGCGCATCAAAAGATGTGCCAATTGTGGCACTTTACCCGGCTCTTCCCACTTGCCCTGTAGCGGTGGCAAGCGGGGTAATAAGGGGTTAATGTCACCGTTGATTGCACGGTGACAATAAGCCCGGTTAATAATGGAGAGGCGTCAATAAGACACCGATCCATTATTAATCCCAAAGTTATTAAATGTGTAAAAAAAAGACAAAGCAAGAAAAAAGTATTTTAATGAAATAAAAGAGACAACACAGTTTTCATTTCTTTTATTATACTCTCATTCCTGCGACGCCATCGATCTCCTGTAAAAAAGAAAAAAAACAAACCAACAGTATACCACCTGTCCGACGCAGTCCATAACGACAGTCCCACGACGATCCACTCTGCTACATCGCAATGACAGGCAGAGCCTGTCATCGCACGCAGCACAGCTGATTACCTGCTTCCCCGGCGGTGACGTCATCGGACTGACTGCTTTACGGCCGGGATTACCCAGCAGTCACTGCAGTTATCGCGAGAAACTGCATGTGACCGCCGGGGAAAGAAGATGCGGCCATGAAGCAGTCCGGCAGTGACCGCCGGAGATCTTCTGCCAGGTAAGTGCCGCTGACTCCTGACAGACCCGACCGATGGACACTGACAGTGACAGTGACATCCCGATTCCGGTATCCGATAAGACGAAAATATCGGAACTCGGAATCGGAATTCCGATACAGCTAATATCGGCCGATACCCGATATTTGCAGTATCGGAATGCTCAACACTAACCCACGCTTTATAAAATTACGTTCAGTTGGAGAAAATTTTCGAGAGAAAAAGGCACAAGGGTTACTTTTAGAGGTCTCTGGATCTCTTTGGGACAAAACGGCACCTGCCCCAATTTCAGAGGCATCAACCTCCACCTGAAATGGCAGAGAAACATCAGCTGCCATAGAACAGGAGCAGAAGTGAATCTCTGCTTAAGTTCCTGAAACGCAGAGACTGCCTCAGGAGGCCAATTCACCACATCAGAACCCTTTTGGTCAAATCAGTCAATGGTTTAACAATAACAGAGAAATTACCAATAAATTTACGATAAAAATTGGCAAAACCCAAGAATCTCTGAAGAGCCTTTAATGAAGTAGGTTGGACCCAATCACAGATGGCCTGAACCTTGACCGGGTCCATTTCAATAACAGATGGGGACAAAATGAATCCCAGAAATGAGATCCTCTGTACGCCAAAAAGACACTTTGATCCCTTCACATACAGAGCATTCTCTCTCAAAATCTGGAACACAGTCCAAACATGTTTCACATGAGAGTCCCAGTCTATGGAAAAAATCAAGATATCATCCAAATAAACAATCAGAAATTTATCCACAAAATCCTGAAAATGTCATTCATGAAGGACTGGAAGACAGAAGGAGCATTAGTGAGCCCAAAGGGCATCACTAGGTACTCAAAATGCCCCTCCGGGGTATTAAATGCCGTCTTCCATTCATCCCCGTGCTTAATGCGAATAAGGTTATACGCCCCCCTGAGGTCAAGCTTGGTAAACCAAGTAGCACTTTTCACCCTGGAAAACAGGTCAGAAATCAAGGGTAACGGATATTGATATTTCACAGTGATATTGTTCAAGAGACGATAATCAATACACGGCCTTAATGAACCATCCTTTTTGGCCACAAAGAAAAAACCGGCACCCAAGGGTGAAGAGGATGGTCTGATATGACCCTTCTCCAATGACTCCTTGATATAAGACCGCATAGCGTCATGTTCAGGTACAGACAAGTTAAAAAGGCGACCTTTAGGGAATTTACTACCAGGCACTAATTCAATAGCGCAGTCATAGCTCCTATGGGGGGGCAAGGATGCAGATTTACTTTCGCTAAACACATCAGAAAAATCAGTCAAAAAGTCAGGAACATCCTGAGCCTGGGGGGAGGCAGAAAAAACAGGAGTGTTGGAATTAACACATTGGCAGCCCCAACTGGTTACAGACACAGATTTCCAATCCAAAACAGGATTATGAGACTGTAACCAAAGGAAACCAGTACGATAATGTAATGCAGATTATACAGCACCAAAAATTTGCAACTCTCCTGATGATCAGGTTCAACCCTCATTATCACCTGAGTAGAGAACTGAGGTTTATTCTCAGCCAAAGGGGTAGAATCGATCCCCAGTAGGGGAATAGACTTCCATAGGGGTATCAAGGGAAACCCACAACGTTTAGCAAAATCAAAATCCATCAAGTTAATAGCTGCTCCCGAATCAACAAAAGCCTGAGCAGAAAATGCGGACAGGGAGCAAATCAGGGTAACAGTCAACAGAAATTTAGTCTGAACACTACCCAAGACAACTGAGCGTGCAAAACGTCTTCCCCGCTTAGGGCAGACTGAAATAGCATGAGAGGCATCACCACAGTAGAAACATAACCCATTGCGTTTTCGAAACTCATGACGCTGTGCCCCAGAAGCCACTCTATCACACTGCATGGGTTCAGAAGCTGGTTCACAAGGCAACTCTATTCCACGCATATCTCTACGCTCACGCAAACGTCTGTCAATTTGTTTCGCTAATGACATAGAATCATTGAGACCAGAGGGGACAGGGAATCCCACCATAACATCCTTTACACTCTCTGACAGACCCCTCTGAAAAAGGGCTGCCAAAGCATCGTCATTCCATTTGGTCAGGACTGCCCACCTTCGGAATCTCTGACAGTATAACTCAGCGTCCTCAAGCCCCTGATTTAATGCCAACAAGGCTTTTTCAGCTTGATCAGTGACATTAGGCTCATCGTACAATAACCCCAGAGCTTGAAAAAATGCATCAACATTACTCAAAACAGGATCCCCAGGTGTCAGGGAAAAAGCCCAATCCTGAGGATCGCCGCGCAGGAGAGAGATGACAATTTGAACCTGCTGTGCTGCGTTCCCTGAGGACTTAGATTTTAAGGCAAAAAACAACTTACAGTTATTTTTGAAATTCAGAAATTTAGCTCGATCCCCTAAAAACAAATCTGGCATGGGAATCCTAGGTTCCACAACAGGCAACCCTGCAAGATAGGTAGCAATACTCCGAACTTCAGTGGCAAGCTGATCCACACGGCCAGACAACTGTGCAAACTCCATTGAGAGAAAAAAAAATCCTCCTCAGCACCCAGAGATATAGAGGGAAAAAAAAAAAATAATCTCTGACAACTCTGACAATCTTCTTTCTTTAACACTATTTTCCCTTCTGTGAGTACCATATAAATATCAGTTTTTGGGCCAGTGATACTGTTATGATTTGGTAGCTGAGGAGAGCAGGCAAAAAAGGAAATACACCAGAGGGGTTGGAATCTATGGGATTGCAGTACCCTGACTAACCACCACAACTAAAGGCAGCCGTGGAGCGTACCTACGTTGGTCCTAGACGCCTCGTCACAGCCTGAGAAGCTAACGACACCTAAAGACAGAAAGAGGAAAACTATCTGCCCCGGAGCAGATCCCCAAAGAACATAGAAAGCCCCCAAACATGTAATGGCGGTTAGACAAGAGGAAATACAGACACAGACAGAAAATAGTATGAGCAAACGTTGGGGCCCAAACTTCCTAGATAGAAAAGGATAGGAAGGACACTTACTGCAATCCCAAAAAACCCTAAAAAGTACCAACACTACTAATTACAAAAACACCTGAGATCACACGACCTCTACCACCTAAATTAGTTCTCTGGTGTAACAAAACTAAACAGCAGCCACTGAAAAAACTGGAAAAGGCAAATGAACATACAACAGTGGCTGAACTAAACTGAGAGGAGCACAAGCCCCCGGAGGGGACCCGGCAGACCCCCACAGAAGTGCAGGACAAAATGCAAAAAGCAAGCACCAAAAAACTAAAAGAAGAAAATGTCTTATCTGTTAGCAGAAGATGCAGGCACGAAACAGCAAGCTTCAAAGTGAACAGGAATCAAAGATGAGACCAGAACAATTGATCACCGGCAACCCTGATGGGAGGGAACCTCCCTTATATAAGACCAGTCAGTAACACCTGATCGCCAATCTTCACAATCTTCATTGAATAGTTCAGTACTGTTTGTAACCACCAGAGGGAGCTTCTGCTCAGAATTCATTTCTAGCACATTCACAACATTGGCCCCTGTAAAAAAACAAAAATAATAAACAACCTTATCCCTCACCTGTCCAAAGTGAAATTAGCAATACTGTTCCACACCATAATCCAGCTCTGCAATAACTGGTTTACAACCTGAATGGTGTCATGATGTGACCGTCCAGGCTGAAAACCAGGACACATTGAGGTGCTGTGAGTGCAGCTTCAGTGATGAGCTTATATCTAACGAGAAACTGGTGGCAGTCCTACCAGGCTGGCAGCTCTCTGTTTTACTGGTGTTAGTGAAGGGGACCTCTCAGCCTGCCAAGGCTGTGAGCAAGTTTAGTGCCATGTTAGTGACTGCATGGGTAACATTCTCTTACTCCCCGTGCCTCCCTGGACCCATATGGACAGGTGGGCATCTGTTTAAAACTGTACCAAGCTGGCCATACATGTCCCCAGGGGGTGCAGAACATCACATTGGTGAAAGTGGGGAGACCACACTACATGATCCTTCTGAAATTAAAGTGACATCAGATGGGGTGGTCGAGGTTTATCACAGTGAGTAGAACTTTTTTTTTAGTTTTAAATAAATGTGTCAAATAGGTTGTTGATTTCTATTTCAAATAAAGGATTTTAGTCACGCAATGTGTTTATTTCCAAACTTACTATGGGGTTAGTAATGGGTGCATCTTATAGATGCCTCTCTATAACTCTCTATAACTAACCCTTGGGCTTGAGGTAACCAGACATCTTATTGATGTGCCATTTCTGAGGAGGCAGAGGGCTGATGTTCTTAGCCTTGGAGGAGGGCCAATTTCCCAGGCCCCTTCCCTGGCTATTAATATCAGTCCACAGCAGTCTGTTTAACCTTTGCTGGTTTGAAATTATGGGGGGACCCTAAGTCATTTTTCTTCTGGGGTCCTCCACATAAAATAACCAGTAAAGGCTAACCAAACGCTGTAAGCTACTATTACTAGCCTAGGAACTTTTAGGTATATTGCCCTCCTCCCCAGAATATTGACAACAGCCTTCAGCCATTTGCTATACCCTCAACTGCTTATGAAACTTACAGGGGACCCCATGCCTTTTTTTCATTTCTTTTTAATTTGTTAACGAGTACAGTAAAATACGCATCGAACGTAACCTTAGTTCACAGTCTCCAGGTGTTCCAGCAGTGGAAACAACAGTAACCTCAAAATGTCCATCAAAGTTTACAATGAGGTTTCTGGGCTTCGCAACTGCTGGAAGACCCGGTGCTTGTGAGCTTTGGTAACCTGAAGGTTACCTTAGTTCAAGCCACTGCATCTCACAATAGGTCTAGTGTCGGACTCTTGATTGCCGCAGTGCCGAGTTTCGGACTTGCGAGCGTTCATCAGTCTGCCACTGGCACTTTCAAAGCAAGAGAAACAGTTGCTGTGATGTGACATTATGGTTCTTGTTAATACATTTAAAAACAATTGAAATATAACGTGTGGGGTACCCCGTAATTTTCATAATTACATATATGTATATGTCCACACACCATGCTTTTTCCCTTTTGTTACATATATACACCATGCTGTATTTCCCTAAGTAATTACATACATTTATACATCTCTCTCTCCCCATATTGTGGCACTTACTAATATATAAGTATTACAAGTTTCCTCCTGCTCTTGTTAGTACATATTTTCTCACAGACCGCACAGCTCTCCTGTAAATAAAATAGTTGCTGAAGTAGGAGTTTGTTACCAGTGCTGTTCCTCATTCTCCTGCATTTACAAAAACTCCAATATGGAAAAACTATTTCCAAATGGAGCATATGCACATACATTCAAGAACATCGACCAGAGATCCCAAATGAATAAAATCAATTTTTATTAATAAACAGGCAAAAATTAATGAAGAAATGACAGTGTACAACAGTAAAAATAATGTATGTAATCCGTACACACAGATAGAGCAATAATACCTAGAATGTATAAATACAAAAATTGTATACATACTAATGGATATAAAGTGCAAAAAATGTGCAGAAGATGTGCAAAAAAATGTGCAAAAAATGCAAATAAGTGCAAAAATACAAAAATATTTAAAAAAAAATATTATGGAAATATATGCATAACAGGTAAGTGCTGAAATCATCATAATTCTAGTAGCATAAAACATACTCATGTGCAAAGCAAAGTGCATATTACAATATCCACAGAAAAAACGTGCTATCCAAAATGGTATACCATATGTATAAAAGCATTAAATACACAACGGCATAAGTGCCAGAAAGACCATGGTATGAACAGAGTATCAATAATGATAGCGATCATATGCAGTAAAATAGTAAATAATAATACCAATACCTGGCCACCAAGGTAAACGCTTGCCCCAACGCGCGTTTCGGCATGTTGTCTTTCATTGTTTGGTGCATATTTCCAAATGGAGGAGACTTATGGGTTGGTCAGGTCACATGTACCTTTATATGCAAGCTATTTTGAGAACAGTAGTGTGGGTTGTGTAGAAAACTGTACTAACAAGTGCAGAAGGAGAGCCTCTAATGCTTATATATTAGTAAGCGCCACAAAACCATGTACTCAACATATTTTTTAAATAAAGTAGCCAAACTCTTAAAATTTAAATTGAGCATCTAATCGCATGACTGACAATCACACGTATGCTCTCCCCACCTTTTCATCTCCAAGTGCACAAAGTCATTTGGAGCAAAAAGCTTCTTGATCTGGTGTACAGCAATGTCTGGAGCTGAAGAGGAACCAAGGAGCTTGAAAATAATGTGAATAAGTATATGAAGTCTGATTTGTGGTCTGGATCTTTTTTTCTGTGGCCTGGAGTCTGAATTTATTTAGGAATTTGGTGCAGCATCTGAATTAATTTGGGGTCAGTTTTGAAAGTTATTGAAGGGTATGGTCTGAGGGGCCATTTTATTTTACTAATCAGCCCAAAATAACCACCATTAATAACTCAACATCTGTGGTCTAGGTCCACCATTAATTTTCCTTTTTCCTCTTTAAGTGGGATCAACGCATCACCTCTGCAGCCAATCGCTAGCCACATAATTGGGCCCATTAGTAAACTGAAAAAGAGAGATGGACAACCCCTTTAATTTAGGAGTCTTGTCTGAGGATCTAATTAGTCTTGTCTTGGGTATAAATAAATTTATGATTCTGGTCTGAGGATATGATTAATTCTGGAAAGTAAGTGTGGATTTATTTGAGATTCTCATCTGGGTTTAAATTTGTCTGAATTTTAAGGATTCTGATCTGAGGTCTGAACAGATTTTAGGATCTGGATTTATTTTATGGTCTTGACTAGGGTCTGAATTTATTTTACGGTCTGACCTGAGTTAAAAATGTATCTAGGCATTTGATCTAAAGTCTAAATAATGCATTTAAGGAATGCCTTTGAGGTATTATTTTACTTTGAGTAGCTGATTTAAGGCACTGTCACACTTAGCGATCGCACCAGCGATCACGACAGCGACACGACTCGGATCGTGGTGATCGCTATGTGGTCGCTAGTTAGCTTCCAAACACAAAGATCTCATCAGCGATCAGCGATCTGTATAACGACCTCTGCGGTCGTTGGGAAAACTTAGTCCCGCCGCTGGTAAAGTCGTTCATAAAGGGTGTCTGTTAGCGTTCTAGTTCCCAATGCTGCACAAGGGGAATCTCGAGCCATTCCCGCTGCGGTCCCCCATCCGTCTCCGGCCGCAGTGGAGCCTGCTCAGCAGAGACGTCCGTCCCAGCGTCTTGCCCATTCCAATACTGTGAGAGACTTGCTGCTGTCCCTCCTGGATCTTCTATTATAGCCAGTGCTGGAGCAGACGTCTTTAGGACGAAGTCCTGCGTTTCCCCTTCTGAGCATGCCCAGGGTAAGATCTCTCATTGGAGATCAGGGGTCACATGTTGAGGTACTGCAGCAGCTCCTATTGGTCCGCCAGGAAGGTCCTGAAACTACATGTGTTTTGGAACAGTTTCTCATTGGTCCTTTTTCTGGCAGGTCCTGTAGCTGTTACTATAAAAGGGTGGCATGGCTGGGCCACCATGCGCTAGTATCAAATCTGTTACGTGCTTGCGCCAGTGTGGTAATGTATGCATGTGGTTAGGTCTGGCTGAAATAAGCCCCTAGAATACCGGCACCTCCGGTGAGGAGATTGTATGCACGTGTTCAGGGCTCGGCTGAAAACGCCATTAGAATACCGGCTACTCCGGTAAGGAGATTGTTGCTTGTGTTCTGACTGCATGACCTCAGACTGCAATCCGCTTAGTAGTCATCTGTGTTCCCTGTGAGTCTAACAGGACACAGTCTTTTTCTCAGCGGCTCTGTGACGCAACAGGGTTCGCTTTATAACGCTGGTTCAGCGCCCTAGCGTTTTACTTTGCGGCTCAATGAAGCTGAAGTGAGTTTGTACTTATCCCCATATAGGGCTGTGGCATTCCCATTAGCGGCTCTTGGGATTAAAAGAGTTCGCATTAACTGCCACAGCACGCTACGGCATTTATTTTAGCGACTCTGCGGGATAACAGAATTCGCTACCTTCGCCATCTTAGAAGCAGCGGGCTTCGCCTGCACGGTGGACCCCGGGCTGCGAACGCACCTCTCTACAATATCTATTGGGTGCGTTCCGCAGACCCTAACAGTGTCACACTCAGCGATTCAGGCTCACCAGCGACATCGCAGCGGGGGCCCCATTGCCGCTACATGTCACACAGAGCGACGTCGCTAACGAGGTCGCTGCTGCGTCATAAAATCTCTGACGCTTAAGCGATCTCGCTAGCGATCTCGCTTAGTGTGCAGTACCTTTAGAGTCTGCATTGCTACAGATAAATGAGATGAGCTTTAAAAGTTGAAGGAAAAAGACGTTTGGGCAGTAAACTGCATTTAACAGCAGAAATCATCTTGGATGTCTGGGCTGTGTGGAGATGAAAAAAAATGCAACCAACAGAAAAGATGTCATTTTTTTTAATTGTTTGGTGGCAGTGTACACATATCCTTGACTAAAAGTTCATGTTTACATCTGTTCCTAACTTTGTGGATCAGAATCGCTGTTTTCCAATTTTATTTTTCTTCCTCTGATTACAGTGTGGGTTAAATAGTCGTGAAATGCAAGGTGTGTAAAAAAATTGTTGTTGGGTGCCACTTACATGTAAACATAGATGATAATTTTTCCCCTAGTTACAAGTCTTAGACCCGCTTCAACCTACTGTAAGTTTATGTTCACATCGAAAAACGCAAGAAAAACACTTTTTTCAACACATTTTTCATGTGTTGTTACCACAAAAAATGCAGCATTTCGTTGTCCCAGCACAGTGAATGGAATTTCTGAAATCTCAACTATGCTTATATTTTCATTGGAGATCTGAAACAGCTTCAAGTCTGCAGAATGTAAATTCTTTTAGTGCTTTTGCAGCGTTTTTCATCCATTTTAATGAATGATAAAAAGCGCATAAAAAACTGCATCAACAAAGCACACTAAAACAAGCAAATACTGAACCTGTGCACACACCCTAGCATAGTAAATGCTTATAAATTGGTGATAACTACTCATTGATGGAATACCCTTCAAATTGCTTCAACTTTTGTTTTCGCAAGATATGAATCTATTTAGATTTGTATATTTTATAATTTATACTTAATTCAGTTTTGCAAAAAAAATTGCTATGTTTTGATTGTTGACTATGACTAGTAATCTGAATCGATCCAAAAGAATTTCTATTCTATCTACTGTTTTCCATCTTAAAATATCATATTGATAGAAAATATCACACACAAAAATCCACCATACATGCGTAAGTCTACAATCGCACAAAATAGAATTATAGCAACATACAGAACGGTGCAGAGAAAGTAGAGATAATGGTTATTATAATAAATTAAATGATAATCACAAAGTATTCTCTTGTTCTGTGCATTACCATTTCAAAATAAATTTGCTTTTGCGAGTGAACGTTAAAAGCTTAACATTTTTTCTTTAGAGATTAAACAACATACTATTTATCTTCACAAACATTTTAGTTTTTCTTTTAAGAATCATTTCCCAAGAAATAGAAGTGATGTGGTAAGCTGATTAATGGCTTTTACGTAAATCATAGACACCACAAAATGATCTATCTGTATATGAGTAATGTAATTCTACTTTGATGAAAAGCTACTTTTTCAGTTATAGTTTTTCTCTGGAAATAAAACTTACATGGAGTTGATGTATACTGTACAGTTAAGAAACTATTTGCTTTATAGGTGCAAGATTATAAAATTTACTAGAAACTGTTTTCTTTTTTTATTTGTTGTTTTTTACCTTACTTGAAATATTTTACTGATACAAAGCTTGGCTGTGGTTAACAATATACAAAGAGTCGAGACAAATACTTATTTTTTAAAAATGTGAAGAAGTTTGAACCAAAGATTGTAAATGTTCATTATTCTTTTTTTCCCTTATGGAGTTTACAAGTTTGAAAGATTCAACTAGTTTCTTTTAATTAGATACATTGGATAGACAGTATAATGAACTGTAACTTATGGTAACTTAAAATAAACCCTCTTTTTGAATCAATGTTTTATGTTGCTTGCATTTTTTTTCTTTTTGTTTTTGACAGTCTTTTATTTTAAATATTACATGTCACTATCTATAAAAAAAAATCCTCAAATACACTTAAGGCATTTTCAATCTGAAAGTTCATTTTTCAACAGCAGTAATTGACCATTAAAGGGGTATTCCCATCTCCAGGATCCTATCCCAACATGTAAAAGGTGTAATAAAAATAATAATAATAATAATAATAATAATAATAATAATGATAATAGCAATTACCTCCAATTAGAAATGTAGTATAGTTTTTCTGATTAACTATGTTGCTTACCTCATGTGCAGGTCACTGCAGTAGCTTAGGTATCCATTTTAATAGACTCAGAAAGAGGGTAGGAAAAGTCCAATGGCTGTATTTTCTAAAGGACAGAAATGTTCAAGCAGGATGGGAGATTTTGCTAAACTAAATTCTCACTGCACAATCTGTAACAATCCTGAAAAGGAAGAATTGGAAGCATTTAAAGATACCAGGATGGATGGACACAGAACTTAATTACTTGTTAAAAAAGGAAAAAAGAAATGTATATAACATGGAAAGCGGGGGCCATATCTAAAAAATAATATAATGCTGTTTGCAGGGAATGCAGGGCAAGGGTTATAAGAGCTAAACCTTGTAATGAAGTGAGGCTTGCAATGGAGACCAAAAGCAGTAAAAAAGGATTTGGGGGGTATGTCAAAAGCAAAAGGAAAGTCACAGATGCTATAGGATTTTTACAGGATGAAAAGGGTGAAGTGGCCAAAATGAGAAGACCTAACTTTTAAATTCCTATTTTGCATCTGTGCTCTCTAAGAAAGCAATTGTAATATCAACTGATCTTCACTGTGCCGTAGAAGGAATAAAGAAATCCACACTATCTATAAAGAGAGAGATGGCGAGGGAACACTTAGCTAATTTTAATGAATTTAACTCTCCTGGTCCAGCTGAATTACATCCTAGGGTGCTAAAAGAATTAGCAGAGAAAATTGTAGAACCACTAGCCAGAATCTTTGAAAAATCCTGAAGAACAGAAGTCCCAGAAGATTGGTGTTAAGGGCCAGCGGAACGCACCTAATAGATATTAAGGAGAGGTGCGTTCGCAGCCCAGTGTCCACCGTGCAGGCAGAGCCTGCTGCTAGTAAGATGGCGCAAAAAGGCAGTATGAGCGAACTCTGTTATCCCGCAGAGTCGCAGATGTAAAATGCCGTAGCACTATATGGCGGTATAAGCAAACTTTGTTAGACCACAGAGTCGCTAACTAAAACGCTGTGGCGCTATATGGCGGTATAAGCGAACTCCGTTACTTCACAGAGCCGCTGTGAAAAAGACTGTGTCCTGTTAGACTCACAGGCGACACAGATGACTGCTAAGCAATTGCAGTCTGTGGTCTTGCCATACACTCAGCAAACTCCTTACCGGAGGTGCCGGTATACTAGGGGCTTATTTCAGCCAGAGCCCTGAATCCAAACACACAAAACTCCTCACCGGAGGTGCAGTTATTCTAGGGGCTTATTTCAGCCGGGTCCCTAACCACATGCATAAGACCACACTGGTGCAAGCACGTAACAGATATGATACTAGCGCGCGGCCATGTGGTTATGCAACCCTTTTATAGTAGCCTTGAGTACAAGACTTTCCAGAACAGACCATTAGGAAACTGCTTCAGAACACAAACAGCTTCAGGACCTTCCTGGAGGACCAATAGGAGGCTCAGCAGTATCCGAGCATGTGACCCCTGATCTCCAATGGGAGATCTTGCCCAGGGCATGCTCAGATGGAGAAACAGGAGACTTAGTCCCAAAGCTGCCTGCTCCAATGCTGGTTACAACAGAGGATCCAGGAGAGGCAGCAGCAATTCTCCGCACAGTATCAAACTGGGCGAGATGCTGGGACCGACGTCTCTGCTGAGCAGGCTCCACTGCGGCCGGAGATGGATGGGGGACCGCATCGGGAATAGCTTGAGATTCCCCCTGTGCAGAAGTGGGAACTCAAACCCTAACAATTGGACAAGGGCAAATGTCCCTATCTTCAAAAAAGGACAAAAGATAGAGACAGGAAATTACAGGCCAGTAAGCCTTACTTCTACACCAGGAAAGATCTTTGAACAAAATAATTAAACAGCATGTATGTAAGTACTTGGATAAGAATACAGTAATTAAGTAGAACCAGCATGAGTTTGTAGCAAACAAGTCATGGCAGACTAATCTGATTTCCTTCTATGATGGAATCACTGACTGGGTGGATCAGGGAAATGTGGTAGATACAGTATGTATCAACTTCAGCAAAGCTTTTGATAAAGTATCTCATACTATGCTTATTGAAAAAATGACCAAGTATAGTATTGACAAGGCTATGGTTAGGTGTATTCATAACTTGCTCAGTGATCGTACTCAAAGAGTGAAAATAAATGGTTGAACATACAATTGGAAGAATGTTTCAAGTGGGGTAATACAAGGCTCTGTCCTGGCCCCAGTGATGTTCAACATTTTTATAAAAGATCTAGATCGGGGAACTGAGAGTAAACTACCGTATTTTTCGGACCATAAGACGCACTTTTTTTCCTCCAAATTTGGGAGGAAACTGTGGGTGCGTCTTATGGTCGGGATGTAACATGTGGGGAGGGTGGCAGGGGCAGCGGTGGAGTGAGATCGCAAGAGGCAGGAAAATATCCCCTCCACTGCAGGATTCCAGCGCTGGGGAAACCACTGGTCCCGATACTTAAGTGCAGTAAATATTCATTAGCCACTTCCCCGCCCACCTATCAGCTGAGCAGTGAGCGGGGAGCAGCAAATGACAGAGCCACATGGTTCCCCAGCGCCTGATTCCTGCAACAGCTGGGGAGATGTGTGTTGGAAGGAGAAGGAGGCAGCAGGAGCAGAGTGCAGCAGGAGGCATCGCATACCTGACAGCACAGGGGCTGTGCTGATGCGATGCTGAATGCCCCTGTGGAGGACCTGTGATGAGGTCATGAAGAGGGCGGGCTGGAGCATCACATGACCACACAAAGCCCTGCCTCTTCATGATGTCATCACAGGTCCTGCAGTCACACTGTACAACAGAGAATTAATTAAAAGGTTAGCAATACAGCACATAAAAAAGCACTCTGCCACTCCTGTGGTGGACTATAGCTCCCAGCATGCCATAGGATCTGCAGGACATGCTGGGAGTTATAGTTCTCCCATGGGATCTTAAAGCAGCACTCCAGTGTTATCAGTGCTGGAGTGTGGCTTTAAATATAAGTCCTGTGCCCCCATTCTTAGGCCGTGGTCACACATGCGAGAAATTTGCACGATTTTTGTGCAAATCTCTCTCGTGAACACCCGGCACTGCCGCCGGCACTCGGACCGGAGCGTGCGGCTGCATGTATTTCTATGCTGCATGTATTTCTATGCAGCTGCACGCTCCAGTCTGAGTGCCAGCGGCAGTGCCGGGTGTTCACGAGAGAGATTCGCACAAAAATCGTGCAAATTTCTCGCATGTGTGACCCCGGCCTTATACTCACCCTCCAGCGTCTTCACATAGTACTTTACAGACACCACACTGGTCCCGCAGCACCATCTCCTACACGTAGCTTCCTACATAATAACATGCTATTATATATAATAACACCACATATAATAGTATGTTATTTATGTTATTAAATATTTTACCACATTTTTTGCTTCAAATATATTTTTCCCTATTTTCCACCTCTAAAACCTGGGTACGTCTTATAGCCCGGTGCGTCTTATAGTACGAAAAATACGGTAATCAAACTTGCAGACAATGCAACACTAGGAGGGATAGCTACAAGATTCAACATCTGGGCAAGAAAAACAAAAATTACTTCTACAGAATGGGAGGGATAGAACTAAGCAACAGCACATGTGAAAAAGACTTGGGTATATTAATAGATCACATGAAAAATTAATTAACTTGGCACACACGTGTTGAATCCAACTGAAAAACTGTGTATTTAATAAAGACCAGTACATACAATACAGACGATTCGGTCGAGATGACCTTTATCAATGTACCATATATTGTACTGTGTGCTCTTTATGAGAAAGGCTGTTAAAGCCCATGAGTTTTAAAAGGAATATTAGGAAGACCTCACTCAGATTTGTGAGGGAAGTGCGGATGCCTGTAGGGAAGCGGTATCCACCTCTTGTACTGGGTGCAAAGTGGCACGCACCATCATTTAATGTCCTTTTTTGGTTAAAACATGCAGATGAAAATGGAGTGGAAAAGTGGCGGCACTTTTCCACTCCATATTCATCTGCAAGTTTTAAACAACAGAGGACATTAAAGGACGATGAGTGCCATTTTGCCACTTTTTTCCTTGTTCAGAATCCAGGACTTTCACTCTGCTGTTTTTCTGTGGAAAGGCACATATATGTCCTGATCCAGGTGTCGTACTACAAGTCTCAGGAATTCTGCAGCAGTGCTCGTCAGTTTTCCTTTTGCATATGTTTTAACCTCTACCTCATGCTCTCAGGTTAAATAGCAAAAACCTGCTATTCCCTTTAAAGGCAGTTGCAAGCTACGTAATACAGCCAGCATCAGTTGCCCTAAATTATGGTGGAATTATTTTGTCGTGTTTTTCGTGTTTATTTTGACTATTTATTAATTATATTGTTTTTAAGACTTCAAAGAGCAGCTCTCATTTGGATAAGCTGAGTGGTATTACATATTCCAATGTTGCTTATCCATTTGAACTTCTATATAATTCTCCATTTTTATTTCTCCTGCAATTTTTTCAAGCACTTTTACCAGTTTGGTTTTAAAAAATCAGCAACATCAATGGTAAAGAAGTGAGTAAGCAGGAGGGCAAGCCTTCTTTTGAATGGGACTGTCTAGTTGGTCTAGTCTCTATAATGGTAAGTTTAGGTGACATTAAAATTGGAATTAAATGAAAACGATGATCTCTCAACTTTTTTAATTACTATATATTGTGAGTTCACTTTTGAGAACCATTCATTTGCAAAAAAAAGAAGAGCCTATGAGCTGGAAAATAAGAATACAGGAGATTTCTATTCTAATCACTAGTCCGGAAAGGTCTATAATGCATCACTTGCGAGATGTCTCAATGCCTTAACTATATTAATGATGCTTCTTTGGAATGTCTGTGAATGTACTGCTAAAGCTTATGGCCCCCTATAGCAGTATTTTCAGCTGACACTTCCTCCTCCATCATTGTCCTCGGCATCTGACATCTCAGCGCAGCAGGCACAATGATGTTACTACACAGCGCCCGCTCTGCTGGGGTATGTGGTGCTTCAGAGAGCTTACTGCAGAGACGGGAGCAGTGGGGGAATGAGGAGGAAAGGTGAGGTTTTTGTCAATTTTGGTGGCCATAATACTGTATGGAGGACTATGGGGAGTGCAGTTACTGTATGAAGGACTATGGAGAGTGCAGTACACTGTATGAAGGACTATGGAGAGTGCAGCACACTGTATGTAGGACTATGGGTAGTGCATTATACTGTATGGAGGACTATGGGTGCATCATGCTATATGGAGAACTATGGGGTGCATCATAGTATATGGAGGACTATGGCGAGTGTACTATACTGTATGGAGGACTATGGTGAGAGCAGTGTACTACATGGAGGACTATGGTGAGTATTATATGGAGGATTATGGTGAGAGCAGAATACTATAGGAATATAGTGAGTGCAGCATACTGTATGAAGGACTATGGGAGATCAGTATACTATATGGATCACTATGGGGAGTGCAGTATACTGTATTGAGGACTATGTGGTGTGTGGTATACTGGATGGAGTACTATGGGGAGTGCAGTACACTGTATGGACTACTAGGGGAAGTGCATTATACTGTATGAAGGACTATGGGGGATCATACTATATGAAGGGCTATGTAAAGCTTATAATATATGGAAGGCTATGTGGTGGACATTATAATATTTGTAGGGCTATGGGGGGACCATTATAATGTTTGGAGGGATACATGAGGGCCATTATAATATTTTGAGGGCTATGTGTTGGCCATTATAATATTTGGATAGCTATGTGGAAGTCTTTATACTTTATGGAGGGCAATTATACTGTATGCAAGCAGTTTTTACAGTGAAAAGGTTTGTGTGTGGTCCATAATATTGTGTTGAGTGCTGTGTAAAGGCAATTATCCTGTTTGGAATGATAATGTGTGCCATTATACAGTGTGGAAAGGTGTAGGGCCACTATACTGTATGTAGGCCTATTAAACTGCATAGTGGGTTGTATGGGGCAAAACTTGAGGAATCATACTGTGCTGAGGTCACCATACTTTACTATGGGAGAAAAGGTGAGGTACAGTAGGGTCATCATACTGTGCATGTGGAGGGTATTGTGGAGGAATTCACTGTAGGGGTATCATATAGTGTTTGTGGGGCATTTTGTTGGCATCATACTTTATAGATGCAATGATAGGGGAATCTAGGGCTTCAGTAGGAGGAAGATTTCTTTGTAAAGGCTACAAAATTGTGAGATATGGTCTTCTGTGGCCCATATGATTTTTTTTCTTTTTTTGGGGGGTGGGCATCTATAACTTCTGCTATGAGGCGGCCCCATGATTTCCTTGTATGCACATGCTGACAGAAGCAGTGACTGATCACAACAGTGATTATTTAATGCATCTGGCAGCTGCTTCTGTATCCAGTGACAAGAAAACCAACAAAATTGCTAAAGTAAGTATTTGCAAAGCAAATTGTGTGTGTCACAAACTACTGTACTAAGCTTTTGCACTCTCGTTAAACTAGTCAAATTTGACGCTGGTATATTGCGCTCCAATACTGTGAACTGTTTACAGTGCTATTTTTTTGGATATTTTCCTAGTATTTTCTTGTTCATTCCTTTTTAGGAGAGAGAAATAATTGTTTTTGAAAAATATAAGATGATTTAAAAATATAGGCATTTACCTGCAACTGCTACACATGATCAATTATGGAAAGTACCATAAAAGAGATGAAGTGAAAGAGAACATGTAAATTTAAAAATAATTTTTATTTGATAATATTAAAAAATATGTAGAGAGGTAAAAAGACAGGACAAAATGGACCTCCAAATAAAGGGAGGGGAGGTAAAAAACAGCTAAGTAATAATTCATAAATTCATAAACAGATATAGTGACCAATAAATAAAAGTGCACAATTGGTATATCTGAATTCACAAGGAATAAGTAAATGCAGTGACCAATAAATAAAGTGCATAATTTACATTGGAATTCACAGAAAATATATAAATAAATTCATAGAAATTACTTTAAACCAGGCATAGATGAAACGTGCATAGAGCTTATTAATCTAACCAGACCAAGGGGGGGGGAAGACCCTCCCTAATATTGCCAAAGTTGGGATAAGATCGTATAGTGAGTGTCAGGCTAAATTATATCTCAATAAATAGCATAAAAGATGCTAATTTAGTGGCAAGAGAAAATAATTAATTGCTGGATTGTCCACAAAGTGCAAAAGCACTATTACCATATAAAGTGAAAAATTAGCCTAAGCCAGAAGTAATTACATAACATATAAAAGGCAAGAAAAAAGCCTATAATGATAAATACCTTAATGTGGCAAGGTGTGGAGATAAGGAAAATGCACATCTTTTATGCTATTTATTGAGATATACCGTATATACTCGTGTATAAGCCGAGATTTTCAGCACCTTTTTTCGTGCTGAAAATGCCCCTCGGCTTATACACGAGTCATAGGGCAGAAACCAGCGGGGGAGGGGGTGCCGCGGCAGGAGCCGGTGGCTGGGATCATACTCACCCCTCCCCGTGCCATCGCTGAGGGTCCCTGCAATCCTGCGTTCTCCCCAGCTTCCTGCAGCTCTCCAGCACTGAGCAGTGATGTAATACCCGCTCATTAAGGTCATGTAATATGGATGCGACGCCACTCCCATAGGCGTGGCCTCCATATTCATGGCCTTAATGAGCGGTATTACATCACTGCTCAGTGCTGGAGAGCTGCAGGAAGCTGGGGAGAACGCAGGATTGCAGGGACACTCAGCGATGGCACGGGGAGGGGTGAGTATGATGGAGGAGAGGACAAGGAGCACGGAGCTGGACGGGGATAGAACAGTGGATGGGGGAAGCATGGAGGAGGACCGGGGGGAGAACGGAGGACGGGGGAAGCATGGAGCAGAGGGGGGGGAGAACGGTGGACGGGGGAAGCATGGAGGAGGACCGGGGGGAGAACGGAGGACGGGGGAAGCATGGAGGAGGACTGGGAAGCATGGAGCAGGACGGGGGAAGCATGGAGGAGGACAATGAGCACGGAGCAGTACGGGGGGAGGATGGAGGGCACAGAGGAGCACCGAGCAGGATGGGGGAGAGGATGGAAGGCACAGAGGAGCACGGAGCAGGACGGGGGGGCACAGGAGGACGGAGAAGGAATGGGGGAGCACAGCGGAGGACGGAGCAGGAGGGGGGAGTACAGAGGAGAATAGGGGAGCACAGAGCTGGATGGGGGAGCAAGGAGCAGGACGGGGGCAGCACAGAGCAGGAGGGCAGTTTATACACCCGGCTTATACACGAGTCAATAAGTTTTCCCAGTTTTTTGTGGCAAAATTAGGGGGTCGCTTATACACGGGTCGCTTATACACGAGTATATACGGTAATTTAGCTTAACACTCACTATACACTCTTATCCCAACTTTGACAATATTAGGGAGGGTCTTTTTTTTCCCCCCTTGGTCTGGTTTGATTAATAAGCTCTATGCACATTTCATCTATGCCTGGTTTATGCCTGGAACACAATTGAAGAATTGGAGAAATTACTTCTTAAAGACATTCCCGTGGAAAATTTTGATAAAATCCTTACTGAGATCAAAAAAGATGTAGACAAATGAGAAACTGAGGTATGTCAAAATAAGATTAAGAAATTTCAGCGGGATCTTAATGACTATGATACAAATAAAATTTACCGCTGGCAAACTAAGAATGCTAACTAGAGATGAGCGACTTTGCCTCCGAGTCGGGTTTCGGACCACCCGACTTTTCCAAAAGTCGAGTCGAACGAAATCGGCCGACTATAGGCAAAAGTCGGAGTTTCGACCGAAACCGAACTCGACCCCAATGCAATTCATTGGGGAATAAAAGTCGGCAGTGAGTGGAGGACAGTAAACACACCTACAGTGCCCATTTCAATGCCAACGACATCAATTCTTATTACTTAAGCTTGTCAATCTTAATTTACTTTATAATAATAGTAACGCATTGAAAACAGGGGGTTATTTGACTAAAGTTGTGGGGCGGGCAGGGCTGGTTCCAGGTTTTCGTGGGCCCCGGGCGAAAGAGTCTCAGTGGGCCCCTTTAACACATACCACAATTCATGATGCTCCGATACAGCAGAGAAATATAGGTATAGTATAATGCCAAATACTTCACTTCTTACATTACATGAGTTATATCTATTGTAAATTCTACAATAGCTCAAAAACCGGACAGTATAGTCCTCCATAAAGTATTATGGGCACCACATAGTGCGCCATACAGAAAAATGAGCCCCATATATTGCTCTATACAGAATAATGAGCCCTATATATTGCTCCATACAAAATAATGAGTCCCATATATGATGCTCCATTCAGAATAATGGGCCCAATATAATGCTTCATACAGTATAATGAGCCACATATATTGCTCCATACAGAATAATGAGCTCCATATATTGCTCCACACAGTATATGATGAGCTCCACATAATGCTCCAGTATATGATGGTCCCCATATAATGTGCCATACAGTATAGGACGGTCCCCATAAAGTATAATGAGCCCCACATATTGCTCCATACAGTATAATGAGTCACATGTAAAGCTCCATACAGTATATGATGGGCCCCATATATTGCTCCATACAGAATGGACTCCATATAATGCTCCATACAGAATAGGCCCCATATGTGCTCCATATGATGCTCCATATATGAAGGGCCCTATATGATGCCCCATAAATAATGAACACCATATGATGCTCTAGCATATGATGGGCCCCATATATGATACTCCAGTCTATGATGAGCCCCATATAATGCTCCATATATAATGGTCCCCATATATAATGCTCCATATATAATGGGCTCCATGTGAAGCTCCATATGCCCCATATGATGCTCCAGTATATGATGGGCCCCATGGATGATGTTCCAGTGTATGATGGGCCTATATAATGCTCCATATATAATGGGCCCCATATGATGCTCCAGTATATAATGGGCCCCATATATGATGTTCCAGTGTATAATTGTCCCCGTAAATGATGCTCCAGTGTATGATGGGCCCCATTTATAATGCTCCAGTGTATGATGGGCCCCATATATAATGCTCCAGTGTATAATGGGCCCTATCTATGATGCTCAAGTGTATGATGGGCCCAATATATAATTCTCCAGTGTATAATGCTACCCACATATTGCTCCAAACATTAAAAAAAATGAAATACCTCCTCGCTGGGCACTGCTCTACTCTCGACTCCTCAACATCGCCATCTTCCAGCTCTCTGCACTGTGACTGTTCAAGCAGAGGGCACACAGACGTGACATCATCGCGCTCTCTGACCTGAATGTCACTGTCAGGAAATGCAGAAGAAGTCACAGCGGTGCAGCAGGGAGAGGCAAGTATTGCAAGTGGGCGCCGGCACTGGCACAGGGACCCTCATAGTACGCCCGTGTCTCTGACGGCAAGTGGGCCCCCCCACCTGCTCGGGCACCGGCACTTGCCCGGTGCGCCAGGTGCTGACACCGGCCCTGGGGGGTACAGCTCAGTTAGGGAGGTAGAAAAACTGGCATATGTTGAGGTGTAGGCTGGACGTTCAGCAGCTGTAAATCAAGGAATTGGAGAAGTCGGAGGAAGAGGAGGACAAAGCGAGCCATTTTGCTGGCAACCTATGTGTCATCAGGGGAAGGTGGTACAAAATCCTTTGAAACCCTGGCATGGTTCATTTTAATGAAGGTGAGATCACCTACATTTTGGGTCGACAGCCGGGTCCTTCTTTCTGTCAGGATTGATCCAGCAGCACTGAAGACTCTTTCTGATAGCACACTACCAGCAGGGCAAGCGAGCTCCTGTAAGGCATATTGTGCCAATTCAGGCCAGGTGTCCAGTTTACAGGCCCAGTAGTCAAAGGGGAATGAACTGTGAGGGAGAAGAACGATAGGGGAGGAGAGGTAATTTTGAACCATAGTTGACAACTGCTGTCTCCTGTCTGTTGCAATCGATACAGTATTACCAGTCGTGTGAGCGTTACTCGAGAAATCAGTCCACAACATGGTCATGAAACCCCTGTCTCTAACGCCACTTCGGCTGTGTGCACCACGAACACCTCTTCTGTTTGGCCCAGTACGGCTCGTGTTAGAACCTGCACCGCTGCTGTGTGCTGGGAATGCCTCTAAGAAACGGTTTACCAGAGTTGCTTGTTTGTTCGCCAGTATTAGCTCTAGGTTCTCCTGTGGCATTATGTTCTGTAACTTGCCTTTATTACGTGAATCGAGGATGCTGGCCAACCAGTAGTCATCATCCTTCATAATTTTGGCAATGCGGGGGTCCCTTTTTAGGATCCGCAAGAGATAATCACACATGTGGGCCAATGTTCCAGGTGTCAATGATGCACTGCCAGTGGTGGGTGGAGGAGCACTTTCTGCCAAATCCACATCCCTCCAGTCACGCACAAACTCTGTACCTGACCTTGGCAAGCCAACATTTTCTCTTGCCCCCTGAGAAGCATTTTCCTCCCCAAAATAATCATCCGCCTCATCCTCCTCCTCCTCTTCCTCTTTTTCCTCCACCTCGTCCAGGACAGTTCCTTGAGCAGACAATGCCTGACTGTCATCAAGGCTTCCCTCATCCTCCTCCACTGCAGACGCCCAATAATTAATGTGCGTCAAAGTTTGCATGAGCAGACGCATAAGTGGGATGCTCATGCTTATGATGGCGTCGTCTGCGCATACCAGCTGTGTGCATTCCTCAAAACACTGAAGGACTTAACAGAGGTCTTTCAGCTTTAAACACTGCACACCGACAACTCGATATCTGCCCTTAAACTGACTGCCCGTGTATCCTCCCACAAATGCATTACAGCCTGCCTCTGTTCGCACAGCCTCTCAACCATGTGCATGGTGGAGTTCCACCTTGTTGCAACGTCTATGATTAGGCGGTGCTTGGGGAGGTGGAGCGATCGCTGCAGCCTCTGCATACGACTGCAGTCTACGGGCGAGTGACGGACGTGCGAGCACAGTCTTCACACCTTATGGAGCAGGGCTGGTAACTCCGGATAATTATTTATGAAGCACTGCACCACCAGGTTCAAGGTGTGAGCCAGGCAAGGTATGTGTCTGAGTTTTGCCAGGGCTATGGCCGCCACAAAATTACGTCCGTTATCACTGACTACCTTGCCTGGCTCAAGATGTAGACTGCCCAGCCATGACTCAGTTTCTCGCTGCAAGTAGTTGGCCAGTACCTCCGCGGTGTGTCTGTTGTCACCCAAAGACATCATCTTTAAAACAGCCTGCTGACACTTACCACTAGCTGTTCGATAGTGGGACACCTCGTGTGCAACACTGGCAGCTGCGGATGGAGTGCTCGTGCGACTGCGCTCTGTCGACGAGCTTTTGCTTCTGGAGGAGGGTCGAACGCCTACAGCCAACTGTTGCCTATACCGTGGGCTAGGCAGCACTGTCCCACTGCCGCTGTCGCCTGTGGACCCTGCATACACCTCATTAACACAGGCCGCCGTGATGGACACGTAATGGCCCTGGCCATGCCTACTGGCCCATGCATCTGTTGTGAGGTGCACCTTTCCACTCACTGCTTGTTTGAGTGCATGGACAATGCGGTCTTTCACATGCAGGTGGAGGGCAGGGATGGCTTTTCTAGAAAAGAAGTGCTGACTGGGTAGGTCATAGGCGGGACAGCGTAGGCCATGAGCTCTCGGAACGCTGCGCTTTCAAACAACGGAAGGGCATCATCCCTAATGAGATCAGTTTGTCAATGTAGGCTTCAAAGCCAGTGTACGCGGATGAGAGGATGAGTACTTTTTTGTCCTACTCAGAGTCTCTGCTAGGGTGAGCTGGACTTGAGAGCTGCATATGGTGGAACTAGCGGTGGACATGACGGACTGAGAGGGGGTTGGTGATGGTGATGGTGGTGGTGGTGATGGCCTAGATGAAGTCTTTCGTTGGAAAAACATTGTGATTCTTGACTGCTTTGGCCTTACAACGACACCTCAAATTTCTTGCTGGTGGTGTTGCTAACCGGTGGGTTACAGGGGGGAAGCGATGTAGCGTTGCTGGTTTATTTTCAGTCGGAGCAGGTCCCAAAATGTGCTACCTGGGGTTTTTGTAGGCCGTCCACGCTTGCAAGTGCATGGTGTTTACATGTCTATGCATGCAACTGGTATTCAAATTTCAGAGATTTTCCCTGGGCCCTAAAGGTCCTTCCACACTTCTTACAGATAACCTTTGCCTATCAATAGGATTTTGGTCAAAAAGTGCCACACTGCACTCTTCCTACTATGGGAAACTTTTCATGGCTTGCACGCTGTGCTAATTGATCGTTCAGCCAAGCTGCCCTGCAACTCTTTTTGTTTTTTTAACACGTTTTTGGACTGCTACGGGCCTTGCCAGATAACCGAGGCTGCGATGTTGATGCTGCTGCGGATCCTCCTCCTCTTCTGAGCTATTGCCAGCGGCACCCTCTTCCCCAATGGATGCCAATCCGGGTCAAACAACTGGTCATCCATCACCCCCTCTTCAATTTTTATCTGCACCTTCCTCTGTGTCACCGTGGGAAGATGTATAGTATGCGGGAAGGGGCACCTGAGTTTCATCAGGGTCAGAATCTGGCTCAGTAGACTGCGAGGGCAATGCAGTGCTCTGGATGAATGTCCCTGCAGAATCAATAGCAGAGGCTGTGCATCAGTGCACTCCATGTCATATTTATCTTGGACTGGGGAATTCTGGATTTCACTTTATAAGTTAGGCATGGTTGTGAAAAGGGCTCCAGGGAGTAATCTGAAGTGTGGCCTGCCGCACCTTCACTTTTGCTGGGGGTGAAGGACAAAGGAAAAGGGGTTGTTCCTGCCGGAGCTGCACTGACGACTCAGTGTTTGCAGTTTTTGAAACTTCAGAAGAGGGGGACGATAGAGCTGGAGGCTGTTTCGGCAATGTAAGCCAAAACCCGTTCCTGATACTCCCGGGTTTAAAAGCGGTTTACCCACTCCCAGAAAAGGGAGCCTTCCAGGCCTTTTGGGCGGATGATGACGCAGGCTCAACACCCTGCCCTTTGGTGCTATTGCTTTTGGCACTATCAGCAGATGCCACCACCACCCTCAGTACCAGCTGGCCCCCCCATGCCCACGCCGCGACCTCTTTCACCATACTTCCTCATGTTTGGGAAAATGTACCAAAAATACCAGCAGATTTGGTACTGTATGAGGAGCCTCCTGTTTAGGTGTATGAAAAAATTTAAAAAACCGTTTATTTTTCCCGGTCCCCACAG
>JARQOD010000006.1:70405826-70478693 GCA_033576555.1 Oophaga sylvatica | reverse complement strand
AATGTGTGCTTTGGCCCATTATTCTTCAGTAAGATCCAGTGTGTTTGACTTAAACCTGGTTTTCTTTAGGTTTGCTCAAAATTGCATTGATAATCCTCTGATTTTATTGTTTTTGTAATACTTTCAAGTCCTTCAGTCCCAGAGGCAGAAAAGCAGCCCCATAGCATGTTAGATTCTCCACCATGTTTCACTGTAGGTAGGTTGCAGTATTCTTCATAGGCTTAATTTTGTCATGTATAAACATGTCGGCTTTCTTCCAAAAAGAATGTCACACGAGTTCGCACATTTAGTGTAATATTGGGCTCTGCCTAATTCACTATTTTAGAACTAAACTGCAATACCAGATACAACCCATGGATAGGTGAAAGAATAGCCAACTTTTTCTTGCTCAACCCCTATGAGAGCACTGAGTACCACAGATGATTTATCTTTTGAGATACGATGGTTACACATATTTATCTAAAGATTAATAGATACAGCAAACTCTATGCCCCCTTCAAATAAAGATAATTTTCAGGATATTTACTACTGATGAAACTCAGCGATAGCTGTGATTATATGAATATAAGGATTCCAGTGAAATCATTTGCATAAGATTAATAGCAAAACAAAATTCACATGAAATATGGTATTCAAACATAGTCTGTGGTCGTTTGCACACAGCCTTATTAAAGGGGTATTTTAACATCCATATTATGGACAAGGCACTTAAAATGGAACTGAAACCTACATTCAGTACTGAGGTTCTGACAGAATTTGAAGAGGAACTCCAATGCGAATGCAGACCTAGCCTAAACGATTCTTGGTAACACCAGGAGACATCTGCCTATCTGGTTTAGGATACAACTGAAAATAAGCATTAGCTCATAAAAACTTATTTAGAGGAAGAGCGATGATCTTAGGAAAATGAAGAAGTTAAGTGGTAGGTCATTTACACAATGTTATCTGCTAGAATGTGAAATTGTATGCTAAGTGTTTCTAAAGGTATTTATGGTGCTATTTAAGAGGTTAAGAACCTGATTTTAATTCAGTATGTCGGATAATAAAAATGTCTAATTAAGTCTCCCATTAAAAGTATGTACCATCAATTTACAGGGTAAAATAGAGTTCTTCAGATTTTCTTTTACACTAAATTAATATTACGGAGTTGTAACAGATGTCTTAATTAGGCATTTTTCTGATGCAAGTATGGAATTAATTAAATTATAAGATAAGGTATTTTTTTCTTAATCTGCATGGTCATAAAATTACCGTCTTTCTTTTGGTGAGGCTAAACCATTATCAAAGGCTATCTGTTATTAAATTTATTTCTTAGAAAATAACTCAAATAAAATAATAGCCAATAAGTGTCAATGAAAAGAAATGCTTAATTAAAACATTAATCAAAGTTAATGTGCCTTTAAACGAAGAGATGCTTAAAATATTCCAATCTTCTTCTGAATTAAAGAAAAACATTTAGAGTATAAAAGTTTTAACAATGTCAAAACTGATTTAGGGCTGCTTCTAACACAATTTTGCAGCGTTTTTAAGACATGTAAAACAACACTATTTCAAGCATTTTTTTTTCAAGACGTTTCATATTTTGTAAGATATAAAATAGGAAATTTTGTTGGCTTTTTCAAGTTCTATAGAGAAGCCTAATGGAAGACTCAAGGAGAAAATTTTTTTTACAGAGTATACTGCATTCTGGAAGAAAAATACAAGTACAATCTGTCTGTCTGCATCATGTGCAAACACATAAATAATATGTGTTTAAAAAAAATGAAGGGTTAGTCTCAAAATAACAAGGTATCCCCATCTGCTGAATAGGGGTATTAGGGTTTGATTTCCCGCTGCTGCACAAGGGGAGTCTTGAACCCGTCCCGCTGCGGTCTCCCATTCATCTCCGGCCGCAGTGGAGCCTGCTCAGCAGAGACGTCGGTCCAAGCGTCTTGCCCACTCCTCTACTGTGCAGTGACTTGCTGCTGCCTTTCCTGGATCTGCTATTGTGGCCAGTGCTGGAGCAGTCGTCTTTGAGACAAAGTCCTGCGTTTTCCCATCTGAGCATGCCCAGAGTGAGATCTCTCATTGGAGATCAGGGGTCACATGTTCAGGTGCTGCAGCGGCTCCTATTGGTCCGCCAGGAAGGTCATGTAGCTACGTTTGTTTGTAACAGCTTCTCATTGGTCCTTGTTCCTGGAAGGTCCTGTAGCTGTTGCTATAAAAGGGTAGCATGGCTGGGCCGCCATGCGCTAATATCAACCATTGTATGCTATGCGCCAGTGTGGTCATGCGTGTGTGTGGTTAGGGACCCGGCTGAAATAAGCCACTAGAATACCGACTTATTCGGTGAGGAGTTTGGAATGGTAGCTGGTCAGGGTCGGTGTCCTAGATGCCCTAGATTACCGGCATAACCGGTGAGGAGTTTTGATTGCCGTATTCAGGGTCTGGCGTTCAGACGCCATAGATTGCGGGTGACTCCCGCAAGGACATTAGCACATGATCACGCTTTATGTACGCTTAGCACTTAACTGTGTACCTGAGAGCCTGACAGGACACAGTACTTTTTCTCAGCGGCCCTGTGACGTAACAGGGTTCGCTTTCAACGCTAGACAGCGCCCTAGCGTGTTTTTTATGCCTCTCAGTTGTGTCTAGTGAGTGCGCACACATCGCCATATAGCGCTGCGGCTCCTTCTAGCAGCTCTGTGGAGTAACAGAGTTCGCACTTATTGCCACAGCGCATTACGGCATTTATGTTGGCGATTCTGCGGGATAACAGAGTTTGCCTCTCGCGCCATTTCTACTAGCAGCAGGCTCCGCTTGCACGGTGGACCCCGGGCTGCGAACGCACCTCTCTACTTTATATATTTGGTGCGTTCCGCAGACCCTTAAACATAATATTAGCGCCAGGGTCTGGCTAGTAAAATGGCGGATGAACAGCGTCTATCGCAGTACATCCAGCAGCTGGAGGGTAGGTTGGCGGCTCTTGAGCGCACAACCTCAGCTGTGGATGTTACCGCAGTCGCTGTTCAGGCTGCTAGCGTGGCTGCAGCCAGTTTGTCTTCTGCCACCTCTGCCCCTACATTATCCCACCTCCCGCTTCCTGACAAGTTTGCCGGTGATACCAAGCAATGTCGGGGATTCGTGAGTCAGTGCTCTATACAGCTCGAGCTCCTGGTTGCACGTTTTCCCACGGATCGGGCACAAGTGGGTTTTGTACTTTCTCTACTCTCGGGCAGAGCGTTGGAGTGGGCAACGCCGCTGTGGGAGCGCGACGATCGTGTGGTGCGGAGTGCTCCTCGTTTCTTGGAGGCTCTTAAAAAGGTCTTTTTAGGACCTCAGGTCACCCACGATACAACTGCTGGCATTGGCACAGGGTTCGTCTTTGGTCAGTCTGTTTTCCGTCCAGTTTCGGACTCTAGCTTCTGAGCTAGATTGGTCTGATAAAGTTCTTATTCCAATCTACTGGCGAGGACTGGCTGACCATGTTAAAGACGCTTTGGCTACCAGGGAGATTCCCGCCACCCTGGAGAAGCTTATCTCCATATCTACCTGCATTGACCTCCGTTTTCACGAGCGGAGGTTGGAGCGGGCCCAGTGTAGGCAGAGGTTTCGGTTGGCTCCTACCTTTGCCAAACCTCTCGAATTTCCCGATCTGGCGTCCGAAACCCAAAAGGCCACAGAAGTTCCTCATGCAGGACCTAAGTCTCGGTCCGTCCGAGTATCCGTGGTCTGTAACCGTTGTCAGCAGACAGGACACTATGCCAACAAATGTCCACAGCGATCGGGGAAGCGATCGCGTCTAGTGGCCCTGGGAGGAGGTTCACTAGAGACAGCGGCATTTTCCTCCAAGATGACACTTAAAGGGACAATCACTGTTACTGGTACTTCCATTCTCACCGCCGACCTTTGCGTGGACTCAGGAGCAGAGGGGAATTTCTTGTCCTCTAGCTTTGCTCGCCGTCATGCAATACCTCTGGTGGCGCTTGACAAATCAGTGACTGTCCGGGTAGTGAATGGGTCGACATTGCCCTCACAAATTACACACCACACTGTTCCACTTGCATTGTTTGTATCTCCTTCCCATCAGGAACTTATTTCCCTACTCATCCTTCCAGAGGGAATAGACGAGATCCTACTAGGTATACCTTGGCTCCGTTTCCACTCCCCACATATAGAGTGGACTTCGGGTAGGATACTGGGTTGGAGTGATGCATGTAGAGGCAGATGTGTCAGGAGTTGCGTTCAGGTTACCACTACGGAGTTACCCGCAGATCTTACTCCACTTCCCAAGCACTACTGGTCATATGCAGACGTGTTCTCCAAGAAGGCTGCGGAGACTCTTCCGTCTCATCGCCCCTATGACTGTCCTATCGACCTCTTGCCTGGCGCAGAACCTCCTCGGGGAAGGGTCTATCCCCTCTCTCTTCCTGAGACAGAGGCCATGTCGCAATATATTCAGGAGAACCTGGCAAGAGGGTTTATTAGGAAGTCGGTGTCACCGGCAGGGGCGGGATTTTTCTTTGTGCAGAGAAAAACGGAGAATTGCGTCCGTGTATTGATTACAGGGGTCTTAATGCCACCACCGTTAAAAACAAGTACCCGTTGCCCCTGATTTCTGAGCTATTTGATAGGCTTCGGGGAGCAAGAGTATTCACTAAACTAGATCTGTGCGGTGCTTATAACCTGATTCGCATCCGTGAGGGGGACGAATGGAAGACGGCTTTTAATACCAGGGATGGGCATTACGAATATCTGGTGATGCCCTTTGGGCTCTGTAATGCTCCAGCCGTTTTCCAAGACTTTGTCAATGACATCTTCCGGGATATGCTCTCCACCTCGGTCGTAGTCTATCTGGATGATATACTCATCTTCTCTCCAGATATTGACTCCCACCGGAGAAATGTCTGCAGAGTCTTTGACCTCTTACGGGCTAATTCCCTCTATGCTAAGTTAGAGAAATGTATGTTTGAGCTGGAGTCTTTACCTTTCCTTGGTTATATCATCTCAACCCAGGGATTGGCTATGGATCCGGCCAAACTACAGGCTGTGATGGACTGGCAGGAACCTCACTCTCTAAAAGCGGTGCAGCGCTTTATGGGTTTCATTAATTACTATCGCCAGTTCATTCCTCATTTCTCTACCTTGGTAGCTCCCTTGGTAGCCCTCACCAAGAAGGGAGCAAATCTCAAATTGTGGTCGGAAGAGGTCTCCACGGCTTTCTCTTCTATTAAGTCTCATTTTGCTAGCGCTCCCATTCTACATCGCCCCGATGTTGATAAGCCATTTTTATTGGAGGTGGGTGCCTCATCCGTTGGTGCTGGAGCAGTCCTCTTCCAAAAGGATGCTCAAGGTCAGAAGCATCCTTGCTTCTTCTTCTCTAAGACCTTCACTTCAGCGGAGAGGAATTATTCCATCGGGGATAGGGAGTTGCTAGCCATGAAGTTGGCCTTCTCTGAGTGGAGACATCTGTTGGAGGGGGCCCGTTTTCCCTTCCAAGTCTTCACCGACCACAAAAATTTGGTGTATCTGCAGACAGCCCAGCGGCTTAACTCTCGCCAGGCCAGATGGTCCTTGTTCTTCTCTCGGTTTAATTTCACACTCCATTTCCTCTCAGGAGAGAAGAACATTCATGCCGACGCTCTCTCTCACTCTGTGGTGTCCTCTGAAGAGGAGGTAGAGGAGCCTCGGCTTATTGTTCCCACAGAGAGCCTGAGAACAATGGCTCCGGTTTCACTAGAGTCTGTGCCCCCGGGCAAGACTTTTGTGCTTACCAATTTGCGACCGGAGGTACTCTCTTGGGCACATTCGTCCAGGGTTGGTGGACATTTTGGGGCAAAGAGGACATCTGAATTGCTGGAGAGGACATATTGGTGGCCGCATATGGTCTGTGATGTTGGGGACTATGTTCGGGCGAGTGTCTCCTGCGCCAAAAATAAGTCTCCACGACAATGGCCAGCTGGTTTACTTTGTCCTTTGCCGGTGGCAGACAGGCCCTGGGAGATGGTTGGGATGGACTTTGTGGTGGGCTTGCCCAAGTCTCGGGGTTGCACCATCATTTGGGTAATCACCGACCATTTCTCTAAAATGGTGCATCTGGTGCCACTACCACGGTTACCTTCTGCACGGGCTCTGGCAGCGTTGTTCGTTAGGCACATCTTCCGTCTACACGGCATGCCGGACAAAATTGTCAGTGACCGAGGTCCCCAGTTTGCGTCTCGGTTCTGGAGAGAGCTTTGTCGTCTACTCAGTATTGAGTTAAATCTCTCTTCAGCGTATCATCCTGAGACGAATGGGTTGGTAGAGAGGGCCAACCAGACCTTGGTCACCTATCTACGACATTTTGTCTCTGCCAGGCAGGATGACTGGGCATCCTTGCTACCATGGGCTGAGTTTGCATTAAACAATGCTGTGGCAGACTCCACCGGACAGACTCCTTTCCTTCTGAACTACGGTCAGCATCCGCGGGTTCCAGTGCCCATGCCCGTGTCTTCCGCCGACTCCAGGGTGGCAGACTGGGCTGTGGAGGCACGGGACATTTGGGACCGTACCCAGGATGCCATTCAGGCATCCAAGGAGAGGATGAGGTCCTCCGCCGACGCACATCGGCGCCCTGCTCCAACATTTGCTCCTGGGGACTTGGTGTGGCTCTCCGCCCGTAACATCAGGCTGCGAGTTGAGTCCACTAAGTTGGCACCCCGCTACCTGGGTCCTTTCAAGGTCCTCGAGCAGGTTAACCCTGTGGTGTACCGTTTGGCTCTTCCACCACGCCTGGGTATCTCCGACACCTTTCATGTATCCCTCCTGAAACCCGTGCTCATGTCCCGGTTTTCTGAGTCATCTGCCAGGACATCGGGTTCATCTCGGATGACCATAAGGTGAATGCCATCGTAGGGTGTAAGGTGGTACGGGGCAAAAAGTTTTATTTGGTGGACTGGAGGGGCTATGGGCCTGAGGATAGGTCTTGGGAGCCTGCCGAGCATATTCACGCTCCGCAGCTCATCGCTGCCTTTGAGCGCAGCGAGGCCCAGGGAGGGGGGGGTAATGTTAGGGTTCGATTTCCCGATGCTGCACAAGGGGAGTCTCGAACCCGTCCCACTGCGGTCTCCCATTCATCTCCGGCCGCAGTGGAGCCTGCTCAGCAGAGACGTCGGTCCAGGCGTCTTGAACCACTCCACTACTGTGCAGTGACTTGCTGCTGCCTTTCCTGGATCTGCTATTGTGGCCAGTGCTGGAGCAGTCGTCTTTGAGACAAAGTCCTGCGTTTTCCCATCTGAGCATGCCAGAGTGAGATCTCTCATTGGAGATCAGGGGTCACATGTTCAGGTGCTGCAGCGGCTCCTATTGGTCCGCCAGGAAGGTCATGTAGCTACGTTTGTTTGTAACTGCTTCTCATTGGTCCTTGTTCCTGGAAGGTCCTGTAGCTGTTGCTATAAAAGGGTAGCATGGCTGGGCCGCCATGCGCTAATATCAACCATTGTATGCTATGCGCCAGTGTGGTCATGCTGTGTGTGGTTAGGGACCCGGCTGAAATAAGCCACTAGAATACCGACTTATTCGGTGAGGAGTTTGGTATGGTAGCTGGTCAGGGTCGGTGTCCTAGATGCCCTAGATTACCGGCATAACCGGTGAGGAGTTTTGATTGCCGTATTCAGGGTCTGGCGTTCAGACGCCATAGATTGCGGGTGACTCCCGCGAGGACATTAGCACATGATCACGCTTTATGTACGCTTAGCACTTAACTGTGTATCTGAGAGCCTGACAGGACACAGTACTTTTTCTCAGCGGCCCTGTGACGTAACAGGGTTCGCTTTCAACGCTAGACAGCGCCCTAGCGTGTTTTCTTTGCCACTCAGTTGTGTCTAGTGAGTGCGCACACATCGCCATATAGCGCTGCGGCTCTCCTTCTAGCGGCTCTGTGGAGTAACAAAGTTCGCACTTATTGCCACAGCGCATTACGGCGTTTATGTTGGCGACTCTGCGGGATAACAGAGTTTGCTTCTCGCGCCATTTCTACTAGCAGCAGGCTCCGCTTGCACGGTGGACCCCGGGCTGCGAACGCACCTCTCTACTTTATATATTTGGTGCGTTCCGCAGACCCTTAACAAGGGGATAACTTGCTGATCGCTGAGGACCCGAACGCTGGAATCCCCTGTGATCTCAAGACTGGGTTCCTGGAACCCATAAAACTGAGCTGTGCAGCCAAGTTTTGAATGTATCGTAGCATTGAACTGTACTCGCTTTCTCCCACAGACCAATAGTCAATGAATTGAGTGAAAGTCATGCATGCACATCTCTGCTCTATTCAACGTGCGACTTGAGCCATGTTCTTGGGTTAACTGATGGTTCCAGTTGTTGAACAACCAATGATTAGCAAGTTATTGCCTAATAACTCTTTAAGGAATTGCTAGTGTAGTATTAGGCCACATTCACACTTGGAATTATAGTAATGGATTTTTTTCACAGCAGCCAGATGTGTACGGTTAGGATATGCTCACACATTGTGAAACATGTGCAGGGTCACTTCCAGTTTACAAGTCTAAAAATAGACTAGATGTCATGGGTGCATCGCCACGAAGATCGTCGCGATTGCACATTCTGACTTCTCGCAGCTGAGTTGCTGTTACTTTGTGTTTGGTGGTGAGGGACTTAATTTTACCTAGCTCTTTGCTAAGACTAGGTCCAGCCTCGCCCGGCTGCTTTTGATTATGCACTAATTAGCTTCCTTTATATACCTGCCAGTCTGCTTAGGAGTTGCCGGTGAAAGCATTCATACAGACTGCAGATAGGATCGGTTCTGAGAAGACTTAAGCTAAGAGCTCCTTTGTTGTTTCTCCTCTCCTTGCTTATAGTTTATCTCCTAGACCTTTGGTGTTCCCTCTGTGTTTAAGTGTTGTATGCAAGACAGTATTTACTTTATCCCCTGTCTGTCTCGTGTGTCTTTACTGTTTGTTAAGCAGTGACCTGCCTATTCCCTGTTTGGTAATCAGGGTCCTTCTGAGGACTAGATTACAGTGGTCAGGGACTTATAGGAGACAGGGTTACGTTGGCGGCCTGGACCTCTGTACCATTAACAGTACCTCCAGGTAGAGGGACTAGTCAGGACCCCAGTTTAGGGTCAGCATAGACCCCGGTCCACCTCCTGCCTGTGACAGCGTAATACGTCTTCAGGATTCACCCACAGTACAACGGATATTATGTCAGGTAATACTATACTTTATGTACATGTTGATATTACCTATTCATATGTTATATTGTATGTTGTCCCTTTTGGTATTGATTACTGACATTATATATATATCTGTGATACAGCGTGACATTTTCACCGGCCCAACTACCATGGATCCAGTAGCCCAGCTTGCCCTGCAGTTGCAGAGGTTGTCCATGGAGCTTACGGACATTAAGTCCAAGGTTTTGTCCCCCCCGGAGAAACCAGATCTGAACCTAAGGTAGCTCTCCCGGACAGGTTCACTGGTGGGCGGGACAAATTTTTTACCTTCCGGGAGGCATGTAAATTATACTTTCGGCTGCGGCCTCGGTCATCGGGGAGTGAAGAGCAGAGGGTGGGAATTGTCATCTCGCTCTTACAAGGGGACCCTCAATCCTGGGCGTTCTCTCTTTCCCCGGGCTCCCCGGCCCTCCAGTCAGTAGATCGATTTTTTGCTGCCCTGGGTCTGGTGTATGATGACCGGATCGGGTCTCCCTTGCTGAAACAAAGTTACGTAGGATACAGCAGGGAGATCGTCCGGCGGAGGAATTTTCTTCTGAGTTCCGTAGATGGGCCACAGATACTCAGTGGAATGACCCAGCTCTTAGGAGCCAGTTTTGTCAAGGGTTATCTGACAAATTAAAAGATGTTTTGGCTCAGTATGATTCTCCTCCGTCACTGGAGGCTGCTATGGCCCTTGCTATTCGTATTGATAGACGGCTTCGGGGGAGGTGCGAGGTAACTCCGCCCCCTGTTATGACTCCACCCACTACTAAAGTCCCTTATATTGAGGTTCCCCTGGTCTGTTCTGACGAGCCTATGCAGTTGGGAGGGACATCATTTTGTAGGAGGGAATCAGCGGTGCGCCGCAAGACAAGAAGGTGTTTCTTCTGCGGGAGAGAGGGACATTTTGTTGGGGGTGTCCCTCCCGTGCCTCATTGAGCAAAAAAGTCACCGAAAAACTGTTAATCCCAGGTTGTGTGGTGGACGACAACCTGGGAGTAGGTATTTCGTCCCCAGGTCCGTCTCAATTTCTCGTGCCTGCGGAGGTGGTGGTTGGTGCGAGAGTTGAGAGGATTTCTGTTCTTCTTGATAGTGGGTCTGGGGCTAATATGGTGGACGCTCGGTTTGCCCAGGTGCAAGGTATGCAACTGAGTGTATTGGCCAAACCGATCCCTATACTTTCTATTGACGCCAGACCTCTCGGTCAAGGTAGCTTTGTACAAGCTGTTCATAACATAGACCTTCGAGTAGGGGCAATACATAAAGAACAGTTGTCTTGTTATGTGTTGGAGGGTCTTCCTACTCCTATTGTGTTTGGACTTCCTTGGTTGGCTAAACATAACCCAGTGATTGATTGGCAATCCAGAGAGATAAGCCAGTGGGGTGAATTTTGCAAGAATAACTGCATGAACACGGTCATCGGTGCGGTCGTGCCTAGGACCTTGCCTCCTTTTCTGGAGGACTTGGAGGATGTGTTCTCAGAGGAGGGGTGTCAAGAGTTACCTCCTCATCGCGCGTATGACTGCTCAATAAAATTGCCGCCTGATGCCTTATCTCGTAGTTTCCCAGGGGCCGGAAAGACGGATGACCCGGTTCCTATCCTTCAGGAGGGAGTGGTAGTGTCGGCTGTATGCTCTGAGCTTGAGGAGGAGGTATTGGAGGCTCAGGGGGACGCCCCTGTAGGACCTCCAGGGAAACTGTTTGTTCCTAATCAGTTAAGACAAAAAGTTATCGAGGCACATCATAATTCTGCTTTAGCAGGACATCCAGGGAGTAAAGCAACTGTGGATCTCCTTTCTCGCCGGTTTTGGTGGCCTAACTTAAATAAAGAGGTAATAACTTTTGTCGCGTCCTGTGGAGTTTGTGCTCGCTCTATGACTCCACATACCCGTCCGTCTGGGGTTCCTGAGGAGGAACGATTCTCGTCGTCACTTGCTTCAGTTTGGAGAGGAGTGCTGAATAAACTGAGTGCTATGGGGAACCGTTACAAGCGGAGAGCTGATAGGAGGAGAGTGTCTGGTCCGGACCAAAGTGTGAACGATCTGGTGTGGTTGTCTACCAAGAATATAAAACTCAAGGTTCCCTCCTGGAAACTGGGTCCCAGGTTCATCGGTCCATACAGGATCAGTTCTATAAAATTTAATCCTGTGGCATTTCGTCTGGACCTCCCTCCTATGTTTAAAATCCACAATGTGTTCCACAAATCGTTGCTTAAGAGGTACGTGGCGCCAGTTATGCTGTCACCTCTACTCCTCCTCCCAGTGGTGGTCAATGGTAACTTAGAATTTCAAGTGTCGAAGATCATTGACTCACGTCTAAATCGCCGGTCCCTTCAATACTTGGTTCATTGGAAGGGGTATGGTCCTGAGGAGAGGACGTGGGTCCCTGCGTCTGATATTAACGCAGATCGATTGGTTCGGACCTTCCACACAACTTACCCGGGCAGACCTGGCCCTGAGGGTCCGGAGGCCCCTCATAAAAGGGGGGGTACTGTCATGGGTGCATCGCCACGAAGATCGTCGCGATTGCACATTCTGACTTCTCGCAGCTGAGTTGCTGTTACTTTGTGTTTGGTGGTGAGGGAGTTAATTTTACCTAGCTCTTTGCTAAGACTAGGTCCAGCCTCGCCCGGCTGCTTTTGATTATGCACTAATTAGCTTCCTTTATATACCTGCCAGTCTGCTTAGGAGTTGCCGGTGAAAGCATTCATACAGACTGCAGATAGGATCGGTTCTGAGAAGACTTAAGCTAAGAGCTCCTTTGTTGTTTCTCCTCTCCTTGCTTATAGTTTATCTCCTAGACCTTTGGTGTTCCCTCTGTGTTTAAGTGTTGTATGCAAGACAGTATTTACTTTATCCCCTGTCTGTCTCGTGTGTCTTTACTGTTTGTTAAGCAGTGACCTGCCTATTCCCTGTTTGGTAATCAGGGTCCTTCTGAGGACTAGATTACAGTGGTCAGGGACTTATAGGAGACAGGGTTACGTTGGCGGCCTGGACCTCTGTACCATTAACAGTACCTCCAGGTAGAGGGACTAGTCAGGACCCCAGTTTAGGGTCAGCATAGACCCCGGTCCACCTCCTGCCTGTGACAGCGTAATACGTCTTCAGGATTCACCCACAGTACAACGGATATTATGTCAGGTAATACTATACTTTATGTACATGTTGATATTACCTATTCATATGTTATATTGTATGTTGTCCCTTTTGGTATTGATTACTGACATTATATATATATCTGTGATACAGCGTGACACTAGACTTTTCTTCTATATAACTTTAATGCACATGAATAGGCGTTTTATGCTTCATTCAGAGGTGGACATATGATTGACGCAACCTGTGCCGCTGCACAGTGGCCCAAGAGGTAAGGATGCCCAAAACAGGTGCAATTTTGCATTTTTAGAAGCTATCGGGTTGCAAAGGGCGCATATATTGTTCTTGCACAGGGGCCCTTTTCTGTCTGTGTCCGCCAGTGGCTTCATTCATACCCTGGAAAAAATGTGTCTGAAGAGAAATGATTAATCAGACCTGGCCCGCCAGGGCAGTGGGGTACTCGGTACCGGGCCGGTGTCTTAGAGGGATGTGTCACAGCAGCAGTCACTCGGTCTGTGGCCCTGGGCGTCCAAAAAAGGGGAATATTTACAGGGGATAATAGAGTTTGTAATAGTGTTCGTGACGCCACCTGTGGTTTCTGGTCAGAGGTGACCAGTGCTACAGTGGAGATCCTCTGAGACTGGTGGTGATGCAGAAGAGTTGGAATAGCTCTCCACAGGCAGAGCTTGTTGTCTCAGGGCAGAGAGATGTTGTAGAGAATAATGGTGCTGGGAGATGTGGCAGAGTGGAGTGTGTGCCGCAGGAAGAACTTGAGAGGACACAGTCAGATGCAGTTTCAAAGGCTTTACTCACAGTTCTGGTGCACATAGGTGCCCACTTGGTACAGTGTCCTCCAGGTGAGGGGCTCAGCAAACTCTCAGGTAGTTTGGGACACACCTTTCCAGGACTCCTTTCAATATGTTCCTTTCTCTGTCAGTCTCACTGTGCTGATTCCCACTCCTGCTTCCTTTCCAGCACCTCACAAACAATGTCCCAGATCAGCTGCTGCGAATCCTGTCGATAACTTGACCCAGGCGTTTCCTTGATTCTATATAGCTGCCTGTCCGGAGAAGATGATTGTGGTTGTTGGCTGTGACCCCTAAAGTGGCCACAGCTGTTGGCTTGCTAGCTGAGTCCTGTTGTATACTCCACTAGGCTAGGCGCCGAGTCCCTTCTGTGACCTGGTCCCTCCACAATTGGATCGGGCCCCAAGGATGGATCACTCACTATCCATGCCCCTAGGACCCCTTTTATCCTTCCAGAACCTTCCTTCTATGCTTCCCTCTCTCACGTTCTCCATCTGGGGCCGAGCTCCTATCAGCTCCAGGTCCCCTCCCAGACTGTCTGACTAGACTCAGTTTCCTGCTTCCTAAAGCTTCATTTCCCCTCATTCTTACTTTCTCCACCTACCACCCATGCACTCTTTTCTACCCAGCCAGGGATGAGACAATCCTCCCTTAGGGTACGTCCAGGGTGCCCGGCTGCTATAGTATGAGTTGGGTGCAGATGTTAGAGTCCTGGGTGGTGCTCCCTCCTTACCTGAGAGTGGAGTATCACGCCTCTGGATGAGCTGCAGTACCTCTGTGGCGACTGAACCCTCAGGGGTGCCACATACCCCCCGTTAAACACAGTCCATCCGCGGGCTGAAACAAAGTAAACAGATGTTACAGGAAACATACAAAATTTTTGAGAATGCATTCTAACAGGTAGAAAATACTTTAAAGCACATCTTCCCTTTATGGGAGGCACTTTTTCTTTAACGTTGCATAACAAGTAAACAGGTAAACAACATGAGCAAGACTAATACTGACATTATTAGATAAAACATTCTTTAGCATTTATTTACATTTACTGCTGGTAAACTTTACTTCAATTTTTACTATAAAAGTGCTATCAAAATTTTCTTTAAAATATCTACATTACTTTATCAAAACTTCATGTGCTATTAGACATTTTCAGCTCAAGTGCAATCAAACATTTTTATTCGAGTTCACTCAAATTTTCTTTCTCTCTTAGTGCAAAATGAGGGACCTGTCACAAACCCTCCACGTAGGCCTTGGGAGGGCTACAAGGCATGACTGGTCTCCCTTTTGGACCACATCTTCTGCCACGCCAAACGGTTTTTTTGTTCTGAGGTCAGTTGTGCAGTGATATAGTGTGCCAGCGCACCCTACAGGCTTTCAAGTAAAACCAAGAGGAAGCACCTTAAGAAGTGCTAAACTATATACAATAAAAGTTTGGACCACACATTGTTCATGATCTCAGTTTTTAAGATTAGAAACAGATGAACTTGTGCAAAAACCCTACCAGATTAACTTGTAGAAACTTTAAAGAACTATATACAATGATTCTTCACATCTATTCAATATTTCTTGGAGGCAGCACTGGTGTTGCCTGTTCCGTCTCCTGATGAAATTCATAGATGGTGGCCACTCCTGGCGCTACCATCAATCGATGTCTCCTAGTGGCATGCACGGTTAAGTCATGTCCTGCCACAGGTGTCAGTGTAGCAATGCTCTGCATAGGTACAGTGATGAGTCTAGATGGGGAGGAGGGGTTCCAGCCAGACCTGGTCTGGCTGTTCTTGGAGGTATTCCACTGGCGGCTCCCTGCTCAGTGGCGGTGGATTTGCACTTTTGTACATTCAAGGCGTACCAGCCTTTGATGCCCCAGTGCCGGGTACACATTACCAGGTCTCCTGGATAGAGATCCCAGTCTGGGTGTCCCTCCATAAGGTGAGCCTCCTCATCTCTCCTGTTTACGAATACCTCCGCCAGCAGATGAAGTTCTTTTATAAACACCCATCCCCCTTTCAATCTGAACTCGACCACGGCGCCCTGCCTCAGCGGTCCCCGGTCAGTACCTTTACCCTTGCAGGTCCTCTGCTTTTCCTCCAGGTCACGCTCGGTCTGCTCTTGTCATTGGGCCTGCTCCTCCCGCTCTTGTTGTTCCCAGCGGTCGGTGAATTGTTTGTCGTATTCGGCCCAACTCAGAACTTCCAGCTTGCTGCTTTCTTCCTGCTGGCCCGGGAATCCCTTCAGCTCCGTCCCCTGGTGAGACCAGCGATATATCACACGTTCGGCGTACACCTGCTCTTATGCGGGCGTCGGCTGCAGCACGAGTCCAAATTTGTCTTCCATGCCACATGGTCGATCCCAGTCCAGGGACGCACATGGCCTACCGGGTTCACGGGGTGGCGGCGTAGGCAGCGTGCCAAGCAGCGATGTTTCATCTGCCGAGGCCGGAAAGTGGAGTACCGGGCCGCCGGATAGAACGTTGCGGCTCCAACGGCTGCTTGCTGCTTAGCGTGGCCCGCCATTGACTCTGTGCAGTTGATTCGACTCCCAGCAGCTGCCGGCTCAGCTCCTGTATCTCCAGGTCCAGCAGCGCCTGGTCCATGGCCACTGATGGTTCTTCCTCTCGCTTCAGATTGAGGAAGGAGCTTTCCTCCGCTCCTCCGCACCCCTGGTCACCACCACCAGCCGCCATCTTGTCGATCAGCTCCTGTGTCGCAACTCGCAGGAGTTCCCTCTTTTTCTTCTGGGGCAGACCTTCTACTTCCTCTTTTTCCTGCCATCTATGATAAGGAGGCGGATCTCTTTTGCTGACAGACAAGTCCTCATTGCGCAGTAACACTTAGATTGGACGGCCATAATTTTCGTGCCACCTTGTGGGGTTTCGCCCACGATGACACGCCCTTCTTCTTCTTGCGTGCCTCGTGCTGCAAATATGGCAGTAGTCCTTCACAATTTTCAACAAAGTCTCTAGCACGTTAATCAATTCCTCTTACACAGCAGAAAGTTCAAAGTAGGCACACAGGACCCGGTGATACCGGGCTTCGATATCCTGCTCGTGATGCCAAGTTGGATTGCCTGCCTGGGCAGTGGGGTACTCAGTACCAGGCTGGTGTCTTAAAGGGATGTGTCACAGCGGCAGTCAACCGATCCATGGCCCTGGGCATCCAAAAAAAGGGGAATATTTACAGGGGATAATAGAGTTTGTAATAGTGTTCGTGATGCCACCTGTGGTTTCTGGTCAGAGGTGACCAGCGCTGCAGTGCAGGTCCTCTGAGACTGGTGGTGATGCAGCAGAGTTGGAATAGCTCTCCACAGGCAGAGCTTGTTGTCTCAGGGCAGAGAGATGTTGAAGAGAATAATGGTGCTGGGAGATGTGGCAGCAGAGTGGAGTGTGTGCCGCAGGAAGAACTTGAGAGGACACAGTCAGATGCAGTTTCAAAGGCTTTACGCACAGTTCTGGTGGACACAGGTTCCCACTTGGTACAGTGTCCTCCAGGTGAGGGGCTCAGCAAACTCCCAGGTAGTTTGGGATACACCTTTCCAGGACTCCTTTCAATATGTTCCTTTCTCTGTCCATCTCACTGTGCTGATTCCCACTCCTGCTTCCTTTCCAGCACCTCACAAACAGTGTCCCAGATCAGCTGCTGCGAATCCTGTCGATAACGTGACCCAGGCGTTTCCTTGATTCTATATAGCTGCCTGTCCGGAGAAGATAATTGTGGTTGTTGGCTGTGACCCCTAAAGTGGCCACAGCTGTCAGCTTGCTAGCTGAGTCCTGTTGTACACTCCACTAGGCTAGGGCGCTGAGTCCCTTCTGCAACCTGGTCCCTCCACAATTGGATTGGGCCCCAAGGATGGATCACTCACTATCCGTGCCCCTAGGAACCCTTCTATCCTTCCAGAAGCTTCCTTCTATGCTTCCCTCTCATGTTCTCCGTCTGGGCCCGAGCTCCTATCAGCTCCAGGTCCCCTAACAGACTGTCTGACTAGACTCAGTTTCCTGCTTCCTAAAGCTTCATTTCTCTCCTTCTTATTTTCTCCACCCACCACCCATGCACTCTTTTCTACCCAGCCAGGGATGAGAACATCCTCCCTTAGGGTATGTCCAGGGTGCCCGGCTGTTGTAGTATGTGTTGGGTGCAAGTGTTAGAGTCCTGTCTGGTGCTCCCTCCTTACCTGAGAGTGGAGTATCACACCTCTGGATGAGGTGCAGTACCTCTGTGGCGACTCAACCCTCAGGGGTGCCACACATCCTCCATACTTGTTTTCAGTGTAGGCATAATCAGTGCAGCATCATGTGCAAACCTTTGCATTGAACAGCTTTTTCTCCATTTGGAAATTTGATTGTATGATAATTCTCACATTCAGCCATAGCAATTCTTATGAATGGTAATGTCTTATGGTTTTACTGCTTGGAAATCAGATTACCTAATAATTTTTAACTTATAGTAGTTTTAACATAACATACAGAATATAAGAGCTTCACTGTGAATCAAATATTCCTCACAAATCCATGTGATTTGGCAAATTCTAATTTTGGCAGATTCAGTTATTCGTAATAGGGAGTAAAGGAAAGATCTAAGTCAGACAAACCCCTAAGATAGCAGGTGTGCTGTTCAGGAGGTAACATAGTACAACACACCGAAATGGAAAAATCAGGTTTTGGTAGATTAGGAAACGATGGAAACAAAAACAGTTCAGTTTTTGAAAGATTCAGTTTCAGATAGAGAGAGGACAAAAAGTTAGAGAGCAGACAGAAAGTGATATGTTTTGAATTGTTATAGGGAGATGTCACAGAATGCCATATACTGTATAATTGGGCGTCATTGTCCAATAAGGGCAGTAAAGAGAGAAAAGAAGGGGGCTAAATCCTGAGGAACCCCAACACAAAAAGAGCAGAAGAGGAAAAGCCAGTAAATTAAACACTGAAAGAGAAGTCAGAGGTAGGAGAATCAAGAAATCCTCAAATTGGTTTTCCCATGAAAGACATTTATGACCTATTCACAGGACAGGTCAGAAATGTCTGATAGGGGGAGGCTCCTAAAATGAGATCTCCACCATTCCCTAGAATGCATTCCCTGATCCCCCATTTTTTTCTCTTTGGATAAGATTAAATGCCATGGTTACAGTGGACAAGTGATGTGCTCTTTAGTGACTCACGGAGATAGCCTAATAAAGTGCTGTGTGACATACTACTGCACTATGAAAGGTACATGTATTAGCACCACTTCTGGGACACCTTCTCAATCACTATGTTTACCCTAAGTAGAACAATAACACCTATGCTCATCTCTGATGCCGGGCACCGTTCCAGCGTTGTCATTACTGGTTCTATCGGCTTGCATGTCATTGTTATGTCAAATGATCCATGCGACCAATCGGTAGCCACTCCACTCTCTCCTCCTTGAGATGTAACCTAAATCTGTAGGAAGCGAGAGCTGCTTCTGAAGTTCAATTATGTTTACTAAAGGTGTTTTCTCTTAAATTAATTAATGAAAGTCACTTAAATTTTAAAAAAGGTAGAGGGAACTTGAAATTTTAGCAATACCATAGTAAGGCAGTGTACACAGTGCAACACATGTACGATAAATGGCACTTCAACCTATGACTATACTCAAATTCAGACGGGGTGAGAGGGGAAGTCTGATCCGTCCTTGACATTATACTCCCACACGCTTACACAGGTAATACCTTTACTTGGTTGTTTGTTATCTACCTATATATAAGTAAACTCCTTCATGAGTACAGCCATTTGTCTTACGTGTTTGGCAAAGGTCTTTTAGGTCTTTTCATCTTAGTAACTTTATCTTACATTGTTTTCTGGTTTAAAGGATAATACTCCTATGATTGATATATTTATGCAATGTTTATTTGGTGTTACCTATGATGAATCCACTGCATTTAATATTCTGCTGCAAGTATATTGTCCGATGTATGTATTGTATATATACTCTATGGTTTTGCCTGATTAATTGTACTACTACAAATTGTACATGCACGGTACCTCAAATTCAGGACTGATCAGTAATTCCCCCGACTGGGACTGTGTAACTACATGTGTATATAGTTTTTTCTAATATGTTTTTATCTAAATTCCTTTATAAAGATTGTATTTTAATCTAATGGGTCTCTTTCTTCGGCTATGGTATCTTGTTAGTCCGAATTTGAGTATAATACTCCATATGTTGCAGAAAACCTACAGTTTTCAGTACAGATTTAATTCTTATAATGTAAAGGGTGAAACGTGCAGTAAATTTATAGTAAAACACACAGGAAAAAGGTCTACAGGTGGGCCAAGATTTTCTCTGGGACCCATAAGACTTTAGTTACAATACTTTTTTTATGGCCGGCATCAGACATGCGAGAAACTCGCACAAGTCTCGCATGTCAATACCCGGCACTGCAGCCGGCACTCGGACAAGAGCATGGGGCTGCATGTATTTCTATGTAGCTGCATACTCCGGTCCTGAGTGTCGGCGGAAGTGCCAGGTATTGACATGCAGACTTGTGCGAGTTTCTCACATGTCTGACCCCGGCCTATTATTGATCACAGTAACATATTGTAAATCAATAAATATTACACAATTATTATATATTGTTGGCTAGATTCACACTACTTTTAGGTAGTATATGTATATAGACAATGGAAAATTTTCCTTTTATGTGTACTTAGCATTCACATAGTCAAAGAGTGGAATTTTGGCTTGCATTTGACTGGTATTAGTGGAATTAGACTGCTTTTTCATACATTTGTATGTTGAGTGAGAGTGAAAGGCAGGTATGCAGTTACATTTATCTAGGACATACTTTCAGTGGATTAAAAGGCCCAAAAGTAGTATGAAGCTAAAGAACCTGTTCAATTACGGTGCACAAATAGGCCCTCGCTTTACTTTATTAACCCTATTCATTTTCTATTCATGAAGAAAGCAGCAAAGATATATACATATTTCATTATTACAAAAGAAAATATTTCGTAAGCTTATTATAAACACAGAATGGGGGACTACAGAGAATTTAAGAGATTTATTTATGATGTATTACTGTAATTTTTAATTTAGACATGCAAATTTTTTAATTTGCACTGACTGCTTTGCCTTAATGGTTTTGATTAATATTTGGAAGTAGTGTTTGTGAAAGAGATTTATACTGTGATTCATCTGCAAAATAATCAAATCATTACCAGCTAATGACAAAGCTGTGAAAAATGATATAGATATTGTGTAACTCCAAGCTATTGCCAAACACGTGAACGTATCTGATTTTTCCAGCAAATGTGGACTTGAGCTAATAACTGCTGGGAAGTTTGCTTTAGGTCCGATCTAATTTTGTGACAAAAAACATTGATCCTAATAAAGCTGTCTGATGAGTGCAGCAGTGATTAACATCCTGAACCCTATATTAAACATGCCAAACTTTTGCTGAGCAGTATTATATTCCATTTTATTCATATGATTGTCTCAGTAATACAAATTATGGAACAAAAATTCAGTACTGAGAGAAATAGATCAAATCTGTAAATGACAGTGTAGTAACTCTTCTAGTATAATCGAATCCTGTTTTCACAGACTGAACTTTTGACTGTTAGGTAAATGTCATGATATCTCAACTATTGTAGGTTTTACAGGGCAAGACATCCAATTTGAGAATGAGTTTTGTATGAGTTAGAAATTTTTCACAACAAATGAAGCATTGGGAAAAGCAGAAATTATATAATTATGGAATTATGGAATGGGAGGAGCAGATACACAACCACAATGCGTGATCAGTTCGGCCCCAAAAAGCAAATCGTTCCCTTCTGATCCCAATTGTGGATCCAATGCACCAAACATTCAGAAAATAAGTTTACACATTTACATAAGCATTTAGGTTATTTTCTTCTTTGTGAAACCATTAATAGTTCCCACTGTGACCAACTCCTGAAGTAGACTATTCAACAAATTAATAGTTCCGATGATAAAGACTTGTCTCCTCTGGAATTAGAACCTATAATGATCAAGATGTAGGGAGAGTCCTCTTGTCCTTTGTGGGGGTTTATGTACATGTACAGTTTATGTATCTCCTTAGAGGTCTCTCATAAAGACTAAATAAATGTATTTATTCTAATCTTTCCTCATAACCAAGATACTTCATGCCTTTAATCAGTTTTGTAGCTCTTTTTTGTACCTCATCTAAATCAACGGCATCCTTTCTAAGAATCTGCAAAAATAGAAAGAATGCTATTAATCCCCTTTCCTATAATACTAATAAATACTTTGAAAAATAGTGAACCCATCATTAAACCTTGGAGTAAACTAAGTTCCCCAAATGTAATGTCAGTATTGTCATACCACAATATTTCTGAAAACAAAAGATTCCTATAATTGGGCTATATTGCTTTAGGCATGTTTATACACAATTTTATGTGAAGGCATAGTATTTTCATTTAGTGCTTCTGCTCCATTGGGAGTTGCACTGCTTCCCAGTAAAAATAAATTGAAGAGACTTGGCCATATGGATGCACTAAAGGGCAGCACGGTCCAATCAGAGTGTCTGCAACTCTTAACTGTATAGTCATGCGCAGCGATGGTCTCCTTTCCACACTGCACTCCGTTCTGTAAGCTGCACTGTTTATTTATTTAGTTTATGAGCCAATACTTGTAGGACATCTGTACTATGTGGTGGGATCTACTGTGGAGTGATACTACTGTGTGGGGGCATTTGTGATGCCATTATACTGTGTGAGTGGTGATGGTGGGGCCCAACCCTAGCTAGCATTATACTGTGTGGAGAGGTATGTGGGGGTCATTATACGATGTGGGGGCCATTATATTATGTGGGGGCCTCCTACTGTGTGGAGGGCTGTGGAAGTCTCATACTATGTGGAGGGCCATTATACTGTGTAGAAGGCTGTGTGAAGGCCATTATAATTCATGGAGTGCTGTTGGGTGAGGCATTATACTATCTTCAGGGCTGTATGAGCACCATTATACTGTGTGGAGGGATGTTTGGTGTGCAATTATACTGTGTGTCATACATTATAATACTGTGTGGGGGTAATTTTACTGTGTATATGGGAAATTATACAATGTGGAAGGCAGTTTGGGGGCTACTATAAGGTGTGGAGGACTGTGGAATCTCATACTGTGTGAAGGAATATGAGGATGAGCATTATACTGTGTGGCGGACATTTTACTTGGTGGAGGGCTATATAGTCAATATTATACTATGAGGAGGGCTGTATGGGGGCCATTATAGTGTGGCATGGAACTGTGGGAGCCATATTACTGTGTAGAGGAACTGATAGGGCCATCAGACTTTGTTGGGGTCACTAGGGGCCTCATAGTGTTGATAGGGAACTGTGTGGACACCACTGTGTAGGAGGTGCTATGAGAACATCACACTGTGTTGTGTTATTTTAGGGTAGCATCATACTTTGCAGACGTGGATACAGTGCGATAATCGATACTGTGCATGTGAAGGCTACTGTGGAAGAATTCATTTTCGAGTTATCATACTGTATTGAGGGAATATTTGGTAATATTATACTTTACAGAGGCTAGGAAAGGTAAAATCAGGACATTCTTTGCTCTTTTAGAATGATTATTAAAATGAAATATTTACTGCCATTTCAGAGGCCGAGTAAAGCTAAATAAATACCACAGTCATTTTAAAGGGGTTGTTCAATACTGTTAAACACTTTATTAATGAATACAGTGTGGTCCAAATTTAAGAATTAGGGAAAAAAAAACAGTGAAATATTGGGCCAGTACATCTTTCTCCATTTTGCTATTAGTGCCCTCTACTTCCTCTTCCGCTGATCAACTTCAGAGGCTGCAGAATGAATACAACCTTGATATTCTGTCCAAGGACCAAAAAAACCTTGTTTCTTCCAAATGGAAAGAAGGTGAAGTCTGCAAACAAAGACTGGAAAGATGAAAATATAACATAACAAGCTGTAGAAAACTGTAAATTACTTTCTATTTACGGGCATAAACTATGTAGTGCACACAAAAAATATAAAAAAATAAATAAAATAGAGAAATCCTCACCAGGTGTACACAGGAGCATATCAACCTGACCCTCGTGAATTCATCATTTAGCTTAATCTACCAAATGGTTTTAGAGCACACGTATTAAGATAAATTTCCAATGCAGGTGTATATATTTTCCTATGTTTAAATTCAAGAGGTGTTAATTTACATATTAAATGGCCTCAAAATCAGGCTGGAGGTTTAGTAGTATTCTCTACTAAAAACAATTAGGTGCAGACAATATACTACCAGCAGGGTTATATTTGCTCTAGAATACCTCTATGTAACCAACAAATAAAGTAGCACTCATATATATTTTATGCTTTAACCCCTTCATGACCCAGCCTATTTTGACCTTAAAGACCTTGCCAATTTTTGCAATTCTGACTAGTGTCCCTTTATGAGGTAATAACTCAGGAACGCTTCAACGGATCCTAGCGATTCTGAGATTGTTTTTTCGTGACATATTGGGCTTCATGTTAGTGGTAAATTAAGGTCGATAATTTTTGCGTTTATTTGTGAAAAAAATGGAAATTTGGCGAAAATTCTGAAAATTTTGAAATTTTCAAATTTTTAATTTTTATTCTGTTAAACCAGAGAGTTATGTGGCACAAAATAGTTAATAAATAACATTTCCCACATGTCTACTTTACATCAGCACAATTTTGGGAACAACATTTTTATTGTTAGGAAGTTATAAGGGTTAAAAGTTGACCAGCGATTTCTCCTTTTTACATCAAAATTTACAAAACAATTTTTTTTAGGGACCACCTCAGATTTGAAGTCACTTTGAGGGGTCTATATGGCAGAAAATACCCAAAAGTGACACCTTTATAAAAACTGCACCCCTCAAGCTACTCAAAACTACATTCAAGAAGATTATTAACCCTTCAGGTGCTTCACAGGAACTAAAGCAACGTGGAAGGAAAAAATGGACATTTTAATTTTTCCAACAAAAATTTTCTTTTAGCATCAATTTTTTCATTTTTACATGGGCATCAGGATAAAATGGATCCTAAAATTTGTTGGGCAATTTCTCCTGAGTACACAGATACCTCATATGTGGTCATAAACCACTGTATGGGCGCACAGCAGGGCTCAGAAGGGAAGGAGCGCCATTTGACTTTTGAATAGAAAATATGCTGGAATATTTAGCGGTTGCCATGTCACATTTGGAGAGTCCCTGTGTGCCTAAACATTGGAGCTCCCCCACAAGTGACCCCATTTTGGAAACTAGACCTCCTAAGGAACTTATGTAGATGCATAGTGATCACTTTGAACCCAAGGTGCTTCACAAATTGATCTGTAAAAAAAAGAAAGTACTTTTTTTCACAAAAATTTTCTTTTAGCCTCAGTTTTTTTCATTTTCACATGGGCAACAGTATAAATTGGATCCTAAAATTTGTTGGGCAATTTCTCCTGAGTACACAGATACCTCATATGTGGTCATAAACCACTGTTTGGGCGCACGGCAGGGCTCTGAAGGGAAGGAGCGCCATTTGACTTTTTGAATAGAAAATATGCTGGAATATTTAGCGGTTGCCATGTCGCATTTGGAGAGTCCCTGTGTGCCTAAACATTAGAGCTCCCCCAAAAGTGACCCCATTTTGGAAACTAGACCCCCTAAGGAACTTATCTAGATGCATAGTGAGCACTTTGAACCCCCAGGTGCTTCACAAATTGATCCGTAAAAAAAAGAAAGTACTTTTTTTTCACAAAAATTTTCTTTTAGCCTCAGTTTTTTTCATTTTTACATGGGCAACAGTATAAATTGGATCCTAAAATTTGTTGGGCAATTTCTCCTGAGTACACAGATACCTCATATGTGGTCATAAACCACTGTTTGGGCACACGGCAGGGCTCAGAAGGGAAGGAGCGCCATTTGACTTTTTGAATGGAAAATATGCTGGAATATTTAGCGATTGCCATGTCGCATTTGGAGAGTCCCTGTGTGCCTAAACATTGGAGATCCCCACAAGTGACCCCATTTTGGAAACTAGACCCCCTAAGGAACTTATCTAGATGCATAGTGAGCACTTTGAACCCCAGGTACTTCACAAATTGATCGGTAAAAAAAAGAAAGTACTTTTTTTTCACAAAAATTTTCTTTTAGCCTCAGTTTTTTTCATTTTCACATGGGCAACAGTATAAATTGGATCCTAAAATTTGTTGGGCAATTTCTCCTGAGTACACAGATACCTCATATGTGGTCATAAACCACTGTTTGGGCGCACGGCAGGGCTCAGAAGGGAAGGAGCGCCATTTGACTTTTTGAATGGAAAATATGCTGGAATATTTAGCGGTTGCCATGTCGCATTTGGAGAGTCCCTGTGTGCCTAAACATTGGAGCTCCCCCACAAGTGACCCCATTTTGGAAACTAGACCCCCTAAGGAACTTATCTAGATGCATAGTGAGCACTTTGAATCTCCAGGTGCTTCACAAATTGATCCGTAAAAAAAGAAAGTACTTTTTTTCACAAAAATTTTCTTTTAGCCTCAGTTTTTTTCATTTTCACATAGGCAACAGTATAAATTGGATCCTAAAATTTGTTGGGAAATTTCTCCTGAGTACACAGATACCTCATATGTGGTCATAAACCACTGTTTGGGCGCACGGCAGGGCTCAGAAGGGAAGGAGCGCCATTTGACTTTTTGAATGGAAAATATGCTGGAATATTTAGCGATTGCCATGTCGCATTTGGAGAGTCCCTGTGTGCCTAAACATTGGAGCTCCCCCACAAGTGACCCCATTTTGGAAACTAGACGCCCTAAGGAACTTATCTAGATGCATAGTGAGCACTTTGAACCCCCAGGTGCTTCACAGAAGTTTATAACGCAGAGCCGTGAAAATAAAAAATCATTTTTTTTCTCAAAAAATTATTTTTTAGCCCACTATTTTTTATTTTCACAATGGTTACAGGAGAAATTGGACCCCAAAAGTTGTTGTCGAGTTTGTCCTGAGTACGCTAGTACCCCATATTTCACTGCTGATCCGCGGCGGATTTTGCTGCTGATCCGCGACTGATTTTGCTGCTGACTCGCTGCGGATCCGCGGCGGATTTCGCTGCTGATTCGCCGCGGATCAGCAGCGAAATCAGCCGCGGATCAGCAGCGAAATCAGCCGCGGATCAGCAGCGAAATCCGCCGCGGATCAGCAGCGAATCCGCGGATCACAGCGAATCAGCAGCAAAATCAGTCGCAGATCAGCAGCAAAATCCGCCTCGGATCAGCAGTGAAATCTGCCGCGGATCCGCAATGAAATCAGTCGCGGATCCGCAGCGAAATCAGTAGCGGATCCGCAGCGAAATCCGCCGCGGATCAGCAGCGAAATCCGCCGTGGATCAGCAGCGAAATCCGCCGCGGATCAGCAGCGAATTCACAGTGAATCAGCAGCGAAATCCGCCGCGGATCAGCAGCGAAATCCGCCGCGGATCAGCCGCGGATCAGCAGCGAAATCAGCCGCGGATCAACAGCGAAATCCGCTGCGAATCAGCAGCGAAATCCGCCGCGAATCAGCAGCGAAATCCGCCGCGGATCTGCAGCGAATCAGCAGCAAAATCAGTCGCGGAGCAGCAGCAAAATCCGCCGCGGATCAGCAGGGAAATCCGCCGCGGATCCGCAGCGAAATCCGCCGCGAATCCGCAGCGAAATCAGTAGCGGATCCGCAGCGAAATCAGTAGCGGATCCGCAGCGAAATCCGCCGTGGATCAGCAGCGAAATCCGCCGCGGATCAGCAGCGAAATCCGCCGCGGATCAGCAGCGAAATCTGCCGCGGATCCGCAGCAAAATCAGTTGCGAATCAGCAGCGAAATCCGCCGCGGATCAGCAGCGAAATCCGCCGCGGATCAGCAGCGAAATCCGCCGCGGATCCACAGCGAAATCCGCCGCGGATCAGCAGCGAAATCGGCCGCGGATCAGCAGCTAAATCGGCCGCGGATCCGCAGCGGATCAGCAGCGAAATCCGCCGCGGATCAGCAGCGAAATCAGCCGCGGATCAGTAGCGATATCCGCCGCGGATCCTCAGCGAAATCCGCCGCGGATCCGCAGCTAAATCCGCCGCGGGATCCGCCGCGAAATCCGCAGCGATATCCGCCGCGGATCCGCAGCAAGATCAGCTGCGGATCAGCAGCAAAATCCGCTAGGAAAAAAAAAAAAATTCTTTTTTTTATTATTTGTCCCTACCTATGACAGGGGGGGGTTCATTTACTTTTTTTTTATTTTGATCACTGTGACAGTTTATCACAGTGATCGAAATACATTTTTTTTACAATGGAGGGCGCACTGCGCATGCGCCAGCCGGCGGGCGCACTGCGCATGCGCCCGCCATTTTCCAAGATGGCGGCGCCCATGAAGAATCCCGGGCAGCCGCCGGAACGGATCCAGGGACATCGGTGGACCGGGAGAGGTGAGTAGGGGACGTCGGAAGGTGAGGGGGGGGATCGGAAGGTGAGGGGGGGTAATCGCAGGAGCAGGGGAGCAGACAGCGACGGCGGTGACCGATCGCTGCCATATTTCGATGGTGGCGGCCGATCACCGCCGTGACATGGTGTGGGGGGGGTCTGATCGGGGTCTCCAGCCATGGCAGATGCTATTGCAGCATCGGCCATGGCTGGATTGTAATATTTCACCAGTTTCATTGGTGAAATATTACAAATCGCTCTGATTGGCAGTTTCACTTTTAACAGCCAATCAGAGCGATCGTGGCCATGTGTGGGTTAAGCCAACCCCCCTGTGGTGATGCAGTAAGGGTCCTGTTACTGCGGGTCGGGTGACCTTTCAGTGACCCCGGTCCCCCGACCCGCAGTAACATGATTTATAGCATGACGCCGACGGTGGCGTCATGGGTCGGGATGGCATAGGTTTTCATGACGCCAACGTCGGCGTCATGGGTCGGGAAGGGGTTAATGTTATGGTGCTGCAGAGTGCCACTTTATTTGTTGGTTATAGATGCAGATAGCTACTCTTAGTAAGCACCTGTTCACACCTGTTTTCTATTTGGATGTATGCGTCAGTCTTTTGATATTTGTATACACAGGTTCTCTGATTGAGCACTCCACCCCTCAGACTCCGGCATTTTTAATTACAGCAGGATCCTACCTTCCCATATAAATGTAAGCTTCAGCCTAAGACAGGATTCACCTAGACAGGTTGCCAGCGACAAGAAACACTTTACCGTGGCTGCCGGGTCCACATGAATTGGCCAATTTATGCGCTAAGTATTCTCAATTTTTCTAATTTACTAGAGCAGTAATGCAATTCAAATTTCAGATATTTCATGTTGCATGCTATAGCGCTACGGAATGCTACTTTACTTGTTGATTTTCAATAAATACACATGACTAATTTTATTTTTGTATGAAGGCACTATAAGGCTACTAACCTATTCTGTGCACACTATCACTGTAGGTTGAGTGGTTTCTATACATATTACTCTAGAATCCCTGTCAGAGGGAGCACTTAGATAATCCCCATACTTCCTCGTAGATTCACAATTTCATATTTTATTCCAATTTTAGCGACAAGTAGATTGGTCGGATTTCCTGCAGCTAGGTTTGGAGGCTAGTCACAAGCGCCATTGTGGTCATTCATATTCAATTGGTCCATCCACATCCTTGGCTCCTGGATCAGCAACACACATATTAGGGAACGCTAAGTTCACTTTAACAAGTTCAACTTTACTGGACAGTTCAAGTACATCAGTCGTTAACACGCAGTATCGGGCACAGCACCCTTCAGCTCAATCAACACAGTACATTTCAAGCTCTTGCTTATGTTCAACTCAGACTATCCCTACACTTGATCCTCTTGTCAGCTCCAGTGATATCCCATCCACCCCACAGCATTCCCAAGATTCACTATATTTCTTTATAATGGATCCCCGTGCAGCTTCCTCTGTATGGAAGGGATTAAGGCACATTCCTCAGATCCTAGTTTGGGCTGTAGGCCCCAGACGTTACGGGAAAGTCCACAGGAAATTTGATATGACCTGGTGCTGCTAAAACAATATGTACTCTACTTACCTCCAACTCACTGCACCTTGAATTTCCACATGACATGAACCTTACATTTTCTCTAACTCTCTCCAACTGACTAAACCAGGAAGTGATTCCTCTCTTTACTTCCCATTCCATCCCATGCTGGGCTGGTCCCAAACATTCAACTGTATCCTACAGTATTCCTATTACTGTAACGCATTAAGGCCCACCACTGCCTTATCTATGCTAATTTTCCTATCTATCTCTAAGTACTAAACTATGTTCTATACGTTCCCTACCCCTGAGCTGATTGAACTAGGCTACCTTAGGCATTACCAATACTTTGCCCACACAGCAACATCAAAACCTATACCATTCTATGCATTTTAAATTACATTTTACACATTTCACTACATACAATAAAACGCATTAAAACCCAAGTCAACATTCACACTACAATTGTTGTCTTCAGGGAGGTATAGGACAGTCTGTCACACCCTTACACCATCATGTGCTCACCTTGTGTTTTACTATGCATTTTTGTACATTTTAACCTTTTAGCATTTTATTTTCTTCATTCCAAGCCTGATAGTGAATAGTTACTCTTACAATATAACTGAGAAATTACTGTATATATTTTCTACGCTACTATGAAATGTTTATTACCCTCTAAGTCTAAGTACATACATTTAAATCGATTTCTTTTACATTGTCATGCAATAAACTATTTTGACACTATACAGAATAGAAGTTTTATGGATCGTCAAATATTGCAGCACTTTCAGCACTTAAAAATAATTCTTTCAACAAGTATTTTCAAACTTCATTTTCTGAACTTTTTTTGCTATATCCATATGATTGAATAGCTACTCAGGAATACAATATTTTTTCTAACTAAATAGTTGAAAAAAACTATGCTGATTATTTTCTTACATGTCCTTATAAAGATTAGAGCTCCAAATCTCCTTTAAAAGATAATAATCCAATTGTCAGTTGTTACCATTAGATGGAGTTTACTACATAGTGTTATTTATTTAGTTAAAAGTCTATTAGCACAAAATGTAATAATATAATGTTATAAGGTTAATAAACACATGGATTAGCCAATCTGTTCACAGCCAGTAGGTGTCTAAAGGTACTATGGTTGGTGATGGTATGCAATGTTTGTAATCTGCTGTATAAAGTCTATGGAATGTATGTGGACGGTGCACTGGCCCGTACTCTACATTGTAGTAAAAAGTGATATTACTTTCAAGATGGCTTTACACACAAGCTACCTGTTAACCTTTTTTTCACCCCTAGTCCATCATAAGCATTCACATAGCTATGGAAATGATTAAGAGATTATGGTTCTTTCATGATTAAAACACTGCTCCTTTGCCTCCCAGCTTTCTGCCTGCTGGTGGTGGTGCGCTTGTGAAGATTGATTGCTCCGGGTGGCATCAATGTTGAGGGTCTGAGGGTCTGGCTTGAACTGTTCTTTTTACTATTCTGCAAGCAGAAGCATCACTGGAATCACACAGGTCCACTGAAGCTCTAGAGTTTTCAAGCGGTAAGCTTCTTGCCTAGGAACCCAGCCACTGCTGATAGATTCAATAGGTGGTCAGTAGCCTAGGAAATGAGCAATAAACAATGCAATTAAAATTCACTCAGTTTTTGAGAACAGAGGATTTTTAACAAAAAATAAAAATGCTGGTTGGTTCAGGTATCAACCTGAAAAATCAACAGTTTTTGATCAAAACTCCTTAGAGAAAAATTTTCTCTTACTTTTTGTTGCGGTCCATCGTTTCCTTTACCACGAATAAATCAAGGAATGTCTAAAAGAGCTATATTGCAGAATGTTTAGTCTTGTCTTGATAAATAAAAAAGAATCAATGTTTTACTTTGTCTAAATAAACTTCATATTCTTCCATGTCATCAAATACACTTTCTCATATTTTATAATTTGTTCTTTAGAAGTTGCCAGATACGACATTGTAACTATTCTGACATATAATCTATAGCCATGAATAAGGGTTTATTCGCCAGATTGGCTGCTTCAGTGTGTGTAGGTGTTGTGCGAACTGTAAATTATTGTTTTTTAAACCAAATTCTTACAAAAAGAATGTTGACATTTTAGCAGATTAATCATTTATGAGTTGATTTGATAAGTTCTGCTCAAAGATTTTGGAAATCCTGCTTCTGATGGACTCTGCAACTATGACTCCACTATATTTAAATGGACTTATTTAGATGACACAAAGACTTAATCTAGACAGAAACAAGTAGCATAGGAACTGGAAAGAGCAATGCATTGAAAGCCTGGCTGACATTTTCGCAACTTGTCTGTATGAATTCATAATCGCTGCAGGTGAATTTTATTAATTTCCCAGCTGTTTGTAAGTGAATCATAGTACGAGAAATATGCATCATAGATTCTTTCATAAACTGACACTTCAGAGCTGGTTAGGGCTTCTTAAGTTCTGGCATTAGTCACTTTACCAATATAATTGGAAAAAATGACAAAAATAATAAGGGTTCTTCTGTTATCTTTGCTATTCATGAATATTCATTTGTACATAGAATTAGTGATGGGCAGACTCGTGGATGTTAAGATCCATCAGATTCAGCCAAATTAAAAAAAAAGTTTGTTTCAGCTACCAGAACTCGAACCCCATTGAAATGAATGGTGGGCCCAAACAACCGGCATTTCCCACACAGAAATCTGTGTGACAGCACTAGAAACACCGACTATGATCAGCGGTAACCTTTCACATTACCATCAGTCAGAGTGCTGCAGTTCTCACACTGCTACACAGAATTCTGCAGCTCTTAACAGCGGTGAAAAGTTTACCGTCAAGTCAGGCATCAGCTGATGAGAGTACTTCACTCATCTGCTTACACCTGGTCTCGCTGATAGCATAGAGAGCAGGCAGAGCTGATAACAGTATTTACCAGCAGGCACCTGTCCATAGTAATACAATTGGCAGTGAGCTAATTAGTAAATGCATGTGTAACATAGTACTGTACATATATTTATGAATATACTTAAATAAATAATTTAAAAAACGTTGCCCCCCATTTTTGATAACCATCCAAGCTAAAGCAGACTGGTATTCTAAGACTGGTAAGGTGCCATAGATATTGGCCCTCCCCAGCTTAAAAATAGCAGCCCGCAGACGCAGACTTGTGGTGTCAAGTGGGGTAATAGTTTTGGGGTTGATGTCAGCTATTTTATGTCCGCTGACATCAAGCCCAGTGGTTAGCAATGTAGAGGCATCGGTTAAACTCCCTCATTACTAACCCAATAATCAAAAGTAAAGTCACACACAGAAAAAAGTCCTTTAAGTGCAAAAACACACAATGAAATGTCCTTTCATGAAAGGATCGACGATAATCAATTTGTCCCATGAGGTGCTCTAACTCTGCTATATCTGAAGGCATTTCTGAGCAGGGGCATGATGTTACTGCTCAGCCCTGCATCCAGGATGCATTGAGCTGAGTGTGAGAACGCAGCTGTGTGTTACCAGTAGTGACGTCTGATAGATGCCTCTCCATTACTAATCCCTGGGCTTGACGTCAGCCGACATTACAAAGTTGACATTAATCCCAAAAATATTACCCAACTTGTCACTGCAACAGGACAAGTGGGAAGATCCAGGCAAAGTGCCAGAATTGATGCATCTAATGGATGCACCTTTTCTGGGCGCGACTACAGACTGCTATTTTTATGCTGGGGAGGGCCAATATCCATAGCACTTCCCAGTAGAGAATACCACCACTCAGCAGTCTGCTTTAGTTTAGCTGGTTATCAAAAATGGGGGACCCCATGCCATTTTTTAAAATTACTATTTTAAATATTTAAAAAAAAAAACAGCATGGGGACCCTTCTATTTTTGATAAGCATGTTTTTGTGCATGTCTGAAAGAGACAAATACTGTCAAGATGGAGGCCAGTGTCCAGTGACTCGATCAGCTTCATTCAAGTGAATGGATCCGTTGAGACTCTTTCGGGATTCTCACAAGAAAAAGTTTTTTGGGGATTCCGACATCGATCCCAAAATAGTGCTCAGCAAAAAGCACTATATTGAACAGGCACAAAGAAAACTGCTTGGCACTACCACCTTCCTTCCATAAATGCATGCTGATATACACAGATGTAGTTCATGCACGTAGCTTCTGCAGTAATAATCAGTGTTGCTCTGTCATTGCATAAAAAGTCACTGAAACTCCCAAGTAGTAGAAGTGAAGATGAAAGCAGAATAGTTTTCCATGATATGGTGAATGCCATCATCTCCACTTCTACTACTTGGGAGAGAGCACTGTATGAATGTGAACTGAGCCTAAGGTTGCAGGAATACTGGAGTTCAGGTTAATGGAGGAGACAGATGGAATGGTCTTTTGCCTTACAGGACTCAAAATCCACACAAAATAATGGAACTAACCTGTTCATCACATAAATCATCCTTAAAAATATTTTCTAATTTTTACATAAAAGTACCTACATGACGAAAAGCACTTTGCTGCAGGCATATTAAACTTTTGGATAAAACAGATCTTACAGAATTTTAGTATTGATGATCAATTCTTAGAATATATCATCAATATCCAATCAGTGGGGGTCCGACTCCTCAGACACCAATGAATCACTTGATTAGAAGGCCTAACATATTAAAATATTTGTATCCTTAAAAATTGCAGTGGATTATCACTAATATATGCCTTCAATGCCCATCTGGTAGGAGTTGATCGCTTAGACCCTCTCCTATCACTACATTAAGTGGATGGGGTGCTAAGGAAACACAACTTTCTTTCCAAGTGGCTATGCTCAGCTTGATCCAGGCAAATGTATAGATATCCATTCATTTGGCTGTCCCAACAAACTAGTTCAGGGCCAAGACAAGATCATATGGTACTTTTGTAGCGCTGCTGCCATGTAATTCAGTTTTGCTTTACCTCCAACATCTGAAATAATCCCTAATATTATTGTGTTGCATACACAAAAATATTTTCTAGGTCACAAATATTGATATCATAATGTCTACTTGCACAGATAACATTTTTAACAATAGAAACCATTTTTCAATGGGAAAAAAGTTTACAAATTTAGGACAGCTTTTCGATATACATATTATATGGATAACAGAAACTATCCATCCCTCCTACAGGGTTTACGCTATTTTGTCAAAAATTCCGAATCATTTTTTATCCAGCATTGCAATGATGAGACACCTGCTTCTGGCTAGGAAATGTACAGTCATGTTGCCAACATCTGTACAAGATGCTGATTTTCGCAAGCAAAATGATTAGAATTCAATTTAAATTCCAAACATCGTCAATGTATTTAGAGAGATTAAATAATTGAAATAATTTGCAAAAATATATTCTCAAATGCAGTATTTTTGAGTGAGCGTATTATTCATACAAAGTTTGTATTTTTATTGTTCAATTTCTCAATATATAACATAGTCATTTAAAGTGATGGAAAATACTTCCAGAAACCACAGAACAAAAATTACAACACTACAATATCCATATGTGTGACATGCTATTATCAATTTACAAAGAGTGAATGATATCTATGTCCAAACAATAATGAAGTCCAGAATTGTCAACTAACACCAGTAGTCTACTGTATACAAACAAATCGTAAGAAATGTGTTAGACTGAAATTCAATAACTTAACATATACTTAGGAAATGACATAAAGGTCTGATTTTCTGATTCTGTAGTTTCAAATATTGAAATATACTGTATAACTACTTTAAAGAAAAGAAAAAAACAGATTGAAAAACACTGAATACAAAGGTCCAAAATAAGGTGAAAAAAACTGATTTTATTATGTTAATAACATACACAAGTGAGGTAAGGGGTGGGGGAACACCAGAAAAAATTGACACATCACAATGGACAAAAAGATATGCACAATGTATAATTAATTGCAAAAATAACAGCAAAAAGATAAGTATATTTGATGAACAATAAAGTGCCTACGTGCAAAATTTCAACCATACGGCCTGAAAATTTCAGCATGTTTGTATATAAAAGAAAAAATATATGTCTAGATGCTGCTGGGATAGAACAATACAAGATTATAAATATGTGCAGGTATATGGAGGAGACAACGAGATCAAAAAGATAAAGTGCTTGTGCTAAGAGTGTCAAAACATAAGCCACATGTACCAAGGTCACTATGACTTATACAAGTATCATGATTCAGGGGTAAATTTTTAATAAATACCTTTAGCATGTTTAGATAGTCCCTTGGATGCGCTCTCCCTGATGCGCATTTCGGCATCTGCCTTCATCAGGAGGTGGCGTCATCCAGAGGGAGAGGGGTATATAAAATAGGGAGCAGCCAATGGGAGCGGGTGTGGTGTGATGCACGTCTGCACTGGAGGTAACCATGAGATGCCGCACCATGGACCCACATGACCCCCGACGCCGCAAACAGCTGATGCGGTGCCAGAGGGACGAGAGTACCATGGGTGGAGCAACCTGGAATGCAGTGCAGGCGGGCGTTCCACCCTTCCAACCACCATTGGGGAGGCTGGACATATGAGTCAAGTGGGAGAAGGTCCTGAAAGGGTTTATGTAAGGTCTTGCGGCGCTTTGGATGTGTGTGAAAGAAAATAAGAAAAAATGGAAAAACCGGGGAGGAATGAGAAAAAAGATTAAGTAAAAGGGAGTGTAAAAAACATATTGTTGTGTTGGGATAAAGGCTGTGCGGTGTTGGTAAAAAATAATAAGTAAGTAAGGGTGTAAATATAATACATGGAGTGGATATAAATATGTAGAGTGATAATGATGTACTGAATATTGATAAGAAGGGGGGTGTTAGGGTTCGATTTCCCGCTGCTGCACAAGGGGAGTCTCGAACCCGTCCCGCTGCGGTCTCCCATTCATCTCCGGCCGCAGTGGAGCCTGCTCAGCAGAGACGTCGGTCCAAACGTCTTGCCCACTCCACTACTGTGCAGTGACTTGCTGCTGCCTTTCCTGGATCTGCTATTATAGCCAGTGCTGGAGCAGACGTGTTTGGGACAAAGTCCTGCGTTTTCCCTTCTGAGCATGCCCAGAGTGAGATCTCTCATTGGAGATCAGGGGTCACATGTTCAGGTGCTGCAGCAGCTCCTATTGGTCCGCCAGGAAGGTCATGTAGCTACATGTGTTTGTAACAGTTTCTCATTGGTCCTTGTTCCTGGAAGGTCCTGTAGCTGTTGCTATAAAAGGGTAGCATGGCTGGGCCGCCATGCGCTAATATCAACCATTGTATGCTATGCGCCAGTGTGGTCATGTGTATGTGTGGATAGGGACCCGGCTGAAATAAGCCACTAGAATACCGACTTAATCGGTGAGGAGTTTGGTATGGTAGCTGGTCAGGGTCGGTGTCCTAGATGCCCTAGATTACCGGCATAACCGGTGAGGAGTTTTGATTGCCGTATTCAGGGTCTGGCGTTCAGATGCCATAGAATGCGGGTGACTCCCGCGAGGACATTAGCACATGATCACGCTTTATGTACGCTTAGCACTTAACTGTGTACCTGAGAGCCTTACAGGACACAGTGCTTTTTCTCAGCGGCCCTGTGACGTAACAGGGTTCACTTTCAACGCTAGTCAGCGCCCTAGCGTGTTTTCTTTGCCACTCAGTTGTGTCTAGTGAGTGCGCACACATCGCCATATAGCGCTGCGGCTCTCCTTCTAGCGGCTCTGTGGAGTAACAGAGTTCGCACTCATTGCCACAGCGCATTACGGCGTTTATGTTGGCGACTCTGCGGGATAACAGAGTTTGCTTCTCGCGCCATTTTTACTAGCAGCAGGCTCCGCTTGCACGGTGGACCCCGGGCTGCGAACGCACCTTTCTACATTATATATTTGGTGTGTTCCGCAGACCCATAACATAATATTAGCGCCAGGGTCTGGCTAGTAAAATGGCGGATGAACAGCGATTACAGCTGTACATCCAGCAGCTGGAGGTAGGTTGGCGGCTCTTGAGCGCACAACCTCAGCTGTGGATGTTACCGCAGTCGCTGTTCAGGCTGCTAGTGTAGCTGCAGCCAGTTTGTCCACTGCCACCTCTGTCCCTACATTGTCCCACCTCCCGCTTCTAGACAAGTTTGCTGGTGACAGCAAGCAATGTCGGGGATTCGTCAGTGCTCCATACACCTCGAGCTTCTGGCTGCACGTTTCCCCACGGATCGGGCACAAGAGGGCTTTGTGATAGCTCTTCTGTCGGGCAGAGCATTGGAGTGGGCAACGCCGCTGTGGGAGCGCGATGACCGTGTGGTGCAGAGCGCTTCTCGTTTTCTGGAGGCTCTGAAAAAGGTTTTTCTAGGACCTCAGGTCACCCACGATGCGGCGCTCAAACTGCTGGCAAGTACCCAGGGTTCGGCTTTGGTCAGCCATTTTGCTGTCCAATTTCGGACTCTGGCCTCGGAATTAGAGTGGCCAGATAAAGTCCTCATTCCCGTGTTCTGGAGAGGACTGGCGGGTCATGTGAAAGACGCCTTGGCTACCAGTGAGATTCCTGCCACATGGAGAAGCTTATCGCTATTTCCACCCGCGTCGACCTCCATTTCCACGAGCGGAGGCTGGAACGTGTCCAGTGTAGGCAGAGGGTCCAGTTGGCTCCTACCTTCACCAACCCTCTGGAGTCGCCTGTTCAGGCGCCCGACCTTCAGGAGGTTGCTCCTGCAGGATCTAAATCTCGGGTCACTCGTCCATCCCCGATTTGTTATATTTGCCAGCAGCAGGGACATTTTGCCAACCGATGTCCACAGCGGCTGAATAAGCGGTCGCGCCCAGTAACTGTAGGAACAGGGTCACTGGACGCCATGAGTTTTGCCCCTAAAGTGCTCCTCAAGGGGATAATTACCCACGGTTCTACCACCCTACCCGTCAAGCTGTGTGTGGATTCTGGGGCAGAGGGAAATTTTATGTCATCCTCCTTTGCTTCTCGCCACACCATGCCTTTGGTGTTGCTGGCTGAACCAGTATCGGTTCGGGTGTTGAACGGAGCAATTCTGCCCTCACAAATCACCCATCAGTCTGTCCCACTCACCTTGTCTATGTCTCCTTCCCATCAGGAGAATATACCATTTTTTATCCTCCCTGAGGGTATAGATGAGGTTTTGTTGGGATTACCCTGGCTCCGCCACCACTCTCCCCATATTGAGTGGGCTTCAGGGAGAATTCTGGGTTGGGGTAATTTATGTAAAGGCAGATGCATTAGGGACAGCGTGCAGGTCAACACCACTGAGATACCCATAGACTTCTCTCCTCTTCCCAAGGTCTATTGGTCTTATGCCGACGTTTTCTCAAAGAAGGCTGCGGAGACTCTTCCGCCTCATCGCCCCTATGACTGTCCTATCGGCCTCTTGCCTGGAGCTGAGCCTCCTAGAGGAAGGGTCTATCCCCTCTCTCTTCCTGAGACAGAGGCCATGTCCCAATATATTCAGGAGAACTTGGCAAGGGGATTCATTAGGAGGTCGGTGTCACCAGCGGGAGCGGGGTTCTTCTTTGTGCAGAAGAAGAACGGAGAACTACGTCCGTGCATTGATTATAGGGGTCTCAACGCTATCACCGTGAAAAATAAGTATCCTTTGCAGCTAATCTCTGAGCTTTTTGACAGGCTTCGGGGAGCAAGGGTATTTACTAAGCTAGACCTGCGGGGTGCGTATAACCTGATTCGCATCCGTAAGGGGGACGAGTTGAAGACGGCATTTAACACCAGGGATGGGCATTATGAATATCTGGTAATGCCCTTTGGGCTCTGTAATGCTCCAGCTGTCTTCCAAGACTTTGTGAACGACATCTTCCGGGATATGTTGACCACCTCGGTGGTAGTCTATCTGGATGACATTCTCATCTTTTCTCCAGATATGGCCTCCCACCGGAGAGATGTCTGCAAGGTCTTCGACCTCTTGCGAGCAAATTCCCTATATGCGAAGTTGGAGAAGTGCATGTTTGAGCAGGAGTCTCTACCTTTTCTGGGCTATATCATCTCCACCCAGGGATTGGCTATGGATCCTACCAAACTACAGGCTGTGATGGATTGGCAAGAACCCCACTCCCTTAAGGCGGTGCAGCGCTTTATGGGGTTCATTAACTACTATCGCCAATTCATTCCCCACTTCTCCACTTTGGTAGCTCCCTTGGTAGCCCTCACCAAGAAGGGAGCTAATCCCAAGTTGTGGTCAGAGGAGGTCACCAAGGCATTCTCCTCCATCAAGTCGCATTTCGCCAGTGCTCCCATCTTACATCGCCCCGATGTCGATAAACCGTTTATCTTAGAGGTGGATGCCTCTTCTGTTGGTGCTGGAGCAGTCCTTTTTCAAAAGGATGCCCAGGGTCGGAAGCATCCCTGCTTCTTCTTTTCCAAAACCTTTACACCAGCAGAGAGGAATTATTCCATCGGGGACAGGGAGTTACTGGCTATGAAGTTGGCCTTCTCCGAGTGGCGACATCTTCTGGAGGGGGCTCGCTTCCCCTTCCAAGTGTTCACAGACCACAAGAACTTGGTGTATTTGCAGACAGCCCAGCGGCTAAATTCCCGTCAGGCCAGATGGTCCTTGTTTTTCTCCCGGTTCCATTTCACCCTCCATTTCCTCCCCGGTGAGAAGAACATTCGCGCAGATGCTCTATCCCGCTCCGTGGTGTCCTCTGAGGAGGTGGAGGGGAGCCTCGGCTGATTGTCCCCACAGAAAGCCTAAGAACGGTGGCTCCGGTTTCGCTTGAGTCTGTGCCTCCGGGCAAGACTTTGTGCCCACCAATTTGCGACCGGAAGTACTCTCTTGGGCACATTCGTCCAGGGTGGGGGACATTTTGGGACCAAAAGGACTTCTGAGTTGCTGGCGAGGACATACTGGTGGCCGCAGATGGCCCGTGACGTCAGGGAATACGTTCAGGCGTGCGTCTCCTGCGCCAAGAATAAGTCCCCTCGACAACGGCCAGCTGGGTTACTTTTTCCTTTACCGGTGGCAGACAGGCCTTGGGAGATGGTCGGGATGGATTTTGTGGTGGGCTTACCCAAGTCTCGGGGCTGCACCATCATCTGGGTGATAACCGACCACTTCTCCAAAATGGTGCACTTAGTGCCGTTACCACGGTTACTGTCTGCACGGGCCTTGGCAGCATTATTCATTAGGCATATTTTCCGCCTACACGGTATGCCAGACAAAATTGTCAGTGATCGAGGTCACCAGTTTGCGTCTCGGTTCTGGAGAGAGCTGTGTCGTCTACTCAGCATTGAGTTGAATCTCTCCTCTGCATACCATCCCGAGACGAATGGGTTGGTAGAGAGGGCCAACCAGACCTTGGTCACATACTTGCGACATTTTGTCTCTGCCAGGCAGGATGACTGGGCATCCTTGCTACCGTGGGCTGAGTTCGCTCTAAATAATGCTGTGGCTGACTCCACTGGACAGACCCCATTCCTCCTGAACTACGGCCAGCATCCGCGGGTACCAGTGCCTATGTCCGTGTCTTCCGCCGATTCCAGGGTGGCAGACTGGGCTGTGGAGGCACGGGACATTTGGGACCGCACTCAGGATGCCATTCAGGCCTCCAAAGAGAGGATGAGGTCTTCGGCCGATGCCCATCGGCGCCCCGCTCCTACATTTGCTCAGGGTGACCTAGTGTGGCTTTCTGCCCGAAACATCAGGCTACGGGTAGAGTCCACCAAGTTGGCACCTCGCTTTTTGGGCCCCTTTAAAGTTCTTGAGCAGGTGAACCCGGTGGTTTACCGCCTAGCCCTTCCGCCTCGCCTTGGTATCACTGACACCTTTCACGTGTCCCTCTTGAAACCCGTGGCCATTTCCTGGTTTTCCGAGTCATCTGCCGGGACGTCGGGTTCATCTACGACGATCATGAGGTAAACGCCATTGTTGGGTGCAAGGTGGTACGAGGAAAAAAAATTTATTTGGTGGATTGGAGGGGTTATGGGCCTGAGGATAGATCCTGGGAACCTGCCGAGCATGTTCACGCTCCGCAGCTCATCGCTGCCTTTGAGCACAGCGAGGCCCAAAGAAGGGGGGGTAATGTTAGGGTTCGATTTCCCGCTGCTGCACAATGGGAGTCTCGAACCCGTCCCGCTGCGGTCTCCCATTCATCTCCAGCTGCAGTGGAGCCTGCTCAGCAGAGACGTTGGTCCAAGCATCTTGCCCACTCCACTACTGTGCAGTGACTTGCTACTGCCTTTCCTGGATCTGCTATTATAGCCAGTGCTGGAGCAGACGTCTTTGGGACAAAGTCCTGCGTTTTTCCTTCTGAGCATGCCCAGAGTGAGATCTCTCATTGGAGATCAGGGGTCACATGTTCAGGTGCTGAAGCGGCTCCTATTGGTCCGCCAGGAAGGTCATGTAGCTACATGTGTTTGTAACAGTTTCTCATTGGTCCTTGTTCCTGGAAGGTCCTGTAGCTGTTGCTATAAAAGGGTAGCATGGCTGGGCCGCCATGCGCTAATATCAACCATTGTATGCTATGCGCCAGTGTGGTCATGTGTATGTGTGGATAGGGACCCGGCTGAAATAAGCCACTAGAATACCGACTTAATCGGTGAGGAGTTTGGTATGGTAGCTGGTCAGGGTCGGTGTCCTAGATGCCCTAGATTACCGGCATAACCGGTGAGGAGTTTTGATTGCCGTATTCAGGGTCTGGCGTTCAGACGCCATAGATTGCGGGTGACTCCCGCGAGGACATTAGCACATGATCACGCTTTATGTACGCTTAGAACTTAACTGTGTACCTGAGAGCCTTACAGGACACAGTGCTTTTTCTCAGCGGCCCTGTGACATAACAGGGTTCGCTTTCAACGCTAGTCAGCGCCCTAGCGTGTTTTCTTTGCCACTCAGTTGTGTCTAGTGAGTGCGCACACATCGCCATATAGCGCTGCGGCTCTCCTTCTAGCGGCTCTGTGGAGTAACAGAGTTCGCACTCATTGCCACAGCGCATTACGGCATTTATGTTGGCGACTCTGCGGGATAACAGAGTTTGCTTCTCGCGCCATTTTTACTAGCAGCAGGCTCCGCTTGCACGGTGGACCCCGGGCTGCGAACGCACCTTTCTACATTATATATTTGGTGTGTTCCGCAGACCCATAACAGGGTGTTAGGGGAAAGGTGAAATAAAAATCAATGATATATAGGAAAAATATGTGGAAAAAATTACTGTGTGTAAAAAAGATATATATAAAGAAAAATTCATTAGTGAGAATAATGATACATACTCAATAGGAATAATAAAAATACTGTATATATACCATATATTCTCATGTATAAACTGAGTTTTTCAGCACTGTTTTTGTGCTGAAAATGCCCCCTCGGCTTATACATGAGTCATTGTCCTCATTGTCCTAGAAAGATGGCGGGAGAGGGGTAGCAGCGGAGCAGCGAGTGACAGTAGGCAGAAGCAGGCAGCTGCAGCTGTAACTGTGCCCGCTGCTAAAGAGAAATGAATATTCACTGCGCTGGCAGTGAATATTCATTTATAGCATGCACAGTTACAACCGCAGCCGACTACCAGCACACATTCTACTTACCTTCCTGCGCGCCCTCGCTGCATCTCGTTCGTTCGGGCGCCAGCAGCTCTTCCGGCCGAGCTATCACATGGCCCTGAACATTAAGGTAAAAAATATTCACACCTCTCCACTCCCATAGGTGTGGAGTGAATATTCATTACCCTAATGAGTGGGGCCACGTGATCGCTAGGCAGGAAGAGTTGCTGGCACCGGAACGAGATGCAGCGAGAGCACGCAGGAAGGTAAGTAGGATGTGCTTGTTTTATAGGAGCCATGCATACAAGGATAGGTGATAAGGAGCCATGCATACAAGGATAGGGGATAAGGAGTCATGCATACAAGGATAGGGGATAAGGAGCCATTCACACAAGGACAGGGATGGGGAGCCATGAATACCAGGATAGGGATAAGGGAACAATGCATATGCAGCTTATACTAGAGTCAATAAGTTTACCCAGTTTTTCGTGGCAAAATTAGGTGCCTCGGCTTATACTTGGGTCGATTTATACTCAAGTATATATGGTATATATATATCAACATATATGTATAGATTTATATACACACATCATAATGAAAATAAAAAGAAGAAAAATATATAATAATATAAAGCAAACAACATGAAAAAGAGTAATAGTTAAAATATTGTCATTGTCCATGCAGAAAGACATGGAAAATATGGAGGAGATCCCATCGATTGAAATGGACATCAGCAAGAGAATCGATCACAGGTTTGAAGTACAACTGAGCAGAGAGGAACAATGCCAAGAAGGAAGAAAAAGGCCGCAGGAGTATACAAATTCCAATATAATGCATGACAGTAACTAAAATGTGAAAATAACATAATAAATATGCATAATAAATATGATAATAAAATATAAAAAACATGTCCGTGCATATATATGAGAAGTGAAAAATGATGTGAATAAAATAATGTACTCATGATAAAAGATAACAAATACAGAATACATTGATGCAACATTAATAATAATCAGATTAAAAAAGAATAAAAACTTCTGGATAATTGGGTGGTTAGAGAAATGGAGTAAAGCTGATATTCTCATTTAGGCCATGGGGATTTACAGTATTGAGCGTCCAGATCCATTTAGTTTCTTTTTGTGCTAGATTTTGGCTAATACTGCCTCCCAGTATAGTAGGTGTAATTTTGTCAATAACTCTCACTCTCAAAACTGATGGGTCATAGTTGTGGAATAATTTGAAATGTTTCTGTATTGTTTTTAGGGTAGAGATGTCTTCCTCATTAAGTCCAGCAGTGATGCCATTGAAATGTTCCCGTATTCGTATCTTTAATTGTTGAACCGTGAGACTGACATAGATTTTTGGGCAAGGGCCAATGGCATAATATATAACCGCTTTTGCTTCTCAATTGATGAAGTGATTGATAGTGAAGGTCTTAGATCCTGCAGCATTATCAAATGTATTAACTCTGTCAATGTTAGGACAGGCAACACAATGGCCACATGGGAAACTGCCTTTCCATTGTTGGAATTGGGTCAAAAAAATGTTTGTGTCATTCTGATTGTGGCTTCTCATTAATTTGTCTCATAGGTTCTTTGAGCGATGAAAAGGTAATACTCAGTTCATTTGGAAGATATTGGGCTAGCGTCTGATCCACTAAAAGAATGGGCCATGCTTTTTTAAGTGTGTTTCTCATTAATTGGGATGGAGCGTGATAGTAATAAAATGAACATGAGTTGATGGGATTGCTTATGTGATGAATACAATAAGTCATTCCTTGTAGAGTGTTTAGCTCTATTGTAAGCTCTTTTAATGCTGCGGTGACTATAGCCATGATTAATAAAGCTCACTAAGTTCACCAGCCTATGTTTCAAAGTCCATGTCTGTGGAATAAAGATGTCTGAGTCGTAAAAATTGACCCAAAGGTATGGAATGGATTAGGGCTGCGGGATGAGAGGAGAACGCATGCAAGAGCACATTAGTTGCTGTGGGTTTCTTGAATATGTCAGTCTGAAGGATGTTGTTTGGGTCTCGTTTGACTATTATGTCTAAAAATTCAATGCGGTTGATGTCATAATTGTAAGTCAAATGTATATTCAACTCATTTATATTCAAAGGAGACATAAATTCATCCAGGGTTTCGACTGTGCCTTGCCAGATGAAAAAAATATCATCTATGTACTGTGTCCAGAAGAGGACACGGTACATTTCTTGATGCCTATCCGAAAGAAAGAGGTCCCTCTCCCACAGCCCCAGGAACAGGTTGGCGTATGATAGTGTATAGAGTGCACCAATAGATGAACCCTGGAGCTGTAGGTAGAAGTACCCATTAAAAAAAAATTACATGTAAGACAAAATTCGAGTAATTCAGTAGTAAAGTCAATCATGGCAAGAGAGTTATCTGACATGAGATAACAGCATGTACACCATCAATATGCTTAATGCTGGTATTCAGTGATTCAACATCACATGTAACCAGCAGTGTGTCGCCATCAAGTTGAAGACCATCAATCTTTTTTAGGAAATTGCCTGTGTCCAGGGTGAAAGAAGGAAGACATTCAACCAATGGTTGAAGTTTAAAATCAATAAATTTGCCAACAGTTTCAAGGAAATTTCAGTTACCAGAGACGATTGGTCTCCCACGGGGGCAATCAAGGTTTTTGTGTACCTACGGTAGGAGGTAAAATGTAGATATAGTTGGTTCTTTTATTGTTAACGCCTGAAGTAATTCCTTTGTGATTACACCATTGATATTGGCTTTTTCCAAGATGCTATCAAGTTTAGAAGAAAAAGATTTGAGTGGATTATAAGTGAGTTTTTTTATAACACTCTTTATGTTTTAACTGTTTAAACGCCTGTTTCATACCAGGATGTTGGCCATATAACTAAATTGTCCCCATTGTCTGCCGATTTAATTACAACATCAGAGAGATTTCTTAATTTGTCCATACTTTGGGTTCTTTAAAGCTCAAGTTACCATTTTTTATATGTCGTGGTATCTTTTTAAATTCCTGGCTCACGATTTTAACAAAAAGATCAATATTTGAGCAGATTGAGAAGGAGGGGAAATTTTTTAGAGCGAAGTAAAATAATGGGAGGAATTTTACCTCCTTCATGCGTGGAGTGTTCTTGGGCGAGTTCTTTTAAGATTTGTAGCGCCTCCAGTTCTGTGTCTGTTGGAAATAGGTTACGTATATTTTCATCATTAAAATGCTTCTTAAATATAAGGATCTTGCAAATATATGCAAGTCCTTAGTGGCAGAGAATGTGTATAAGTTGGCATCAGTATAAAAAGACAGCCCTTTATTAAGGACCTTTAAGTCTACGATTGACAACAAAAGTGAACTTAAATTGATTACCTTATTACGTTTGTCATCAGGAGAATGTTCAAGGTTGCATCTATAAGGTAGATTATGTAGGGTCCTTTTACATTAGTATAAATCTTTAAAGATACAGAAGATGATGTGGAGGCATCAGAGTATTCGCCAAGAGATGGAACCGAAGAGATGGATGTAGTACGGATCCAGGAAGCATCTGATGCAGAAGATCTTTTCCATCAGTAGATATTGTTAGTTTGTATATCTTATGTGTCCCTTACCAATTTATTGGTGTGATTTTCATGGATATCTTCTATCAAGTTCTTTTTCCATGGCAAGGTTAATTGACTGAAAATTTTCAATTGTCAATTCACTTTTAGCCAAAGTATATGTGGTCTCAAGTTGTTGGTCGATATTTGCAATCATTTTGGTATTTAAGTTGATCAATAATTCCATACATTTCTTTGAAGTACTATTACAGATATATTCCCAACTTTTTATAAAATCATCATCTTTGATGGGGACTGAGGGTATAACCCGTACCCATAGACCCCTAGGGATGAGATTTTTGGTAATATAGTCCTGGAAAAGACCTTATTCCATCATAATCTAGTCATTTTTTGTAATAAATTTTGATGGTGAAATTGAAATCAGTTGAACTCTGACCACCAGTACCACTGGTATTGGAAACAACCGCTACCAAACAGTTGATTAACTTGACCAAGTCAGGACTGTTCCTTAACTTTGATGTCCATAGCCTTAGAGAAGAAACCTGTGCAGAACACAGTATGTAAAGTTTTAGTAAAAGAAAGCCTTAAAGGTACAGAACACATAAAATAAAAAGCCATAAATCAAAATATTATCTCATATCGTTATGCGGCATATTATTATGTTATATGTGTTACTCCTGGACAGAATCATCGGACATCGTCGGTAAACAGAAAAAACACCGAATACAAAGGTCCAAATAGGGTGAAAAAAAATATTTTATTATGTTAATAACATAAACCAGTGAGGTAAGGGTGGGGGAACACCAGAAAAAAATGGACACATCACAAGGGACTAAAGATATGCACAATGTATAATTAATTGTAAAAATAGCAGCAAAAAGATAAAGTATATTAGATGAACAATAAAGTGCCTATATGCAAAATTGCAACTATACGGCCTGAAAATTTCAGTATGTGTGTATATAAAATAAAAAATATATGTCTAGATGCTGCTGGGATAGATAGAAAAATACAAGATTATAAATATGTGCAGGTATATTAAGGAGACAGCAAGATCAAAAGATAAAGTGCTTGTGCTAAGAGTGGCAAAACATGATAAGCCACATGTACCAAGGTCACAATGACTTATACGATAATGATATACGATACGATATACGATAATGTGTGCAAGCTGTAAAGCGCTGCGGAATATGTTAGCGCTATATAAAAATAAAGATTATTATTAAGATATTATTATTATTATACAAGCATCATGATTCAGGGGTAAATTCTCTTCTAATTTAAAGCATAAGTATCTAAAACCTAAGGTTAATAGCATTCTCAACCTGCACTGAGAGCACTGCTGCCGGAAGGAAATGACCTTTATTTTCTCCCAGCAGCCTCAGGCTTTTAGACATAGAGGTGTGCAGACGTGGCCCCAGCCACTGCTCAGTACATAGTGAGCGGCGGCTGTATCCACTCCAGCTCTAACGCTGAGGCGCCTGTCAGTCAGTGCCAGATTAGCCACATATCTGCAGCTTAATATCATTTTTTTTAACATGACAAGTTCCTTTTAAGAAATAAACATAACTGAATAGTAGCTGAACTGCAGGACCCAGGAATGACCATTAAACAGTGAATGGAGTCGTGCTGTTCAAGCTTCCTTCATTGTATACACTTGGCTGAAAACTGCTGGTCTTTGGAGGTGCCAAGTGTCAGACCCCCAACAATCTGATATTGTTGATCTATTGTATGGAATGATCTTCAATACCTTAAAGGGTTTGGCCAAGTTTAGGGGATTTTTTTACTTAAATGCATGTGTACTGGGCTAGAAATCATTTTTGTAATTGGGTTTAATTACAAACCATTGACTCCTACAGGCTCTTAGTTTCTCTGCAAATCTAATTGTCACGCACAGTGTGGGAAGACTAAGTGCAAAACGAGGAGAGGAGGGGAAGGAAGCCCAAACGCTAGAGAAATGGAGAGTGGAGACCCCTATGCAGATCTAATAGCACCCAGCCTACCCTACTATCCCTATATTGGTTCCATACCAATTGCTGAGCAGGAAACCTAAGCCCTGTATATCCCTAGAGTTAGGCCCTGAATAGGGAAGGGGGTGAGCACTGGTCAGTCCCCACTGTAAAGACAAGAAGGGAGACAAACAAGGGGGAAGAAATTTAGCTTGAGCAGACTTCAAAGAGGTAACACCAAACATCCTCCAAGAGCACCAGAGAGGAAGTAAGTTGACTGCTATAGTTAAAAGCCTTCACAAGGGAAAAAGTGAATATCACCAGCAGCTCCCTGAAGCAGACTAAGAGTCTAGGTGTGTCAATTAGAGCCTGAGGGAGGTTGCCACAGGGTCCAAAAGTCAGAAGGATTAAGAAGGTCTCTGCAATGCCAAACACACAGACCATCTGCAGCCAGATGCAGAGAGACTGTTGCCTCTGTCACACCCCTGACATTAATTTTAGTTTATGGTCATCAATCAGCTGAGAGGAGCTCAGAAAAAGACAGATAAAAAGTTACAATTTCCTAGACTGTCAGATGAACTCACTGATGGATTCTCAACTAAACGGTTAGCCACTTTGTCTTAAATCTCTTGGTCCAGATGAATTACATCCTAGGGTACAGAAAGAGTTAGCAGAGGAAATTGCAGAACCACTAGCCAGAAGCTTTGAAAAATCCTGGAGAACAGGAGAAGTCCCAGAAGGTTGGAGAAAGGCAAATGTTGTCCCTATCTTCAAAAAAGGAAAGAAGATGGAGCCAGGAAATTACAGGCCAGTGAGCCTTACTTCTATACCAGGAAAGATCTTTGAGCAAATTATTAAACAGCATGTATGTAAGTACTTGGATAATAATACAGTAATTATCCAGAGCCAACAAGCATTTTTAGTAATCAAGTCATACCAGACGAATCTAATTTCCTTCTATGATGGAATCACTGACTGGGTGGACTAGGGAAATGTGATAGATATAAAATATCTTGACTTCAGCAAAGCATTTGATAAAGTATCTCATACTATCCTTATTGAAAAAATGACCAAGTATGGGATTGACAAGGCTACTGTTAGGTGGATTCATAACTGGCTCAGTGATCGTACTGAAAGAGTGGTAATAAATGGTAGCATATCTAATTGGAAGAGTGTTTCAAGTGGGGTAACACAAGGCTCTGTCCTGGCCCGAGTGTTGTTCAACATTTTTATAAATGATCTAGATAAGAGAAGTTAAAGTAATCAAATTTGCAGATGATGCAAAGATAGTATAGATATCTATAACTAGAAAAGACAAAAGGATTCAGAAGGCTTTAGATAAGCTTGAACAATGGGCAGCAACTAAAAGAATGGTATTTAACAGGGAGAAATGCAAGATTCTACATATGGACAAGAAAACTGAAAATTACATTTACAAAATGGGAGGAATAGAACTAAGTAACAGCATGGTTGAAAAAGACTTGGGAATACTAATAGATCACAGACTGCACATGAGTCAACAGTGTGATGCAGCAGAAAAAAGGCAAACACAGTTCTGGGATGTATTAAGAGAAGCACAGAGTCTAGATCACGTGAAGTAATGATCTCCTTCTATTACTCCTTGGTCAGGCCTCATCTACAATACTGTGTCCAGTTCCAGGCGCCGCATTTTAAAAAAGACATCGAAAAACTGGAACAAGTTCAGAGAAGAGTTACCAGGATGGTGAGCGGACTGCAAAATATGTCCTACAAGGAATGGTTAAAAGATCTTTGAATTGAATGTTTAGCTTGCAAAAAAGAAGGCTAAAGGCCCCGTCTCACATAGCGACACACCAGCGATCCCGACAACGATCAGGATCGCTTGTGTGTCGCTACATGATCGCTGCTGAGCTGCCAAACAGGCAGCTCAGGCAGCGATCAGGACAGCGACACTGCGGATAACGTCGCCTAGTTACCTGCAGTGTACGTTGGATACCAGCCCCCTGATGCAGGGAGCTGGTAACCAAGGTACACGTCAGGTTTCCAGGCGCTGCGCGGTGCGTGGAAACCCGACATGTACCTTGGTTACCAGCTCCCCTGCAGTAGCACGCTGGTATCCAAGGAACACGTCGGGGTTTCCAGGCACAGCCCCGTGCCTGGAAACCCAATGTGTACCTTGGTTACCAGGAGATCGCTGGTCTCCTGCCTGTCACACGCAGCGATGCGTGCTGGCCAGCGGGAGACCAGCGATCAAAAAAAGTCCTGACATTTCTGAAACGACCAGCGATTCACAGCAGGGGCCTGATCGCTGGTACGTGTCAGACATAGCGAGATCGCTGCTGAGATCGCTGTTTAGCAGCGATCTCTGTAGCGATCTCGCTATATGAGACGGGGCCTTTAGAGGAGACTTAATAGCTGTCTACAAATATCTGAAGGAATTTCACAGAGTAGAGGGATCATCCTTATTCTCACTTGTATATGGAAATACGAGAAGCAATGGCATGTAATTGAAAGGGAGAAGATACAGATTAGATATTAGAAAAAACTTTTGACAGTGAGGGTAATCAATGAATGGAACAGTCTGCCACGAGAGGTGGTGAGTTCTCCTTCAATGAAAGTCTTCAAACAGAGGCTGGACAGACTTCTGTCTGAGATGGTTTAGTAAATCCAGTGTTGCATTGAGAAGGGAGTTGAACTTGATGACCCTGGAGGTCCCTTCCAACTCAAACATTTTATGATTCTATGATTACATGATTCTTGTTAGAGCAGCTTTATTCACAAACCAGCCAACACTTCTGTCCATACAATGGACATGCAAAGTTAATGGAAGAACAATGACCAGACTTATCCATCAGTTTCCTCCAACAAAAAAAGGCAGCTTTCCCCTCTGAGATGTTTAGCTAGAGGATGATGGACAGATTTGGTCACATGCTCCTCCAGTAGCAGCCATTGTATGGCAGAAGTGCTGGACAGTCTATGAAGAAAGCTTCACTAACAAGAGAAAGTGACTAAAGGGTATGCCACACACTTAGCGTCGCTAACGAGATCGCTAAAATACGTCACTATTTAGCGATCTCGTTCGTGACGCTAACGTGTGTGGCATGTAGCAACGACGTGGCCCCTGCTGTGATCTCGCTGATCGTTCACTAGAGTTCTGGACCGTATTTAGATCGTTGGCGTCCCGCTGGTGAGCCTATATCGCTGTGTCTGGCACCTTTTGTGAGCGATGTGCGCTGTTTTTTACATCGCAATGACCGTTAAAGTCGTTAATGAGATCGCTAACCGCTTATGCGTCGTTAACGAGATCACTAAGTGTGGCAGCTACTAGCGACATTAAAACGATCACAAAAACGATCTCATTAGCTTGCGTCGTTATTGAGATCGCTAACGAGATCACTAAGTGTGGCAGTACCTTAAGCCCTTTAACTGAGAGTCCATAAGTGAGCTCATTCTGACAGTCTAAGAGGAAAAGTCTGTAACTCATTTATCTGTCTTTTTCTGTCCACCTCAAAGCTCATTTATGACCAGACTACATTAAAGTTGAATTTCCGAGAAACAACAAGACTGTAGAAGTCAAACAGTACAAAATTTGTAAAGAAACCCAATTGAACAAGTAATTTTAGATTAAAATACATTGTTTATGTTATACAGTATTTAAGCAAAACATGTCCCCAAGTGTGGCCAATCCCTATAAGACTAGATTATCAAGTTTTTGAAAATTAAAAGCAAGCACAAATTTGTTGTGAAATTGTGTGATGCTAGAATACTATATATTTAAACTATATACCTTCTAATTGAATTGTACCTATGGTGACATACATTGCTGATATATCATGTACTCAAAGTATTGCCCTTCTTAGATTGAGTTGTCTGATTTTTGTGCTGTGTACTTGAAGTGTTAAGTATGGTCTTGACAAGAGACGGGTGGATTTTTTAAAGTTCGAATTTGCCGACTTCACCAAATTTTCCACAAAAATTTGATTTCCACTATATAAATTTGTGCAAATCTCAAAACTGGAAAGCTTGTAATTGCTTGAAAAATACACTTGGGGTAAAAGTAAGAGAACCCAGCTGATTATAAAAGCTTACACTTTGCAGCCGAGAGAGAGCGCCACTGATCATAATAGCTTACACTCTACAGAAGAGAGAGACTTACCCAGTGACTATGGTGATAGAAAACCATTCTACGCTAAAAACTGTGCTCCTCTGGGAGCCACTGATGACCCTGGAATTGACCAGCACTGTACAAGGTATAATAATCTTCTGGGTGTCATAGCTGCAGGGCATTATGGGGAAGAATGCATGGGCATGCAAAAATACATTAACCCGATCTCTGATGCCTTAGCAGTGTGAGAAGTCGTGCTGGGCAAATTTTTTCTCTGAACCACAAATCGGAGCTTAAAATGTTTGAACTTGAGTGATTCAACTCGTACTCAATCCTCCATGGATCAATCCGCTCATCTGTAATTATGGCCACAAAGCAAACGAATTGTGTACTACTTATGACCATGTGATCGACATCTGTAAGAAGTTGCTCATATACCATAGACCAAGGTTCCCCAACCTGTGCAATACAAAGTAAATCCTGAAAACATGACCTGTTGGTGGGCCTTGAGGACTGGAGTTGGGGAACCCTGCCATAGAACAAGCAGTAAAGATGTATATCTTTGTACCGTGTTAGCCAGTAGATAGAAAAATATTTAGAGTTGAGAGTCCTCAGTGGTTGATACCTTTTAATGGCTAACTGAAAAGATGGTAACAAATTGCAAGCTTTCGAGACTACTCAGGTCTCTTCATCAGGCATAGACTAATACAACATCTGAAGAATCACATATTTATACACAAAATAGCACAGAAAAAATACAATAGGTAGGACAAGTGACGTGAAGCAGAATAGTCATTATGGCAGAGGGATGAGCATAAATATTGGAACAGTTCATAGATAAGGAGTGTGAAAGTTTTATTACCCTCTGATTGGGGTCTGGTAATGTTTTGTGATGTTTTCACAGGGTATTTGGAGCAAATTCCTTAATTGATGTAGTAGGCCATAAATCCATGTGATAGGTTCATTCCAGCATTAAGAGTGTCAAAGGTCACCATCAATTTGTATTCGTAAATTCTTCTTTGTCTCAGAGATGTGAAATTGCCTCTGAGTACAAGTATTTTCATATCTAGCAAGCTATGATCAGGGGAGCAAAAATGTTTTGCCACAGGTAGATCCATTCTTTTTTCTCTTATTGTGTGACGATGAGAATTCGTCCTTGTTCTCAGTTTTTGCCCGGTCTCCCCCACATACAGACCCCCAGTTGGACATTTAGTACATATAATTAGGTACACCACATTAGATGTGATGCAGCTGAAAGTACCTGGTATCTTGTAGTCCCGATGGGAGTTGGGGATCTTTATCTTGTCCGTGGTCATTATAAACGGACAAGTTTTGCATTTCTTCTGGTTGCAAGGAGAGGTTCCTGCCGCCCCAACAAAGAAGAATTTACGAATACAAATTGATGGTGACCTTTGACACTCTTAATGCTGGAATGAACCTATCACATGGATTTATGGCCTACTACATCAATTAAGGAATTTACTCCAAATACCCTGTGAAAACATCACAAAACATTACCAGACCCCAATCAGAGGGTAATAAAACTTTCACACTCCTTATCTATGAACTGTTCCAATATTTATGCTCATCCCTCTGCCATAATGACTATTCTGCTTCACGTCACTTGTCCTACCTATTGCATTTTTTCTGTGCTATTTTGTGTATAAATATGTGATTCTTCAGATGTTGTATTAGTCTATGCCTGATGAAGAGACCTGAGTAGTCTCGAAAGCTTGCAATTTGTTACCATCTTTTCAGTTAGCCATTAAAAGGTATCAACCACTGAGGACTCTCAACTCTAAATATTTTTCATAGAACAAGCAAGCAGATATCCAACATTTATCTCTCCCGACTCCCCCATATAAGTGAACAATCAGCTCAGTCATGAGTTCATGCTTTCCTCATTTAGCAAGAGAATAAAAGGATTGGGCATTTGAATTTCAACTGCTCAACCCATCTATCACTTGTCATCATCTTATGAAAGTCAGGAAATACATATATTAAATGGTCCTATGGCCCCTACACATTCAGCAGACTTTCATCTAATGTATGAGAGCCTTAAGTTCACTTGCTCAGCATCTGGGCTAACTCATTCACTGCATCCCTTTTTCAATCTGCTTCTGATATATCCTGGATGGAAAGATTTTAGTTGCTCAGTGAACTCTGCATGTTACTGACAAAGTGGCTGCTATTGCTAGCATCCCTCCTGAAGCACATCCTATGCCAGGCTGAACCAGGCAAGTAATCCTAGAGCATCAGTATACCTACTGTTGACAGAAAGAAGCAGCTGGGAATAAAACGCCTGCCTCCCATCAATAGCCCATTGAGAGGATAAGTAATAACTGCTAAGTACAGGAAAGACAATTTCCATTTCTGGTACCATATGGCTAATGCTTTTACTAAGCCCATCAAAATTGGCTCCAGATATTTACTGGGAGATAGGAATGGAGTGACTGCTCCTCGGTATCTACCTGAATGTACTAGGGTGGACATTCCCATGGTCTTGAGCATACCGACTTAAAAGATGCCTCAACCAGAAGTACAGAACTAATCAACATTTATGCACTTTTTCCCTGAAAAATCCAATCTGTCAGGCTAGTCCAGGTTGTAAATTTTCAGTACCATGTTCTACCAGATTATTAGAGTCTTACTGTAACAATAAATTGTAAAATGATTTAATTAAACATCATGTTTTAATTAATTAAATCTCGAATTCATGGACATGATAACAAATCATTAAATATCATTTATTAGTTATGCTTACCATTACTTGAAGAAAATTCCATCATTTTATGATTAGCGTTCATGACATATTACCTAAATCATAACAAATATCTGCATAAATGACTTATTAATTTGGCCAAGAGCATATTCATACGGCCTCATTTTTACAAAATCACAAACAGGAAGAATATTGCATTTGGTTTGATGAAATAGCCCATCTGCAACTTTTTCCATGATATACTATACTCGAATACAACTCCAAATACACCAATATGATTCCTGTAGGATTCTGCCAAGAGGCCAGATGCTAGTGTCAGAAGAATATATTCCATAGTTTGGCATTTGAGCTTTAATACTGCCCTCAGCAAAGAGATGAGATGAGCTGAAACCAAATATCAAAGACATAAAAAATTCAACAGATATTTTGTATATACCTCAGTCTAAGAATCTGACTGCAAACAAGAAAGACAGTTTATTAAACTAATTGTGCTCTCTAATCATAATTACAAGGCCATAATTAATACTGTCAATATGAACAACATGCTCATCACTATTTGAACTCCACATTTGGCACTGCTGTTTGGGGGGATATAATTCTAATCTGCTTCAGTAGTATTTTATTTATATAAAGGGCAAGGGAGGGGTGTACAGCAATTGGCAAATATACAGAACTGAAAAACGTGTGAGAACAGATGGATATAGTAAATGCATAGAAGACCAGCTTCCTAGCATAGAGCATTAGTAACCACAAAATTTCAAGGAAGGTGAGCAGAGAAGGCACAATTGTTACATTTCCTAATATACAGAGTGTTAACATTTGGTGTCCAAGAGCTAATCTGCAGCAAAACGGGGATTATTCGCTTTGATTTATATTTATGCATCTATTACAATTATTAACTTTATTTTTTTACCATTTTATGATTCAGTAGATTCACATATGAGAGGTAAAAAACAAAAAAAAAATGTATTTGCCTCCTTTTTACAAACAGCATATTCCTTGGGGGGAAAAAAAAGATCACCTATCCTGTGGACATCAGTAGGGGTCTGATTGTTGAGACCTGCACTGATCAGTAGAAGGCACAACGTATAAAAAAATCGGTCCGATTTTGTCTGCCGAGAATCGCACAAATGTTCTCCGTATGGTGAATCGTATGCAATCCGTTTTCAATGCGATGATGCGATTTCCTCGCATCTAAGTATCCGTGTGACATCTTTATGGCATCCGTATGGCTTTTCATTTCTCACTGCTTTTCCCCTTTGAATTTGAATTGGCAAAATGGGCTGTAATGAGGAAAATGTGTGCGTATTTCTCGCAAGTCACACTGATGGTCCATGTGGTGTCTGTTTTTTTCTCGCACCCATAGACTTCCATCGGTGATTCTTGGCCGATGTACGCTGCATATTGCAGCATGCTGCGATTTCACTCGCACGTATAATACGGATGAGAAAAAAAACGGATGATGGGAGCTGCCCCATAGATTAACATTGGTCCGAGTGCTATGCGATTTTTTTCTTGCACAGCACTCGTCCATATTGTACGGTAGTGTGACCCCGGCCGAAGAGAGAACATTTAGCCTCAATAGGGCTCACGCAGATGACCGTGTTATAGGTAGAAGTGCGATCCAGCAAAACATCAGATTGCACTTGGACCAATTTTAGTCTATGGGGCCGTGCACATGTCTGATTTTTTCCATGGACTGAGCCTATCCGAGGAAAAAAATTGCTGCGTGTCCGAGTTTGATCTTATATTTGGATCGCATTTCGACTTGCAAGTCAATGAGTGCATGGAAACCATCGGACTGCACTAAGAAGACATCTTTGATCAGATTGTGATTTGCATAATTGACCCGAATCTCTTGGATGAGAGAATTTATGCTCATGTAACCGTAGCTTTAGAATGGACCTGCAGAAGGCAAGTGCGATATTTTCTCCATTCTTTAGCTATAGGGCTGCCAAATGCTGCATTCGATTTTTTAAGGCAGTTCCTTAAGGAAAGAATGGAGTAGCAGTTGGGCTTGTGCACTGCTTCTCCATTCTAATGGGGATAAAAGCTTGCCATTCTGTTGATCGGTGCAGGTCCCGGAGGTCAGAACCATACGATTAATAAGTTATCATCACCTATCCTGTGGATAAGTGATAACCTCTTTTTACTGGAGAATCTCTTTACTGAGATTTATGCCATCAACCACATTTAGCTCCTAATCACAGCACATGTGATAAATGACAGATTGGTGGAGAACCAACTACTAGGACCCCCACGTATCCTAAGAATAGGGGTTCCATGTGACTCATGTATATGAAGAGCTAGTGTCCGTGCATTACCAGTGCTACATTTACTTCAATGTGTTAATGGGAGAGGCAGTGCAATAGTGTGTCTACTGCTTTCATAGAGCGTGAATGGGGCTCTAATCATGCATGTGCGCCATTGCCGCAACACTCATTAATTTATTCAAGTGCATTTGAACAATGTTATCCCTGTACTGTAAACGTAGTTTGTTTTTTTTACTTTTATTATATTTCAAAAATAACTTTATTACAATATATTTTTATTTTCATTCACAATTCAATTCTTGCTCCCATAGCTGTGTAAATTCTTCAAATGCATAATTCCATATAGGTGACTGATATATCAGGCAATATCCTGATGGGTAAATACAAGTCTGTTCATGTCTGAAGCATTTTGTTGCTAGGGGAACCAAGCCCTTAACAATCAGATAAACCATTACTAATCTGTGTAATATGATGAAATGATATACACTTTAAAAGGAACCTGTTACCAGAAAAAACATTATTAACCTGCAAATATGGGGTTAATCTACAGGTTAATAGCTTTATTAACCTGCCCGGCACCCACACTTAGCTTAATGCACCAGGGAGAAAATGAACTTTATTGCCCCCGGCAGCGTTCAGATTTCAGTCATGGGGCGTTGCCGGCACGGGTTCAGTCACCGCTCTGAGTATAAAGAGCAATGGCTGTAACCTGCACCCCTGGCCCTGACTGACACTAGCTCTGCATTGGCTCCATGACTGAAACCGAAATTCTGACAGGGGGAATAAAGTTCATTTTCTCCGGGCAGCATTTAGCTAAGTGTGGGCATCGTGCAGGTTGATAGCACTATTAACCTGCAGATTAACCTCATATCTGTCAATATCTCTGTCAATCCCTGCACTGGCTCCCCATTACACAAAGACTCCAGTTCAAAACCCTAATCATGACATACAAAGCCATCCACAACCTGTGTCCTCCATACATCTGTGACCTCGCCTCCCGGTACCTACCTGCACGCAACCTCCGATCCTCACAAGATCTCCTCCTCTCCTCCCCTCTTATCTCCTCTTCCCACAATCGCATACAAGATTTCTCTCGAGCATCCCCCCTACTCTGGAACTCTCTACCACAACATATCAGACTCTCGCCTATCATGGAAACCTTCAAAAAGAACCTGAAGACCTACCTCTTCCGACAAGCCTACAACCTGCAGTAACCACAGAGCCACCAAACCGCTGCACGACCAGCTCTACCCTCACCTACTGTATCCTCACCCATCCCTTGTAGATTGTGAGCCTCGCGGGCAGGGTCCTCTCTCCTCCTGTACCAGTCGTAACTTGTATTGTCTAAGATTACTGTACTTGTATTTATTATGTATATCCCACCTCACATGTAAAGCGCCATGGAATAAATGGTGCTATAATAATAAATAATAATAATAATAATAATTTGCAGATTAATAGCTTTTTTTCTGGGGACAGGTTCTCTTCAAATGAATGTTCACAAAGCCTTCATTTATTTTACTATTAAAGAAAAATCAATCCCATTTTCTAACTAAAACAGCAAACAAGTGTGGTGGGTGGAGACAGATCACCATGGCACTGCCCTATTAATTTTTTATCACTATCACAGCAGTGTAATATCCATTAGTAAAAAGAAACCTACTGAGTCGTGGATTTAAAAAAAAATAAATGAATGGTCTGGCATCTTTACAGGGGCTGTCCATCCTTAGGCTACATATCTGCAGTCAGTTTATGTGACTGCAGACTCCATGAATCTGTCATGTATAGTGTACAGTTCCTATAGCGTCTTGTGCTTGGGTGCGAGGAAAACACAGGAGACACAGGTTGATATGAAATGACTTGTATTACTTCATACAAGCATGCTGAAAAGTTCACACAGTTTGCAGGAACAGCGACAGGAGACACAGCAGGCCAGAGTAACTTCAAGCACTACAATAAATCTCCAAAGCAGGTTCAGGATCTCTTCTCTGTACCGTAATTCCTCTGCAAACATGGATTCACCAAACAGCAGGTTTCCAGAGTCCAAAAGTGTTCCAAGGCTCCTCAGTAGGGAATAGCTGGAGTACAAGTCCAAGGTTTCCAGAAGTCAGGTCACAGACTGACTGAGGCTTGATTCAGGAGCACTGATTGTTCAGCTGAGGCTGCTTAAGAAGCAAGAGGGAAGAATCAGGGCGGGAACATGAAAACTGGAAACTCCATATTAATTGAGGCAAGAGCTGCAGAAAGACAGAAAGCAAAATGGCCGACGGAAAACTGAGTTTCAAGGAACATGTCAACAGAGACAAAGAACCTTACATTACTCCCCCCTTAGGGACAACCTCTGGATGACCTCAGACCAGGCTTGTCAGGGTACCCTGATGAAACTGGCGGAGCAGGCGAGGAGCATTTACATTATTGACTGGTTCCCATGAGTTGTCCTCCACTGGGTACCCCTGCCATTTAATCAAATATTGCAACTGATTTCTGTACACCCTGGAATCTAGAATCCTTTCCACCATAAATTCTTCCTGACCATCGACCAGCACTGGGTCAGTGCAAGGAGAAGAACGTCCAGGAAACGTATTGGGTGTTGCAGCCTTTAGTAGGGATACATGAAAGACAGGTGGATTCTCATAGTTCTGGGCAGTTGAAGACGACAAGCAACAGCACTTATAATCTTATTGATCTTATAAGGTCCAATGTACTTATGTCCCAATTTAGACGATGGAATCTTTAATTTAAGATTTCTGGTTGACAGCCAGACCAAATCTCCTACCTTGAAAGCTGGTGCAGGTTTACGAAATTTATCTGCTGCTTTCTTGTACCTTTCCTGAGCCAATTCTAGATTTTCCTTTAGAAGATCCATATTCCTTTGTAAAGACGTGATTCTTTCAGCCACTGCTGGCAAAGGCGTTTCTATGGGAAATCGAGGAAGAATATTAGGATGATAACCTAGAATTGGAGTAAAAAGGAGATTGCTTAGTGGAGGCGCTCTGAGAGTTGTTATAAGAGAACTCAGCCAGTGGAAGTAGATCCACCCAATCATCCTGTAGGTGGCAGATAAAACAGCGGAGATGCTGCTCCAGGGTCTGATTGGTTCGTTCTGTCTGTCCATTAGTCTGGGGATGAAAAGCAGAAGAAAGGTTTACTTTAATGTCCAATGCTGCACAGAAATTTTGCCAAAACCTTGAAGTGAATTGCACCCCTCGATCCGAAATGACCTCATCCGGTACTCCATGTAAGCGAAACACATTCTTAATTATGAAGTCTGATGTCTGTTTTGCAGTGGGTAAGCCGACTCAAGGTATAAAATGAGCTGCCTTTGTTAGACGGTCAACCACCACTAGAATGGTGTTCTTCCCTTGAGAGGTTGGTAACTCCACAATGAAGTCCATAGAAATGGATCCCCACGGGCGGGACGGGGTGGGAAGAGGTTGCAACAGACCAGTTGGTGAGGAGCGAGGTGTTTTGCATCTTGCACAGACTTCACATGAAGTGACATAGTTTAAGACATCTTTCCTGTAAGTGGGCCACCAAAAGAAACGAGAAAGAAATTCTTGTGTCTTTAGAATTCCCCTATGCCCGGCTATCTTGGAATCGTGGATGAGTTGAAATACTCTCAATCTGACTGTTTCAGGTATATACAGACGTTGTCCCTGAATCCACACACCATTCTTAAAGACAAGACTTACGTCCCTTGGGGGTTGAGCCAACAAAGAATCCGCATGGTATGCTTCCTTGATGTCCTTAAGTAGGTCTTGATTATGAATCACTCCCAGGAATCTAGAGTCAGGAAGAATAGTCTTAGGAGGAGTAAGTGGACGTGTCTCTGCTGAATGAATCCTAGAGAGTGCATCAGCCTATCCATTGCGCGATCCTGGTCTATAAGAAATGACAAAATTAAATTGGTTTAGGAAAAGATTCCAGCGAGCCTGGCGAGGAGTCAGGCACTTAGCCGACCTGATAAATTCAAGGTTACGATGGTCTGTCAGGACGACTATTTGCTGTGCAGCTCCCTGAAGAAGGTGTCTCCATTCCTTGAAGGCGGCAATAATGGCCAACAATTCTCTATTGCCCACATCGTAATTCCTCTCAGCCGAAGACAACTGCTGGGAAAAGAAGGCACAGGGATGCAAGATATTCTTCTCACCTGTTCTCTGAGAGAGTATAGCTCCAACGGCACAGTCTGAAGCATCCACCTCTATTATGAAGGCAAGCTCGGGGTTGGGATGTACTAAGATAGGTGCGGTGGTAAATTTATCCTTTAAACAGGAAAATGCTTCCTGAGCTTGCGGGGTCCAGGAGAACCTAGACTGTTTCCGGGTAAGTTGGGTGATAGGTGACACTACCTCAGAAAAATTCTTAATGAAACGTCTATAGAAGTTGGCAAACCCGATGAAACGCTGCACCTCCTTCACATTTCTAGGAATTGGCCAATCCTTGATGGCTTGGGTCTTGCTTCCATCCATACTAATCCCTTGCGTAGATAGTACATACCCCAGAAATTGAATTTCGGTCCTATGGAATTCACATTTTTCTAGTTTGATGTAGAGATGGTTTTGTCTTAGGCGTTCTAAGACCATTCTCACATGTCCATGATGTTCCTCTGTGGAGTTAGAAAAAATTAGAATATCATCCAGATAAATCACCACAAATGTATCTAGGAGATCCCTGAAGATATCATTCACGAAGTGTTGGAAAGTGGCTGGGGCGGTACTCAGACCAAAAGGCATAACTAGATATTCAAAGTGTCCATAGCGTGACCTGAAAGCAGTCTTCCATTCATCCCCAGGTCTAATACGGACCAAGTTATAGGCCCCACGGAGATCCAGTTTAGAGAAAATTTTGGCATGCCGCACTCTCTCCAACAACTCAGGGATTAAAGGCAATGGATAACGGTTTCTTATAGTAACCTTATTGAGTTCCCTATAGTCTATGCAGGGTCTCAGAGATCCATCTTTCTTCTTCACAAAGAAGATGGGTGCACCTGCGGGAGATGAAGAGGGGCGTATGAAGCCCTTGGCTAAATTTTCGTCTATATAATCCTTCAAAGCTTTTAGCTCGGGCCCCGCTAGGGGGTAGATCTTACCAAAAGGTATCTCGGCTCCAGGCAATAATTCAATTGGACAATCATATGGACTGTGAGGAGGAAGCTGTTCAGCATTCTTCTTGTCACATAAATCCACATAGTCCTGGTATACAGCTGGTAGTTCAGGGACTGACATGGTTCCTTTAGGAACAGAGCAAGCTGAAACTCCTTGACTCATCTGTTTCTCCGGAAAGTGTAATTCCTTGGTCTCCCAGTTAATCGTAGGATTCTGCGCCTGCAGCCATGGTAGCCCTAGAATAATGGGAAAGTGGGGAGAAGAGATAAGCAAAAAAGACATTTTCTCCTGATGATCTTTACCCATAAGGACCCTCAAAGGCTCTGTTTCTTGATCCACTGGTCCAGAAGTCAGTAGAGAGCCATCCACAGTCTCCATCTGTACTGGAGTAGCCTTCTTCACTGAACGTATCCCCTGTTTCAGAGCAAAGGAGATATCCATAAAATTTCCACTTGCTCCTGAGTCGATCATAGCAGAGCTAGACACCCAGACTGAGTCAACCCAGAGTTTGATGGAAAGGAAGCAATGAGAACTGTTTCTTTTACAACTCAGCTGGGACACCGCTGAGGAAACTTGAAAAATTGCAGCGTTTATACCGTCATCGTCCCCAGAACTAACAGAGTTTAAGTCCGAGAAATCAAGATCTCTTGCAGCAGATCTCTCTGGAGCCTGAGGCTCGGACATGACAGAGCTCCTCTCGCAACACTCACAGTGAATGACTGCTGCAGTAGTCTTACGAGAACGGCTGGGGCAGTTTATAATGAAGTGCCCTGACTTACCACAGTAGAAACATAGATTTTCCTTTATACGATGTTCTTTGCGTGCATCACTAACCCGTCTTTGTAAAGAGTCCACCTGCATGGGTTCAGGTTCTGGTTCCCTTGTGATCCTACTCAAAGGTTCCTTAGCTGAGGAGGGAGGTAGTAAAAGGTTAGTGCGATTATTTTTGAACCATCTCTCTTGTCTGCGTTCAGTCAGACGAGCATCAATACGGATACAATAGTTAATAAAGTCACCTAACGCAGTGGGAGGGTCGGCACGAGCAAGTTCATCCTTAATCAGTGGAGACAAGCCTTTCCGAAAAATAGATTTTTTAGCGGAAGTGTCCCAAGTGGTATCAAGAGCCCATCTCCTGAAATCCAGGGCATATTCGGCTACTGAACGCTTACCTTGGCGCAAAGTTAACATGGCTGCTTCAGCTGTTGCACCTCGATTGGGGTCATCAAACACCTGCCCCATGGCTGAAATAAAAGCATCAAGGTGATTCAAACAATCATCCTCAGTCTCAATCAGAGGGTTTGCCCACATCAAAGCCTTATTGGTAAGCAACATGATTATAGTAAGCACTTTGGATCGTTCAGTGGGAAATTGTGAAGCATGTGCAGAGAAAAATAAATTGCATTGATTAATAAATCCCCTGAATTTCTCACGTTCACCGCCAAAACGAAAAGGAGGTAATTTGGGGATCCCAGAACTCGGGGTTATGGCAGGAGCCTGGGCTCGTTCCTCTAGAGCCTCAATCCTGGCTCGCAATTCCTGGGTAGTCTGTCCAAACACTTGCAAATTATGATTAGTGAGGTCCTGTAGGCTTGCAAAACGGGTTTTTAAAGTCTGTACATCTGAAAGGATTGTATCAGTCACTCCGCAAAGTTCCTTTATGCGGGCCTCCATCTTCCAGATATTTTAAGGCAGAAGTGCTGGAAGGAGAAGAGGAAAGGAAAAAAAAAAAAAAAACAATAGTGTTTACCTGTGGTAACACTCCAGAGTAAAATTTTAAGGGAATGCGCTCACCTGGAATGGTTGTGAGAAGTCACAACCACTGTCATCACATAAGGTATTAAACGGACATCTGATATCCACAGTCACAGCAGACACGGCTTTCCCAGACCCAGCAGACACTAAACATTGGCTCCTGAATCTTGTCATGTATAGTGTACAGTTCCTATAGCGTCTTGTGCTTGGGTGCGAGGAAAACACAGGAGACACAGGTTGATATGAAATGACTTGTATTACTTCATACAAGCATGCTGAAAAGTTCACACAGTTTGCAGGAACAGCGACAGGAGACACAGCAGGCCAGAGTAACTTCAAGCACTACAATAAATCTCCAAAGCAGGTTCAGGATCTCTTCTCTGTACCGTAATTCCTCTGCAAACATGGATTCACCAAACAGCAGGTTTCCAGAGTCCAAAAGTGTTCCAAGGCTCCTCAGTAGGGAATAGCTGGAGTACAAGTCCAAGGTTTCCAGAAGTCAGGTCACAGACTGACTGAGGCTTGATTCAGGAGCACTGATTGTTCAGCTGAGGCTGCTTAAGAAGCAAGAGGGAAGAATCAGGGCGGGAACATGAAAACTGGAAACTCCATATTAATTGAGGGCAAGAGCTGCAGAAAGACAGAAAGCAAAATGGCCGACGGAAAACTGAGTTTCAAGGAACATGTCAACAGAGACAAAGAACCTTACAGAATCTGTAGATCGAGCGTACTGCACACTGTGCTGATTCTCCGATGCCGATATCAGTGTTAGGAGCAGGCAGGTGCACAGTATGTGATTTGAATATATGTGGTCACGTGCTGATTAGATGGGTTCATTCTCACTCATTAGCTCAACGGAAGTGTATTGAGTGAGGCCGGACAAGGTTAGTTGGAAAACTTTCAGTTATGTACCTGCCTGCTCCAGGCACCAAAGAATCCTCACAACATGCAGTGTGCATGATGTGTGGATTCAGAAGTCTGCAGACAAATAAAGTGACTGCAAGACTTGTAGCCTAAGGCCAGACAACTCCTTTAAGTTAGCTGGTCTACTCTTGGGTCTGAATATATTTGTGCTTGTATAAAAGGTAGAAATTACTGCAGGCGTGAAAGGTCAAAATAAAAGGACAGTAAATTCCCTCTGTTTGTCTCCTTAATCTCTCCATCCTGAGTTGCCTCAGCTGTTCTGAGTTCATCACTTCACTCTGGTTTAAATCGTTTCCTCTAAGCTTCTGTTGTTGCCAGTGATAGCTTGCAACAACCTATTTTGAAGCTGGAGGAGTGAGATCAGCTGAGAAAAGAGCATGCTTTTGGAGATGTTTCATGAGGTAACTGATGTAGTTGATTTGTGTATGTGTCTCTCAATCTCTATTCCTATTTGGTTTGCCTCAACCTCTCCTTCCCAATTTTCCACTCTATGGTTTGAGAGTGTTTTTGCATGATTGCATTTTTCTTTTATCCCTGTCCATTTCCACTCTGTGTCTTTAGATTAGAGCAGGACTTGCATTCCTGCTATCCTACTCACTAATCGGGGAGGTATTTACGGTAAGACAGGGATAGGATTGTGATCACTGCACAGGATAAAAGAGCCCGTATACATTAATGTAGGTTAATTGAATTTGTGTCCCACTAACAAGTATACAGTAGTGTTAAATATATATTGCACCTTAAAACTAATTGCTAGGATTTAATTAGGTTTATTATCCCACATGGGAATATTATCTTTAATAGCAGGCTTGAATGCATATTGCATATGTTGCGATTCTGTATGGGGCTAGTGCTCCATACAGGCGCCACTTGAATTGGTGACGTGTTTGGTATCTTTACAAGCAGGCTTGAGCATGTACTGCGCATGCGCTGATGTTCTGTGCAGGGTTAGTGCTCTGTACAGGCGTCGGTAACAGGTCCGGTCAGCTACAGAGCGGTAACATGGCAGGGATGCGCCGTTACAGCTGCTAATAGTTTATAGCATCACCTGGAATATAAATAGAAGCAGGACACAGCGCAATCTACCTACTGACGAAACTGCAGAGGCGGTGAAACGCGCGTCAAGGTACAGCTATTGACTCCTATCCCATAGAAACATGACCACAGGTATTTTGTGTTTTATTTTGTGACCATGCTTATGAGATTGATAAATGTTTAACAAGATGGGATTTACTCATATATACTTTATGAACTTTATGAGTCTGTATTCAATATAGTTATGGGCAGTTATATTATAATTTTATTATGCCTATCATAGCACAAATATTCCCATGTCATAATTTTGATTTCTATTGGGAATTGTCATAGATTCTCTGTTTTTGCTCTGTTACTATGTATTTGTCCATGATTGTTAGGGTACTTTCTATCTTTGTTGAATTTATGAAGTGATATTATTTGTATTTATAAATTTTATTTATGAATAAAGATTTGTTATGTTTTTATAATATTATTGGTCTTGTTGCTACTTCCGTTTTTTCTATTGGTATAACTTGAAATAGATCACTCTGTTTGTAAGGACTCTATATAGTATATGAGATTCACTTTTTGCATTGAAGAACTGAAATAAAAAAACTTTTTGATGATATTCTAATTTTGTGAGATGCACCTGTAAGTTTCCTGAGAAGTCTAGTTTCCAAAATAGTGTCACTTATAAGGGGTTTCCATTGTTTAGGCACATCAGGGGCTCTCCAAACAAGACATGGCACAAACACGACATGGCATCCACTAATTATTCCAGCATATTTTGCATTCAAAAAGTCAAGGCCTGCTGTGCAGTGCACCCGAATAATAGTTTTCCCAAATATATTGGGTATCGGCGTACTTAGGAGAAATTTCACAACAAATCATATTCTGCAATTTCTCTTGTTACCCTTATGAAAGTGCAAAATTTTTGGCTTAAAGCATTTTTTGTGAGTAGAGTTGAGCGAAACAGGTCGGTCAGATTCAAAAGTCGCCGACTTTCGCCAAAGTCGGGTTTCGTTGGCCGAAACACGACCATAGCGTGAGGTCGGCCATGCGGTCGTCGAAACGAGCTCCAAAGTCGAGTTTCCCAGAATGCTTTCAGGCGCCTTTTTCCAGCCAATGAGCAAGGACCTACACTGTGGGCAACAAGATGACATATGCAGTGTCCACAATCATCTTAGAGAAGGGCATTGCAGTAATTGGCTTGCTTTGGGGGGCATCATAGTGTCTATAAAAGCCCTGACCGCCGACCCCATTTTACTTCTGCCGATCTTAACAGTAGGGAGAGGTTGCTTGCTGTTTAACAGTAGTGAGAGAGTTAGGGCTGGAAACAGAAGTTCTTATGTGCTTGTGCTGATAGCAATTGTGCTGTATAGTTAGTGTGCAGTGACAGGGGAGGATTTTCTTGTGTGCAGCAGCGCTGGTTATTAGGCTGCCTGATAGCTGTATTGCTGTGTGTACACTGCTGTGCAGACTGCTTTTTACACAGCACTGATACTTTTATTCGTTTTTTCTGCACAGTTACTGAGCGTTCATTTTTTCCCACACCGTATAGAGCTGTACGCTCCTCACACACTACCGTGTACCAGCTGGTATCACGGACAAATACATGCTGACTATCTATGTGTGACTCCAGAAATATATACGGAGATTTACCATTTTCCCTACACTGTATACAGCTTTTTGCTTCTGATACAGTACCCTTTTTCTGCTTTTTGTATTCTGGTCAAATCCATACTGAGTGAGCATCTGTGTGTTACTCAGGAAATATATACAGAGATTTAAAATTACCCCAACACTGTATACAGCTGAACGCTACTGATACAGTACCTTATATCTGCTGATATTTTGGGTACAAATTTCCAACCATGAGGAAGTATGGAGGAAGAGGATGTGGGAGGGGGGGCCAGCTGTTATTCCCCATTGACTTGCATTGGGGTCGGGTTTCGTTTTTTTGTCGACCTCCGACTTTTGCCGCGAGCTAGTCGGCAGATCTCATTCAAGGCAAAGTCGCTCATCTCTATTTGTGAGGAAAATGTGATTTTTTTATTTTCATGGCTCAATGTTATAAACTTCTGTGAAGCACCTTGGAGTTTAAGGTGCTCACCACACATCTAGATAAGTTGCCTGAGGGGTCTAGTTTCCAAAATGGTGTCACTTGTGTGCAGTTTTTCTACTGTTTAAGTACATCATGGGCTCTCCAAACGCAACAGGGTGTCCGCTAATTAATCCAGCAAATTTTGCATTCAAAAAGTCAAATGGTGCTCCTTCATTTCTGAGCCTTGCCGTGTGCACAAACAGTGGCTTTTGCCCATGCATGGGGTATCAGCATGCTCAGGAGAAATTTTGGGGTTCGTTTTTTTCCTTTTACCCTTGAAAAAATAAAAAATTTTAAGTCTAAAGTAACATTTTTGTGACAAAAAGATAAATGTTCATTTTTTCCTTCCACATTCCAAAAATTCCTGTGAAGCACCTGAAGGTTTAATAAACTTCTTGAATGTGGTTTTGAGCACCTTGAGGGGTGCAGTTTTTAGAATGGTGTTACTTTTGAGTATTTACCGTCATATAGGCCCCTCAAAGTCACTTCAAATGTGATGTTGTCTCTATCACATGATTTTGCAAATTTTGTTGTAAAATTGAGAAATTGTTGGTCAACTTTTAACCCTTATAAGTTCCTAACGAAAAAATTAAGTTTCAAAAATTGTGGTGATGTAAACTAGACATGTGGGAATTGTTATTTATTAACTATTTTGTGAGCTATAACTCTCTGATTTAAGGTCATAAAAATTTAAAGGTTGAAAATTGCTAAATTTTCAAAATTTTTGCCAAATTTCCATTTTTTTACTAAATAAGTCATTTTGAAAAAATGTTACCATTATCATAAAGTACAATATGTCATGAAAAACCGTCCTAGAATCAGTGGGACACTTTGGAGCGTTCCAGAGTTATTACAACATAAAGTGACACTGGTCAGAATTGTAAAATTTGGCCTGGTCATGAAGTTAAAAACAGGCTCGGGGTTAAAGGGAATCTGTCAGTAGGATCAACCCTCCTAAGCTGTCTATATGGGCATAGGAAGTTGAATCAAATGAAACATTGATATCTGTGATCTGATGTCTTATTCCAGAGAAATCCATGTTTTTCTTATTTGTAAATGAGCTGTTCAGAGCAATGGTCCATATACTGATCTGCATAAGAACAGTGTAGAGGCTGGACTCTACATTTGGTCTTCTTCTCCCTGTCTGTCATTCCCCAGCATATACGCCTCCAGTAGGCATATACACCCGAAAATGATAGACGACAAAAGAACACGTTGACTCTGTCTTCACCATTAAAGTCTGTGGTCCCATCGGCGTACACCTCCAAATCCCATTTTGTGAGGGGTTTGGAAGTAAGCCCCAATGTGAAAGGAGACTTAAAGGAAGCTTGTCAGGTCCCTTACACCCTCCAATCCAGCAGCATTCAGCCGTGTGCGATTAAACTACCTCCCTAACCATCCATGTATAACATAATTCAGTTAAAAAGTATTTATTACTTTTGCTTTCCTATGCTAATGAGTGCTTTGACTAGACAATTGGGAGTTAGTAGTCAGCCCTCTTTTCATGTTATCACGCCCCTGTGAGCATGATAACACAATTTTCATGAGCCAGCCTCATCGCCAGCTTATGCAAATCTGCGCACACGTGCCGCTCATTCCGGCAGCGTTACTGCATCTCTGAAGCAGGGTGTACGCTTCCCGGCTTCAGAGACACCACTGCGCATGTCTGGAAGTTCAGAAGATGGCTTTCGGTCATGTGCAGTGCGTTTCTAAAGCCAGGTGTACGCTTCCCAGCTACATAGGCACACACTGCACATGTCTGGACATCGAGAAGATGACTTCCGGTCATGCGCAGCGCACGTCTCTCAAGCCGGAAAGTGTACACCCGGCTTCAGAGACGCAGTGACGCTGCCGGAATGAGCAAGGAGCGTGCGCAGATCTTCATAAGCTGGCAATGAGGCTGGCTTGTGCAAATTATGTTATCATGCCTACAGAAGCATGATATCATGGAAAGAGGGCTGACTAGTTTGGGAAAACTAACACCCATCAGTCCATCTAATCAAAGCCCTCATTAGCATAGGAAAAGCGTAGGTTATAAATGCTTTTTTATAGCATTTATTTAACTGAATTATGTTATACAGGGCTGGTTAGGTAGGTAGTTTAATCACACACAGCTGAATGCTGCTGGATTGGAGAGCATGGGGGACCTGGCAGGTTCCCTTTAAACGTCCCTGTAACTATCCTCTTTTGGTGTCACCAGCTATTGTAAAGCCTATTGACATCCATGAAACTGCGTACCATACTCTGAAACAAGTAAGCAGGGAAGCCTGAAAATTGTCAGTAAAAAAAAAGTTCTCACCAGCATCACATAAAGATTTCTGGCAATACATGCTGGTTTCATTATCACCAGAAATGAGAAAGCAAGAAAGGTAATTTCTCAAAAGTGTGCCATGAAACTATACAATGTGCAGAAAAATACCAGAGATTATATTGCTCAACCATTTGATTTCATTTGTTACATATTCAACAATTACCTGAGTTTTTTTAAGAACTATGTTATCCTTGATTTCACCTGTTGTAGCACTGCAGGCGAGGTAAGCTGTGGGAGAATGTGTCTGCAGTGCCTTTGGAAAGTGGAGAGACTGTAATGTGGCTCTCACCTCTTATTTCAAGGGCCAAACATGGAAATCACTGGCTCCTCAAGGGATTAGTCTGAGCCTGGCTGGAATTGCAAGTATGTTGTGATCTCATAGAATCTAAGATGGTTTAGTAATATGCTGTTATAATCCACCATGTTTACTGTATATTATTGCAATATTTACTTAGGCACTTGAAAAAATGTAACAAAACAAAAATTTCTGTAAGTATTGAGAAGAGTCATTGAAGCGAATCTGCAGGTAGGATCACCCTTTTTAAGTCGTCTATATAGGCATGCAGTTCATAGGAAGCTGAATAAAATTATATCTTTATATCTGCAATGTCATGTCTTATTCCAGAGGAATCCATAATTTTTTAAGTATGTAAATGAGCTGTTTAGAACGACTATGGGTCGGACACAGCTCGCCATGTGAATTTACCTCCAGAGCTTATTTTAAATGAATGTGGGCGGCACCAGTGTGAGATATGTACAGTGGGTACGGAAAGTATTCAGACCCCTTTAAATTTTTCACTCTTTGTTTCATTGCAGCCATTTGGTAAATTCAAAAAAGTTCATTTTTTTTCCTATTAATGTACACTCTGCACCCATCTTGATTGAAAAAAACAGAAATGTAGAAATTTTTGCAAATTTATTAAAAAATTAAAACTGAAATATCACATGTTTGTAAGTATTCAGATCCTTTGCTCAGACAATGATATTTAAGTCACATGCTGTCCATTTCCTTGTGATCCTCCTTGAGATGGTTCTACTCCATCATTGGAGTCCAGCTGTGTTTAATTAAACTGATGGGACTTGATTTGTAAAGGCAAACATCTGTCTATTTAAGACCTCACAGCTCACAGTGCATGTTAGACCAAATGAGAATCATGAGGTCAAAGGAACTGGCCAAGGAGCTCAGAGACAGAATTGTGGCAAGGCACACATCTGGCCAAGGTTACAAAAGAATTTCTGCAGTACTCAAGGTTCCTAAGAGCACAGTGGCCTCCATAATCCTTAAATGGAAGAAGTTTGGGACCACCAGAAGTCTTCCTAGACCTGGTCGTCCAGACAAACTGAGCAATCATGAGAGAAGAGCCTTGGTGTGAGAGGTAAAGAAGAACCCCAAGATCACTGTGGCTGAGCTCTACAGATGCAGTAGAGAGATGGGAGAAAGTTCCACAAAGTCAACTATCACTGCAGCCCTCCACCAGTTGGGCCTTTATGGTAGAGTGGCCTGATGGAAGCCTCTCTTCAGTGCCAGACATATGAAAGCCCGCATAGAGTTGGATAAAAAACACATGAAGGACTCTCAGACTATGAGAAATAAGATTCTCTGGTCTGATGAGATAAAAATAAAACTTTTTGGTGATAATTCTAAGTGGTATGTGTGGAGAAAACCAAGCACTGATCATCACCTGCCCAATACAATCCCAACAGTGAAACAAGGTGGTAGAAGCATCATGCTATGGGGGTGTTTTTCAGCTGCAGGGGCAGGACAACTTGTTGCAATTCAAGGAAACATGAATGCGGCCAAGTAAAGAGATATCCAGGATGAAAACCTCTTCCAGAGTGCTCTGGAACTCAGACTTGGCCGAAGGTTCACCTTCCAACAAGAAAATGACCCCAAGGACACAGCTAAAATAACAAAGGAGTCACTTCAGAACAACTATGTGACCATTCTTGACTGGCCCAGCCAGAGCCCTGACCTAAACTCAATTGAGCATCTCTGGAGAGACCTGAAAATGGCTGACGACCAACGTTCACCGTCCAACCTGAGGGAACTGGAGAGGATCTGCAAGAAAGAATGGCAGAAGATCCCAAATCCAGGTGTGAAAAACTTGTTGCATCATTTCCAAGAAGACTTATGGCTCAAAAGGGTGCTTCTACTCAATACTGAGCAAAGGGTCAGAATACTTATGACCATGTGACATTTCAGTTTTTCTTTTTTAACAAATTTGCAAAAATGTCAACATTTCTGGGGGTTTTTCAGTCAAGATGGGGTGCAGAGTGTACATTAATGAGAAAAAAATGATTTTTTTTTAATTTACCAAATGGCTGCAATGAAACAAAGAATGAAAAATTTAAAAGGGTCTGAATACTTTCCATACCTCTGTATATCAGGAGAGAAGACTGTCAGTCATTACATGTTTCACACCTGTAATGCCCCTTTTAATCTAAAATGTGCTCTGGAGGCAGATTTTGTAATAGAAGCATTGGATTCGATTGCACAAGCATGCTATATGTATCACATAGGGGGCCGTAACAGTACTATTCAAAG
>JARQOD010000006.1:70287848-70405726 GCA_033576555.1 Oophaga sylvatica | reverse complement strand
TACTGTCACGTGCGGGAAGGGATCCAAGGGGTAACATTTCCCTTGGGATGATTTTCCAACCGGCATGCCAAGTGGGGAGACTTTAACCTTGCCCCTTTCCCACCTATTGGAATACAATCCTAAAAACCCCCTTTTACTATTTTGCAAATGAAAATATATAAAACCAAACCAGAACTCAATTTGAGACACGGTTTGGGTGCCCCCTCATCTAAAGGTTAATTTGGGTTTTGGTGGGGCGGGCTCCATAGGTTTTTTGGGCCTCTAGGGGCAAAATTTTCGGGCCCCCTTGAACACCCCCCAATTCCCACCCCAGCCCGCCCCCACCCCCAAACTTCCACTTCCCCGCCCTTCTTGGAAAAAAATTTTTTTCCCAATCACACTTAACAGTTCCCCAAGATCACACTAAGCCGAGCTTTTTTTTTGGCCAAAAGATTTTTAAGCCGCCCCCCAAAAAGGGTTGAATTTTTGGCCGACCCTTACTTCCTATTAAAAATTTTTAAAAATTGAATTTTGGTTTTTTTTTTATTTTTTTAATTTTTAAAAATGCCAATAATACAAAAAGGAAACAAAACCACGCACCATGACCAATCAGTTTACCCCCAAGGTGCCAAAGTTTTATAAAAGGATCAAATACCCCACCCCATGTAACAATTTACCACCAAGGACCGAAAAAAATTCCTCAAGGCCAAAAACCCCAAAAACCCCATGACTGGAAACTTTCCCCCCTAGTGATGAATACTCAATACAATAAATAAAAAAAAAAATCTAGCACCAAAGTCCCTTCACACAGGGTCTGTTTATAGCTTTTCTTGCATAATCGTTCAAGACTTATAAAGGAGCCGTATTTTTACAGTTTAGTGCGTTTTTTGGAACCACGACTCACCATGACATCTCAGGTGAAGCCCCTTATCTTCATTTTTTTCCCTTTTCCAAAGACCCCACCTTTTCCCGAAGGGGGGTTCTGCAGGAATTAAAAGTTTTGACCGATTGCGAAACTTTTTTTTTTTTCCCAAATTTTTTAAATTCACCCCATGAGAAAAAAAAAGGGACATAGTGCGCCCCCCCAAAACGGAACCCCCATTTAAACAATCCCCAAAAAAAAAAAAAATAAAACACACTGCAGTAATAATTCCCCCTTTAAATTGCCCCTAGGAAAAATTTTCCCCCCCCCTGGCCCCGGGGTCTCATTCCCGGGTTCAGCCTTGTTCTCCCCCTGCCCCCCTTTTTTTCCTTTTGCCCATTATTCCCCCTTTTGCCCCTCTTCTCCAACCGGCCCTGTCTCCACCCCGGGGCCTTTCCAAACCGCACCCGATCCGCCCCCATCTGTCTCCCCCGTACCATTCTCCCCCCTGCCCCGTGTTCCAAATACCCCCCCTTTCCCCCCCACCCTTTTCCCCCTCCTCCCACTCCACCGCCCCCTGATTCTCCTGCCCCCGTGACCCATCCCGCACCCCCCGATCCTCCCGCCCCGTGCCCCCAAATGCCCGTGTCTTCATACTCCCGTGCCCCATCCCCCTGTGCCCCCTCCTCACCTGGCCCCATCTTCCCCGTGCTCCATCCTCCCCATGCTCCCCCCCCCCGTGTTCCATCCGCCCCCTCCATCCCCCCCATCCTGCCCCCCCCCCCCCCCACCCCGGCCCCTTCCCCCCCTTTTTTAGAGTATTGGGAATTTGGTTTATATGGGGTATTGCCCCCCCGGGTTTCCCAGTGTCCTTGCACCCCGGGCCCCACCGCCCCCCCCCTCCCCCCGTTTCATCCCCCGGCCTCCAGTCTTCCCCGCTTCATACTGCCCTTCTCCCCTGCCTCTTCCCCCCACCCCGGCCCCACCTGCCCCTTCTTCTCATCCCCCCCTCCCTCCTGCCCCCTGTTTCTCATGCCCCCAGTCCTCCTCCCCGGTCTTATCATGCCCCCGTGACTCCATCCTGCCCCCCTGACTCCCTCCTGCCCCGTGTCTTCATATGCCCCCCTTTTTAATGCCCTGGCCTCCCTCCCGCCCCTTTTCTCATGCCCCGTGCCTCCATCCCGCCCCCTTTTTCTTATCATGCCCCTGTTTTATCCCGCCGTGTTTTCATCATCCCCCCGGCCCCCCTGCCCTGTGACTCCTTTCCTCCCCCTGTCTTCTTGCCCCGTGCTTCAAGCCCTGTCCCCCCATCCGCCCCTTTCTTCATCAGCCCCCAGCCCATCCCGCCCTTTACTCCTCCCCCCGACCCCATCCTGACGTGTTTCTATGCCCCCTTTCCCATCCTGCACCCGTGCTCCCTCCCGGCCCCCCCTGCCCCCATCCCGCCTCCTGTCTTCATCGCCCCCCCCTCCACCCCGCCCCTGTCCCATCCGCCCGTGCTCCATCCTGCCCTGGTTTATATCCCCCCTGCCTTTCATCCCCCCGTCCACCTGCCCCCCTACCATCCCCCCCGTGATCCATTTTGCCCCCCTGCCCTTTATACTGCCCTGTGCCCCAAACCGCTCCTTTCCTTCATCTGCCCCCCTGTTTCATTTTTCCCCTTGATCAGGGCTTGATCTCTCCCCGGGTTTTTAAGGGCACGTGGGAATGCATGAGTCAACGCCCGGGACGTGCGAGTGACGCCTGCCAGCCCCCAAAATTTGGCTGGTGCTTAAATTTGCTTTGCGGGGCCCGCACGGGCATAAGGGAATAGAGAAACTGAAACCCGGCCCAGACGCAGGTTCATTATGCCAGGGAGAATCCTCCCCTGGACCCTCGAGAAAAGACGGGGCCGAGGGGCCCCTTGTGATGGGCCCCATACGCCATTAGGGGAAATAATGCCCCGATGGTGCCTGGTGGGGAGAATATCGCCCCGGAACCCCAAACGGAATTTTTCCTTTGGGGGAGTGACATGCCAAACGGCAGGAGGAAAATAATAGCGTTGGTTGTAAAATTTGCCATCCTATTAATTTGTAGTCACGAACATTGTTCTCAGTTAGGCGCATTGTAACCACCAAGCGTATCAGGTCCATGTGACAGTCCTTTAGGGGGTATTTTCACTACAAGCAAAATAGTAGGAAAGGTTTGAGCAAAAGGGAAAACTGTAAGTTCTTTTAAAAAAAATTTTGAACATGCTTGACTTGGAGAGGAAATTCTGCCTGACAGGTCCCAAATAAAGGATTATTCCCAAAGAAAGAAAAAAAACTTTTTTTTGTTGCTAAATGCGCAATAGCAATCCTTTGCTTTTCACTGTTTTTTCTTAAATACCTTATATGAATTAACGCGAAAAACCCAAAAAAAGGACTTTTTAAGAAGAAGATTAAAATATGATGCAAACTTTTATTGTACCTCGTGGGGGTCTTAAAGGGGGGGAAATTTTACAAAATTTTTAAGGAAACCAAATATTTTTTGGGTGAGATTTTTAAAAAATGTGAAAAGAGTGTTGAGCATTCCGATACCCAAATATCGGGGATCGGGGCCCATATTCGCGTTTTCGGGAAAATTCCCCCACTTAATTCCGATACTTTTTCAAACGGAACCGGAAACGAAGTTTTCCCTAAAAATTTTTTTAGGGCAAAATTTTTTTTTATCAGCCAAAGATAAAAATTTTTGAATGTGGGCACTCCTTAAACTGCGGCATCTTAAATAAAGGCATGGGTTGGGTTTGGGTGTGAAATGGTTCAGGGGGGAAAGATAAAAAAAAGGGGCCGCAGCCTTTTTGGTCACGTGCTGTAACCCCGTTAGGGGCAAAAAGCACTCTGCTCACCCGGGGGACAGTTTATATTGCGATTTTTGTACTTTCGGGGTTTTAGGCAGGGTTTTTCCCAACGGGCCGCCCCACCTTTTTTCCTGGAGGATTAAAACATAGCCGGGTTCCCGATCTGGCCACGGGGGCCAAGTCCCCGGGGGTTCATAAAAAGGGGTAATTTCTCTGGGGGCCTAGGGGGGAAGTCGGTTTCTACTCAATACCCTGGGGGGTTTTCAGACCCAAAGGGGGCTAAAAATTTGGGCTTTCTATCAAGTGACCCTGGGGTTTTTCGGGGAAAACCTGTGCAAACGGGGTATTTTTCCACATGCAACAAAATTTTCTATTCATCGGCTGTCACCCCCGGGACCCGGGAATTTTTCTGCCCCCTTTTTGCTAAAAGGTTTTTTTTTGGGGGTTTTTGCAGGTTTTTTTTCCCCAAAAATTAAAAAAAAGGGGCCTCTTTTATTTTTTTCGGGTTTGTCCCAAATTTTACCCTATGAATAAAAACCTTTTGGTTTTATGACTTTTTTGTCCTTTGGGTTTGGGGGTTTTCTAATAAAAGGGCTACAGGCTTTTTATCACCTTTTTTTCCCCGGGGCTTAGTGCAATATTTTTTTTTTACGTATTATTTAAATTCAAATTTAAAATGTTCTACAGAAAGGGTCTGAATTTTTTTTTTTTTCCCTTTGACACATGCTATTCCCTTTTTTTTAAGTCCTTTTGTTTTCTTGTTTTTTTTGTGCCAAAAATTTTTTTTTTTCAAAATTTTAAAAGGGGATGTTTTGATTTGCATTGATTAAAAATTTTTTTTGTGCCCCGGGTAATTTTTTTAAAAAGGGTACCCCGTTAAAAAAAAATTGTTGATTGTTTTTGATTTTTCCCCCAAATGTGAAATTTTTTTTGATTTTTGGTTTTTAAAATTTATTTTTTTTATTTTTCTTTAAGATTGGAAAACCACCTTCGTTAGGAATCGGATCAATCAAACAGGGCAATAAGGAATAATGTCGTTTTTATACACAGTAACTTACAAACGTGGTTCTCTCTGGCAATCTATGTACATGGGCAAGTATTACTCTAATTTGGGTCTAATGTGTAGTTTATTGGGTGCAATATGGCTCATTGTGGGACGGCAAACACACAATTTGTTTCTTTGCAGGTAGAATATGGACTTTATGCAAAGTATAGGCTGTGGGGCAGGCACAGAATCGCACGTCCTATGAAAACAAACTATGGGACTATTGTGGCATGGTATGGCGGTCTCTGGCCACTGTTTAGCATAATATAGTTACTATATGGACATTGGACAACAACAACTTTTTAATGTGCTGGAAATGTTGTGGTTACAATTAAAAAAAATATTCTCAATTTGTCTCTGGAGCAGGTCAGAGCTATGTTGCTCTTTACTTCTTTGTTTCTGATAGGATAGGCTGATTATAGTATTAGTAGAACTATAAAGTTCTGCTGTAAACACATTCAGCTATTAGTGATTTTTTTTTATAATGTACACTGCTATCACTGTATTTACGGTACATATAGAGATAATGGCACTTGAACAAGCACATAGCTCAGGATAGTCAAGCTGTGATTAGGAGAACTGCTCTTGGAGAAGCTAGTGCTATAGATTGGTGATTTTGCAAGTAGAGATGGGCGAACCCGAACAGTAAAGTTCGGCATCCAGACCGAACACCTATGACCTATGACCTGACATGAAATGACACTTGGTGTACATAGGGTTAACCATGTCTTTTCATGTCCTTTGCTATCTAATTTGCACAAACAATTAAATCAGACTATGTGTGCAAAATTTCACACCTGTAGGGGTTAATTAAAGGTGTAAATTCGTAGCAAAAAAGTCCGGTTTTTTTACAACGAATTTACACCTTTAATTAACCCCTACAGGTGTGAAATTTTGCACACATAGACTGATTTAATTGTTTGTGCAAATCAGATAGCAAACGACATGAAAAGACATGGTTAACCCTAGTACACCAAGTGTCATTTCATGTCGGGTGCTTCTGTCTTTTCACTGAAGCCGGCTTTACCCGCAATTGAATCAAAGGATATTTTTACTATGTAGAAGTGTATAAACTATACATATATGTATATATATATGTCACAATGACATGTAATATATATATATGTATTCTATGTGTGTATATTTAGTGTTTACAAGGAAAGAATGGGGTTTTTTTAGTTGCGATATTTTGTTCCCATAGACTTACATGGGACTTCCGGTATCGGTATCGGGTATCGCCGATATTTTAGTGATATCGGCGATACCATTCCGATTCCGATACTTTAGGATATCGGAAAGTATCGCTCAACTCTAGTGAAGAGACTTCACGCTGTTTGCTTACAAATTCACATGAAAGTGTTAAACAGGAAATTAAATATGTCCTGTGTCACTAATCATCTGTTTTAATTTAAGTAATTGTGATGTCTAGAAGGGAACTCCTCATTATATAAGTTTCAGTTCTACACCTATTTATATAATTAGAGATTTGAGCCATTCTTTTTACAGGGTCATGGAGTATGAAGGAAATATATACAGTAATGAAAAATAAAGAAGATATTAAAGGGGATTTCAAAGAAATAGTGCATGTCTGAGGTGTGAAAAAAATATTCTTTGTAATTTAAATGGATTAATGATTCAGAAGTCTTTTCTCACTTTCTGTACCTATATCTCAGGACTGTCTGGATGCAGATGAAACAGATCCATTTTGAGACGTCACAGTAACATATGACCAGGCACCTAGAGCTCTGCTAATGATTGGTTATTTATGGTGAATTAGATCACCAAAAAGAGGCACTTATTTTGTATCCAAAACGGATTCTTATTACATATGTGTTCAGATCAGGTCTGTGGAGTAGGAGTCGTGGAGTCGGTGTCCATTTTGGTGGAGTCGGAGTAGTAGAAAATGGACCAACGCAGACTCCTAAAATATATAATAAATTGGGTACAGTAGTTCACTGCGGATGTGCTGTAAATTTTTTCATATAAATTTGGCAAAGTTATGAAATGTCCTATAAATGTCTGTTCTATTCCTGATCTAAGGATGGCGATAGGTGAGTATCAGTAGCGTAACTCCTGGGGAAGTGGGTGCGGTCACTCCCTGACCCTCAATAAGAGGGGCCCACCTGAAACTACACACAATCTAAACTGTATCGGAGTAGAGGTGGAGCACGTAGGCATGGCCTCCCTGCACTACCGTTTTATGTTCGGTAGACTGCAGGTCAACTTAAGTTTGTATAGAAAAATAACTCGGTACTCAGCTTAAAGTATATTTTGCGTGGGGTGTTTTATTCACAGTAGTAACAAAAGAAACGTTTCGGTCCTGCAACATCGACCTTCATCAGTCACCCGTTGGTTATAATGGTGTGAGCAATGATAGACAATGAATGTCTCTGAAACGCCGGTTACCTGATCCGGCTGTGAGGAGAGATCCTTGTGAGGGACGCAGCATCCACCGCAAGTCCAGGCTTGTTGTAGAGATGTGTCTACTGGCATTGACCTGGTCTCTAATCTGAGCTGCTGTTAACCTGCGAATTCTGAGGCTGGTGACTCGGATAAACTTATCCTCAGAAGCAAAGGTGACTCTTGGTCTTCCTTTCCTGGGCGGTCCTTATGTGACCAGTTTCTTTGTAGCGCTTGATGGTTTTTGCAACTGCACTTGGGGACACTTTCAAAATTTTCCCAATTTTTCAGACTGACTAACCTTCATTTCTTAAAGTAATGATGGCCACTCGTTTTTCTTTACTTAGCTGCTTTTTTCTTGCCATAATACACATTCTAACAGTCTATTCAGTAGGATTATCAGCTGTGTATCCACCAGACTTCTGCACAACACAACTGATGGTCACAACCCCATTTATAAGGCAAGAAATCACACTTATTAAACCTGCCAGGCACACCTGTGAAGTGAAAACCATTTCCAGTGACTACTTCTTGAAGCTGATCAAGAGAATACCAAGAGTGTGCAAAGCAAAAGGTGGCTACTTTGAAGAACCTAGAATATAATACATATTTTCAGTTGTTTCACACTTTTTTGTTAAGTATATAATTCCACATGTGTTAATTCATAGTTTTGATGCCTTCAGTGTGAATGTACAATTTGCAGAGTCATGAAAATACAGAAAAATCTTTGAATGAGAAGGTGTGTCCTGTATATATACAGTATATATTATTGTGCTCTATAGCATGAGTGGGTAATTAGTTTTCCCAAGTGGGCCACATGAGAGACTATCACCTGTGGAGGACTGGAATAAATTGTATAACTTAATTCTCCTTATAAATATTATTTTATATTAATCTTTATCAATGAATATTGAGCAGATTTACGTATGTGGACTAGTTGATACTATTAATACATGTTACAATAAGGATTATTGTAACTGCCATTCTTACCTATAGCAGCTTACCAAAATCATATAATTTACTGATTTTTATAAAGTTTATAACTCACACTGCTCCTCTTATTCAGATTTTTTACCTTGCTCAACAGCTCCTAATGAAATCTGTTGCCCCCACAGTCTCTACACACAGTATGATGGCCCCCATACAGCCACTCAAAACAATATGATGTTCAAAATGCCCTCCTCCACACTGTATGATGCCCCCACAAAGTTCCTCCACACAGAATAATATCTACACACAGTACCTCAAAAAGTATGATGCCCCACAAACCTCCTCAAACAGTATGATCTCATCAAAAGGCCCCACACACTGAATGATGTCTCCACACAGTATGATGTTTCCACAAAGATCCCACACAACATGATTCCACAAAGTCCTCTACACAGTTTACTATCCCCACAATGTCCCCTTACAGAGTATATCCCCACACAACCTCCCTGCACAAAATGATGTCCCCACACAGCCCCCTTGTACAGTATAATGTCCCCACACAGCCCCCTGCACAGTATGATGCCCTCAGACAGCACTTTGCAAAGTATTATGTTTCCACATAACCCAATTACACAGTGCTATATCCCCAAGCAGCCATCTCACCCAGTAGGATCTCCTCACAAAGCCCCCCACACTGTATGATGTCTCCACATAGTATGATGTTCCCATAAAGCCCTTGCTCCATGTCACCTCAGAGCCCCTTATACAGTTTAATATCCAAAGTCCCCATACATACACAGCAACGTCCCCATACAACCTCCCTGTGAAGAATGATGTCCCCACACAGCTCTCCTGTGCAGTATGATGTCCTCACACAGCCCCTTTCACAGTATTATGTCCCCATACAGCCCCACTACACAGTATGATGTCCCCATACAGTACCTTTCCACAGTATTTTCTCCCAACACAGCCCCTATACACAGAATTATGTCCTCATGCAACCCCGTGCATAGGAATATGTTTCCATACATCCCTTTAGGGCACGGTATTATGTCCCAGCACAGCCCACTCAGGCCACATTATGATATCCCCACTCTGCCCCCTTAAGGCAAAGTATGATGTATACATACAGCCCCCTTAGTTCACAGTATGATATCCCCACAAAGCCCTCTTAGTGCACAGTATGATGTCTTCACAAAGGCCACTTAGGACACAGTATGATGTCCCCACAAAGGCACAGTAAGGCACAGTATGATTTCCCCACACAGGCTCCTTAGAGAATAGTAGTATGTCCCCACACATGTCACTTAAGGGACTGTATTGTATTCCTACACAGGACCTTTTGGTCACAGTTTGATGGCCAAATACAGGCCCCTTAAGGCACAGGATTATGTCCACACACAGATCCTTTAGGGCACAGGATTATATCCCCATACAGCATCATTAGGGCATAGTATGATATCCCCACACAGCCTAGTTAGGGCACAGTGTGATATCCCCACACTGTTAACTAAAAAAATAAACAAAGCTACTCATCTAACCCTGTTCCCCCACTGCTCAGGTCTGCGCTGTGTACTAAGGCAAAGCTGAAACCATGGAGTGATGTCATCACAACTGCTGCGCTCTCAGATGCAAAGGCTCAATGATGGAAGAGCGTTAGCTCCCTATTCCATCACTATATTCACCGAGATGCAGACACCAATGACAGTGAGACACCCAGGGGTAGACTCATGGCGTGGGATGCCACTGCCTCCAACCCTTTATCTGACCCTATAACGTGGTCTCACTGGAACAGCCAAATGGCCACATGTTGTCTGAAGGCTATACTTAGCCAAGTCCTGCTCCATAGAATAAAAAGCGTTTTAACCCCTTAATGTCCATTGACGTGCACAGTCCGTCATGGCAGGATGTCAGTTCCGGCAAGAGGACGGACTGTGCACGTCATCCCTTTGAACTACCACTGCGTGTAAACACGAAGTGGTAGTTCAGTGCCGACAGCTGTCACAGACAGCTGACAGGCACAGCAAGTGGTGCGGGGACCTTTGCCGTCGGTCCCCGCACCCACAGCGCTGTGATTGGTCAGTCAATCTGACTGACCAAACACAGCAGCAATCGCGCAGGAGATGCTGAAATTTCAGCATCTCCAGCGCGATCAGTGCAGGAGCCGGTGCTGCAGTGGCCGAGCTTCCTGCATTGACAGCCAGGAGCGGCGCCCCCGCCGTCCCTGTCTGTTAACCCCCTGACTGCTGCAATGGAGCGCGATCGCAGCGCTCAGGGGGGGAGACAGAGGGTGGGGGAGCTCCCTCTGGCCTTGATGACCCGGGTGTTGTCATGACAACCTCCGGGTCATCTAGCTACGGAAAACTGCTGTGATCATGCTCACAGCAGCTATCACCATTGCAATTCATTGAAACTGCAATAAAAAGTAAAAAAGTGAAAGTCCCATAAAGGGACAAGTTAAAAAAATCATTTTTTAAAAAAAATTGTAAAAAAAATATTAAAAAATAATTTTAAAAAAATCCCTAAAAAATACATTTTTATGTAATAAAAAAATAAAAAACCAAAAAAATACACATGTTTGGTATCGCCACGTCCGTAAAAATCCCATCTATAAAAGCGTAACCCTAGTTAACCCTTTCAGTGAAAGCCGTAAAAAAAAAACAAAAAAGTAGTAAATTATACTTTTTCCAAGCGGTATCATCATACTGCTTGGAAAAAGTGCAATAACACGCGATCAAAAAGTGGGATATAAATAATCATGATACCGCTGAAAACGTCATCTTGTCCCGCAAAAAACAAGCTGCCATACAGCATCATCAGCAAAAAAATAAAAAAGTTATAGCTCGCGGAATAAACAGATGCAAAAATAATTATTTTTTCTATAAAATTTTTTATTGTGTAAAAAACGCCAAAACATAAAAAAATATATAAATGAGGTATCGCTGTAATCGCAGTGACCTGAAGAATAAAGCTACTTTATCAATTTTACCACACACGGAACGGAGGGAAAAAAAAAAAAACAATTCCTGAATTGCTGGTTTTTGTTCATTTTGCTTCCACAAAAATCGGAATAGGAAGCGATCAAAAAAACGTTATGTGCCCGAATATGGTACCAATAAAAACGTCATCTCGTCCCGCAAAAAATAAGCCCGCAGATAACTCTGTCGGACGAAATATGGAAAAATTATAGCTCTCAAAATACGGCGATGCAAAAATTTCTTACAAAAAATTATTCCAAAAAAAAGCATCTTTTAGTGTGTGACAGAAGCTAAACATGAAAAAAGGGTATAAATCTGGTATCGCTGTAATCGCACCGACCCGAAGAATAAAGTCGCCTAATCACTAATACCGCACGAGAAACGGCGTAAAAAAGAAAACAATTCTTCACCTTTTGTGGATTTGTTCATTGTGCCTCCCAAAGATCGCAGTAAGGCGATCACAGTGGTTCCCCCCCCACATATGGGATATCAGCGTACTCAGGACAAAATGCACATCAACTTTTGGGGCCCTATTCCTCCTGTTACCCTTATAAAAATAAAAATTTGGGGGCAAAAAGGTCATTTTTGTGGAAAAAAATATGATTTTTTTATTTTCACGGCTCTACGTTATAAACTTCTGTGAAGCCCTTGGGGGTTCAAAGTTCTGACCACACATCCAGATAAGTTCCTTTTGGGGTCTAGTTTGCAAAATGGGGTCATTTGTGGGGGGGTTCTACTGTTTAGGCACATCAGGGGCTCTCCAAGCGCGACATGACACCCTCAGACCATTCCATCAAAGTCTGCATTTAAAAACGGTGCTCCTTCCCTTCCGAGCTCTGCCATGCGTCAAAATAGTGGTTCCCCCCACATATGGGGTATCAGTGTACTCAGGACAAATTGCACAATAGCTTTTGGGTCCTATTTCTCCTGTTACCCTTATAAAAATAAAAATTTGGGGCAAAAAGATTATTTTTGTAGAAAAAAATATGATTTTTTTATTTTCACGGCTCTACGTTATAAACTTCTGTGAAGCATTTGGGGGTTCAAAGTGCTCACCACACATCTAGATAAGTTCCTTGGGGGGTCTAGTTTCCAAAATGGAGTCACTTGTGGGGGGTTTCTACTGTTTAGGCACATCAGGGGCTCTCCAAACGTGACATGACACCCGCAGACCATTCCATCAAAGTCTGCATTTGAAAAAGGCGCTCCTTCCCTTTCGAGCTCTGCCATGCATCAAAATAGTGGTTTACCCCCACATATGGGGTATCAGCGTACTCAGGACAAATTGCACAATAACTTTTGGAGTCCTGTTACCCTTTGGAAAATAACAATTGGGGGGAAAGATCATTTTTGTAGAAAAGATATGATTTTTTAATTTTACAGCTCTACGTTATAACCTTCTGTAAAGCCCTTGGGGGTTCAAAGCTCTCACCACACATTTGGATAAGTTCCTTGGGGGGTCTAGTTTCCAAAAGGGGGTCACTTGTGGGGGTTTCCACTGTTTAGGCACATCAGGGGGTCTCCAAACTTGACATGACACCCGCAGACCATTCCATCAAAGTCTGCATTTGAAAATGGCGCTGCTTCCCTTCCAAGCTCTGCCATGCGCCCAAATAGTGGTTTACCCCCACATATGGGGTATCAGCGTACTCAGGACAAATTGCACAATAACTTTTGGGGTCTTGTTACCCTTTGGAAAATAAAAATTGGGGGTGGAAAGATCATTTTTGTGGAAAAGATATGATTTTTTAATTTTACAGCTCTACGTTATAACCTTCTGTGAAGCCCTTGGGGGTTCAAAGCTCTCACCACACATCTAGATAAGTTCCTTGGGGGGTCTAGTTTCCAAAATGGGGTCACTTGTGGGGGGTTTCCACTGTTTAGGCACACGGGACTCTCCAAATACGACATGGCGTCCAATCTCAATTCCAGCCCAAAAAGTCAAATGGCGCTGCTTCCCTTCTGAGCTCTGCCATGCGCCCAAATAGTGGTTTACCCCCACATATGGGGTATCAGCGTACTCAGGACTAATTGCACAATAACTTTTGGGGTCCTTTTATCCTTTGGAAAATAAAAATTGGGATGAAAAGATCATTTTTGTGGAAAAAATATGATTTTTTAATTTTACGGCTCTATGTTATAACCTCCTGTGAAGCACTTGGGGTTTAAAAGCTCTCACAACACATTTAGATAAGTTCCTTGGGGGGTCTAGGTTCCAAAATGGGGTCACTTGAGGGGGGTTTCCACTGTTTAGGCACACATGGACTCTCCAAATGCGACATGGCGTCCAATCTCAATTCCAGCCAAAAAAGTCAAATGGCGCTGCTTCCCTTCCGAGCTCTGCCATGCGCCCAAATAGTGGTTTACCCCCACACATGGGGTATCGGTGTACTCAGGAGAAATTGTACAACAAATATTGTGGTTATTTTCTACTGATACCCTTGACAAAATTTAAAAAATTGTATCGAAAGAAAAATTTTGGGAAAAAAAGTTAAATGTTCATTTTTTCCTTCCACATTGCTTCAATTCTTGTGAAGTATCTAAAGGGTTAATAAACTTCTTAAATGTGGCTTTGAACACCTTGAGGGGTGCAGTTTTTAGAATGGTGTCACTTTTGGGTATTTTCTGTCATATTGACCCCTCAAATTCACTTCAAATGTGAGGTGGCCCCTAAAAAAATGGTTTTGTAAATTTTGTTGGAAAAATGAGAAATTGCTGGTCAACTTTTAACACTTATAACTTCCTAACAAAAAAAAATTTTGGTTCCAAAATTGTGCTGATGTAAAGTAGACATGTGGGAAATGTTATTTATTAACTAATTTTTGTGACATATCTCTCTGATTTAATGGCATAAAAATTAAAAGTTTGAAAATTGCAAAATTTTCAAAATTTTTGCCATATTTCCATTTTTTTCATAAATAAACGCAAGTTATATTGAAGAAATTTTACCACTATCATGAAGTACAATATGTCATGAGAAAACAGTCTCAGAATCGCCAAGATCCATTGAAGCGTTCCAGAGTTATAAGCACATAAAGTGACAGTGGTCAGAATTGTAAAAAATTGGCCTGGTCTTTAACCTACAAAATGGCTTGGTCGTTAAGGGGTTAATTACAGTAATGGGATAACAGTTTTGATGTACATTTTTATTAGATTTTTCCACAATATTATTATATGATATTATATAGTATTAAATATTTTTCATACTTTTTTTTCAAATCCAGAGATTTGACCTAGATTTGAGAAAGGAGATTTTTAGACACATATTTAGAATACAATGTATTGGCATATTTCTGTGTATCAACCAGGATCAGAGTTCTCTCTGATCACAGCACTTTCGGTGCAACGTAATTGTGTATACTAGCTATTTTACCAGTATATGCATTATCAAATAGTACACCAAGATGCCTTAACTAATAAATGCCCATAACATACTATATTATCAATGTGTGGGAATAGGTTAAACAGGAAGAATGGTGTGTGATACTGAAAAAAACTTGTGTAAACCTATTAAGAACATTCCTTGAAAATCTTAAAGTGGTCATATACCACATTACCTTCTCATATGATTGAGTTCAAAGGTTTATGGGACCTTGTAATTTACCTATTGTGTCAGTTCGCCTGCTGAGATTACTATCCCATATAAAATTTATTTGTATTTATATAAAGAATAAAATATTCACAAATGTGTCAGGTGTTTAGTCAGATCTCCAAGTCATGTTTTAAATAGCAACTAAACTTTCAGATTTTATATATCAGCATGCAAATTTTTGAAACTTTGTCAACCACTTTATTAGAGGATTTGTCTTAATTCCAGCAAAGAATTGCACGTAAGTGGCTTCCAAACTCCTGCTTTTCCCCAGTCTATTCATGTGAATTCAGTTACATTAATATCAGATTGTACTTATTTGGAGTAAAGATGCTGGCGGTGAAAGGTTCAGCACCTGTGTCCTCATCTGAGTATTGTGCTTATCAGAACTATCTCTTGCTTTAGCTTATCTCTAGAGTTTTGGAAATACAGGTGCTGACCCATTTACTGCCATCATCTGTACTCCAAATGAGTATCTTCAGATAACAATGCAAGCAAGAGTCTAGTAACCACTTACATCCAATTTTTCTACAGGAATGAGGACCAATCCCCAAATAAAAATGGTTTGCAAAGTTTCATAACTTACTATGCCGGACAAAATTATTTAAAAAAAATAAAAGTTAATGTACTTGAAGAGACACACGGGACAGTGGGTGCTCTCGTCCGCTGGCCTGACTGTTTTTAGAAAGACCACATGGGTCTGAGCTCATCCCACTGAATGCCCGCACTCATTCCTCATTGGCAGAACACTACTCAGACAACATAGGCCGAGGTTACCACACTCTGGTAAAACTTTATTGGGTCACCAATAGTTAAGAGCATATATTATATTCAAAGCAACAGTCTCACTCTTCCTCTGGCTTGTCGGGGATTAAAATCTCCTCAACTTCAGGGCTTCCAAGGCCAACTACCCGAACCAGCAGCATCCCACATTTGGCGGCCACACACTGGGAGGAGGTAACGGCAACCTTAGGAATCTGATCGAGCACAACAAGGTATGTGGCCAGGTGACTTTATTGTCCCAACCCGGGTTGACCAATTGAATTTGTGGGCTCAGTGTTGGGCAGTGGAGAAGTTCTGCAATCCATCAGCTGGAACAATGGTCCCTAGACTGAAGTCCCATAGGATCACACTGGTGACAAGAACAAGCGCAAGCCCCTTATTATATCCCTCGGCTCCCATTTCAGGGCATTGTGTCCCACATGATTGGGAGGAGATAATCATGGCTGTTCCCTCATTGTTCGCTAGGTCAATTAGACTGCATAATTGTCCTCCAAATGATGCATACTAGTACACCGCATGGGTCTGATACAATCCGTAATTACCAGGCATTCCACAAATTAGCTTATAAAAAGGGACATCAAACAGTCTCACATGAAACAATGGCTTATGTCCCTTGACTTGACTGAACAAAGGAATAGTACTTCATAATTAAGAATAGTTCACCCCTGCACAAGTGGCCAGATTTTCCTCAATGATGCTGAGTCATCACAGTACACAATAAAGTTTGACAATGGGGTCAACAACCTAAATAATGTTACATATGTGGCACCCCAGGAGTCCAGTTGCCACAATGGCCTTGCCTCCCTCCAGGGGGGAGTGATGTCATGCCTGGAAGCAAAGAAGGAATTTCCTTACCAGGTAGTTCCAGCATTCAACACAGTTCCTGCTCCCGACTTCAGGGGAGCTGCTCTCTCTGGTCGGGAGGAGGAAGTTAGTGGGAGTTAGAGCCTGAACAAACTTGAGAGAGGACATGTGGAGAGGAGCTGGGGACAGAAGTTCTATCTGAACTCACCCCAGGCTTGAGTGCCAGTGACCGGGCACCGGAGCCCGAGGCTGTGTGGGTACTAAAGCCCCGGTAGCAGAATCCGGAGGACAGGAGACTGCAGGTCCTCTACCCCAACTGATACTGGATGACACAGCAGCACATGTGAGCCAGAGACGCCAGACAGGAGCAACCCCTGAAACAGGCTCAAGCTGCCTGTCATGCGAGTGGAGTCCTACCTAAGCATCAGACAGAAAGAGGGACTTGAATAGAGTTTACAGCAGCAAGTACCTCAGAGAATAGCGCTAGAAAGGAGGCCTCACAACCCACCTGCCTAAGGAAATTTACAAATTGCTTCCAGGCTGACCGGGTCCAGAACAGTCCCGGACTGTACCTGCACTGCTCAGTAAAATGTAAAGGAAACAACAGCCTTTGTGTCTGTCAGTTATTCCTCCAATCTTCAGCCTTGCATCCCAACGTCCTCCTTCCCTCACAGCCTGCCATATCTGCCCTGGGGCCCTGCTCCACCAGTGGGGAGCAATAACATTTCTGCTGCATTACCATTGGCTCCAGAGGAACTGGAATGCAGCGTCGGCTATCCCTTGCCGAATACCGCAGGTGGCATCACAAAACTTTCCCTTAAAAACTACCCCTCATCACCGCCATTGCACGCCCAGGGCCACAGACCTGCTCACCGCTGCTGTGACAATCCCCTTTAGGTACTGTCAGACCCGGCCTAAGTATCCCACGGTCCTAGCGGGTGTTACACATATATACGAATGAGTGCACATTCCAAATACTTCTCTGGTCATTCTGCAGTCTTCTGCATGTCACAACTGTTTTTATCCAATACCAGCAGGATTCATGGTATTCATAGTTCTTGCACAGATATGTTGGTAGGATAGGAGGAACAATGGCCATGAAGTTCAGCTTTTTACATGAAGAATCAAGGCTTTCAACATAACACCCTAAATTCATAGCCAATTTATTTTAATATACATTGTTGAAATGCATTACAAGGACAGTCATTCATCTGATGAGGGGGCAAACACCTCAAAGTATGTGTCTGCAAATGGAGTATCTGGTTTGGCTTCTTATCCTAAGTCCTATGGTAAAGTTCTTTAAAGGGTTGATATTGACTTTTAGAATTGCTACTTCCTTTCTAAAGAGGTTATTTGCATGTCCATTTACCAAATTACACTGTTGACCCACCAAAATCAGCTGTTTTTTTGCAGAGGTGCCAGGAGCAGGACTTCAGTCAATCAACTGATCATACTGTTGCTTGCTTTATGAACTAGGTTATCTCTGCTATAACAGCCCATTTAACAACATTTTGTAATGAGCACACTCTTTTGATGTTCAACCATGAAGTCTGACATGTTACATAATATAAACATGTTAAATAATAAATGCCCCGGTATAGGTTCCTGGAGTAGTCAACTTATATCATTATTAAAGTTTGGAGCATTTATGACATCTGGATACGATCTCATATCAAATGTCCTATATAATCTACAAATTATGCTTTCTTAAAGAATTAGTCTCATGTTAATAAATTGGTAAAGTTAGTTAGACAGCATGAAAATCAACAAGTTTGTAATTGAATAATTCCGGCAATGACAACTTTTATCTTTCATAGTGTACAACTTGTTCCAAGGAGATCGATTGCAAGTACTGGCCTAGTATGCAGTATAGCTACATTCTAGAAGATGAGTTGACTCTTGAGATACCAACCACCTCTTTCCTCCCATTGATTATATACAGCAGTTGGCTGCTCACCTGCGCATTCCTGCATCCACCCACGTGACCACTCAGATAACCACTTTACCCAGCTCTGCTTTATTATTTATTTACATTTGTGCCCATCACTTTGTATACCCTTGCTCTTCACCTCACACATGCTCTGGGGACAGGTTGTCTGCACTTTGATGACCTGGTTTCCCTACATTTTGACACAGTGCTAATGTGATTATATACAACCTCATTTTACCTATTGTGGATTTATAGCTGTATATACTTTACAGGCTCTAACATATATCTGCTTCTTTGCCATACTCCACTTCCGTCCCAGTGCTGAGTGTTTGGATACTATTACAATCACTTTTCTGTGTACAGGCACATCTCCATTTTGTGGTTACCTACTATCTATCATTCATCCCATTTTTCTCTTTGATTCTTCTGTTTGCATGAGCACATATTGCCTCTTGTATTTTATATACTATGCAATTTTTTTCTTGAGACAAGTATTTGGATTTTATTCTATGATGGACCTAATTTTGAATGTTTTTTTATATATATATTATCTATTTATACAGTTGGCTTTTTACCTTTTGGCCTACCGTTTCACTTGTTTGTCTCATGTAAATGCTACCCATAATGTTTGTGGTCACACCTGTGTTTGCAGGCACTCTCTGTGTTTTGTAAGTGCCATTACTTGCCCATTTTTTTTTATCTTTTGTCTCAATAATAATCACATTTATATTTTCAACCTTCGTCCTATCATTTTCTATGACTTTTTTGTTCTGTTTTTCCTCCTTATTGATATATTCCAGAAGAGGAGTTGACTCTTGAGATATCAACCACCTCTTTCCTGCTCATTGATTATATACAGCAGTAGGCTGCTCACCTGCATCCCCACACTGTCAGTAGCTGACCTGTTATCAGTCCTGCTAAATCACTAGCCACCCCTTTCCCACAGAGTCCATCATTGGCAGTTTACAGAGCAGTTTTCCTAATCACTGCTATTACTTTCTCAAGCCATTTTCATATTAAAATGCACTGTTATCTGTATATGCAAATATAGTGATAACAGTGTAAACTTCAGAACAGGCACTGAAAGACTGTTCATATGTCACAGTATCAGGAGGAAACTCAGCACTAGAACAAAGCTATTGAACCAGAACTGTCGCTCAGAAAGGAATGCCCACCCCCCAGAAACAGGGAAGAACAGAGTAGAAAGCTGTGTGCTGCTGAAAACACAAATTGAGAATAACACTTTAAAGGGGATCTGTCACTTGCTCAAAAAAATTGAGATAAATATCTTGTAAAAAATCCGATCTTTCCTGATTCTTCTGCTTTTTTTCAGTTTTGTGCTGCATCACATCATTTCAGAGATAGTCGCATTTGTTGCTCTTGAAGCACAGTTTGTGAACTCTCTGCTTCAAGTTGAACAGGGCATTTCTTCAGCAAGTTCTCTGGGGGTAGTACACTATTGTTCCTCTCTCCCAGTCTGTAAGGTTCTTTGTACATGTTTCTTGAAACTCAGTTTTTCCGTCGGCCATTTTGCTTTCTGTCTTGCTGCAGCTATCTTGCCCTCAGTCAATATGGAGTTTCCAGCTTTCATGTTCCCGCCCTGATTCTCTCCCTCTTGCTTCTTAAGCAGCCTCAGCTGAGCAATCAGTGCTTCAGAATCAAGCCTGCAGTGAGCCTGTGACCTGACTCCTGGAAACCTTAGACTTTGTACTCCAGCTATTTCCTACTGAGGAACTTTGGAACACTTGTGGACTCTGGAAACCTGCTATTTGATAAATCCACGTTTGCATGGAATTACGGTAACAGAGAAGAGATCCTGAACCTGTTGTGGAGAGTTATTGCTGAGCTTAAGTTACTCTGGCCTGCTGTGTCTCCTGCTTCTGTACCTGCAAACTGTGTGACCCTTTTTGCCACTTGTATGAAGTAATACAAGTCCTTCTATATCAAACCTGTGTCTCATGTGTTTTCCTCGCACCCAAGCACAAGACGCTATATGAACTGTACACCATACATTACAAGATTCTGAAGCCAAACGTTAGTGTCTGCTGGGTCTGGGAAGGCTGTGTCTGCTGTGACTGTGGATATCAGATGTCCGGTTATACTTTCTGTGATGACAGTGGTTGTGACTTCTCACAACTATTCCAGGTGAGCGCATTCCCTTAATTTTACTCTGCAGTGTTACCACAGGTAAACACTATTGTTTTTTTTTTTTGTTTTTTTCTCTTCTCCTTCCAGTACTCCTGTCTTAAAAGATCTGGAAGATGGAGGCTCGCATAAAGGAGCTTTGCGGAGTGACTGATACAATCCTTGCAGATATACAGACTATAAAGACCCGTTTTGCAAACCTACAGGACCTCACTAATCACAATTTGCAAGTGTTTGGACAAACTACCCAGGATTTACGAGCCAGGATTGAGGTTCTAGAGGAACGAGTCCAGGCTCCTGCCATAACCCCGAGTTCTGGGATTCCCAAGTTACCCCCTTTTCATTTTGGCGGTGAACGTGAGAAATTCAGGGGATTTATTAACCAATGCAGTCTTTTTTTTTCTGCACATGCTTCACAATTTCCCACTGAACGATCTAAAGTGCTTACTATAATCATGTTGCTTACGAACAAGGCTTTGATGTGGGCAAACCCTCTGATTGAGACTGAGGATGAATGTCTGGATCATCTTGATGCTTTCATTTCAGCCATGGGGCAGGTGTTTGATGACCCCAATCGAGGTGCAACAGCTGAAGCAGCCATGTTAACTTTGCGCCAAGGTAAGCGCTCAGTAGCCGAATATGCCTTGGATTTCAGGAGATGGGCCCTCGATACCACTTGGGACAGTTCCGCCAAAAAATCTATTTTTCGAAAAGGGTTGTCTCCACTGATTAAGGATGAACTTGCTCGTGCCGACCCTCCCACTGCGTTAGGTGACTTTATTAACTACTGCATCCGTATTGATGCTCGTCTGACTGAACGCAGGCAAGAGAGATGGTTGGAAAGTAATCGCACTAACCTTTTCCTACCTTCCTCCCCAGCTAAGGAACCTTTGAGTAGGATCACACGGGAACCTGAACCTGAACCCATGCAGGTGGACTCTTTACAAAGACGGGTTAGTGATGCACGCAAAGAACATCGTTTAAAGGAAAATCTATGTTTCTACTGTGGTAAGTCAGGGCACTTCATTATAAACTGCCCCAGCCGTTCTCGTAAGACTACTGCAGCAGTCATTCACTGTGAGTGTTGCGAGAGGAGATCTGTCAGGTCCGAGCCTCAGGCTCCAGAGAGATCTGCAGCAACAGATATTGATTTCTCTGACTTAAACTCCGTCACTTCTGAGGACGATGACTGTGTAAACGCTGCAATTTTTCAAGTTTCCTCAGCGGTGTCCCAGCTGAGTTGTAAGAAAAACAATTCTCATTGCTTCCTTTCCATCAAACTCTGGGTTGACTCAGTCTGGGTGTCTAGCTCTGCTATGATCGACTCAGGGGCAAGTGGAAATTTTATGGATATCTCCTTTGCTCTGAAACGGGGGATACGTTCAGTGAAGAAGACTACTCCAGTACAGATGGAGACTGTGGATGGCTCCCTGCTGACCTCTGGACCAGTGGATCAGGAAACGGAGCCTTTGAGGGTCCTTATGGGTAAAGATCATCAAGAGAAACTGTCCTTTATGCTTATCTCTTCTCCCCACTTTCCCATTATTCTAGGGCTACCATGGCTGCAGGCTCAGAACCCTACCATTAACTGGGAGACCAAAGAATTACACTTTCCAGAGAAACAGATGAGTCCAGAAGTTTCAGCTTGCTCTGTTCCTAAAGGAACCATGTCAGTCCCTGAACTACCAGCTGTATACCAGGACTATGTGGATTTATGTGACAAGAAGAACGCTGACCAGCTTCCCCCTCACCGTCCATATGATTGTCCAATTGAATTATTGCCTGGAGCAGAGATACCTTTTGGTAAGATCTACCCCCTGGCGGGGCCCGAGCTAAAGGCTTTAAAGGATTACATAGACGAAAATCTAGCCAAGGGCTTCATACGCCCCTCTTCATCTCCTGCAGGTGCACCCATCTTCTTTGTGAAGAAGAAAGATGGATCTCTGAGACCCTGCGTAGACTATAGGGAACTCAATAAGGTTACTATTAGAAACCGTTATCCATTGCCTTTAATCCCTGAGTTATTGGAGAGAGTGCGGCATGCCAAAATTTTCTCTAAACTGGTTCTCCGTGGGGCCTATAACTTGGTCCGTATTAGACCTGGGGATGAATGGAAGACTGCATTCAGGTCACGCTATGGACACTTTGAATATCTGGTTATGCCTTTTGGTCTGAGTACCGCCCCAGCCACTTGGTGAATGACATCTTCAGGGATCTCCTAGATACATTCGTGGTGATTTATCTGGATGATATTCTAATTTTTTCTAACTCCACAGAGGAACATCATGGACATGTGAGAATGGTCTTAGAACGTCTAAGACAAAACCATCTTTACATCAAACTTGAAAAGTGTGAATTCCATAGGACCGAAATTCAATTTCTGGGGTATGTACTGTCTACACAAGGGATTAGTATGGATGGAAGCAAGACCCAAGCCATCAAGGATTGGCCAATTCCTAGAAATGTGAAGGAGGTGCAGCGCTTCATCGGGTTTGCCAACTTCTATAGACGTTTCATTAGGAATTTCTCTGAGGTAGTGTCACCTATCACCCAACTTACCCGGAAAGAGTCTAGGTTCTCCTGGACCCCCCAAGCCCAGGAAGCATTTTCCCGTCTAAAGGATAAATTTACCACCGCACCTATCTTAGTACATCCCAACCCCGAACTTGCCTTCATAATAGAGGTGGATGCTTCAGACTGTGCCGTTGGAGCTATACTCTCTCAGAGAACAGGTGAGAAGAATGTCTTGCATCCCTGTGCCTTCTTTTCCCAGCAGTTGTCTTCGGCTGAGAGGAACTACGATGTGGGCAATAGAGAGTTGTTGGCCATTATTGCCGCCTTCAAAGAATGGAGACACCTTCTTCAGGGGGCTGCACAGCAAATAGTCGTCCTGACAGACCATCGTAACCTTGAATTTATCAGGTCGGCTAAGTGCCTGACTCCTCGCCAGGCTCGCTGGAATCTTTTCCTAAACCAATTTAATTTTGTAATTTCTTATAGGCCAGGATCGCGCAATGGAAAGGCTGATGCACTCTCTAGGATTCATTCAGCAGAGACCCGTCCACTTACTCCTCCTAAGACTATTCTTCCTGACTCTAGATTCCTGGGAGTGATTCATAATCAAGACCTACTTAAGGACATCAAGGAAGCATACCATGCGGATTCCTTGTTGGCACAACCCCCAAGGGACGTAAGTCTTGTCTTTAAAAATGGTGTGTGGATTCAGGGACAACGTCTGTATATACCTGAAACAGTCAGATTGAGAGTATTGCAACTCATCCACGATTCCAAGATAGCTGGGCATAGAGGAATTCTAAAGACACAGGAATTTCTTTCTCGTTTCTTTTGGTGGCCCACTTACAGGAAAGATGTTTTAAACTATGTCACTTCATGTGAAGTCTGTGCAAGATGCAAAACACCTCGCTCCTCACCAACTGGTCTGTTGCAACCCCTTCCCACCCCGTCCTGCCCGTGGGGATCCATTTCTATGGACTTCATTGTGGAGTTACCAACCTCTCAAGGGAAGAACACCATTCTAGTGGTGGTTGATCGTTTAACAAAGGCAGCTCATTTTATCCCTTGTGTTGGCTTACCCACTGCAAAACAGACATCAGATTTGATGATTAAGAATGTGTTTCGCTTACATGGAGTACCGGATGAGGTCATTTCGGATCGAGGGGTGCAATTCACTTCAAGGTTTTGGCAAAATTTCTGTGCCACATTGGACATTAAAGTAAACCTTTCTTCTGCTTTTCATCCCCAGACTAATGGACAGACAGAACGAACCAATCAGACCCTGGAGCAGTATCTCCGCTGCTTTATCTGCCACCTACAGGATGATTGGGTGGATCTACTTCCACTGGCTGAGTTCTCTTATAACAACTCTCAGAGCGCCTCCACTAAGCAGTCTCCTTTTTACTCCAATTTAGGTTATCATCCTAACATTCTTCCTCGATTTCCCATAGAAACGCCCTTGCCAGCAGTGGCTGAAAGAATCACGTCTTTACAAAAGAATATGGATCTTCTAAAGGAAAATCTGGAATTGGCTCAGGAAAGGTACAAGAAAGCAGCAGATAAATTTCGTAAACCTGCACCAGCTTTCAAGGTAGGAGACTTGGTCTGGCTGTCAACCAGAAATCTTAAGTTAAGGATTCCATCGTCTAAGTTGGGACATAAGTACATTGGACCCTATAAAATCAGTAAAATTATAAGTGCCGTTGCTTGTCGTCTTCAACTGCCCAGAACTATGAGAATCCACCCTGTCTTTCATGTATCCCTACTAAAGGCTGCAACACCCAATACGTTTCCTGGACGTTCTTCTCCTTGCCCTGACCCAGTGCTAGTCGATGGTCAGGAAGAATTTGTGGTGGAAAGGATTCTAGATTCCAGGTTGTACAGAAATCAGTTACAATATTTGATTAAATGGCAGGGCTACCCAGTGGAGGACAACTCATGGGAACCAGTCAATAACGTTAATGCTCCTCGCTTGCTCCGCCAGTTTCATCAGAGGTACCCAGACAAGCCTGGTCTGAGGTCATCCGGAGGTTGTCCCTAAGGGGGGAGTAATGTAAGGTTCTTTGTACATGTTTCTTGAAACTCAGTTTTTCCGTCGGCCATTTTGCTTTCTGTCTTGCTGCAGCTATCTTGCCCTCAGTCAATATGGAGTTTCCAGCTTTCATGTTCCCGCCCTGATTCTCTCCCTCTTGCTTCTTAAGCAGCCTCAGCTGAGCAATCAGTGCTTCAGAATCAAGCCTGCAGTGAGCCTGTGACCTGACTCCTGGAAACCTTAGACTTTGTACTCCAGCTATTTCCTACTGAGGAACTTTGGAACACTTGTGGACTCTGGAAACCTGCTATTTGATAAATCCACGTTTGCATGGAATTACGGTAACAGAGAAGAGATCCTGAACCTGTTGTGGAGAGTTATTGCTGAGCTTAAGTTACTCTGGCCTGCTGTGTCTCCTGCTTCTGTACCTGCAAACTGTGTGACCCTTTTTGCCACTTGTATGAAGTAATACAAGTCCTTCTATATCAAACCTGTGTCTCATGTGTTTTCCTCGCACCCAAGCACAAGACGCTATATGAACTGTACACCATACATTACACAGTCGTTGCCGAGCTGTGACTGACAGCATCTGGGATGGAGAAGTTAAAGCACTCTATATCGCTGTCAGAAAAAGCTGAGTGCAGAGTTTGGCTGCTGGATAGGAAATTAAATTCAATTATAATAAATAAAGATAAAAAAAACCTTTAAAAACACACTTTATTAATTATACTGATAAAAACATAGCCAAATAATTCCATTGATGCAAAAATAAACAATATCAAAGGTAACCAAGTACCTTTTTAAGCACATAAATGGATAAATATAATATACTAAGGTAAACACAAAGTAGGATAAATCACTACACTTTCTCTTTAAATCCCTCTATACAGCCTTACCTATCTGCAGAGGTTGGCACCCGAAAAAAAAAGCAATGCGAAACAGGTGCCCTTGATCGTCGTCATCTCTCCCTTAAAATACCTAGGGTACAAAACTAGAGAAAGCCAGTGATAGTGTGTGACAGCCACCACACTAAACATCACAAATTAAGATCATCTTCCAATAATTGATAGGAGAGAAAAAAATACAAAACTGTCCCACCTATAAGATAAAGAAAAGTAATCTCAATACCAGTAAGTTAATAATCAGGATACATTATTCAAAGAAGGGATATCATTCTTGTATGGTAAAAGACCTAAAGATAAAATATTCATAAAGTCTAGATGTAAATTACCCATAGTTACCAATACATAACACCTCTTACACATCGACACGTTTCCCCTTTATATAGCGAGCAGTTCATCAGGTGGCAAATTATGTAAGATGTCATAAAATATTGATGACGCATGAATGTTCCTATTCTATGTTGATGACATGGAGGTTCAATTAGAAAGTAAGGGAAGGCTCCTTAGGCTAATCTGTCTCCAAAACTCTTTCTGTGCATGTCTGTACTTACAGACACTAGAGGCTGTCACAGTAGAAGCGCAATTGCGCATGTGCAGTTCCAACATGCTACGCGCATGTACATACATCTCAACACTAGAGCACATACTGTCAGCATATCATTATGTGTGTGCAGTATTTCCAGAGCTGCACCCTCCCCATGCACACGCAGTATACCACGGCCACACAAATGATGGACATCCGCATGGCAGCTTTTAAAATGCAGTTCCCAAACTACACCAATGCTGCGTAGGAGCAAGAAGGACCTATAAATAAATAAATAAATACACAATATTTATATTATCTGTTCTACAAAGGCGCACTCATAAAGGTACATTTAAATGACTATGCGCAAGCAGTTGACAGGATGCAATTTCCCTAATGTTGCAGGAAATTGCAGTAACTATAGCAACAGTAAATAAAGCAGAAAAAGGGAATTACAGAATGAAATATACAGTATCAGATATACAATGAATCCTCAGGTTCACTCTAACTATCGTAACAGTCTCTTGTTAAATAGTCTTATAGCTTTCTAGCAGAGATGGTGATGCCGATAACATGAGAGTCACTGTACTGTTTCTTTCACTAGCACAGGGCCTAGTGGGGATCTCTGGTTCTTCCTGCTAAACCGCAGGTCCTCCTGACAAAGTCTAACAAGTCTCATTGGGCCTCCTTCGCTTCAACCGACTCCCGATCTGTCTGTTACACAAGCCCAAGCCAATCCCTGTACCGTACCTCAGTGCTGCACTGGCACTTCTCATTCACCATCGCAGGTGTCCACCCCCCGAGCGTAGTTTCCTCATAGATCTTTGGTGCTTGATTGACAGCGGATGTCTCTCGTACCTGGTTGGATGAGGGTTGGGCATCGACTCTAGACTGGCGTCGTCTGGTCTTTGAAGCTTGACCAGCATAGTCTGAACTTTGGAACTTGCCTGACGCATGTCTGGTCTTTGGGCCTTGACCGGCATTGTCTGGATTCCGGGGTTCATCTGGCGCCACCTGGATCTTGCTTCCAGGTGCGACACAAGCTGCTGATTCACACTTCCTGTCACCGCCTGGCACCTCGGCCTCAGCGTCTCCTGTGACACATGCCCTGTCCAAACCTTCTCTTAGTGCCAAATCTCCTCCAGTTTTGCCACACTGTCCTTTTATACCAAGGAACTGTGTCACCAAGGTCAACTGGCCCAGTGTTCCATCAAGACAAGTAAATGATGCTCAGTAATGCGTGTGGCCTCCACGCACCTGTATGACCTCCCTACAACACCTGGGAATGCTCTTGATGAGGCAATAGATGTTGCAGGCAGTAGATCATTCTCCATGGCATCTCCAGCTGGACTGGTCTGTCTCCTGGTATCTGCTCCATGCTCTGGACACTGTGCTGACAGACACTGCTACCATTCTTGCTACAGCTTGCAGTGATGTGCCATCCTTAATGAGCTGCACTACCTAATCAACTTATGTGGCTTTGTGAGCAGGTTGCGAGATGCAGTGATGGACAGGAGGCAGAGCAAGGGTTAACAGCAGTGGCGTCCCGTGAATAGAGCAGACTAAGCAGCTGCTATGGGGCCCAGACAGGTGAGGGGGCCCACGACGAGGGGGCCCACGACGGCCGCTGTCGTTTGGCAGCTGTGCTGTGCTGACACAGTATTATCTCCTTTAATTAAATATAAGCAATGACTGCCGGACACTGTAAACCACCTTGAAGGTCCCCTTTCCTTGTTGTTTCCTTGTCAGCAGTTGGCTTATGTCTCTGGCTGCATTTGCATAAGAAAGCCAGCCTGCAGCCAGAGATCAACACGTGCCTCACAGGAAGCAGGAAACATTCATAAGTTTCACTCAGGGAGAGATACACACAATAAGGTGAGTCCTGCTGGCTGGGGTGGATTTTTTTTGTTGAATGTGTCCCCTCACTGTGCTGGCACTTTACATTTACAATGGCTCTGGCTGCACTTTGCACCTTAGGGAGGGGGGCCCGGCTGCACGCACTGTGGAGGGTGTAGGGGGCCCTGCATGCACTGCAGGTGTGTGTGTGTGTGTATATATATGTATATATATATATACACACCACTGAGCCACCAATGATTTATTCTGCCTTGCTAAATGTCTGTGTTATATATATTGACAATCAATCAGCTACTTGTTAGCCAATAGCTGATAGCCCATTTTGGCATTTCTTATGCTCACAGACACAGGATCAGGATGATCAGTATAGATTGTTTTGTGTGCATAGATTATTATTGTTCTCAGCAGCACATACTGGTTACAATGAAGGATGTGTTACTGAGTGGGAGTATTTTTAAGCCAGATTGAAAATCTTTTTGGTCAATAATTGTTTTGTTGAATTGTTCATTGTTTGGGTGATGATCGGCTGTCTGTTTACACTGATTATTGGGCAATAAGCAGTTCTAGGAATCCTGCAGTGTAAATCCAGCTCTCTACAAAAAGTGACCTTATGTATTCCAGGATGGTTGCTTGCAGGCAGTCACACCGCTTTCAGGGATCATCCCAAGTTACATTTCTATGTGTACGCTTGGTTGGTAATGCTTTTGTAGATGTGTGATTTTCGAATAACCTGAAATAAATAATATTAAATCATAACTTCGTATTTTCCACCAGATAAGACTACATTGGATGTGTTTTACTTTTTCTTTTACTCAAATGAGAAAAAAATCAAAGACTAGCTATAAAATTAATTGTTTGACATATAACATGCATGCCTGGAGTTAAGAGCACCTGTTGATTTTTTTTTTTTGGGGGGGGCCCATTCAGACTTTTGCTATGGGGCCCCATGATTTCTATGTACGCCCCTGGTTAACAGTTTTACTTAACAGGGGAATACTCCAAGCAGGGAGGCAAACAGTTAAAGGGAGGACAAAAAACAATTCAGATGCAAAAAGATGTGCAGAGTCAATGAAAAACAGGGGTCAAGGTAATGGCAGTTCTTGTGAGATAAACTTAGTGTTACACTCGGTCCCAGCGCTGGCTCTGCACTCCGTTCTGCTCATTCACCTGTCCCATCTGCTCCTCGGCGTCCTGTGTCCTCCTCCACTTCCTGGCACGCTGCTGGCAGGCCTCCAGATGGTCTGCTTAGGACGCGAGGCCGCGCCCACCGTCTCTCTTAAAGGGGCAGCGTGCATTTTTTGAAATAGCTAATTAACCAATGGCTGCACACTCAGCACTATATCTGGTCACTCCACCATTAGGGGAGTGCCGGAGCAACGTGTTATATCATTGCTACATCCGGTTCTGTTCCTGATCTGTCTGCGCTGCGTCTGCAGTCTCTGTGCTTCGCTGATACTGTTTGTCTCCTCAGATCATTGCTAACCCGTATCTGGCTAACCTGGACAATCTCGGCTATTACTGGCGCAAGTGTCATCCCGTTCCGCCATCAGCCATCCGTACCCGTGGACCGTGACAAGGTCACTGGAGCCAGCCTACTACCATCCGTTCTGGACCAGGACCTTACCCTTCTCCGTCAAGAACCCTCCACGGACTCTGTAAATACCTGTTACCCTTTTGGTCCCTCTGGGACAGCTGCCACGTGTCCGGGGTCTAACTGGAGGTAGCACCTGTGTCCTCCGGGTATTCCATTCTGGTCCTGTTCGAGGGGCCTTACTACGGGTACCCGGGGCTCACTAGTTACGCCCCCTTCGGAGCCCCCCGGACCGCGGTCTCGAGGTTCCACATTAAAAAATAAAAACGAATGTGAACTTCACCACCTCTGCCTCCGCTTCCATTCGTTACACTTAGCCTGTCAGAAGTCTTCCAGGCCATGGCAGTTACGGTGCAGGTGATGGCACCAACAACAGCTGGCGCGATGCTTGTCCTGAAAATAACGATGAGGTCCTGAAAATAACGATCGTCCATCTTCTGGTGGCAGCAGTTCATCTCCGCTACCTTCCGCTGAGCCCCTAGTCCATATGCTGCAGTGGCTGACAAGGGTGCGGGCTACAGTCCTGTACTAGCCCAATGTGGCTCGGCAAATAGAAACTGGCAAAGTCAGGGTGCAAGTGTCTGGGCAAATATTCACTGGCAAAGTCAGGGCGCACGTGTCTGTCCCACTCCTGGTCACTCTTATGTGGCACGTGTGCTGTACTCACTGACACAGATTGTTCGGTGCCTTGTCCTCTGGTAGTCCCCAGGCTCACACTGCACATCTCTTTCTCTCTGGTCCCCGCTGTTGGCGGTGGGGGACGACGGACGCTGGCCTGCGTGATGCTGGTGCTCCCCCGATGGAGTATTTCTCTCTCTGAGCTGCTGCTAAGCATACGGCTCCCCTCAGCGCAGCAGTCCCTCTGCAGGTGGCGGGGGACTCTCTCAATGCGGCCCATCACAGCGCCGGTACTGTGTATGGGGGACAGGGCGCGCCGCTCACCAGACTGCGCGCTGCACTGTGTTGGCGCCAAACTGCTCTGCTGCGCACGCTTTCCCCTTTTATCCCCCCTCAGTCAGGAGGAAGGTCCGGCTCCTTAATGCTTCCCCCAGGCAACAGGGGATGCAGCCTTTCCTATTCCGGCCTCGGCACACAGGTACCCGCGGAGCGATCCTCCTCCTTACAGCTTGTAGACACCGCCTTATGCTACTGTACAGTACTTATAGGGGTGAGAGCAATGACAAAATGCAAAAGTGACCAAAACAACAGCTAAAAAAATAAGAACAGAAAAATTGTCTGTGGTCACCCACTGTAGAAGCACTTCTTTATAGGGGTTGTCTTGCTAATTGTCTATCATTTCTACCAGTTGTCTGTTCCACTTGCAGAACTGCAAGAGAAACTGAATCATAATTGGTGTTGCTTTATAACTGGACAGGTTGATTTCACAGAAGTGTGACTGACTTGGAATTACATTGTATTGTTTAAGTGTTCCCTTTATTTTTTGGACCAGTGTATATGTGTTGATATGTAAAGATACTTGAAATATATGATGTAGGACAAAAAAAACACCATAGAGCTTAAAAATGGGTAAATTACTGTATGTACCTAAAGCTAATTATTTGAAAATTTCAAATGCGGATTATAGAGGCACAAAGTGTATTTGTTCACTAAAAGTGATTGGTTTTGTAGGTTGAAAAACTAATAAAAATGTACCTGATTTGAAAAAAGGTATCGATTTATTCTGTATTACGGTACCATTATGGCCATGCCTTTACTTTACATTGCTAAATCATACTGACAGGTTCTCTTTAAATCATGTTATTCTACTGGTGCAGCTGCTACAGTGAGAAAATAAATTTATATCTTCTGCAGTCAGTCCTTTCTATTCATTATGTGGAGTGCAGGGAACAGTAAACAGTCACAGCTCATTACACAGTAAACACTGTAATCACTCCTCCTACACCATGATTGACAGCTTGCTGTGCAGCATAGTTGTGAAGAGCAGGCTGTCAGTAAAGGTGCAGGGGAAGTGATTACAGCACTCACTGTGTGAGCGCTCACTGTGTAGCATTGAAAGTTACAGGTCTCTACACCACCTTTGATGACTGGAAGCGAGAGGCTACAGGGAGAAGAAAACATAATTTTCTCCCAGTAAAGCAGCCTAACATGATTTATACACTAATGACCTGCAGATTACCACTATATCTGCAGGAAAATAGCATTTTTGTAGGTGACAGGTTTCAAATAATTGCTTTAGTTACATCCATCTTTTCATTGCATTTAGGGCCATTACTTCTGGAAGGTACCTGTTCTTCTTGCAGACCTCAAGCTATTCTAGGTAAAATAATGGGCTATAAATCTTGGATTGAAGTATAGAAACTTTTTCTAATAAAAAAAAACTATCTTTCTAGCGCCACTTGTAAGTAGCTACTCTGTAATTTAGAGAACCTTGACTCATAACTAGTGACACTAGGGATAGGCAGTCCAGATTTTTTGGTGATCTGGATCACTTTGGTACGCCAACCAAAAAGAGCTCTTTTGGACCTCAGTCAAAACTTCGCCCACATAATGTCACGCTGTCTCTGCATACAGGAGGACCGGGGTCTATGCTGACCCTAAGCTGGGGTCCTGACTAATCCCTCTACCTGGAGGTACTGTTGATGGTACAGAGGTCCAGGCCGCCAGCGTAACCCTATCTCCTGTGAATCCCTGACCACTGTAATCTAGTCCTGAGAAGGACCCTGATTACCACCACAGGGAAACGGGAAGGTAACTGCCTACACACAGTATTAGACGAACGAGACAGTACAAGGGGTAAAACAAAAGACACCTTGCATACAAAACTACCACTACAGAGGGAACACCAACGGGTAAGGAGATAAATAATAAAGCGAGGAGAGGAGAAAACCACAACAGGTACTCTTAGCTTTAGATTTCTCAATATGATCCGCTCTGCTGGTCTGCATGAATGCTTTCACCGACACTTCCCTAGCAGACAGGCAGGTATTTGAAGGAAACCAATTATCGCAACATTAATTGCAGCTGAGCGAGGCTGGTCTTGTCCAGCACAGAGAGAGGGAGAATTAACTCTCTCACTGCCGAAAAACACCCAGCAGCAGAAACTCAGCTGTGAGAAGTCAGGGTGTGCAATCGCGACGATCTTCGCAGCGACACACCCGTGACACATATGCCTGAAAAACCTCCCAACTGCAGTTAGACAATGAAATCACTGGGTGGTCAGGGTTTTTGCATCAAACTAGCAGATTTAAACACTTTCACTATTTTTAGTTCAGTCTGTAAAAATTTTGTGCTACAGGGCACTAATTTTGCTTCACTTGTCAGGAGATAATTTTTTTTAAAAATGATCTCCTAAAAAGGGAAATACTGCACCGCTGAATTGCGGACGCATATTCACATGGGGCCCCATGTGTCTTAGCGTTCATTCAAGGATAGCGCTGCCTGTCTGGTCGTCATGACGACGGTAATTATTAGGTGCATCGGCCATTGCTCTACTCTAAACGCAGGTGTGTTCAGGTGCTTCTATCAAATGAGAGGTGTGTACCCTAATTAGACACAGATGGTATTTCCTGTTTCTTGTATATTTAATATGGCTGTTTCGGCTGTATCCTTGCCCCCTGAAGAAGGAAGGAAGGAGATCCTCCGAAACGCGCGTTGGGGCGGCAGGGGCAGCTGGTGTGGTGTCACATTGGTGACTTTTGTGGTATGTACCATATTACCATCCATCATTTACCTCTATATACATACCTATGTATTATTATTATTATGTGAATACCATCTTGTTTGATGTGAGTTGAGGTTTATTATATCTACCACATACGGCTCCCCTTGCTGTATACTTTTTACCGTGTTGTATGACACATACAGGGTTCACCTGTTGTGTGGTGTTTTTTATCCATATACATTAATAAAGTTTTCTCTATTTTTTCACATTGACCTTTGACTGCTTTTGTTCTTTGGTGTTTTCTATATAATGTATGCAGTTGGTCTATTACAGTCCGACATGGTTTCAGTCCATTAATGTATGGCATTTGCCGCTATTCCTGCTATTTACTTAGGTCAAATTTAGTGACTGATATGTTGATCTATGGTATTACAGAGAGAGGGAGAATTAACTCTCTCACTGCCGAAAAACACCCAGCAGCAGAAACTCAGCTGTGAGAAGTCAGGGTGTGCAATCGCGACGATCTTCGCAGCGACACACCCGTGACAGTACCCCCTTCTACGAGGGGCCTCCGGACCCTCAGGGCCGGGTTTATCTGGGTGAGTAGTGTGGAAGGCCCGAACCAATCGGTCTGCGTTAATATCCGACGCAGGAACCCACGTCATTCCTCAGGACCATACCCCTCCAATGAACAAGGTACTGAAGGGACCGGCGATTCAGACGTGAATCGATGACTCTCGACACCTGGAACTCCAAGTTACCATTGACCACCACAGGAGGAGGAGGTAAAGGTGAAGGTATCACCGGCGCCACATACCTTTTAAGCAACGATCTGTGGAACACATTATGAATTTTAAATGTGGGAGGGAGGTCAAGACGGAATGCAACCGGATTAATTATAGAACTGATCTTGTATGGCCCGATGAACCTGGGACCCAGTTTCCAGGAGGGAACCTTAAGTTTTATATTCTTGGTAGACAACCATACCAGATCGTTCACACTTAGGTCCGGACCAGACACTCTCCTCCTATCAGCCATACGTTTGTATCGGTTCTCCATAGTACTCAGATTATTCAGCACTCCTCTCCACACTGAAGCAAGTGACGACGAAAATCGTTCCTCCTCAGGAACCCCAGAAGAGCCCCCCCTATTGAAGGTACAAAACTGGGGGTGAAAACCATATGCCCCAAAAAACGGGGACTTACCAGTGGACTCGCTCCGCCTATTATTTAGAGCAAACTCCGCCAGAGGCAAGAAAGAAGCCCAGTCCTCCTGGTTCTCTGACACAAAACACCGGAGATATGTCTCCAAGCTCTGGTTCAGACGCTCTGTCTGACCATTGGTCTGTGGGTGAAAAGCCGATGAAAATGACAACTGCATCCCCCGCCGTGTACAAAATGCTTTCCAGAATTTGGACACAAACTGAGACCCCCGATCCGACACCACATCGGAGGGTACCCGTGAAGTCTTACAATCTCCCCAATAAACACCTGCGCAAGAGTTTTAGCATTAGGAAGAGCAGGAAGAGCGATAAAATGTGCCATCTTGCTGAACCTGTCCACTACAACGAGTATGACTGTTTTACCCAAAGATGGCGGGAGTTCCGTAATGAAGTCCATAGACAGATGAGTCCACGGACGCTCCGGGATCTTCAAAGGTAAGATGGTCCCAGACGGATGGGTATGTGGGGTCTTAGAGCGCGCACAAACCTCGCAGGAGGCGACAAAAGTTACCACCTCCCTATGTAAGTTAGGCCACCAAAACCGGCGCGAGAGGAGATCCTCAGTTGCTTTACTCCCTGGGTGTCCTGCCAAAGCTGAATTATGATGTGCCTCGATCACCTTTTGTCGCAACTGATTTGGAACAAACAGTCTCCCTGGAGGTCCTACAGGGGCGTCCCCCTGAGCCTCCAATACCTCCTCCTCAAGCTCAGAGCATACTGCCGACACCACCACCCCCTCCTGAAGGACCGGAACCGGGTCCTCCGTGTTCCCAGCCTCTGGGAAACAGCGAGATAAGGCATCCGCCTTAACATTTTTTGACCCAGGACGATATGTGACGACAAAATTAAACCTGGTAAAAAACAACGACCACCTAGCTTGTCTGGGATTCAGACGTTTAGCGGACTTTAAATATAGCAGGTTTTTGTGATCGGTAATGACGGTGACCGGGTGGACTGCCCCCTCCAAAAAATGACGCCACTCCTCAAAAGCTAACTTAATGGCCAAGAGTTCTCTATTGCCGACATCATAATTCCTCTCCGCGGACGACAATTTTTTAGAGAAGAAGGCGCACGGATGCAATTTACCAGGGGACGAACCTTGTGACAATACTGCTCCCACCCCTACCTCGAAGCGTCCACCTCAACAATGAACGGCTGTGACGCATCAGGCTGAATAAGTATGGGTGCTGAAGCAAAACATTTTTTCAAAGAAGAAAACGCTTGACAAGCCTTGTCAGACCACTTTGAAAAACCATCCCTTTTTTAGTCATGTCTGTGAGAGGTTTAACTATGGACGAAAAATTACGAATGAATTTCCGGTAGTAGTTAGCAAACCCCAAGAAACGTTGTAATGCCTTAAGATCCTCTGGCAGATCCCACTCAAGAACTTTCCCAGGGTCCATACGAAAACCGGATGCTGACAACAGGAATCCTAAAAACTGAAGTTCCTGTACGGCGAACACACACTTCTCCCATTTGGCGTACAGTTTATTATCCCGCAAGATCTGTAACACCTGCCTAACATGCTCCTGATGAGACACAAGATCCGGCGAGTAAATTAAGATATCATCCAGATATATGACCACAAACTGTCCCATTAGGTGGTGAAAGATGTCATTTACAAAGTGTTGAAACACCGCCGGGGCAATACTCAGACCAAATGGCATGACAAGGTTCTCATAATGCCCCTCCGGAGTGTTAAACGCCGTCTTCCACTCATCCCCCTCCTTCATCCTAATCAGATTGTACGCCCCCCTGAGATCCAACTTAGAGAACCATTTGGCACCCACGATCTGATTGAAGAGATCGGGAATAAGTGGGAGCGGATACGGATCTCGGACCGTAATCCGATTAAGCTCACGGAAATCCAGGCAAGGGCGTAGGCCTCCATCTTTTTTCTTCACAAAGAAGAACCCCGCGGCCACCGGGGAAGATGAAGGTCTAATATGCCCCTTAGCCAGACTCTCTGAAATATAATCCTTCATGGCCTGTCTCTCAGGACCAGAAAGGTTATACAACCTAGATTTCGGTAATTTGGCCCCAGGGAGCAAGTTAACAGAACAGTCATATTCGCGATGAGGAGGTAGTTCTTGACACCCTTTCTCCGAGAATACATCCTCAAAGTCCACCAAAAATGGAGGTAAGGCCCTAGGAGCGACCGCACCAATGACCGTATTCATGCAGTTTTTATTACAGAATTCACTCCATTGGCTTATCTCTCTGGATTGCCAATTAATAACCGGGTTATGCTTAGTTAACCAAGGAAGGCCCAGCACTATAGGAGTAGGAAGACCCTCCAACACATAACAAGACAACAGTTCTTTATGTAACGCCCCCACTTGAAGATCTATGTTATGCACTACTTGCAAAAAACTTCCCTGACCGAGAGGTCTGGCATCGATCGAGAATATGGGGACGGGTTTAGCCAACACACTCAATCGCATACCTTGAACCCGGGCAAAGCGAGCATCCACCAGATTAGCCCCGGCCCCACTATCCAGAAGAACAGATATCCTCTCAGTTCTCGCACCCACCACCACCTCCGCCGGTACGAGAAACTGAGATGAATTTAGGGACAAAATACTTACTCCCAGATTGCCGTCCACCACACAATCTGGGATCAATAGTTTTCCGGCGACTTCTCACTCTGCAAAGGACGGGATGGACACCCCCCAATAAAATGTCCCTTTTTCCCACAGAAGAAACAACTTCTTGTTTTGTGGCGCCCCACCGATCCCCTCCCCCGGAATGATGTCCCTCCTAATTGCATAGGCTCCTCTGGAGTGACCAGGGGAACCTCCGTATAAGGGACCCTTGAGGAAGGTGGAGTCATCACAGGGGACGAAGTTACCCCGCACCTCTCCCGAAGACGTCTGTCAATACGAATAGCAAGGGCCATAGCTGCTTCCAGTGACGTGGGAGGGTCATACTGTGCCAGCACATCCTTTAATTTGTCAGATAAACCTTGACAAAACTGGCTCCTAAGAGCCGGGTCATTCCACTGGGTGTCCGTGGCCCACCTACGGAACTCCGAACAGAATTCCTCCGCCGGACGATCTCCCTGCTGTATCTTACGTAACTTAGATTCAGCAAGGGAGACCCGATCCGGGTCATCATATACAAGACCCAGAGCTGCAAAAAACCTATCCACTGACTGGAGAGCTGGGGAGCCCGGGGGGAGAGCGAACGCCCAGGATTGGGGGTCTCCTTGTAGGAGCGAGATGACAATCCCCACCCTTTGTTCTTCACTCCCAGATGACCGAGGTCGCAGCCGAAAGTACAATTTACATGCCTCCCGGAAAGCAAAAAACTTGTCCTGCCCCCCAGTGAACCTGTCAGGGAGAGCTACTTTAGGTTCAGGTCCGGCCTGCTCCGGGGGGGGTACAAAACCTTGGACTTAACGTCCGCCAGCTCCATGGACAAACTCTGCAACTGCCGAGCTAGACTGACTACTGGATCCATGGTGACTGGAGAAAATATTTAGTGGTCGGTGAAAATGTCACGCTGTCTCTGCATACAGGAGGACCGGGGTCTATGCTGACCCTAAGCTGGGGTCCTGACTAATCCCTCTACCTGGAGGTACTGTTGATGGTACAGAGGTCCAGGCCGCCAGCGTAACCCTATCTCCTGTGAATCCCTGACCACTGTAATCTAGTCCTGAGAAGGACCCTGATTACCACCACAGGGAAACGGGAAGGTAACTGCCTACACACAGTATAAGACGAACGAGACAGTACAAGGGGTAAAACAAAAGACACCTTGCATACAAAACTACCACTACAGAGGGAACACCAACGGGTAAGGAAATAAATAATAAAGCGAGGAGAGGAGAAAACCACAACAGGTACTCTTAGCTTTAGATTTCTCAATATGATCCGCTCTGCTGGTCTGCATGAATGCTTTCACCGACACTTCCCTAGCAGACAGGCAGGTATTTGAAGGAAACCAATTATCGCAACATTAATTGCAGCTGAGCGAGGCTGGTCTTGTCCAGCACAGAGAGAGGGAGAATTAACTCTCTCACTGCCGAAAAACACCCAGCAGCAGAAACTCAGCTGTGAGAAGTCAGGGTGTGCAATCGCGACGATCTTCGCAGCGACACACCCGTGACACATATGCCTGAAAAACCTCCCAACTGCAGTTAGACAATGAAATCACTGGGTGGTCAGGGTTTTTGCATCAAACTAGCAGATTTAAACACTTTCACTATTTTTAGTTCAGTCTGTAAAAATTTTGTGCTACAGGGCACTAATTTTGCTTCACTTGTCAGGAGATAATTTTTTTTAAAAATGATCTCCTAAAAAGGGAAAAATATTTAGAATTGAGAGTCCTCAGTAGTTGATACCTTTTAATGATACCTTTTGTATTAGTCTTTGCCTGATGAAGAGACCTGAGTAGTCTCAAAAGCTTGCAACTTGTTACCATCTTTTCAGCTAGCCATTAACCCCTTAACCCCCAAGGGTGGTTTGCACGTTAATGACCGGGCCAATTTTTACAATTCTGACCACTGTCTCTTTATGAGGTTATAACTCTGGAACGCGTCAACGGATCTTCGCGATTCTGAGATTGTTTTCTCGTGACATATTGTACTTCACGTTAGTGGTAAAATTTCTTCCATATAACTTGCGTTTATTTTTGAAAAAAACGCAAATATGGCGAAAATTTTTAAAATTTTGCAATTTTCAAACTTTGAATTTTTATTCCCTTAAAACAGAGAAATATGTCACATAAAATAGTTAAGAAATAACATTTCCCACATGTCTACTTTACATCAGCACAATTTTGGAACCAAAATTTTTTTTTGTTAGGAAGTTATAAGGGTTAAAAGTTGACCAGCGATTTCTCATTTTTACAACAAAATTTACAAAGCCATTTTTTTTAGGGACCACCTCTCATTTGAAGTCACTTTGAGGGGTCTATATGGCAGAAAATACCCAAAAGTGACACCATTCTAAAAACTGCACCCCTCAAGGTACTCAAAACCACATTCAAGAAGATTATTAACCCTTCAGGTGCTTCACAGGAACTAAAGCAACGTGGAAGGAAAAAATGAATATTTAACTTTTTAGCCACAAAAATGATCTTTTACAAACTTTTTTTTTATTTTCACAAGGGTAAAAGGAGAAAATGGACAGATAAGGTTGTTATGCAATTTCTCCTGAGTACGCCAATACCCAATATGTGGGGGAAAACCACTGTTTGGGCACACGGCAGAGCTCGTAAGGGAAGGAGCGCCGTTTGACTTTTTCAAACTAAAATTGGCTGGAATTGAGATTGGACGCCATGTCGTGTTTGCAGAGCCCTGATGCGCCTAAACAGTGGAAACCCCCACAAGTGACACATTTTGGAAACTAGACCCCCTAAGGTACTTATCTAGATCTGTTGTGAGCACTTTAAACCCCCAAGTGTTTCACAAAAGCTTATAATGCCTGGGTGTGAAAAAAAAAAAAAACAATTTTCCACAAAAATGATTTTTTAGTCCCAAATTTTTGAATTTTCCCAAGGAAATTGGACCCCAAAAGTTGTTGTCCAATTTGTCCTGAGTACGCTGATACCCCATATGTGGGGGGGGAAACTGTTTGGGTGCACGGCAGGGCTTGGAAAGGAAGTAGTAACATTTTGGAATGCAGACGTTGATGGGGGTCATGTTCCGTTTGCAGTGCCCCAGATGAGCCTAAATAGTGGAAACCCCCACAAGTGACCCCATTTTGGAAACTAGACCCCCTAAGGAACTTATCTAGATCTTTGGTGAGCACTTTGAACCCCCAAGTGCTTCACACAAGTTTATAATGCCCGGGCATGAAAATAAAAAATCCTATTTTTTTCCCACAAAAATTATATTTTAGTCACTAATTTTTTATTTTCCCAAGGGTAACAGGAGAAATTGGACCACATAAGTTGTTGTCCAATTTGTCCTGAGTACGCTGATACCCCATATGTGGGGGGGAAGCACTGTTTGGGCTCACGGCAGAGCTCGGAATGGAAGGAGCACCATTTGACTTTTTCCAACCAAAATTGGCTGGAATTGAGATTGGATGCCATGTTGCATTTGGAGAGCCCTGATGTGCCTAAACAGTGGAAACCCCCACAAATGACCCATTTGGGAAACTAGACCCCCTAAGGAACTTTTCTAGATCTTTGGTGAGCAATTTGAACCCCCAAGTGCTTCACACAAGTTTATAATGTAGAGCCGTTAAAATTTAAAAATCATATTTTTTCCACAAAAATGATCTTTTCACCCCAATTTTTATTTTTCCAAGGGTAACAAGACTCCAAAAGTTATTGTGCAATTTGTCCTGAGTGCGCTGATACCCCATATGTGGGGGTAAACCACTGTTTGGGTGCATGGCAGAGTTTGGAAGGGAAGGAGCGCCGTCTGACTTTTTCAACGCAGAATTGGCTGGACGCCATGTCGTGTTTGGAGAGCTCCTGATCTGCCTAAACAGTGGAAACCCCCATAAATGACACCATTTTGGAAACTAGACCCCTCAAGGAACTTATCTAGATGTGTGGTGAGAACTTTGAACCCCAGGTGTTTCACTAAAGTTTATAACGTACAGCCGTAAAATAAAAAATCATTTTTTTTTTTTACAAAAATGATTTTTTCGCCCCCAATATTTTATTTTCACAAGAGTAACAGAAGAAATTGGAACCCAAAAGTTGTTGTCCAATTTGTCCTGAGTACGCTGATACCCAATATGTGGGAGGAAAACTACTGTATGGGCGCACGTCAGGGCTCGGAAGGGAAGTAGTGACGTTTTGGATTGCAGACTTTGATGGAATGGTCTGGGGGCGTCATGTCACATTTGGAGAACCCCTGATGCACCTATACAGTGGAAACCCCCACAAGTGACCCCATTTTGGCAAATAGACCCCACAAGGAACTTATCTAGATGTGTGGTGAGCACTTTGAACCCCGAAGTGCTTCACAGAAGTTTATAACGTACAGCCGTAAAAATAAAAAAATCTTTTTTTTTTTACAAAAATGATTTTTTCGCCCCCAATATTTTATTTTCACAAGGTAACAGGAGAAATTGGACCCCAAAAGTTGTTGTCCAATTTGTCCTGAGTACGCTGATACCCAATATGTGGGAGAAAACTACTGTATGGGCGCACGTCAGGGCTCGGAAGGGAAGTAGTGACGTTTTGGATTGCAGACTTTGATGGAATGGTCTGAGGGCGTCATGTCGCATTTGGAGAGCCCCTGATGCGCCTAAACAGTGGAAACCCCCACAAATGACCCCATTTTGGAAAATAGACCCCACAAGGAACTTGTCTAGATGTGTGGTGAGCACTTTGAACCCGAAGTGCTTCACAGAAGTTTATAACGCACAGCCGTAAAAATAAAAAATCTTTTTTTTTTTTTGCAAAAATGATTTTTTTGCCCCAATATTTTATTTTTACAAGGGTAACAGGAGAAATTGGACCCCAAAAGTTGTTGTCCAATTTGTCCTGAGTACGCTGATATCCAATATGTGGGAGAAAACTACTGTATGGGTACACGTTGGGGCTCGGAAGGGAAGTAGTGACGTTTTGGATTGCAGACTTTGATGGAATGGTCTGGGGGCGTCATGTCGCATTTGGAGAGCCCCTGATGCGCCTAAACAGTGGAAATCCCCAACAAGTGACCCCATTTTGGAAAATAGACCCACAAGGAACTTATCTAGATGTGTGGTGAGCGCTATGAAGCCCCAAGTGCTTCACAGAAGTTTATAATGTACAGCCGTAAAAACAAAAAAATATTTTTTTTTGCACAAAAATGATATTTTCGCCCCCAGTTTTTTATTTTCCCAAGGGTAACAGAAGAAATAGGACAAATTGCACAATAATTCTTGGGGTCCAGAGTACGCTGATACCCCATATGTGGGGATAAACTACTGTTTGGACGCATGGCAGAGCTGAGAAGTGAAGGAGCACCGTTTGACTTTTTCAACGCAGAATTGGCTGGAATTGAGATCAGACGCCATGTCACATTTGGAGAGCCCCTGATGTGCCTAAACAGCGGAAACCCCCCAATTCTAACTCCAACCCTAACCCCAACACACCCCTAACCCTAGTCCCAACCCTAACCACAAACCTAACCCTAACACACCCCTAATCCCAACCCTAACCCTAATCCTAACTTTAGCGCCAACCCTAACCCTAACTTTAGCCGCAACCCTAACCCTAACCCTAATGGGAAAATGGAAATAAATACTTTTTTTTAATTTTATTATTTTTCCCTTACTAAGGGGGTGATAAAGGGGGGTTTTATTTACTATTTATAGGGGTTTTTATGATTGGCAGCTGTCACGCTAAAAGACGCTTTTTATTGCAAAAATAGTTTTTGCATCATCACATTTTGAGAGCTATAATTTTTGCATATTTTGGCCCACAGAGTCATGTGAGGTCTTATTTTTTGCGGGACGAGTTGACGTTTTTATTGGTACCATTTTTGAGCACGTGACGTTTTTTGATCGCTTTTTATTTCGATTTTTGGGAGGTTAGAATGAACAAAAATCAGCAATTCATGAATTTCTTTTGGGGGAGGCGTTTATACCGTTCCGGTGTGGTAAAATTGATAAAGCAGTTTTATTCTTCGGGTCAGTACGATTACGGCGATACCTCATTTATATCATTTTTTCATGTTTTGGCGCTTTTATAGAATAAAAACAATTTTATATAAAAAATAATTATTTTTGCATCGCTTTATTCTGCGAGCTATAACTTTTTTATTTTTTCGCTGATGATGCTGTATGATGGCTCGTTTTTTGCGGGACAAGATGACGTTTTCAGCGGTACCATGTTTTTTTGTATCGGTCTTTTTGATCGCGAGTTATTCCACTTTTTGTTCGGCGGTATGATGATAAAGCATTGATTTTTTGCTTCGTTTTTTTTTTTTTTTTAAGGAGTTCACTAAAGGGGTTAACTAGTGGGACAATTTTATAGGGGGGGTCGTTACGGACGCGGCGATACCAAATATGTGTACTTTTATTGCTTTTTTTTTTTTATTTACAGGAAGAAGTGAATTTATTGGGGAATATTTTTTTTTTTTTTATTTATTTTGGATTTTTTTTTAAAACATGTTTATTTTTATTTTTTTAACTTTTTTACTTTGTCCCAGGGTGGGACATCACTGTATTTTGTCAGATCGCTGGTGTGACAGTGTGCACAGCACTCTGTCACACCAGCGATCGCTCAGGCAGTGCAGCAGGCTTCTCAGTGCCTGCTCTCGGCAGGCACTGAGGTAGCCGCCTCCCTCCAGGACCCCGGCGCCATCTTGGATCCGGGTCCTGGGAGGGAGGAAGCCCTCAGAACAGCGCGATCACATCGCGCTGCTCTGAGGGTCTCAGGGGGGCGCGCAGGGAGCTCCCACCCTGCGCGATCCTCCCTTGTGCCCCAGTACACCGCGATCATGTTTGATCGCGGTGTGCAAGGGGTTAATGTGCCGGGAGCGGTCCGTGACCGCTCCTGACACACAGTCATGGGTGTCAGCTGTGATAATCAGCTGACACCCGGCCGCGATCGGCTGCGCTCCCCCCGGGAGCGCGTCCGATCGCACGAGACGTACTATCCCGTCCATGGTCATACGGGCCCAGGTACCATGGACGGGATAGTACGTCCGATGGCAGTAAGGGGTTAAAAGGTATCAACCACTGAGGACTCTCAATTCTAAATTATTTTTCTATCTACTGGATAACACGGTACAAAGATATACATGCTCCTAAAAGGGATAATTTTGGCCAGACAAAAGAAGCCATTGCATATTCATTTTTGGAAAATCAAACCAATCGCTACTACCAAATAATGAATGTTTTTTGGATCATTTATAAAAGCCATTGCTTCTTACATATGCATCCAGCATGGCTTTGTGGGCATCCGGCAAGTGTCCAGGATTACAGAGCGGCGTTGGAAAAAAACAAATTCGCAAGACGACTTCACTGCATTCAAACAAGCAACACTCTCTTTCAAATCTGCCCTCACCTCTGCTAAACAGGCCTACTTCACAACCCTCGTATCTTCCCTATCCTACAACCCCAAACAGTTATTCAAAACTTTTAACTCCCTCCTCCGCCCACCACTGCCCCCTCCTACCTCCCTCATCTCTGCTGAGGACTTTGCCACACACTTCAAAAATAAGATCGACCAAACAAGGCAAGTCTTCATTGTTCAACCACCACAACCCCTTTGTATACCAGACCAATGCCCTAACCCCATAACCTCCCTCTCCAATATAACTGAAGGGGAGCTTAATTGTCTTCTCTCCAAATCGCACCTCACAACCTGTGCACTTGACCCCATCCCAACCCACCTCCTCCCCAACCTCACCACCACTATTATTCCATCCCTAACCCACCTCTTCAACCTATCACTAACTTCCGGTACCTTCCCTTCTGCTTTCAAGCATGCCACAATCACGCCTATCCTTAAAAAGCCAACCCTCGACCCAACCGCTATGTCCAGCTATCGCCCAATATCGCTGCTCCCATTCGCTTCCAAACTCCTGGAGCTGCATGTCCACGCTGAGCTTTCCTACCACTTCTCTTCTAACTTGCTCTTTGACACTCTACAATCTGGTTTCCGCCCCCATCACTCCACTGAGACAGCCCTGACCAAAATTACTAATGACCTACTTACAGCCAAAGCGAACGGACAATACTCTATACTCCTGCTTCTTGACCTGTCCTCTGCTTTTGACACAGTTGACCACTGCCTTCTACTACAGATTCTTTCCTCCTTTGGCGTCAAGGACCTCGCCCTATCCTGGATCTCCTCATACCTTTCCAACCGCACATTCAGCATCTCCCACTCACACACTACCTCCTCGTCCCACCCTCTCTCCGTTGGAGTCCCCCAAGGCTCTGTTCTAGGACCCCTACTCTTCTCAATCTATACACTTGGCCTGGGGCAACTCATAAAGTCCCACGGATTCCAGTACCACCTTTACGCTGATGACACTCAGATCTACCTCTCTGGCCCAGACATCACCTCTCTGCTATCCAGAATCCCGGAGTGTCTATCAGCCATATCCTCCTTCTTCTCCTCCCGCTTCCTCAAACTCAATGTGGACAAATCTGAACTCATAATCTTTCCCCCATCCCACAGATCTTCCTTACCTGACCTATCTATCACAATTAACGACATCACGCTTTCCCCCGTACCAGAAGTCCGCTGCCTCGGAGTAACCCTTGACTCTGCCCTGTCCTTCAAACCGCACATCCAAGCTCTTTCTACATCCTGTCGCCTTCAGCTCAAAAATATTTCAAGAATCCGTCCTTTCCTCAACCCTCAATCTACTAAAATGATTGTGCACGCCCTCATCATCTCCCGCCTCGACTACTGCAACACCCTTTTCTCTGGCCTCCCTGCTAACACCCTCGCACCTCTCCAGTCCATCCTTAACTCTGCTGCACGACTAATTCACCTCTCTCCTCGCTACTCCTCCGCTTCTCCCCTCTGCAAATCTCTTCATTGGCTCCCATTCCCTCAGCGTATCCAGTTCAAATTACTAATACTGACCTACAAGGCCATCTATAATCTGTCTCCTCCTTATATCTCTGAACTAATCTCCCGATATCTTCCCTCACGTAATCTCCGATCCTCCCAAGACCTCCTTCTCTCCTCCACACTTATTCGCTCCTCACCCAACCGCCTCCAAGACTTCTCCCGAATATCCCCCATCCTCTGGAATTCTTTGCCCCAACACGTCCGACTATCAAACACATTCGGATCCTTCAGACGGAACCTGAAAACCCATCTCTTCAGGAAAGCCTACAGCCTGCAATGACCCTGCTACCTCCTCACCACTACCGGAGATATCGCCTCAACCAACACTGGAACTGCTGCAACCCCCGACCTACTGTCTCCTGCCTCACAATCCTGTAGAATATAAGCCCGAAAGGGCAGGGTCCTTTCCCCTCTGTATCAGTCTGTCATTGTTAGTTTGTTTACTGTAAGTGATACCTGTAATTTGTATGTAACCCCTTCTCATTTACAGCACCATGGAATCAATGGTGCTATAGAAATAAATAATAATAATAATAATCTGTCCACCAAAGTGGAGCATTTTTAGGATCTTCTTCAATTGTATAAATCATAAAATGTCCAACAGTGCAGTGTGTTGTTGGTTGCTACCTGTTATCATCTGGTTAGCCACAGATATATATGTTAAAGTCACTTTGACATTACTCTGTGCCCCCATACACATTAGACAAAATATTTGGATATGGCAGTGTAATATATGAGAGTAAGTACAGTCTAGATAAACTTCAAATAAAAATGTTAGACATATATCTGCTGGACTAAATGAGAAAATGACCATTCTGAAGAATGCAGATACCATACACATTAGGCTAATGTTGGCCAAGTGCACTGATATGAATGGGTTCAGCCAACAGTCTAATGAGTATGGCCAACAATGTGCATTGGCGAACTGATTGTTGAGGAAGTTGTCGATTGAGTATGTCCAATTTCAGACTGCCAATCGCATTTACTCCTGGAGATACAGTAAGTCGCTGCAGATAAGTCTGGCGATGGCTTTCTCATAGAGAACAAACCAGTGATAGAACACCTATGTGAAAAATGGATGTCTGAATGAGGTCTAAGGTTGTATTTGCCTTAAAGAGCTTGCAAGGTTCTAGATATAGTTCTAGGAGACCTCAGAGCATCATATTGGACACATTTTTAGAGTAAATGGAAACTTTGCTGTACTTTGGATTGGGCATATCATATTTTTTAGCCAATTCAGACTAATCAAACACAAACATTTTTTAGTAAATTCACTCATCTCTATAGGTGATAAATATATTTAATGGAAAACCCCTGTTAAGACTAAATAGTTAAAAAGTTAAAGCAGTGCTCACATATGCATGTGTTTTCTGTTTGCAGAACAACCCAACAAAACAGCATGTTGGGCTCCGTTGCAGTGTCCACATTTTCTCAGGAACAATTACACTTCCTATCAATTCTGACAGAATCTGCAATGGGGACTCCTAATAGACCCTCCATCACACATGTGGACATAAGACATTCTAAGATGGACACAAGTCTGTAAATAGTGCAAAGGAAAAATAAAATGTTGATTAAAACGAGTTGCCCTTATTTTTCTACTGCACACGAGACAATGAATTCTGTAATATGCAGCATATTATCTCTACACTATTACAAGAGCCCCATTATTTTATAGAAAGTCAGTTTTCATTACCTCTTCTAACACTACAGTACATTAATAAGACAAGCAGAAATTGTACATATGGCAAAATGTCACTAATAAACAGTATTTTTCTCACTTTTGAATGTGCATTTATCAGGGGGAATCTAAGTATTTATGATGAGTATATTTTTAACTTTAAAACTAATCCTACTCCTTTTTGTGGTTCATATGGTTGCAAACAAACAACATATTTCCGTGTTTTCTGAAAATCTTCCACATGTTCAACAATATGGACAATATGTACCTGGAATAAAGATATGTCAGCTACTGAATAAAATCAGTTTATAGTTATGCTTTGTAGGTTGGAATACGTATTAGCAGTGTTTATTCGATTTCTACAGTATTAAGAGACAAAATTAAAGAGGCCCTCTCACCAGGTCAAAAGTTGTCAGTATTTGCTCACATTTTATTCCCTCAGTATTCTGCTTTTTTTTAAATTAAATCTGCCATATGGCTCCAGAAATATTCACCTTTGTGTTTAGTGCTCATTTTTATGGTGTTACAAAGGGGCTTTGCTCAAAGAGTAATTATGCACTGCAGTCTAAAGACATGCCCCCAGGGAATCCTGTGAGCAACGCCCCCTTGTATAAAACTCAACACTAAATAAAAAGGTCCATATGTCTAGAACTGTATGGCGGATTTAAAAAAAAACAAAAACAAAACTGGAGTACACTGGGGAATAATGGAAATAAAATAAAAGCAAAATTGTCCACTTTTAACCAAGTGACTGGTCCTCCATAAAGATGAACTGTCCACATTCCTGATATGTTTATTTTATTGCACACTTTTATTTTTCATTGAAACTAACAGTTCTGAATCTTTGAATTTTTTTTTTCTTTTCGGAAATGTATGAATAAATTTGTCAATTATGGTGTTTTCCTAAATAGATTGATCTGCTGCCTGCATACCTTCCAACCTTTACAGAACAGAAAGAGGGTCAAACTAAGTGGCTGGCAAATTTTGAACCCTTAACCACACCCTCAAGCTACACCCATTTACCATTTCTTTCTACCCTGGCAGGATGAGATGTCAGAGGGGCGGTGGCAATGAGGGACATTCAGCAGGCACTTGCAGGTCATAGACCCAAATCGGGGACTGTCCCAATGTATGCAGAATGGTTGGGATCTATGGATATATTTTTTGTTCATTCATTCATAGTTGTAGCAGCCAGAACTTTCTCATGTTTACATAAGCTTATTTATTTTACTTATTCTACTCATTCATATAGCGCCATTAATTCCACAGCACTTTACAGACATTATCGGCACTGTTCCCAATGGGGCTCACAATCTAGATTCCCTATCAGTATTTTTTTGTAGTGTGGGAGGAAACCGGAGAACCAGGAGGAAACCCACACAAACATGGGGAGAACATGACATTGCTATTTTGTGTCATGATGATATGATGGCTACTGTTGAGTGCAAATGCTTGCAATTTGAGTTTGCATCGGGTGCTCAGGAATGCACAGAATATCGCGGATCCCCTTTTTTTTCAGTGTCTCACAGCCATCAAACATGCAGGGCAAGGACTCAAGCATGTCACTCAATCACTCACGATATTTGGTACATACCCAAGCACCCGATGCAAACTGGAGTAGCGAGCACTTGCGCTCAACACTAATGACGACATATTCAATATGACGCCCTAATGTTATCAAATCATGCGTTGTGCCTGTGGTTTCAAAATGCTCACTATACCCCAAAATAAAATCCTTGAGGGGTTTGCTTTCCAAAATGAGGTCACTTGTGGGGTTTTCCACTGTTTAGGCACATCAGGGGCTCTCCAAACGTGACATGGTGTAAGCTCTCAATTCCAGCCATTTTTAATTTCAAAAAGTCAAGCAGTGCTTCTTCCCAGCGCTGCCGTGCGCCCAAACAGTGGATTTCCCCCACATATGTGGTATCGGCATACTCAGGAGAAATTGTGCAATAGATTTTGTGGTCTATTTTCTCTTGTTAGCCTTGTGAAAATAAAAAAGTTTGGGTCTAAAGTAAATTTTTAGTGAAAAAAGTTAAATGTTCATTTTTTTCCTTCCACATTTCTTCAGTTCTTGTGAAGCAACTAAAGAGTTAAAAAAAACTTCTTGAATGTGGTTTTGAACACCCTAAGAGGTGCAAATTTTATAATGGTGTCACATTTGGGTACTTTCTGTCACATAGGCCCCTCATAGTCACTTCAAATGTGATGTGGTCAATAAAAAAAATGGTTTTGTAAATTTTGTTGGAAAAATTAGAAATCGCTGGTCAATTTTAATCCTTAAAACGTCCTAACAATAAAAAATTATGTTTCCAAAATTGTGCTGATGTAAAGTAGACATGTGGGAAATGTTATTTTGTGAACTATTTTGTGTGATTTAACTCTCTGATTTAAGGGCACACAAATTAAAATTTTTGCTAAATTATTTTTTTCATAAATAAACACATCATATCGAAGAAATTTTACCACTATCATGAAGTACAATATATCACAAAAAACAGTCTCAGAATCAGTGGGATACATTGAAGCGTTCCAGAGTTATTACCACATAAAGTGACACTGGTTAGAATTGTGAAATTTGGCTTGGTCATTAATGTCAAAATTGACTTGGTCACTAAGGGGTTAAGTGTAGATTCAAAACTTTTTTGTCCTAAAAATGCATCAAATCTGCACCAAAAAGCATCAAATAAGGGGAAAAAGGCATACAAATACACGGTAAAAACCCAATAATCAGTGAAGATTGTCATTGGGTCTTGTGATGTGAAAACTTGTAGAAAACATGCATAAAACAGGCAGTAAAAAACACATCATTCATGCTACGTGTAAATACATTTTTATTACAATTTTTATGGGTTTAATGGAGAAATAAATCAATCACGCCATTTTTTATGCTATTTAGTGATCATCGTAAATAATCTGTTCACTGTATTGTATGATTTGTGATGATTACAGTGATACCAAATAAGTTTCTGTTATTTGCTGATTTGTAATGTTTTCTATTTTTTCTTAAGTTCATTAAAAATGTTATTATAATTGTTTTTCATTATTTTATTTATTGTATTCACTTAGATAATGCCATTAATTCCACTGCGCTTTACAGACATTATCAACACTGTCCCCATTGGGTCTCACCATCTAAATTCCCTATCAGTATGTCTTTGGAGTGTGGGAGGAAACCGGAGAACCCGGAGGAAATTATCTTTTAGTAATTTTATGAGAAAAAAAAAATTTCCCTCCAGAATACAGAGACATAGAGATACACAGGCATATAGAGATGTATCTCTTTGTTTCAGTTAGCCTGTAGTCCAGACTTTACAATTCCCAATGAGGTATCAAAATTCTCCCAATCTTCTCATTACAGGCTCTGGTTATTGCTTTTGCTACTGTCCACAACGATGCAGGTTGAGGGTTTGAAACCTGGGGAGATCAGATCTCAAGAAAATAGAGAATTGTTTATTTAATTAAATGTAAATATGTGTAGGAAAGAGATTTCAGGCCGTTCCCTAGAAGGACGAGCTACGGAACAATGAAGATGGCATGAGAGAAAACATCACACAATGTCAGTGGAAGTCTGTACACAGCCCTAACTACCCAGGACAGCAGGATAGCTTCCTCAAATCACAACAGTCCAGCTAGATCTGGGACAGTTGGGAGCTATTCTACATGGCTAGAATAACAAAGATGTATATGGAGATTTTTTCTATGCACAATCAAAAAATACAAAAGGGGTCATGGTCCTTTCCACTTTACATATTGTGAGGTTACAAGCAGTTGGCAATGTGTTGATCAGTGACAATTCAACTACTTCAGCTCGCAGTTATTGTTGGGAAAAAAATTAAATTATTAACCTGGCTGTACTGCACTCACTGCATAGACATTTGTATAGCTTCCAATAAATTCAAAGAAAGCTATATACCGTAAATGTAAATGCAATTAGCTATCCTTGGTGGTGTTTTCAAAAAGTAGGAAGTTTTTCATTTAAGGGCATTTTCCTATAGGTTAGGTGAAAACTTACTTATCTGTAGAGGACTGATTGCTTTTACCCACCTCCATCCACCCTACACCGATCATAAGTTCAGGGCACCCCATAGTCCTTATTGAATGCAATGGACATTTAGCATGAGCACCAACCCTCTATTCATTGTCTATGAAACAGCCAGAGATAGCAGTGTACAGTGCTCGGCTATTACAGACAGTCCCATAGACATAGATTAAAGTGGTAGTGCTTGACCACTATGCAATTCATACAGGGCTATGCAGACCTCCACTCTCTGTATTGTGGGGTTCCAGTGATTGTAGACCAGAGATCAGCAAGTTATCACTTACCCTGTTGATAGATGATAACTTGCATTGAAATAACATCAAGGTGGTAGTGAGAACCTTTGCCTTTGCGTACCAAGCCCTTGTTCAGCTGCACATATGTTATGTCCATACTTTGTAATTGCAGTAGTGAGTCTACAAAATATTCCCAGGATTTTTAATTGTGTGGTATAATAGGTATAGTTGATGCTGGGGGCTTCAGCAATGGTTGTGCCAATAATCAAAGTGAAACAATCTAAATTCCCTATCAGTATGTCTTTGGAGTGTGGGAAATAACTGGAGAACCTGAGGAAACCCACGCAAACACGGGGAGAACATACAACCTCCTTGCAGACCTTGTCCTTGGTGGGATTTAAACCCAGGTCCCCAGTGCTGCAAAGCAACAGTACTAACCACTGAGCCCCCTCGATGCCCACAATCCTCATGTCTCCCTTCAGAAAGCCTCATACATATTAGATGGTCAGCCGATCCAACTTTTATGTAATGTGTATGTGGACCTTATCTATCAGGTATATGTTGATAAAAATACAGTGATAATATGGCGTTCCCCTTGTGTCAAAGCAGAAACGTTAAGATCTGATGCACCCTTGTAGGTCATACATACGTAAGACGTTACAAAAATAAAAATTTCATGTGCAGCAGCCAAAGACTAAAAGCCATAGGTGCTACTTTCATTATGACACTTATCGTCTATATTAAAAGCAAAAGACAATGTGGGAGTTTACATGAAATCTTTGTTTTTGATTTGTACTTGACTGCTGAATCAGGTTCAAATAGGTTTAGAGAAATCTAAAGAGTGAGAGCGAAGAGCTTATCTGTGGCAATCTTTACTGCAGGAAGCTGAAAAAGACATTCTCTGCTCTTCCTCACTCCGAGATCATAAGGCTGAGAGCAGAAGTGGTTTGATTTATCTGCCCAGGGCTCTGGGAGATTTTATCATGCCCTACCTATATGAATGTAAACAGTGGAATTACCTATCATTGCGCTCTCCTGGGCATTGTTTGCATATATCTTCAAGCAGGAGGAAGAAACATGAGATCTTGCTGCAAGATTCACTTTCCAGGAACTACAGGTTAATTACATAATAAGGGAGAGCTTCTAGACAAATCAGAAATGTGTATTCCCAAACTATGGCCACATGGTAGGAAATGTGTTAAAAGGAACCTGAGAGCTGATACATGCTGCCCTATCCACGGGCAGCTTATATCAGACGCTTGTTGTATGATTTCAGCCATATATGTATAACTGAAACTCTGCTTCCTGTGTATCGGGCAGCTTTAGGGTATGTGCACAAGTTGTGTTTTTTTCCATGCAGTTTTGTCACAAAAATTTAAGGATTTCCTAGTACCAGCAAAGTAAATGAGAATCTTGAAGTCTCGTGCACTCGTTGCTTTTTTTTTTCTTGCAGATTTGCAGAAGATTCAAATCTGCAGCATGTCAATTAGAAGATACAAATTAGATTTTAGAAAAAACTTTTTGACAGTAAGGTGATCAATGAGTGGAACAGGCGGCCACAAGAGGTCCTGAGTTCTCCTTCAATGGAAGTCTTCAAACAGGCAGGACAGACATCTGTCTGAGATGGTTTAGTGAATCCTGCATTGAGCAGGGGGTTGGACCCGATGACCCTGGAGGTCCCTTCCAACTCTAAAGTTCTATGATTCTATATGAGAAAAGGTTGCACTCTAACATACTAAAGCATGACAATATGGAATACATGAAATTTTGAATAGCAATATGGCTTTAGAGTATAAGGAAAAATTTGAGACGCTTAGTATAACATTTGGCCAAATATTAAAAGCCCACCAACCATCGTCAAGGTGGTCTCAAGTCTGGTGAGTCCCTGACCTATGTGAACATACCTCTATTAGGCTGATATCTGAATTTCTGGGTGAATGTGGACACCTCTGTCAGTAATGTCTGCATATATGGGTAAGTAGAGACCTGCTGTAATTCACATTAGTCTGGATGTGCCAGTCAGGTTTTTTTGTCTTTTGAATGTTAGCTTACTGACCGAGCACTCCGCCCCCACTAGCTGGTGATTTTAATTACAGCAGGTTTCTACTTACCCATATATGCGGCATTACTGACAGAGGTGTCCACATTTACCCAGAAATTCAAATATCAGCCTAATAGAGGTATGTTCACATAGGTCAGGGACTCACCAGAGTTGAGACCACCTTGACGATGGTTGGTGGGCTTTTAATATTTGGCCAAATGTTATACTAAGCGTCTCAAATTTTTCCTTATACTCCAAAGCCATATTGCTATTCAACATTTCATGTATTCCATATTGTCATGCTTTAGTATGTTAGAGTGCAACCTTTTCTCGCATGTTTTACATGGGGGTAGCACCCCTTGGTTTGCACCTACTTCACATTAGTCTGGATGTGCCAGTCAGCACTCCACCCCCACCAGATGGTGATTTTAATTACAGCAGGTCTCTACTTACCCATATATGCAGGCATTGCTGACAGAGGTGTCCACATTCACCCAGAAATTCAGATATCAGCCTAATAGAGGTATGTTCACATAGGTCAGGGACTCACCAGACTTGAGACCACCTTGACAATGGTTGGTGGGCTTTTAATATTTGGCCAAATGTTATACTAAGCGTCTCATATTTTTCCTTATACTCCAAAGCCATATTGCTATTCAAAATTTCATGTATTCCATATTGTCATGCTTTAGTATGTTAGAGTGCAACCTTTTCTTGTAAGTTTTACATGGGGTAGCACCCCTTGGTTTACACCTAATTCACATTAGTCTGGATGTGCCAGTCAGGTTTTTTTGCTTTTGAATGTTAGCTTACTGACCGAGCACGCCGCCCCACCAGATGGTGATTTTAATTACAGCAGGTCTCTACTTACCCATATATGCAGGCATTACTGACAGAGGTGTCCACATTCACCCAAAAATTCAGATATCAGCCTAATAGAGGTATGTTCACATAGGTCAGGGACTCATTATTATTATTATTATTATACATTTATATAGCGCCATTTATTCCATGGCGCTTTACATATGAAAAGGGAAAAATATAGACAGGTACAATAAACATGTGCTGGACAAGGGACACACAAGTACAGAAGAAGAGAGGACCCTGCCCGCGAGGGCTCACAGTCTGCAGGGATGGGTGAGAATACACTAGGAAAGGGTAGAGCTGGTCATGCGATGGTTCAGTACACTGAGGATCATTGCAGGTTCTAGGCTTGTCAGAACAGGTGGGTCTTCAGTAGAGTTGAGCGATACTTTCCGATATCCTAAAGTATCGGAATCGGAATGGTATCGCCGATATCACTAAAATATCGGCGATACCCGATACCGATACCGGAAGTCCCATGTAAGTCTATGGGAACAAAATATCGCAACTAAAAAAACCCCATTCTTTCCTTGTAAACACTAAATATACACACATAGAATACATATATATATATATACATGTCATTGTGACATATATATATATATACATATATGTATAGTTTATACACTTCTACATAGTAAAATATCCTCTCTGATTCAATTGCCGGGTAAAGCCGGCTTCAGTGAAAAGACAGAAGCACCCACATGAAATGACACTTGGTGTACATAGGGTTAACCATGTCTTTTCATGTCGTTTGCTATCTGATTTGCACAAACAATTAAATCAGTCTATGTGTGCAAAATTTCACACCTGTAGGGGTTAATTAAAGGTGTAAATTCGTTGTAAAAAAAACGGACTTTTTTGCTACGAATTTACACCTTTAATTAACCCCTACAGGTGTGAAATTTTGCACACATAGACTGATTTAATTGTTTGTGCAAATTAGATAGCAAAGGACATGAAAAGACATGGTTAACCCTATGTACACCAAGTGTCATTTCATGTCGGGTTCTGCATTTTCACAAAAGCCGGCAATTGAATTAGCGGCTATTATACTATGTAGAAGTGTATGAACTACAAATATAAATATATATATATATGTGTCACAAATTCAATGACATGTATATATATATATGAGGTGTAAAATTGCTGAAAAAAAATGCGTGGGCTCCCGCCCTATTTTCGCAACCAGACAGACAAAGCCAGTGAGTGGGGGCAGATAATAATAGCCCAGAGAGGGACCATTATTTTTGCCCCCCCCCGGCTACTAACATCTGCCCCCAGACACCCAGGAAAGGCAAATCTATAATTAGATTCGCCCTTTCTGGCACTTTGCCCGTCTATTCCCATTGCCCTGTAGCGGTGGCGAATGGGTTAATATGGGGTTAAAGCCACCTTGCTATTGAAAGGTGACCTTAAGCCAGGTTAATAATTGAGAGCTGTCAATTAGACAACTATCAACTATTAATCCTATTGCATGAAATAAAAATAAAACACACACACTTTAATTAAAAATCATTTTAATGAAATAAAGACACATGTTTTTGACCATATTTTATTTTACTGCAAAAACCATTTCCTGTAATAAAAATAAAATAAAAAAGCAAAATTATTCTTACCTATCCCATGCACAGTCAGGTCCCACGGTTGTAATCCTTCAGAAAGGGTTAATGTTTACTGCAGGGACCGCAGCTAATGCTGCAGCCTCACAGTAAACCCCAAATGAATGAGTTCCTCTCCTGCCTGACAGGAGAGTAAAGGCTGGGTGTCACATAACGATACACCATCGATCCCGACAACGATATGCACTTGTCAGGATCGCTGGTGTATCGCTACATGATCGCTGCTGAGCTGCCAAACAGGCAGCTCAGGCAGCGATCTGGGACAGCGACACTGCGGGTAACATCGCTTAAGGGCCCGTCTCACATAGCGATATCGCTACCGAGATCGCTGCTGAGTCACAAGTTTTGTGACGCAGCAGCGAGCTCACCAGCGATATCGCTGTGTGTGACATTCAGCGACGATCAGCCCCCCTGCCGGGTATCGCTGATCGTCGCAGAAATGTCAGGACCTTTTTTTGACGCTGGTTTCCCTCTGACAGGCACGCATCGCTGCGTGTGACAGGCGGGAGACCAGCGATCCGCTGGTAACCAAGGTACACAGCGGGTTTCCAGGCACCGCGCAGCGCTTGGAAACCCGCTGTGTACCTTGGATACCAGCTCCCTGCATCAGGGCGCTGGTATCCAAGGTACACAGCGGGTTTCTAGGCACAGCCCCGCGCCTGGAAACCCGCTGTGTACCTTGGTTACCAGCGGATCGCTGGTCTCCCGCCTGTCACACGCAGCGATGCGTGCCTGTCAGCGGGAAACCAGCGATCAAAAAAAGGTCCTGACATTTCAGCGACGATCAGCGATACGGCAGGGGGGCTGATCGTCGCTGAATGTCACACACAGCGATATCGCTGGTGAGCTCGCTGCTGCGTCACAAAACTAGTGACTCAGCAGCGATCTCGGTAGCGATATCGCTATGTGAGACGGGCCCTTAAGTGGAAAGCTTAATTGATTGCTTTCCACTTTCACTTCAGGTCAGCCAGGGACACAATCAGTGAAGTCAGAGGGAACTGATTAACAAAAATAGGGGTTCCCTTCGAAAAAAAAAATGGCGTGGGGTCCCCCCTGTTTTTGTTAACCAGCCAGATGAAGCAGACCGCTGAGGCCTGGATTTTCAGGCTGTTAAGGAGCCAAGATCCATGGACCTTGCCAGCCTGATAATACTAGGCCACAGCAGTCTGCATATATTGGCTGATTAACAAAAATAGGGGATCCCCTCGAAAAAAATTGGCGTGGGGTCCCCCTATTTTTGTTAACCAGCCAGATGAAGCAGACCGCTGAGGCCTGGATTTTCAGGCTGTTAAGGAGCCAAGATCCATGGACCTTGCCAGCCTGATAATACCAGGCCACAGCAGTCTGCATATCTTGGCTGATTAACAAAAATAGGGGATCCCCTCGAAAAAAATTGGCGTGGGGTCCCCCCTATTTTTGTTAACCAGCCAGATGAAGCAGACCGCTGAGGCCTGGATTTTCAGGCTGTTAAGGAGCCAAGATCCATGGACCTTGCCAGCCTGATAATACCAGGCCACAGCAGTCTGCATATCTTGGCTGATTAACAAAAATAGGGGATCCCCTCGAAAAAAATTGGCATGGGGTCCCCCCTATTTTTGTTAACCAGCCAGATGAAGCAGACCGCTGAGGCCTGGTTTTTCAGGCTGGTAAGGATCCAATATCCATGGACCTTGCAAGCCTGATAATACCAGGCCACAGCAGTCTGCTTAGCTTGGCTGGTTAACAAAAATAGGGGATCCCCTCGAAAAAAAAACGGCGTGGGGATCCCCCCTATTTTTGTTAACCAGCCAAGTAAAATGCAGACTGCTGCGGCCTGGTATTAAAAGACTGTCAAGGCCCATGGATTTTGGCCCTCAACAGCCTGATAATACCAGGCTACAGCAGCCCCACATTTGGCGCATCAAAAGATGTGCCAATTGTGGCACTTTACCCGGCTCTTCCCACTTGCCCTGTAGCGGTGGCAAGCGGGGTAATAAGGGGTTAATGTCACCGTTGATTGCACGGTGACAATAAGCCCGGTTAATAATGGAGAGGCGTCAATAAGACACCGATCCATTATTAATCCCAAAGTTATTAAATGCATAAAAAAAGACAAAGCAAGAAAAAAGTATTTTAATGAAATAAAAGAGACAACACAGTTTTCATTAATTTTATTGTACTCTCATTCCTGCGACGCCATCGATCTCCTGTAAAAAAAGAAAAAAAACAAACCAACAGTATACCACCTGTCCGACGCAGTCCATAACGACAGTCCCACGACGATCCAACTCTGCTACATCGCAATGACAGGCAGAGCCTGTCATCGCGACGCAGCACAGCTGATTACCTGCTTCCCCGGCGGTGACGTCATCGGACTGACTGCTGTACGGCCGGGATTACCCAGCAGTCACTGCAGTTATCGCGAGAAACTGCATGTGACCGCCGGGGAAAGAAGATTGCGGCCATCAAGCAGTCCAGGACGTGACCGCCGGAGATCTTCTGACAGGTAAGTGCCGCTGACTCCTGACAGACCCGACCGACGGACACTGACAGTGACAGTGACAATCCCGATTCCGGTATCCGATAAGACGAAAATATCGGTACTCGGAATCGGAATTCCGATACAGCCAATATCGGCCGATACCCGATATTTGCAGTATCGGAATGCTCAACCCTAGTCTTCAGGTTTTTCTTGAAGGTCTCCGTTGTTGGTGAAAGTCTGATGTTTTGCGGCAGGGAGTTCCAGAGTATGGGGGAAGCCCGGGAGAAGTCTTGTATGCGGTTGTGGGAAGAAGAGATGAGGGGGGAGTCGAGAAGGAGATCTTGAGAGGATCGAAGGTTGCGTGTAGGTAGGTAGCGGGAGACCATGTCACAGATGTATGGAGGAGAAAGGTTGTGGATGGCTTTGTATGTCATGGTTAAGGTTTTGAACTGGAGCCTCTGGGCAATAGGAAGCCAGTGAAGGGCCTGGCATAGGGGGGAGGCTGGGGAATAGCGGGGAGACAGATGGATTAGTTGTGCAGCAGAGTGTAGGATGGACTGGAGTGGTGCCAGAGTGCTAGAGGGGAGGCCAGACAGTAGGAGGTTGCAGTAGTCGAGGCGGGAGATGATAAGGGCGTGCACTAGTGTTTTTGTGGTTTCATGGTTGAGGAATGAGCGGATCCGGGAAATATTTTTGAGTTTGAGGCGGCAGGAGGTGGCGAGGGCTTGGATATGTGGTTTGAAAGAGAGGGCAAAGTCAATGATCACCCCAAGGCACCGAGCATGTGGGACTGGGGAAAGCGAGCAGCCATTGACATTGAAGGATAGGTCTGGTGGAGGGGTAGAATGAGGTGGGGGAAAGATGATGAATTCTGTTTTGTCCATGTTCAGTTTGAGAAAGTGAGCAGAAAAGAAGGCTGAGATAGCAGACAGACACTGTGGGATTTTGGTCAGTAGGGAGGTGAGGTCAGGTCCAGATAGGTAGATCTGCGTGTCATCGGCTATAGAGGTGATACTGCAAGCCGTGGGATTCTATGAGCTGTCCCAGGCCGAAGGTGTAGATGGAGAAGAGTAGGGGTCCTAGGACTGAGCCTTGAGGAACACCGACAGACAGGGGGCGAGGTGAGGAGGTGGTGTGTGAGATGGAGACACTAAATGTTCGGTCTGTTAGGTATGATGAGATCCAGGATAGGGCCAAGTCTGTGATGCCAAGAGATGAGAGAATCTGTAGCAGGAGGAATGGTCCACGGTGTCAAAGGCAGAAGACAGGTCCAGGAGAAAGAGGACAGAGTAGTGTCGCTTGCTCTTGGCGGTTAGCAGGTCGTTAGTGACTTTAGTTAGGGCAGTTTCAGTTGAGTGATGCGGTCGAAAGCCTGATTGTAACCGGTCAAAGAGGGAACAGGAGGAAAGGTGGGAGGACAGTTCAAGATATACATGCTGTTCCAGTAGTTTTGAGGCGTAGGGGAGAAGAGATATCGGGCGATAGCTAGACGCAGAGGATGGGTCGAGGGAGGGCTTTTTGAGGATCGGTGTGATTGAAGCATGTTTGAAGGATGAAGGAAAGACACCATTTGTAAGTGAAAGGTTGAAGAGGTGTGTGAGAGTAGGGATGAAGACTGTGGCAAAGTTAGGGATGAGGTGGGACGGGAGTGGGTCAAGCGCGCAAGTGGCGAGGTGTGATTTTGACAGGAGAGTGGAGAGCTGATCTTCTGTCATGGTGATGAAGCTGGTTTTGGAAGAACAGGGCTGAGTGGCTAAGAGGGCATTGGGGGCTGCGGGCCAAAGCCTTCTCTGATAGTATCAATCTTTTGCTTAAAGAAGGAGGCAAAGTCTTCGGCAGAAATGAGAGGAGAGGGAGGAGGTGCTGTGGGATGGAGTAGAGAATTGAAAGTGTTGAAGAGCTGTTTAGGGTTGTGAGACAGGGAGGATATGAGAGATGCGGAGTAAGTTTGTTTTGCGGCAGAGAGTGTGGACTTGAAGCTGGCAAGGGACTGCTTGTATGCATTGAAGTGCTCGGTAGAATGGGTTCTCTTCCATCTCCGCTCGGTAGCCCTGGAAGCCCGTCTCAGTTCTTTGGTCAGGCCGGTCAGCCAGGGCTGCCTGTTGATTGTACGAGTTTTGCTCTGCGTGAGGGGGGCGGACGAATCAAGTGTGGCTTTTACTGTTGTGTTATAAAAATGTGGCAGCAGCATCTGTGTCATGAAGTGAGGCTATGTCTGTGAGAGGGAGAAGGGACTCAGAGAGCGATTGTAAATTGAGGTGTTTGAGATTTCTGCGAGGGTGGGTGAGTTTGTGGAGTGGGGGATGCGTACTAACAGAGGAGAGGGAAGAGAATGTCAGTAGGTTGTAGTCAGACAGGGGGAGTGGGGAGTTAGTGAGGTTAGTGAGGGAACAGAGACGGGTGAAGATAAGGTCCAGCGTGTGACCGACTTTGTGAGTGGCCGCAGAGGACCATTGAGTGAGGCCGAGGGAAGCTGTGAGTGAAAGAAGTTTAGAGGTAGCCGGGGTGGAAGTGTCAATGGGGATGTTGAAATCGCCCATGATGATGGTGGGGATGTCAGCAGAGAGGAAATGGAGTAGCCAGGTGGTGAAGTGGTCGAGAAAGGTGGAGATGGCTAGTTCCGGGGGGTGGTAGATGACAGCCAGTTGGAGGTTGGAGGGGGAATAGATGCGGACGGAGTGCACTTCGAAAGAGGGAATAGCAGCGGAGGGTGGAATTTGAATAGGGGTAAAGGAGCAGGTATCAGACAGGAGTAAGCCAACTCCTCCACCACGTTTGTTGCTGGGGCGAGGGGTGTGAGAAAGATTAAATCCGCCATAGGAAAGCGCAGCTGGAGAGGCTGTGTCAGAGGGAGTGAGCCAGGTTTCAGTGATGGCAAGGAAGGAGAGTTTGTTGGTGATAAAGAGGTCGTGGATAAATGACAGTTTATTGCAGACGGAGCGTGCGTTCCATAGTGCTCCAGGTAGGCGGACCGGGGGAGGGGTGTGTGGATGGATAGGTATGAGGTTATCAGATTATCTAAAGCTGACAATGAATTAAGGCTTGCAAGAGATGTCAAAAGCAACAAAAAAGGATTTTGGGGATACATCAAAAGTAAAAGAAAAGTCAAAGATGCTATAGGATTTTTACAGGATGAAAATGATGAAATGGTAAGAAAGGATGTTGAGAAGGCTGAACTTTTAAATTCCTATTTTGCATCTGTTTTCTCTCAGAAAGGAAATGTAACATCAACTGATCTTCACTGTCCTATTAAAGGAATAGAAGAATCCAGGATATCTATAAACAGAAAGACAGTGAGGAAACACTTAGCTAACCTAAATGAATTCAAGTCTCCAGGCCCAGATGAATTACACCCCAGAATACTGAAGGAGATAGCAGAAGAAATTCTTGAACCACTGTCCATAATCTTTGAAAATTCTTGGAGAACAGGTTAAGTCCCAGAAGACTGGAGAAGATCAAATGTTGTTCCTATCTTCAAAAAGGGGAAGAAGGTGGACCCAGGGAACTACAGGCCGGTGAGTCTGACTTCTATACCAGGAAAGATCTTTGAACAAATTATTAAAGAACATGTATGTAAGTACCTGCATAAGAATGAAGTGATTAAACAGAGTCAGCATGGGTTTGTAACTAATAAGTCATGTCAGACTAACTTAATTTCCTTCTATGACAGAATCACTGACTGGGTGGATCAGGGAAATGCTGTAGATATAGTATATCTTGACTTCAGCAAAGCATTTGACAAAGTATCTCACACAATCCTTATTGAAAAAATGACTAAGTATGAAATGGACAAGGCAACCGTTAGGTGGATTCATAACTGGCTTAGTGATCGGACTCAAAGAGTGGTCGTAAATGGCTGCACATCCAGTTGGAAGAATGTCTCAAGTGGGGTACCACAAGGCTCTGTTTTGGGCCCTGTATTGTTCAACATCTTTATCAATGATTTAGATGAAGGAATTGAGGGTAAACTGATCAAATTTGCTGATGACACAAAGCTAGGAGGGGTAGCTAATACTAGAGAAGAGAGAGAGAGGATTCAAAAAGATATAAATAAACTGGAGCAGTGGGCAGCAACTAACAGAATGGTTTTTAACAGGGAAAAATGCAAAGTACTACATCTGGGCAATAAAAATGAAAAAAGCATATACAAAATGGGAGGAATAGGGCTAAGTAACAGCACATGTGAAAAAGACTTGGGTATACTAATTGATCACAGACTGAACATGAGTCAACAGTGTCATGCAGCAGCAAAAAAGGCAAATACAATTCTAGGATGTATCAACAGAAGCATACAGTCTAGATCACGTGAGGTCATTATTGCCCTCTACTCCTCTTTGGTCAGACCTCATCTGGAATACTGTGTCCAGTTTTGGGCACCACATTTTAAAAAAGACATCAACAAACTGGAGCAAGTTCAGAGAAGAGCCACCAGAATGGTGACCGGTCTGCAAACCATGTCCTATGAGGAACGGTTGCAGGATTTGGGAATGTTTAGCTTGCAAAAAAGAAGACTGAGAGGAGACTTAATAGCTGTCTACAAATATCTCAAGGGCAGTCACATTGTAGAAGGATCATCTCTATTCTCATTTGCACAAGGAAAGACTAGAAGCAATGGGATGAAACTGAATGGGAGGAGACACAGATTAGATATTAGAAAAAACTTTTTGACAGTTAGGGTGATCAAGGAGTGGAACAGGCTGCCACGAGAGGTGGTAAATTCTCCTTCAATGGAAGTCTTCAAACAGAGGCTGGACAGACATCTGTCTGGGATGATTTAGAGAATCCTGCTTTGAGCAGGGGGTTGGACCAGATGGCCCAGGAGGTCCCTTCCAACTCTACCATTCTATGATTCTATGATTCTATGAGGTTGACATGGTTGCAAAAACGTGTGGAAGATCTTGGCAGGGTGTTAGAAATGAGTGTGGGGATGTGTTGAGGAGGGCCAGGATTTGGGGATACATCGCCAGCGATGAGGAGTAGCAGACAGAGCGTTAGAAGGTGAGAGCAGGATAAGCCATGGTGTGGCCATGTGTGTCTTGGTAAAAAGGATTGTATGTGGAGGAACAGTTCTGAGGGAAAGGTGAGATGGCTGGGGAGAATGGAGGGGGAAATGACTAATTCCTTACTAGGTGGGGGGATTACAGGGGATAGGAAGAAAGACTTGAGACCACCTTGACGATGGTTGGTGGGCTTTTAATATTTGGCCAAATGTTATACTAAGCATCTCAAATTTTTCCTTAAAGCCATATTGCTATTCACAATTTCATGTATTCCATATTGTCCTTTAGCATGTTAGAGTGCAACCTTTTCTCGTATGTTTTACATGGGGGTAGCACCCCTTGGTTTGCACCTAATTCACATTAGTCTGGATGTTCCAGTCAGGTTTTTTTGTCTGTTCTATGATTCTATGATAATTGTTGCAGCATTTTTGCAGCAGATGTCACCCATACTGAATGGGGAAAAATCATCAAAAACGCATGTAAAAAAACATGTTTGTTAGGCCCGGGTTCACACTTGCATTCGGCTGGTTTGTGTATGGTAGCATACGTCCTCCCTTAAGCTCCACCTACTTCCGCATGCGTCCTGCATCGTCCTGCGTACCTAGATTGGGTACACAGGGACATGCGTTGCATGCAGGATGCGTCAGCATGCGGCGTTTTGACGTGCCCGCCGACTGCACGAGAACGCAGCATGTTGACCTCCCGTGCTGTCGGCGGGCACGTAAAAACGTCGCATGCGCACGTCCGGAAGTAGGCAGAGCATTGGAGGAAGTACGCTGCCATACACAAACCAGCTGAACGCAAGTCTGAACTTAGCCTTACACAGCGTTTTTTCCTGCCAACACATGAGGATTTTCAGCAAAATTTTCTGCTGCAAATCCTGAACATGTGCACATGTCTGTAAACAAAAACTATAAACTATGGGCGGGTTTACAATGAAAGATCTGCGACATTACATAAATGTTGATTGGTTATATAGTGATAGCCTGATTGCATTTTTTCATGTACATAGAACGATCTGCAATTGATCATTCTCTTGCTCGTAGGCTGCCATTGTTCTCGGCAGCGCAGCACAGGATGACATGCTGCCGAAAAAAAATGCTTTTTAGCCAAGCTAGAAGATCATTTTATGTAACGAATGAGCATCTTGCTCATTTGGTGGGTGATCAGCAGCCTGTTTAAACTGCACGATTATCAAGAAACTCATAATCCTGAAAATTGTGCAGTACAAATGCAGCCTTAGAAATTAATGATTAAGCAAGTAATACATTTTCTCCAACTGTTTGCTAGTTTTGGTCATGAGTCCAGCAGTTATTTACAATTTTACATCTGTTTTGGGATGCTAAAAATGGAAATAAAATAATCCCCTACTGGATCCATTAATTTCCACTGGGACTTAAATGTCCAAAAAGCTCTTCTGTTTGATTCCAATCCAGCTGCAATCCATTTTTTAGCAAGATCTGCAGAACTTTTTTGTCCTGCAAAAAAATAAATTTCTTCTGGATTTTTTTTTTTAACATTAAAGTATATGGGAAACAGATCATAACAGATTGTCATCAGTTATCTGACCCATCAATAGATCCATTTTTTAAGCACTGCGTATGTCCACTAGATATGCTCATAGACACCTAAAGTAAAGGGGGTCCATTACAAAAAGAGCAAAAAGAAATGCAACTGTAAACCAAAATGTGCATCCATTTTTGCTCCATTTGTAACAGATCCAGTTTTTTAACACTGGGTAGATGACAACCAGACATGTTAACAGAGCTTTAGTCTGTGGAATTATCAGCATTATCCTAAAAAAGTCATAGAAATTCTGTAAAGAACAAAGGGCCAAGTGGGTGTGACTTAGTGCTATTTTTCCTACTGCACAAGCAGGGAGGAATCTGTTGCAGCAGATTGCTTTACTGTAAATGTACATATGGCCATAGTTCACTTCTACAGTGTCCGCATTGTAAGTGTGGCCCAGGTCACCCAGGACATAATGTCTTGATGCTGAGTAATGACCACAGCACAAGAGTAGAGACCTGAAAACTCCTTCCGACACAAGCTTTCCCCATAATTGTACCAACCACATGACCTCAAGTAAACAGACAGTGTCAATTCACAAGCCCCGGCTAGCCTGTTCTCTAAGGCTGAAGTCACACTAGCGTATAGCATGGGATGTGAGAGCATCAGACGCGATATGCTAATAACCCTCGGTTCCTGCTCAGCTGCAAGCGGGAGATGAGTGTCATGCATGACAGGATTGAAACACAGCTGTGGAGGAGACGGGGAAATCAATTTCTCCATCTCCCTTGCTGCCGACGTCGGCGTATATCGCACTGCACTATGGTGATATCCGAGTGCTGTGCGATGTTTCACTTGCACACATAGACTTGTCTGGGTGCGAATGAGATGAGTCTCTTTGCCAATCGCAGCATGCTGCGATTGTTCTCTCATGCCGAAACGGCATGAGAAAATAATTGCAGATGTGATCTGCTGAATAGTATTACACTGGGCCAGTGCTATGTGATGTTTTATCGCATAGCATTCGGCCATGTTATACGGTAGTGTGACTCTGGCCTAAGTCTGATTTTCACTTCTACATGAACATCCTGGACAGAAGGCAACAGGAGCTGAGGAGCAGCGGCAGGGGTAACACAGTGAGTGTTAATAAATATATCACAGTGATGTAACACCTGCCTTAGTTTTATCGGTAACTTGAGTAGCCTCCACTCAATGGGTCTGCTCAAGTGACACAGAACTCAAAAAATGGATGAACACTCTAAAACTTAACCTTTTCTTAAAGCTACTTAAAAAAAACAATGAACCCACAATTAGACAAACACATATCCATGCCCACAGTAGTGGGTGTGTAGAATGGCATCTACAAAACTAGTAGACACGTGTCTCCATGACACAAGAGAACACTAGACATCAAATGACATGCATCTCCAGAAAACAAATATTAGTCAACATAGTACAAATAAAGTAATCACTCAACGGGACTAAAAACAACAGTAACAGTCTTAAGTATAATCATACGTGTGGTCATTCAGGAGAAAACAAAAAAAGCAAGGCTGAGCAATACATAGTAAATTAGGTCTGTCTTACTCCCCTGTATACAGTCCTCAGGTAGCGGTCAAGTATATGTCAAAGAGGGCCTGAAATTAATTATCTTTTTTTGCCATAACAGGGGGGAAGACTGCAAATCCTTATGTCTTAATCTCGGTGACCCCTGAGCTGGAAGCTGACCCTAATTAAAAGTCCTTACCGTGCCCTTATTGCACTGTGAGATGTGTGTCGGCTCACCAGGGCGGTATAATTGAAGATAAATGTAAGTATATTCACTCCTGAATAATTTTTGTACTTGTTGTCAATACATTGTTTCTTTATAATTAATGGTGTTTTAGCCACTAGATGGCAGCAGTTGCAGATTCATGCGACTATCACCTGAATGTCAGTTGGCACATAGGGAAAAAAACGGTATGAACCGCCCCCAGCGTCAGTTGGAAAACTGAAGTATGACTGAGAGTTGCAGGCGGCCATCTTGAGCAGGGTCTACAGGAATGTGGAGTGTATAAGGTTGTGCTGGAGAGGGATCTGGTGAAATCCACTTGTGACAACACCCATCTGCGTCACATATTAGACTCAAGCTGGCTCCTCCTCCTGCCGTGGGTAGCGTGTGTCGGCGGTTCCCCATCAGCATGCGTCACGGATGGAATCTATACGGGGCGGTGTGTTTTATTATGATAGACTGAACACTTGTTCCTTACTCACCGCCCCCTTGATGCCGGACGTGACATTGCGGGTCTGCAGGGATCTCCGCCTCCACATGCTCGTTAGACGCGGCCTGAAACTTCTCTCTTCACTGTGACTATTGGCTGCCGGGCATCATGGCGGTACATTTAAGAATTTAAGATGGCGCTAGGGACACAATGTGCACTGCCCCGCAAGGAAGAAACAGCGAAACGCGCGTTGGGGCACCTGCGCACTAGTTGGGCATTCGCATGGGTAAGAAAATGTGGTGTCACGGATTTTACTGTCTTTGTAATTACCTATAGGTTGATATCCATTTACTGGGGTTACTATATCATGGACATTGTTGTACGAAATCATATGGTTGGTTAATACAATTCTCCCAGCAGTACATAATGATTATCTTGTGCTCCCTTTTTTCTCCCTTGTGACTGGTGGTGATGCCCCTGGACATGCAATGATATGTATGTGTTTACATATTATGCACTATGCACTTTATTATTGAATGCTGCTTTGTCTTGCATGCCTTGTGTTTCCCCATCTGTTCATATTCCTGCCCTCCATTGTTCTCATGGTTACACCATGTTCCAAACTATTATGCAAATGATATTTTTCTCTGATTTTCCTAGGTGGTCGGTGCAAATTACAGTCAGTCTAATAAAAGTCTACATTGAATTTTATTGATGAAACCTCCCAATGATAACAGTATAATCTCCAAAAATGAATAAAAACTCAAAATGCACTGTTCCAAATTATTAGGCACAGTAGAATTTCTAAACATTTGATATGTTTAAAAGAACCGAAAATGCTCATTTGCGGCATTAGGAGGTCACATTCACTAAACAAAAAAGCTATTTAACTCCAAAACATCCTAACAGGCCAAGTTACATGTTAACATAGGAACCTTTCTTTGATATCACCTTCACAATTCTTGCATCCATTGAACTTGTGAGTTTTTAGAGAGTTTCTTCTTGTATTTCTTTGCATGAAGCCTCCCAGAGCTGCTGTTTTGATGTGAACTGCCTCCCACCCTCATAGGTCTTTTGCTTGATGATACTCCAAAGGTTCTCTATAGGGTTGAGGTCAAGGGAAGATGGTGGCCACACCATGTGTTTATCTCCTTTTATGCCCATAGCAGCCAATGACTAAATAGGTATTCTTTGCAGCATGAGATGGTGCATTGTCATGCATGAAGATGATTTTGCTCCTGAAGGAACGTTTCTGCTTTTTATACCATGGAAGAAAGTTGTCAGTCAGAAACTCTATATACTTTGCAGAGGTCATTTTCACACCTTCAGGAACCTTAAAGGGCCCTTTCACACCTTCAGGAACCTTAAAGGGCCCTACCAGCTGTTTCCCCATGATTCCGGCCCAAAACATGACTCCTCCACCTCCTTGCTGACGTCACAGCCTTGTTGGGACATGGTGGCCATCCACCAACCATCCACTACTCCATCCATCTGGACCATCCAGGGTTGCTCGACACTCATCAGTAAACAAGACTGCTTGAAAATTAGTCTTCATGTATGTCTAGGCCCACTGCAACCGTTTCTGTTTGTGAGCACTGTTTAGGGGTGGCCGAATAGTAGGTTTATGCACCACAGCAATCATTTGAAGGATCCTACACCTTGAGGTTTGAGGGACTCCAGCGGCACCAGCAGCTTCAAATATCTGTTTGCTGGTTTGTAATGGCTTTTTAACAGCTGCTCTCTTAATCCGATGAAGTTGCCTGGCAGAAACCTTCCTCATTCTGCCTTTATCAGCACGAACACGTCTGTGCTCAGAATCAGTCACAAATCTCTTAACAGTACAATGATCACGCTTAAGTATCTAATGTTTTCATCCCTTGACCAAGGCATTGCACTATTTAATGCTTTTCAGTAGCAGAGAGATCCTTTTTCTTTCCCATGTTACTTGAAAACTCTGGCCTGCTTAATAGTGTGGAACATCCAGTTTTCCTTTTATTGGGCTCACATGGCAAACTAATTATCACAGGTATCTGAGATTGATTTCAGTGATCCAAAGAACCCTTAGACACAATACCATCAATGGGTTTCACTTACAAAAAAAAAAAAAATGCTATGACACTTAAAACCAATCTGCATAATAATTTGGAACATGGTGTATATTGCTACCCGCCTGTTCTTTTAAGATGAATTGATTTCTAGTATTGGATTCAGTTTTTCTATTATGCACGTGTGTTATTTTTTTTTTTCAAGAAAGACAATTTGTAACATTACAGAATCTGTCTTTTGACAATTTATAATTGAATACACCTTGCGGCATATCCATACTAGTGTTAGGATATCAAAACCCTCTTTGGTTCTCATGTATTTTCCATCTGAGTAAAGAGCAGCGGCAGATTGAGGCTGAACTGAACCGGTATCCGAACCTGTCCGGATGTGAGGGAAATTCCTGCTGTAAAAGCTGTTAAGGGTATGGTTCCACGTTCAGGATTACACCTGGATTTGCTGCGGGTTGAACGCTGCGTACAACCGCAGCGTTTAATCCGCAGCATCCAAATGTTACAGCATAGTGGAGGGGATTTCATGAAATCCCGTCTCCACTATGCGTCCTAATACGCGGATGACACACCCAAGAAACCAAACGCAGCATGTCTATTTACCTTGTGGAGACACTCAGTCTCCGCAAAGTAAATATGACGAACACCGCACTGCACTTGCTCACTGAGCCAGTGCGCGTGTCCTGAATAAGACAGACTGCACTCAAAGATACCTGTGGAGCGAGGCAGCAGCGGTGAAGATGCGTGCTTCAGACTAACAGGACTCGAAGCACGTGACTGCCAAGGGGCGGCGCCGGCCACAGGTCTCTCATAGAAGGCAGTAACAGACAGAGATTGTTTCAGGCCAGAGGACCTTAAGCACATGACTGCTGATGGGCGTGGCCTAAGCTCTGAGAGCTATGAGCAGAAGGAAAACTCCTAAAAGGGTAACTACGGGACAGAGTTACCAAGGGCATAGACAAAACGGATAGTCAGGATAACCAGGTCATACACAGAGGGAGCAACGCAGTACAAGTGGAGCAGGCAGAGAATAACCAGAACGTAGCCAAGGGATCAGAAAACCAGAACGGGCAAATACACAGTACCAAGACAGTAGACAAACTCACAACGAAGAGACGGACCGGGTCAAAACCAAACAAGCAACAAGATCAGGCACAAGGCACAGACACACAGGAGGTCAACTAACTCAGCCGAGGGCAGGAGTATAACTGACACCAGACCTAGGTCAATTGGCAACTAAATAGCCGCCCTGTTATGTTTCGGTAGCTGAGGAGTGCAGGTAAAAAAGGCAATACACCAGAGAAGTTGGAATCTATGAGATTGCAGTACCCTGACTAACCACCACAACTAGAGGCAGCCGTGGAGCGTTCCTACGTTGGTCCTAGACGCCTCGTCACAGCCTGAGAAACTAACTACACCTAAAGATAGATATAGGAAAGCTATCTGCCCCGGAGCAGATCCCCAAAGAACATAGAAAGCCCCCAAACATGTAATGGCGGTTAGACAAGATGAAATACAGACACAGACAGAAAATAGTATGAGCAAACGTTGGGGCCCAAACTACCTAAATAGAAAAGGATAGGAAGGGCACTTACTGCAATCCCAAAAAACCCTGAAAAGCACCAACTCTACTAATTTCAAAATCACCTGAGATCACACGACCTCTACCACCTAAATTAGTTCTCTGGTGTAACAAAATCAAAACAGCAGCCACTGAAAAAACTGGAAAAAGCAAAAGTACAAACATCAGTGGCTGAACTAAACTGAGAGGGCAAAAGCCCCCGGAGGGGACCCTGAAGGCCCCCACAGAAGTGCAGGACAAAATGCAAAAATCAAGCACAAAAACAAAAAGAAGAAAATTTCTTATCTGTTAGCAGGAGATGCAGACACGACACAGCAGGCTACAAAGGAAACAGGACTCAAGGATTGAGACCAGAACAATTGATCACCGGCAACCCTGATGGGAAGGCGACTCCCTTATATAAGACCAGTCAGTAACACCTGATTCCCACTCCTCACAATCTTCACTGGACAGTCCAGTACCGCTTGTAACCACCAGAGGGAGCCTCTGCTCAGAACTCATTTCAAGTCCATTCACAACAGTACCCCCCCCTTGAGGAGGGGTCACCGAACCCTCACTTGAGCAACCAGGTCGGTCAGGATGAGTTCTATGATACGCACGGATGAGTCTCCTAGCATGGATGTCCGAAGCAAACACCCAAGAATTGTCTTCCTGACCATAACCTCTCCACTTAACCAAATACTGGAGTTTCCGTCTAGAAAAACGAGAATTCAATATTTTCTCAACCACAAACTCCATATTGCCCTCAACCAGAACAGGGTCAGGAGGCAAAGCAGTAGGAACCACTGGCTCAACAAACCTCTTCAACAAGGACTTGTGGAACACGTTATGGATCTTAAATGTCCCTGGAAGAAGCAAACGAAAAGAAACAGGATTAAGAATCTCCATGATCTTATAAGGTCCAATGAACCTAGGCTTAAATTTAGGAGATGCCACTCTCATAGGAATATTTCTTGAGGACAACCAGACCAAGTCCCCCACTTTAAACCGAGGACCATCAGTCCTATGCCGGTTAGCAAACCGCTGGGCCCTCTCCTGAGAGAGGGACAACCTCTCCACTACCTGGTCCCAAATCTGTTACATACGCTCCACAACAGAGTCAACACCTGGACAGACAGAAGCCTCCATCTGTCCTGAAGAAAATCGAGGGTGAAACCCAGAATTACAGAAAAATGGAGACATCAAAGTGGCAGAGCTAGCCCTATTATTAAGAGCAAACTCAGCCAAAGGCAAAAAAGAGACCCAGTCATCCTGATCAGCAGACACAAAGCATCTTAGATAAGTCTCCAATGTCTGGTTTGTTCTCTCAGTTTGACCATTGGTCTGAGGATGAAACGCCGAGGAGAAAGACAATTGAACACCAAGTTTAGAACAAAAGGTCCTCCAAAATCTGGAAACAAACTGGACTCCTCTGTCAGACACAATGTTCTCAGGAATGCCGTGTAAACGAACCACGTGCTGAAGGAACAAAGGCACCAATTCAGAGGAGGAAGGCAACTTAGGTAATGGCACAAGATGTATCATCTTGGAAAACCTATCACAAATCACCCAGATGACGGTCATTCTCTGAGAAACAGGGAGGTCGGAAATGAAATCCATAGAGATATGGGTCCATGGTCTCTTGGGCACAGGCAATGGCATCAACAAACCACTAGAGCGAGAGCAAGGCTTGGAGCGAGAGCAAGTCCCGCAGGACTGCACAAATTCCCTGACATCACGAGACAAGGTAGGCCACCAAAAGGACCGACTAACCAAGTCTCTGGTACCAAAAATTCCGGGATGCCCAGCCAACGCGGAACAATGAATCTCAGACATCACACTCTTTTTCCACTGGTCCGGGACAAACAATTTTCCAACAGGGCAGCGCTCGGGCCTATCCTCCTGACACCCCTCCAGAGCAAGTCTCAAATTGGGTGAGATGGCGGAAAGAACTACACCCTCTTTCAAAATAACAGAAGGATCAGATAACTCAGGAGAGTCCGCAAGGAAACTCCTCGAGAGGGCATCCGCCTTAACATTCTTAGTGCCAGGAAGAAAGGAAACCACAAAATTAAAACGTGTGAAAAACAAGGCCCACCTGGCCTGTCTAGGATTGAGTCGCTTGGCAGATTCCAGATAAACCAGATTCTTATGGTCCGTAAGGACCACCACCTGATGTTTGGCTCCCTCCAGCCAATGTCTCCACTCTTCAAAAGCCCACTTCATGGCCAGTAACTCCCGATTACCCACGTCATAATTACGTTCAGTAGGAGAAAATTTTCGAGAGAAAAAGGCACAAGGGTTACTTTTAGAGGTCTCTGGATCTTTTTGGGACAAAACGGCACCTGCCCCAATTTCAGAGGCATCAACCTCCACCTGAAATGGCAGAGAAACGTCAGGCTGCCGTAGAACAGGAGCAGAAGTGAATCTCTGCTTAAGTTCCTGAAATGCAGAGACTGCCTCAGGAGGCCAATTCACAACATCAGAACCCTTTCTGGTCAAATCAGTCAATGGTTTAACAATAACCGAGAAATTACCAATAAATTTACGATAAAAATTGGCAAAACCCAAAAATCTTTGAAGAGCCTTTAATGAAGTAGGTTGGACCCAATCACAGATGGCCTGAACCTTGACCGGGTCCATTTCAATAACAGATGGGGACAAAATGAATCCCAGAAATGAGATCCTCTGTACGCCAAAAAGACACTTTGATCCCTTCACATACAGAGCATTCTCTCTCAAAATCTGGAATACAGTTCGAACATGTTTCACATGAGAGTCCCAGTCATTAGAAAAAATCAAGATATCATCCAAATAAACAATCAGAAATTTATCCACAAAATCCCTGAAAATGTCATTCATGAAGGACTGGAAGACAGAAGGAGCATTAGTGAGCCCAAAGGGCATCACAAGGTACTCAAAATGCCCCTCAGGGGTATTGAATGCCGTCTTCCATTCATCCCCGTGCTTAATGCGAATAAGGTTATATGCCCCCCTGAGGTCAAGCTTTGTAAACCAAGTAGCGTTTTTCACCCTGGAAAACAGGTCAGAAATCAAAGGTAACGGGTATTGATATTTTACAGTAATATTGTTCAAAAGACGATAATCAATACACGGCCTTAATGAACCATCCTTTTTGGCCACAAAGAAAAAACCGGCACCTAAGGGTGAAGAGGATGGTCTGATATGACCCTTCTCCAATGATTCTTGATATAAGACCGCATAGCGTCATGTTCAGGTACAGACAAGTTAAAAAGGCGACCTTTAGGGAATTTACTACCAGGCACTAATTCAATAGCGCAGTCATAGCTCCTATGGGGAGGCAAGGATGCAGATTTACTTTCACTAAACACATCAGAAAAATCAATCAAAAAGTCAGGAACATCCTGAGCCTGGGGGGAGGCAGAAAAAACAGGAGTGTTGGTATTAACACATTGGCAGCCCCAACTGGTTACAGACACAGATTTCCAATCCAAAACAGGATTATGAGACTGTAACCAAGGGAAGCCCAGTACGATAATATCATGCAGATTATACAGAACCAAAAATTTACAGCACTCCTGATGATCAGGTTCAACCCTCATTATCACCTGAGTAGAGAACTGAGGTTTATTCTCAGCCAAAGGGGTAGAATCGATCCCCAGTAGGGGAATAGACTTCTGTAGGGGTATCAAGGGAAACCCACAACGTTTAGCAAAATCATAATCCATCAGGTTAATAGCTGCTCCAGAATCAACGAAAGCCTGAGCAGAAAATGAGGACAGAGAGCATATCAGAGTGACAGTTAATAAAAACTTAGTCTGAACACTACCCAAGACAACTGAGCGTGCAAAACGTCTTCCCCGCTTAGGGCAGACTGAAATAGCATGAGAGGCATCACCACAGTAGAAACATAACCCATTGCGCTTTCGAAACTCATGACGCTGTGCCCCAGACACCACTCTATCACACTGCATGGGTTCAGAAGCAGGTTCACAAGGCAACACCATTCCACGCATACTTCTCCGCTCACGCAAACGTCTGTCAATTTGAATCGCTAATGACATAGAATCATTGAGACCAGAGGGGACAGAGAATCCCACCATAACATCCTTTACATTATCTGACAGACCCTTCCGAAAAAGGGCCGCCAAAGCGTCGTCATTCCACTTGGTCAGGACTGCCCACCTACGGAATCTCTGACAGTATAACTCAGCGTCATCAAGACCCTGATTTAATGCCAACAAGGCTTTTTCAGCTTGATCAGTGACATTAGGCTCATCGTACAATAACCCCAAAGCCTGAAAAAATGCATCAACATCACTCAAAACAGGATCCCCAGGTGTCAGGGAAAAAGCCCAATCCTGAGGATCGCCGCGCAGGAGAGAGATGACAATTTGAACCTGCTGCGCTGCGTTCCCTGAGGACTTAGATTTTAAGGCAAAAAACAATTTACAATTATTTTTGAAATTCTGAAACTTAGCTCGATCCCCTAAAAACAAATCTGGCATGGGAATCCTAGGTTCCACAACAGGCAACCTAGCAACATAGGCAGCAATACTCCGAACCTCAGTGGCAAGCTGATCCACACGGCCAGACAACTGTGCAAACTCCATTGAGAGAAAAAAAAAATCCTCCCAGCACCCAGAGATACAGAGGGAAAAAAAAATGCAACAAACAGAAAAATATCTCTGACAACTCTGACAACCTTTTTTCTTTCACAATATTTTTTCCCTTCTGTGAGTACCATACAATTTTCAATTTTGTGGCCGGTGATACTGTTATGTTTCGGTAGCTGAGGAGTGCAGGTAAAAAAGGCAATACACCAGAGAAGTTGGAATCTATGAGATTGCAGTACCCTGACTAACCACCACAACTAGAGGCAGCCGTGGAGCGTTCCTACGTTGGTCCTAGACGCCTCGTCACAGCCTGAGAAACTAACTACACCTAAAGATAGATATAGGAAAGCTATCTGCCCCGGAGCAGATCCCCAAAGAACATAGAAAGCCCCCAAACATGTAATGGCGGTTAGACAAGATGAAATACAGACACAGACAGAAAATAGTATGAGTAAACGTTGGGGCCCAAACTACCTAAATAGAAAAGGATAGGAAGGGCACTTACTGCAATCCCAAAAAACCCTGAAAAGCACCAACTCTACTAATTTCAAAATCACCTGAGATCACACGACCTCTACCACCTAAATTAGTTCTCTGGTGTAACAAAATCAAAACAGCAGCCACTGAAAAAACTGGAAAAAGCAAAAGTACAAACATCAGTGGCTGAACTAAACTGAGAGGGCAAAAGCCCCCGGAGGGGACCCTGAAGGCCCCACAGAAGTGCAGGACAAAATGAAAAAATCAAGCACAAAAACAAAAAGAAGAAAATGTCTTATCTGTTAGCAGGAGATGCAGACACGACACAGCAGGCTACAAAGGAAACAGGACTCAAGGATTGAGACCAGAACAATTGATCACCGGCAACCCTGATGGGAAGGCGACTCCCTTATATAAGACCAGTCAGTAACACCTGATTCCCACTCCTCACAATCTTCACTGGACAGTCCAGTACCGCTTGTAACCACCAGAGGTAGCCTCTGCTCAAAACTCATTTCAAGTCCATTCACAACACCGCCCTCTGCCAGAGAGAGGCTGAAACCATTAACCCCAGTCTGACCAGGACGGGGCAAAGACAAAACCCCGTCCTGGGTCATGACAGTAAATAACCCGGTCTATGTATGCGATGCGGTGATTCCGGTGAATCACCGCACGTACAGAATGGGGCGGGGCTTTGGGTGGAGCGGGCTTTCCGCTCCGTTCAAAGCGCAGGCAATGCGCTAAGTGGAAACGTAATAACAGAAAGGACCCGGGACCTGTGAAGTGAAAGGTGCTGCATCAAGCACAAGCCTTCTCGTTATTGCTCACCGGCTGGAAGAGCTCTCATCCATCTGCATGCCGTGATTGTGTTGTTCAGAGCAGACCCAGAGGTAAGAAACACTAAAAGCCCACTGCGACACCGCAGTAAGTAAATGTGCACTTATCACAATATATTTTGGCACCAAGAGACACAAGGCTGCAACTAAGCCTTTAGTTAGTTAGGTATATTGACTCTACGAACCATGTTTTCCTACCAGAATCAATGGCCAGAAACCCTAGATTTGTCACTATTTTTCCAAGCTGTTCAGTACAGTAATTAAGGATTCTATGCTACATATAGGTGCTGACACAGCACACAGTGAACTCCAGGAAGGACTTGTGTTTTCCTCTCTGTTCTCTGGAAGAGGAGTCTCTCTGTTAGACAATATAAGGTGGAGCGGTGATTCAGCTCCAATAGACTGTGTCCACGGCACCCATGCATATATATATGTATATATATATATATATACATATATATGTGTATATATATATATATATTAAATATATATGTTTAGTCAATTCTGTAATATTCTCCACATAGTCTAGGATGGACTTTTCCTCTAGCTTCTTGAGTTTATATGGGGACGGGAGGGAAATGTATGGTTGAGAACAAGGGAGGACACTGACAGCTTGGGGCCCCTGTGCAAGAAATGTGTCTGGGCCCCTGTCCTTCTATGGTGACAAAGCTATATATACAGTATATATATATGTATATATATATATGGCCACACACACATACATGTATATATATTACATAGTCTCATTTATTATGTATATTGTCATCCCTTATTATACAGTGCTTACTCTTGTTATGTACAGCACCGTTCCTTACATATTGGATTATATAGAGCCCTGTTTTTTATTACATACCGTCCTGTCTTGTTAGCTGTATAATGCAATGATGGCTGATGGAGCATGGGAAAGCTTCTTTTCTAATGGAGAAGCTGATGGACTGGTAGTCTGGTCACCGACTCCTCCATCAGCAGTTATTTTATATCTAATAAGAGAGGGGACTGTGTAATAAAAGAGGGTGCTGTGAATAACAAAAATAACCAGAATACACTATGTAAGAGACAGCACTGTACATAACAGCAGAGGAAGCTATATAATGAGGGATGGCATCATAAAAAGTGACTACACTATATACTGAGGGATGGCGCTATACATAATAAGCGAGTACACTATATTCTAAGGGACTATGTTAGACATAATAAGCAATAATAATGTCTTCCTCAACCTCCCCTGTTCTTAAATCCATTATAAATCCCCCTTCCTCCCATCTCAATCTCCCACCACCATCATTGCCTTCTCCACCACCACCCCATTGTCCATTCCACCACCTCCATCATTTCCTCCTCCCCAACACCTCCATCATTGTCCTTACAACTGACACCATCATTGCCTTCACCCCCACCACCCCATCATTGTCCTTTCCACTGCCTCCATCATTGCTTTCTCCCCCACCACTCTCATCATTGCCCATTCCAAAACCTCCATCATTTCCTCCTCCCCACCACACCATCATTGTCCTTTCAACTGCCACCATCATTGACTTCACCCCACCACCCATCATTGTCCTTTCAACTGCCACCATCATTGCCTTCACCCCCACAACCCCCATCATTGTCCTTTCCATTTACACCATCATTGCCTTCTCCCCCTCCACCGCCATCATTGCCCTCTCCACCACCTCCATCATTTGCTCGTCCCCCACCACCCCATCATTGTCCTTTCAACTGCCACCATCATTGCTTTCTCCCCTACCACCCCATCATTGCCTTCTCCCCTATCACTGCCCTCTCCTCCACCTACACACACAGCACCATTCACCTCTCTGCACATTCCCCTGCAGTGACACACACACACAGCACCTCTCCACACACAGCACCTCGCACCTCTATACACACACACCTCTCACTTCTACACACACACACACACACACATACACACACACAGCACCTCTCACCTCTTCGCACGCTCTCCCATAACATCACCATCGCCGGAAGCTTCCTCTCTCTCACAACAGCGGCGCTGAATGATGACATCATCCAGCCACGCTGCTGACTGTGAGAGGCAGGAAGCGCGGGTAGGGAGCAGGATGGATCGTTGCAGCTCCGCTCCGCTGCCATTTTTTCTTGCAGGCAGCGGAGCTGCAGGGATCTCTCCCTGCCGGCCACACATAAGGTCAATCTGGCCAGGGGCTCCACAAAGCCTCGGAGCCGGATAAACAGGCCAGATTGCCCTCATTATTAGCTATCCTGCTGTGGGCCCCTCCACCTCTGGGCCCCGATGCAGCCGCACTGGCTGCACATGCGGTAGGTCCACCCCTGGTTGACAAATAGAACTAGAAATATATATTCTTAAGATTGTGAACTACTGTGCTAGACCACAGGAGAGCCCGTGCTTTGCACTCACTTAATTAAACCATTTTGCTCTCAGGGTGTTATATGGTAATGGCGGGCTGTTCAGACGGGCACGCCAACAGGTAAATTCCCATAGAGTAAATAGGAAAAACAGTTCTCTTGGGTGCTGAGCTGTCCAGTACAATGGATATTGCCTTCTGTAACAATGTTTTTTTAATGTGTTTTCTTCTTTTCTAAGTAAAATAGTTACTGACAGTGGGCTGTGTGGAAATTAGTTATTTTCTCGTCTGTGACTCCGCTGTATCTTGAGCAACACCCTCGGTGCATGATTTACAACTCGGCGTAGTCGGCAGGATACAGCGATCATTATGGATGGGAAAACAGCAGAAAACAGGTCATCAAAGTCGGCTCAGGTCCCTGTTCCAAATTCCATAGCCCAGCAGGGTCAGCTCGACCCAGCACAGCTTAGCCAATCAGCCCCTGTGCCACCAGTACGGCCTGATCCTGTGATGTCAGCCTAAGTAGGGTACCTTTCAGCAGGAATCCTGCTTCACCACATGGCAAAGTTCAATGGTAACAACATGGGCCTTCAGGATTGGATAGAGAGGGTTCGAAGTGCAGTCAAGGTGAGTAACCTAACCCCGGAGTTACAAGCAGAAGTAGCTCTGAATGCATTAGAGGGTGATGCCATGTGGATATTGATGGTACATGCGCTCTGAATCTGAAAGGGACACTATAGAGAAAATATTTGCTCTGTTGGAAAGGGACCATGGGACCCGTGTGCAGGTAGCGCAGCAGAGGAGCGAATTCTTTAATTGACAGCAGCTTGAGGGGGAAACACTGATGCAAATGCCCTTCAGGAAGCAATACAGGAGATCCGGAGACGCGACCCAATTAGGCATGAGTGCCTTACAAGAGCTGGATCGGCTCCTGCGAGACCAGTTCATCACTGGGTTAGCTGATTAGTCCTTACAGGACAAACTCTGAGAGATGACTCGAAGTAATGTCTCTTTGATGTTTGATGATATTTACCTGGCTGCTATAGAGGGAGAAGAGCTGCCAAATCCTGTGATTAAGAAATCTGTAAGCAGCGCTCAAGTCACAGAAGGTCGGAATGGGTCAGAGGAGGCAGTGGCGCTGAGAGAGGCGGGCCAAACTCTGACGACAGCAATGCAAGAACAAATATGGGAGCTTCGCTTAGAGGTAGCTCAGATAAGGACTCGGCCAGCCCCTGCACCAACAGTGGTACCGCGCCCCAAAGTCCAAATGACAAGACCAAACGGGATGCGAAAACTCGTGGCCTACGACACATAGGGGACACAATACCTCTGGGAACCCCAATGCTGGCGCTGTCGACGATACGGACATATCGCTAGGGACTGCTCTGTACAAATGGAGATTGAGCCGGCGTTAAACTTCCGGCCACCACAGTAGTCAGGCGTCCTGCGGCAGTCCACCGAAAGCCAAGTCCCGTGCAAAATAAACATGACCTATATGCCAGCAGTCCTGTTATGGAAGCCGAGTTAGAAGTTCAAAAGGTACGCTGTCTAGTTGACACATGGTCAGAGTGTACTATCATACCCCTGGAGTTTTTCGAAAGGCATTTTGGGCACATGATGGAGCCAGAAGATGGAAGCGTCATCAGGCTGATGGCTGCCAATAACCGTGAGATGGATGTACAGGGGATAGTCTGGATGCAAGTACGGCTGTTTAAGCAGGACCTTGGCAAGAAGGGGACCGTGTTCGTAGACCATCCATCCCGGGGAGAATTAGATATGACCCTGGACATAAACGTGCTCAGAGTTCTGGACCACCATCTCTATGCCAAAGAAGGGCCTAATTATTGGCAACGGGCCACCACACACGTCCAACTAAAAAGATTCTGCACCAGATGGTGAGAAGCTGCAGCCTGCAAAAGAGCCCCATGTGCGACAGAGCTCTCGGATGGGTGAGAGTGCTGTCTAAGACCTCAGTGAAAATCCCACCATGGCAGGAGCAGATATTAATGTTGCCGGTAGGAGCAGGATGCCGTCTGAATGAATTGCAGTTCCTGATTGAGCCCGTCACTTAGGAGGGGATGATGAACAGACCGCTGGTAGCCAGGGCCCTCGTCACTTTGAAGGATGGGTGCATGCCCATACATTGTATTAATGTTCTGGACAGCAAGTTGACCGTTCCCGGAAGTACCCTGCTGGCCGAAGTCTATGTGTCCAAAGAGAAAGTCTTGCCTACAAGAGGCTTCACGTTACAACCAGATAGCAGGTCAGCCTGGACTTATGCCATAGATGTACAGCGAAGACAGGCTCCAACCGTGGAGTGGAATGGCCGGGCAATCATGGATCTGATGGAGGTGGACTGCTGGACCTTGATCCAAGGACAACAAAAGCTTCTCGAAGAAACTTTGTGGGAATTTCTTGAGGTGCCTCAAGCCATGAAGAGGACTTCGGGTGTGCTACAGCTATTGAACATGAAATCCCTACCGGCAATGTCGCACCAATCAGAGAGAAGTACCGGCGAATCCTGATGAAGATGTACCAAGAGGTTAAAGACATGGTGTCCAGCATTTTGGAGAGTCAGGTGATTCAAGGGAGTCAGAGTCCTTGGGCTGCTACAGTGGTCTTGGTGCGGAGAAGGACAGGTCTCTCCAGTTCTGTGTGGATTACCGGAAGCTGCCCAGACAGTCCGCGTTGCCTATCCTCTTCCACAAATAGAAGAGTTGTTATCCGCTCTGAGTCATGTTAAATTCCTCTCAATTCTTGATCTGGCCAGCGGATACTGGCTGGTACCGGTGGCTGAGAAAGACAAGGCGAAGACTGCTTTCATCCGACCCATGGGACTCTATGGGTTCAACAGGATGCCGTTCAGCTTGTCCAATGCCCCAAGAACATTTCAGCGGTTGATGGAGCATTGTTTGGGTGACCTCGACTTTGAATCGATGTTGATATACCAGGACGATGTGTTGGTATTTGGAACCTCCTTTGAAGATCACTTGCACAAGCTGCAGCAGGTTCTGAGGTGGTTGCGTGATCACAGACTCAAGATCAAACCCAGGAAGTGTCAACTGTTTCAACAGAGAATAGAATACCTGGGATATGTGATTACTCCAGAGGGGGTGCAGCCGGCTACCAGCAAGGTTGGCCCCGTCCGAAACTGTCCTCGACTGAATACCCTCAGGGAAGTGCGTGCTTTTTTAGGTCTCGCCAGATACTATTGGAGGTTTATACCCAAGTTCACCCATCTGGCTGGCCAACTAAATGAGCTACTGAGGTGCACAAAAGAGGAGCCCATGAATCGACACATCAAGTGGGGACCACAGCGACAGGAAGCCTTTGAAGCGTTGAAAAGGGCCCTAACAAGTGCTCCGATCTTGGCATATGCACAGTTCGATGCCCCATTCTGGTTGTATACAGATGGAAGCTTACATGGACTGGGGGCTGTGCTATCTCAAATTCAAGGTGGACATGAGTGACTGCTTATGGCAGCCGGTCTTTGAGAGAGTTAGAGCGCAACCCCGACAACTATAGCTCCTTTAAATTGTAACTTTCGTCACTAGTGTGGGCCATGACCGAAAAGTTTGCAGAGTATCTGATGGGTGCTGAAGTGACTGTAATCTTAAAAGACTTGGCACTCAACTTCAGGAATAATCCTAGTATATTTAATGCAGCCAATATAAATGAAACATTTCGGCCACAAGTGGCCTTCATCAGCTTGCAGACTGCTGAAAGGTATTGAATATCTGGTCAAGGAGAGATGTAAAGGAATTTACGAAATCACTTTAAATACGGCCGCTGGAGTGTAGCGCTGGTGTGAACGCAAAGGAATGAGACGTCCTTCCTGACATCTCCTTGACCAGATATTCAATACCTTTTAGCAGTCTGCAAACTGATGAAGGCCGCTTGTGGCCAAAACGTTTTATTTATTTTGGCTGCATTAAACATAACAGCATTATTCCTGAAATTGAGTGCCAAGTCTTTTATGGTTACACAAGGTGTGGGTATCTACTTGTGCACCCTACTAAGTAGTGCATACGGAGTTTTTCTTAGAAGTGACTGTAATGACAGACAACCCACTGGCCCACCTGGAAAATGCTAAATTAGGGGCTCTTGAACAGAGGTGGATGGCTCGCCTTTCCAAGTACCAATATTGCATCCGGTTCCAATCAGGAAAAGAGAACGGCAATGATGATGCACTTTCCTGGGTTCCGGTAGGGTCATCAATTCAGGATATTGACGAGGAGCTGGAGGACACTGAAACCCCGAAATCAGTCGATTACCCGCATTCCGAAACCTGGCTCATTCAAGTTTGGTGGCTTCTGGGATGCCAATGGTGTTGGGGAAGACCTTGGCTGACTGGGAAAAATTCAGGATGATTGTCTGGATCTACGGAGAGTGAAAGAGTGGGTTCGGAGTAATGTCTGGCCAAGGGCAGAGGAACAGGCCCGTCTGACTCTAGAGGGTCAGAAGCTGTTGAGACAGTAGGACAAGCTGAGTGTTACTCAAGGGCTGCTGTGTCAAGCTGTTTACTTACCATCAGAATTGCAATACCGACAGCAGATAGTCTTTCCAATGTCATTGGGGCCATCGGCTGCTCAGGAAGCCCATGAGAGGGGTGCCCATTTTGGAAGCGAAAGACATACAAATGGCTACAGCACCTGGTGAATTGCCCTGACTTGAAAGACATGATGACTGAGGAATGTTTCAAGTGTTGGCCTTGTGGTCTGAGTAGAGGGCCCTGAACAACGGCCTGCAGTTCAGACCATTCGAATGTCTGCACCCTTAGAGATCCTGATGATTGACTATGTACAGATTGGGTACTCTGTTTCAGGACACTCGTACTGTCTAGTCATGACCAACCATTTCACAAAATACGCAGTGGCCATACCCATCAGGTATCAGACCGCAGTCAGCCGCTGAGGCAGTCTGCAAACACTTTATACAAGTGTTCAGGTGTCCGCAGAGAATTCACTCAGATCAGGGAGCATGTTTTCAGGGCACCCTGATGAATGAGCTGTATCAGCTTTATGGCATTGAGAGTTCTCACATGACCCCATACCACCCCTAAGGAAACGTGGTGTGTGAACGGTTTAACCGCACTCTTCTCCAGATGCTGAAAAATTTTGTGAGGTGGCCAGGTTTGTAGTCTTGGCTAGGGGCTGCTGTTCCAGCACACCCTGGCACCCCGCAAAGAAATTACAAAGTCTCAACTGCTGTGTGATGTGTGTGCATTACAAATCACTCACCTTTAGGTTAGAGTCCTCCTCAGGTTGCTGAGTCCCAGTTTCAGACATTTTCAAACACTGATTGACAGAGTCAAGTTCATTTCTAACAAAACAAGTTTACTTAATACGTCCAGTTCAGTCACAGGCATTGCACAGTAATCTTCAACATTCCTAGATCCTTTCCTCTGTGCTGTTCCTTGCTCTCCTGCAATTCTTTATTCCCATACCGTATCCTCCGGTACCACAGCGTCCCGACTAGCCAAGCTAGTTCGTTTCCCGCTCGTTTTCCCCTCCTTGGCGCTTCCAAACTTTTTCAGAACGTAGGTCTCAGACAGGATTTCCCGCTGAACCTAGTTGCTATTCCTTCCTCGCTGCACTTTTCCCTTCGTGTCCATATAACTTCCGGCCCCAAAGGCCCTGGACCACTGGACTCCTCTTGAACTTGTTACCTCAGCAACCTCACTTCACCTCGTCCCACACTCTAACTGACTGAAACCAGGAAGAGTCTCAACTGTCACTACTCTGGCCCCTGCCAACTCGGAAATCCCCTATTTCTTTACGAGTTCTTATTCTAACCTTACCTTATCTTGTAATCTACAGTGTCCCCCCACTGTACAAAACCGTATATTACCCATTACTATTACTAAACTTTACTCTAACACTGTATCTCCCTATCTCTATCCTTAGTCCACACAGATACATAACTTACACAGTACACAAACATCATAACATTATTTAGCATATTACTACACAATAAAACAGTACCACATAACACACCATTTTGAAGATGAAATGTACCCACTTTATTAGGAAGGAACGTGAAGGAATGCAGAGCATAACGTAGCCCCCCAGCACACCCCTTACAGCACAATAGGCCATAAAAGTACAAGTGGTCTAATGGTATGCTTCCTTAGATAACACGGGGCATAGTAAAGACCAGTAGAAAATGCCAGTGGGCAAAAAAGTTCTGCTATTCCATGCAGGGTCGGACTGGCCCTCCGGTGAACCCAGGCACTGCCACCTGCTGGCATACAGGGCCGGCAGCTGCCTAGGGCCCCCGCTGCTCCAGGGGCCCCCAGCCAGTGGTGTGTTGTTAATATCAGCACACCACGCAGCTGCTATTGGACCCATGAGTCAGGGGGGCCTGCCCTGTGCCAGCGGAGCAGCAGCGGGTGACAGGAGGCAGAAGCCGACTGCTGCGGCTAAAACCTGTCCCCGCTGCTAAAGAGAAATGAATGTTTACTCATCCCCACGCCCCCATGAGCTTGGAAAAGGGGTTAATATTCATTTCACTTTAATAGTGGGCAGTGTTAGCTGCAGACATTCTATCAGGGCCGGCATACCAGGGCCACCACACCACCAGGGGCCCCCAATCCACGTAGCCTGTAAGTCAGGGTGGCCCGGCACCAGCGCCCCCTCCAGTATGTGCCGCATTCAACTGTATTGGCATCATAGTCTGCTTACCGCCTATAACAACATTCTAAACCTCTCATTAGCAATTACATTGAATAATTCTATGGTCATCTTCTTACCTTACCATCAGCAGCTAATAGGGAACAAACTCAGCCTAAGACTCTGGTAATCATAGAGTTAAATTAGGACCAGAAAGCCTGGATTTCTACATCAGGGCTGCGGCAATAATGTTAGGGTATGTTTCCACGGTCAGTAAACGCCGCATGTTTGACGCTGTGTACTGGTGCGTCAAACATGCAGCGTCCAGATCAGTGGCGTAACTAGAAATGGCGGGGCCCCACAGCAAAATTTTGAACGGGGCCCCCTCTCCCAAACGGGCGGGGGGCGGGGTTCTGATAGTGGGCGGAGCCAATAGCAGTGGGCGGAGCAAATCACAGCAATTCTCTAGGCCCAAAAAATACTCTTCAGTCTCATAACGGCCAGCTTTTTGCCCAAATCAGAGCTGTATTTAAAGCAGACATTATGGAAACACAATATAATATAATGGACTGGTAGCAATGCAGCCCCCTTATGCTACCATTACTAGTAACCATGTCCCACATAACTATTAATGCAGGCACATTATGCCCCCATAACTAGTAATAAGCCCTCTTATTCTCCCATCAGTAGTAATGTGCCCCTCAAGTAGTAATGCAGCCAAGAATGCAGAGTTATCACTCACACAGTATGTGCCCCCGTTAATCTTCGGTGGTATCTTCAGCTCCACAGTGGAGCACACTCACCACCAGTCTTCACCCTTTGGGCGCCGCCGACGAGTGACGTCAGCAGCGTGATCACATGACATGATCACGCTGCAGACGTCGCTCTGACCCGGCGGTCAGAGCTTCAATTGTACTGGCGTCTGTATAGACACCAGTGCAATTGATTCCTGGGAGACGGCACGCAGCAGCTTCTCTGCGCCGGCTGTCAGCATGACAGCCGGCACAGGGAACCGCCGACTCTCAGGCCATGGGCGGCGGAACACAGCCGCAGGGGAGACAGCTGCAGCAGGGACGGGCCCCCTGCTAGCCCGGGCCCTATGGCAGCTGCTTCCCCTGCTTCCACGATAGTTCCGCCCCTGGTCCAGATGTTACAGCATAGTGGAGGGGATTTCAAGAAATCCCGTCTCCCCTATGTGTAAAAACACGCAGGCGGCAGACCTGCGTTAACGGACATGCGGCGCGTCTTTTCAGATCGCAGCGTGTCCTTTTCTCTTGCAGAGACGCTCCGTCGCCGCAAGGGAAATAACACAGGCCTATGTAGTGCTGCGGTGATTCTGGATGTGTTTAATGAGCACATGCGGATTCACCGCGCGTTCACAAGGGGGAGGGGCTTTGGGCGGAGCGGTGTTTACGCTCCATCCAAAACACTGGCCTTACGCTAAGTGGAGACGTACCCTTATAGGTCATGCTGGTTACTGTCGTGTCACCATTGTTTCACTTCTACTACTAATTCTACTACAAACTTTCAAAATAAGGGTTTGTTCACACGTGGTGTTTTTGCTGCGTTTTTTACATAGCGTATTTGGTGCGTAAATGTAGCGTTTACACTACCAGAATAATAAATGAGATTTCGGAAATCTCATGCTGGACTTTTTTTTTCCTTGCATATTTTAAGCTCTTCTGCATTTTTGCAGCAGGTCAATTGTTTCAGCAGTGTTCCATCGCTTTTCACTCATTCAAATGAAAGACGCAAGAAAAAAAAATGCAAATAAAAACGAGACAAAAATATTGTAGAGAGTTTTTTTTACTGCTGCTCTGGATTATGGTAGAGGGAGAAAACGCTGCAAAAACGCAACATGTGAACATACCCTAAGACTGAAGGGCGCACTGTGACTTTGGCCACAACACGGTTCGCGTGGCTACAGATCGCTCCGTGTCGCTACTACATCACAGGTGAATGGGGTCACACTGAGACCAGCAGGTTACAGCAACTGTGACAAGCAGGTCTCAAAAAAAACTTTTTTGCCACTTTTTGTGACTTGATTGTCCTTGTAGCGGCACCTTGCAATGCGACGCCATTTACCTGCAATGTAGCAGCGGCATAGGGAGCTCTATGGCCACGTGACCTGCCACAACCAAAGTCGCCCTGTCGCCCCGGCCTCACTATAACTAACTACAAGCTTGATCTACACGAAAGTGAACATTTCCACACTTGCTAGGTCAGAAGGGAAGTGGTTATGGCACAGCTCTAACCCCCTGTCGGATTACAGAACGTATGTCATTTCATGCCAACGCATCACCCACAGGTTACATACAGTTCACCTCTCAGCTGTACACAGCACTGTACCAGCCATCCTTCCTCCCCTGGGGGGCGACCTAGAGTATCCCAAGCACTTCTCATACAGGTTGGTATTGGATGTAAGGAAAAGAGGAGAAAATAACTAGTGCAGAATATACTAGAGAGAAGGAGGTGCAGACAGGGAACTATCATGGGGGATCCAACAAGTGCATGAGAAGAGGTGAATAAAGAGACACTTGTGCCTAATAGGTTAGAATGCAAAATGCTAAGACTGCTGACACAAAGGGTGCAGGGACAGGGATGACACTCGTCACCTGGCACAGAAGTGGGTCAGCAATGAGCCAGGTGCCCCTGTGCCACTTGTGGAGGGTATGAAGCCCCTGCAGTCCTGTTAGTGTCAGGCAGGGAGCAGGAGACAGGGAGGAGGTGCACAGGGCGGATCAGTGTGAGTGAGGTGCTATCAGGCTCACACCTCTCCCCTGTAACACACAGCCAATCTTATGTATGAATCTACAGCCAGACAGCAGTCATTGCTCTCCTGGAGAGGAGGCACAGCAGCCTCAGTCACCAGAGATAACATCAGCCCTGCTCCTCAGCTACAGAGAAAGTGCACTGAAGCCAGGCTCCCACACAAGTGGATGGAGGAGGAAACAAGAAAGTCAAGTTAAGGGGAAAGAAGACAAGGTTTGCTGCCCAAGGTACAGTAAGTGTGTGTGTTACCAGGTGCTGCAGCAGAGGAGCTTCATGCAATGGCATCAGGTAGTCAGCATATACATGGCAGGAGGGAGAAAGGAGGGAGGATCTGCTGGACAAACCCAAGTACTTCTGCAGGAGGTCGTCAGTACAGTCCTCCTCCACTGCTCCTGCCAGCTGTGAGCCCTGTGCTGGCACATGGGAGGATGGCCCCAGGCTTACAGCTTCAGGGTGTGTGTTCTATTGTGTCACAGTCTTCTCCTGTTGTACTTTGAGGCTTCTTTATCTGCCACTGAGATGTCATCATAGGGTTGTGTGACACATGGGTCAGGGGCCCCTACTCTGATGGTGCGGAGTCTGCGTCTGGTGCTCAGGGCAGTCAGTCTGGTTACATGGGTGATTTTATAGTATAAATTAGTTTTGTTTTATTTACTACAAACTAGATAAAATAATGTCAATAATAAGAAAACATAAAAATAATAATAATAATAATAATAATAAATAACATTAATTAAAAAAATAGGTTGTTTCAAATATTTGCAGTACTTTAGCCCAGATGTCAATACTACATTATTACTGATGTAGCTCTGTACAGAGCGTGCATGCGGACTGATACCTGTCCCAGGTGGTGTTCACAGTCTTGTAAATCCCAAGCACCCCATACACAGAAGGGACAGGTTCATATGAAGCCAAATAAACTAAACATGTTGTGTAAAAATTGCTTATGGTTAATAAGGGGTTAATCTGACAATGTAATACATATATATATATATATAATTTTTCTTTATGAGCCTTAGAATGATGAGACCCCATAAGTTCTATTTCCAAGCATCACTGAATCATTTTACAAGTGTATATGCGAGACAAGGAATATAATGGTAAATAATTTATACACAAATGTAGGACTGAAAATAAGAATGAAAAAAGTGGTAATTTGTAGCACTCTGTGCTTTATTGTATCGTACATCGGTAAGGGTAAAATATATATACAGCATGAGCTATTGTGTTTAATTATGATGATGATCTCAGCAGGGGTATATCAATATCTCATGATAATAGGAAGACACAACAGTCGCTCCTATTAAACCCGCAGATGTGTGGATCTGCACATCAGTCCACAGTCACAGTGGAGATAACGACTCTGCATTCTTTATGTCGCGAAAGACATGTAATAACTGATCTCATTGTGGTCGGATAGTGTAGAAATTGTCAGCCTATATCTAGAGTTACTATAAAACAAGTGAGACGCCTAGTGGGTTAATTATTTTCCAACCATCAATTGAATCTTTAAGGAAACAAAAGAAAAAAAAGTTTCTCAGATGTCACCAGTAACCTGATGATTTATTTGCATTTCTCCTTAACATTGGAATGAGGGACTGGTTTACAGTCTGTGTACACTTATATGGCAGAAAGTTCATGTTTTCAAGAGACCAGTTTCTAAGTTTTACAGGTTCTTCCTCGAAAGACTCACATCTGCAAATATACATAGTAGGAGCTAGCCATAGATATGAGAAGTTTTCATAAAAAATCATAAGGCGACTATTAGCCACATTAATATGACAGTCACAAAGGCAATGAAAATTCATAATTACCATGTAACGCGCCCCATCGTCAGTGACACGTTGACCAATTCAGCAAATTCAGGACTGTCCAAAAGAACAATGTATCAATATTTAATAACATGAATAATACTATTCAAACATACCTTTCCTAAACGTTTCTAAGGATATCTCTCCATACCAGTCACTTTGCTTCTTTAGGTGTGCTGGATACAAAATTCATACAAGTCCCTCTTATTAAATATAGGTAGGCATCTAGTGCCAATTAATGCCATCAAAAGCCGAGCACCGTGGCTTCCCAATTGTTTAAGTAGTTAAACAACATACACTTGAAGTGAATAGGACAAGCTGTCGGTCACTGCACAGCTTCTACTAAGGCACGCAGGTACAAGGACCAATGTAAGCATTAAGGAGGCCGCGGTGCTCACCTGTGCGCTGCAGCGCCTCCATCCACCTGATCAGCGGGGGTGCTAATTGTCAGACCACCCTGATTTGATATTGATGACCTATTGTAAGGATAGATGAACCCTATTGTGATCGCGGAGTCTGATTAATCATAGAATATACACATGCATCACAACTGAGGAACGTCCCCTAATGCTACTTTTGGACACTTTGTTGGGCACTCTATATTATTGGGTACACGGTATGCTTTCATTAATCATGAATCTTTAACTCATCTTTGTCGTACAGTATTATACATAATGAAGTTAACATATCATTTGTTGAATGCTAAATGGAAAATGTGAGAAGTTTGTCACAGTTCCTATTAAAGTATGGCTAATGTTCCAGTTATTGTTATGTGCGAGATGGCATTTAAAGACTTCCATTGTGCTTTGTAGTTTATACAGCATTACAGCCTTGGCTGCGATCTGTCTATAGAATTACACTCAACACAAGCTAAATGTATCTGGTGTATGTACAGTACAGACCAAAAGTTTGGACACACCTTCTCATTCAAAGATTTTTCTGTATTTTCATGACTATGAAAATTGTAGAATCACACTGAAGGCATCAAAACTATGAATTAACACATGTGGAATTATACATTACACTTTACAAAAAAGTGTGAAACAACTGAAAATATGTCTTATATTCTAGGTTCTTCAAAGTAGCCACCTTTTGCTTTGATTACTGCTTTGCACGCAGAAAAGGTGAACGGATGGACTCTACATGCCTGGTTCCCACCGTGAAGCATGGAGGAAAGGGTGTGATGGTGTGGGGGTGCTTTGCTGGTGACACTGTTGGGGATTTATTCAAAATTGAAGGCATACTGAACCAGCATGGCTACCACAGCATCTTGCAGCAGCATGCTATTCCATCCGGTTTGTGTTTAGTTCGACCATCATTTATTTTTCAACAGGACAATAACCCCAAACACACCTCCAGGCTTGTAAGGGCTATTTGACCAAGAAGGAGAGTGTTGGGGTGCTACGCCAGATGACCTGGCCTCCACAGTCACCATACCTGAACCCAATCGAGATGGTTTGGGGTGAGCTGGACCGCTCACCGCTTCAATTTTGAATAAATCCCCAACAGTGTCACCAGCAAAGCACCCCCACACCATCACACCCCTCCTCCATGCTTCACGGTGGGAACTAGGCATGTAGAGTCCATCCGTTCACCTTTTCTGCGTGCAAAGCAGTAATCAAAGCAAAAGGTGGCTACTTTGAAGAACCTAGAATATAAGACATATTTTCAGGTGTTTCACACTTTTTTGTAAAGTGTAATGTATAATTCCACATGTGTTAATTCATAGTTTTGATGCCTTCAGTGTGATTCTACAATTTTCATAGTCATGAAAATACAGAAAAATCATTGAATGAGAAGGTGTGTCCAAACTTTTGGTCTGTACTGTATGTAGTGAAATGTAACAGTAAATTGTATGACTACAATTTAAGGTTTAGGAACATCAGAATTATAACTTTTTAAAGGTGATGTATACAGTGAAACGGATCTTCTAGAGCAAATGGTCATCTTAGGGAAAAGGGACAAAATATATAGGATATAAAGCGATGAGGGATGGTCTTCTCAAAGAATTAGTCTTTCGGAAATGGATAGAGTAAGATGTTTGATTGATAGATAGATAGGTCGATAGATAGATAGATAGATAGATAGATAGATAGATAATAGATAGATAGATAATAGATAGATAGATAGATAGATAGATAGATATATAGAAGATAGATAGATAATATAGAAGATAGATAGATAGATAGATAGATAGATAATAGATAGATAGATAGATAGATAGATAGATAGATCAGTAGATTAGATAGATAAGATAGATCGATAGAGTAAATAGATAATATAGAAGATAGATAGATCAGTAGATAGATAGATAGATAGATAGCTAGATAGATTGATAGAGTAGATAGATAGATATTAAAGATAGATAATAAAGAAGATAGATAGATACCGAGATAGATAGGTAATAGATAGATAGGTAATATAGAGAGACAGACAATAGATGGAAAGGTAGTAAGAAACAGAGATAGATGCACAGATCAATAGATGAATAGACTACAGAAAAATGTTAAACTAGTAATATGGATTCGCTCATTTGTTAAAACAAAAGGATTGCGAGCTGAGCATTGTTCTAGCTACAAAAAAAAGTTGGGTGTAAAAAGCCTGTTTTTTCTTATAGGAATACATTCTTCCCCAGGCCCACAAGTTGAAATATGTATTGAACAGTATTTCTTTGTATGAAGAACTCTATTATTATAAGTGCATGGGCAGTCAGATGGAATGTAGTCATTCGTGTGCTTTATAATAACATTGTTTTATATTGTATTTCCTTTCAGCATTGTATAGCTGCACTAAATTCATGTCTGTATAAATATGTTAGTGACGCCACTTTGATGGTTTTAAATGTCGTTATGTTAAAAAAATATTTGTAAAAATGTAAAACTGTGGAACAGCTTAATCGTGTTTTGTTGTCATTCTTAGTGCACTGCAGCTATTTTGGGTGAAATTTACTTTGTTATTGTTTTTATTTGTAGTCTTATAGAAATGATGGATAGACAGATAGATAGATAGATAGATAGACAGACCAGACAGACACGACAGACAGACAGACAGACAGACAGACAGACAGACAGACTAGACAGAAGAAGATAGAAGATAGAAGATATAGATAGATGATGACAGATAATAGATAGATGATAGATGAAGATAGATAGATAGATGATAGATAGATAGATAGATAGATAGATAGATAGATAGATAGATAGATAGATAGATAGATAGATAGATAGATGATAGAGGGATAGATAGATAATAGATAGATGATAGAGGGATAGATAGATAGATAGATAGATAGATAGATAGATAGATAGATAGATAGATAGATAGATAGATAGATAGATAGATAGATAGATCTAGAAAATGTAGAAAATGTAGAAAATGCTGTGTCGCACTGTAGTTACATTCTTTCATCTTTTCGCAGCCATCTTCAAACTACCGAGGTTAAATGCATGATAATTGTCTACATTTGCGCAGTAACACAATGCACTTATCTGGACAATCTTAAATGATTGAATGGTAGCTATCATCAGAAAATGATCTATTGTTTTCATCAGACATTTGTGTTATGTGTACAGTATTTTTAAAAATATTTTTAGCAATGTGGCCTCTGGGGCTACTTTAGACTCATACTTCCTATCCTTTCAGAAAGCGTTTTCATCAGGCTTCTTATCAACTGAATCAGTATTACAATGACAGATAACACACGGCTGCTAACAAAGGATCCACCTATCTCAATAGGCGATGTCACAGCTCACCCTGCTCTCCCTTCCTTCCCAATGACTTTTACACACATTCATTAGGTGCTTCAGTTCAAAACATAGTGTGAGGTCATTGTGGCTAATACACGTGTGCTTTTTCTGAAACAACAGGAAGTTTGAGTTAAAAAAGTAGCTAGTGTGAAAATGACAAAATTTCTATTTTTTCACATTTTTATAAATGTAATACAAATTGTGATTTTAAAGCATAATGTCAGAGATCTTTAAAAAATACATTTAATACATAAACCTGATTTAAATAAAAGGTAATTTTTCTGCTACTAAAGGAAACCTGTCAGGTCCTCCATGCCCTTCAACCCAGCAGAATTTGTATATGTATTACTGAATTCCCTGCCTAACCAGTCCTTTATAATGTTAGTCACTTATATCCATGTTTAAAAAAAGGATTTATAACATACGTTTTTCTTAAGAGGGCTTTGACTACTTGATGGAGAGTTACCGTAGTTTCTCCAGGCTAGTAGGCCCTCTTTGCATGTTATCCCGCCCCTGTAGACATGATAACATGAGATGCAAGAGTTGGCATCATCACCAGCCCCCTGCAAATCCCTCGACACTATTTGGCAGCGTCATTGCGCCTCTGAAGCCACGAGTATGCTTCCTGGATGCGCATGACCAAAAGTGCTGAAGATGTATGTCAGCTGTCTTCTGTACTTCCTGTCATGTGCAGTGCGCCTCTGAAGCCTGGAAACATACACTCGGCTACAGCGTTGCAATGAAGGGCCTGAAGAAGGTTGCGCTTATGCGCAAGATTTGCAGGGAGCACATGATGACATCGACTCTTGCAAACAATGATATCACACCCACAGAGGCATGGTAACATGCAAAGAGGGCCAACAAAGGCCTCATTGAATTACTCAAAGGCTAATTAGCATAAGAAAAATGAAAGTTATAAATACTTTTTTTAAACATTGATTTAAGTGACTAACATTATAAAGGGCTGGTTAGGCAGGGAATGTAGTAATACATACATGAATGCTGCTGGGTTGGAGGTCATGGGGGACCTAACAGGTTCTTTTTAACTTCCCTTTAAGTAAATAGTAAAATTTTATAAATGCATGTGCTCAGGACTCAAGTTTGGTAGATCTCTGATGATGCAAAATATGCATGGAAGACCTTCAATTCTTATAAAGAAAGAAATAGCGATGTGACGGATTTACAGAGACAGAGAGGGTCTAGAAGACCACAGTGTATGATTTCATGTCCTCCTGCACTGATTAGAAGCACTTCACCATCATATTAAACACTGCAAGCTTCTGCTAGCATTGCAGCGGTTAATCTGTTCAGTTGAGAGCTCCTGGAGCTTTCTTGCTTAAATGGTGTCAGCTATTCAGTGTTGGTCACTCTCCTCTGCTATATATACTGGCCTCCAGCAATCGTTTGATACAGCCTGATTCTGGAGTTGGAGGTGTTGTATGTTTTAGGAGGCGTTTGTAGTGTTGCTCAGAAGACTGTTGCCTGGTGATTTGTCTGTGTGCATATCATCATCCTCTCCTATTTGGTTTCTCCTTCACTTTACTTCCCGGTGTTCCACTCTGTTGTTTGTGAGTGCATATTTGTATGATAGGAATTTTCATTTATCCCTATACGTCTTTCTTTGTTAGTCTGGTTTGTGAATTCTTGTACACTGCTACTCCCCATTTCCCTTGGTGGGGAGGGGACAGATTAGGGCTGATTTAGGAGCTCAGAAAGGCACGTAGCCCCGGCATCTTCACATCAGAAGTAATCCAGAGAGCAGTGATAGCTAGGGTGCTAGTGGTAGCTAGGGCACATAGACCCAGGATATCCTGCAACAGTGCCGTGGCAAGTGAGTTCAATTGTCTTGTCATGAATTTTAGGGAATAGTGGACCTGTAGAAGTTCAGGTTCTGGTACCTGACCCGAACTTTATTCCAAAGTTTGGTTCAGGTACCAGAACAGTACCAAACTTGATCCAGAGCCCGAACCCCATTGAATAGAATGGGGACTCAAATTTTGAGCTAGAAAAATTTCTCTCTCTCCTTCCCCCAGAACTCTGAACATTGCATCAGTTTCCGCGAAAAATCCGTGTTTGGCATTTAGCACCGGACACTAACTGTCTGGTACAAACACCAAACTTTTAATTTCGGGTTTGCTCATCTCTAGTCATAATACTTCACAAAAAAAAGTGTGCCTTAGACTTTTCAAATTCTGTATCAGAAGTAGTGCACCAAATATAGTGCCCACATAACAGTTCCCAAGTAATAGTACCAAAATAATTACACCAGTCATCAACTTGATATAAATATGAGACGACCTGTCAGGGTTGAAGTTTACAGTACAGAGTTAAAAACTAGCACTACATTTACTCAGGGTCTTACTATTGTAAATATATTAAAAACAGTTCAGAGTTAGAGAAGTCTGAGGCCGTTAAAAGGAATCTTTTATCAGAAACTTACCTATTGTTTAAATAAAGATTTTATATTAAAGAAATTCATTAAGAATTTTTGTTGAGTTTTACTCTGTTTTTGTTCATGTTACTATTTTTGTTTTTTTATATCATGAAATCTCACCTACTCCCCATCTTTTTACAGTGACCTATGCAAAGGTCACAGAGCATTCCTAGAACTCTCTCCCTAAAAAGTCAATGAGTCATTGCTGGTCTTTTGTTTTCTAAGTGGCGGCTCTAAAGCACATCTCTAATTGCAGTTCAGGTGAGAAAATGGAGTAAAATTCTATCGTCAGAAAAAAAGTTTTATTAAAAACATATTTATCAGCATCTGGTTTTAATTAGCAAAATATACAGGTCCTTCTCAAAAAATTAGCATATAGTGCTAAATTTCATTATTTTCCATAATGTAATGATTACAATTAAACTTTCATATATTTTAGATTCATTACACACCAACTGAAATTTGTCAGGTCTTTTATTGTTTTAATACTGATAATTTTGGCATACAACTCCTGATAACCCAAAAAACCTGTCTCAAAAAATTAACATATTTCAACCATCCAATAAAATAAAAGTGTTTTTTAAAAACAAACAAAAAAACCATCAAATAATAAAGTTCAGTTATGCACTCAATACTTGGTCGGGAATCCTTTTGCAGAAATGACTGCTTCAATGCGGCGTGGCATGGAGGCAATCAGCCTGTGACACTGCTGAGGTGTTATGGAGGCCCAGGATGCTTCGATAGCGGCCTTAAGCTCATCCAGAGTGTTGGGTCTTGCGTCTCTCAACTTTCTCTTCACAATATCCCACAGATTCTCTATGGGGTTCAGGTCAGGAGAGTTGGCAGGCCAATTGAGCACAGTAATACCATGGTCAGTAAACCATTTACCAGTGGTTTTGGCACTATGAGCAGGTGCCAGGTCGTGATGAAAAATGAAATCTTCATCTCCATAAAGCATTTCAGCCGATGGAAGCATGAAGTGCTCCAAAATCTCCTGATAGCTAGCTGCATTGACCCTGCCCTTGATGAAACACAGTGGACCAACACCAGCAGCTGACATGGCACCCCACACCATCACTGACTGTGGGTACTTGACACTGGACTTCAGGCATTTTGGTATTTCCTTCTCCCCAGTCTTCCTCCAGACTCTGGCACCTTGATTTCCGAATGACATGCAAAATTTGCTTTCATCAGAAAAAAGTACTTGGGACCACTTAGCAACAGTCCAGTGCTGCTTCTCTGTAGCCCAGGTCAGGCGCTTCTGCCGCTGTTTATGGTTGAAAAGTGGCTTTACCTGGGGAATGCGGCACCTGTAGCCCATTTCCTGCACACGCCTGTGCACGGTGGCTCTGGATGTTTCTACACCAGACTCAGTCCACTGCTTCCTCAGGTCCCCCAAGGTCTGGAATCGGTCCTTCTCCACAATCTTCCTCAGGGTCCGGTCACCTCTTCTCGTTGTACAGCGTTTTCTGCCAAATTGTTTCCTTCCAACAGACTTCCCATTGAGGTGCCTTGATACAGCACTCTGGGAACAGCCTATTTGTTGAGAAATTTCTTTCTGGGTCTTACCCTCTTGCTTGAGGGTGTCAATGATGGCCTTCTTGACATCAGTCAGGTCGCTAGTCTTACCCATGATGGGGGTTTTGAGTAATGAACCAGGCAGGGAGTTTTTAAAAGCCTCAGGAATCTTTTGCATGTGTTTAGAGTTAATTAGTTGATTCAGAAGATTAGGGTAATAGGTCGTTTAGAGAACCTTTTCTTGATATGCTAATTTTTTGAGACAGGTTTTTTGGGTTATCAGGAGTTGTATGCCAAAATCATCAGTATTAAAACAATAAAAGACCTGACAAATTTCAGTTGGTGTGTAATGAATCTAAAATATATGAAAGTTTAATTGTAATCATTACATTATGGAAAATAATGAAATTTAGCACTATATGCTAATTTTTTGAGAAGGACCTGTACAGAAGCTACAAAGCAGCCAGGGCTATCAAGTACATGATATAATGCATAGTAAATGGGAACTCTAATGTTATTTTTTCAATAAGGGGTTAATACAAGTACATGTTATGGATGTAGTTTGTAATGGAAACTTTATCAAAAGTTTTTCCTTGAGAGTTGATCTCACCTGATCATTGCATATGATACAAAAATGCTACTTAAGTGCATTGCTCTATATATACAAATCTAACCCATGGTTCTGAAATGTAATGGATAAAAGTATACTTTGAGTCCATAAGTCACTAGTGAAATTCCTCTTTAATAAATGGGTTTCATTATTTGTCTTTGCTCTCCAGATGAATATCTCTTCAGATACATTTATATGGAGCAAAAATCACAATTTAATTCCCATGTAAACCCACATATCAGTTGTTTCTATGGTGTGAGGCATGGAGGGGGATCGTATGTGAGGGTCGCTATGTATCCCCCAGGATGCGGACGGATTTCTATTAGACTCGCTGGAGCGCCTTGTGGTCACAGCAAAATAAAAGAAAGCATGAAGCTGGTCAAGCTATTTGGCCAAGGCATTGTTCAAGAAAACATATTATGGGCTTTTATTTTTGAAACGGACTACAGGAAGGTAGCGGGGTAGTCCATTTCCTCCAGGCCGGGTCTTGCAAGTGGTCCATGGCCACAGATTTCAGGTTAAAACCCCTGCAACAAGGATTTGGGTCTCAGTTTGGAATTTGCAGTCGGCTCCACAGAAGTTCATCCTGTGTGAGATAACACAGAGCCAGCAGAGCGAAATCCTGACACCCCGCAGCGTGATATGGTGGTGCCATCGCCCACGGCAACCGGACTCCTACGGACTGTTTTGCTTCCCTGCTGTGATCCAGAAGATGAAACCCAGGCAGAATCCCAAGGCCCTACCATGTAGTTGATCTGGCTATATAGTGTTTATCATTTTATAAATCAGTGGTGCTTAGTTATTATACTTAGGTAAATAATACCAATATTGTTGTATTTTTTTTAAATTGACCCAAAGTACCTGAACCCAAACCCTTAGAAATCAATGGGGACCCGAACTTTGGAGCTGGGAAATATCTCCCTCTCTGTCTCTCCGAATTCCCGAACTGTAAAAGGGAGTTCCAGGCGAGGTTCGGAGTTCAACACTGGTGTCCGGTACGAACCCCCAACTTTACGGTTTAGGTTCACTCCTCTCTAATCTCCTCCTTTTGGCTTAATGTTTTTGAGGTTACTGTCCTTCATATTGTCAATTCCTGTGTTAACCTAAGCCGGCCCTGTTTGGGTTATTAGACAAAGAGCAATGGCATCATCATACCAGAATCTTTCAGAGAAATGTTATGCCAAAAGACACTCGCTTTCCACTGCATCGCTGAGAAAGCTCCCACAATTAATTGGTGGAAAATGTTGGTTAATACCACAAGTCATATTTCATAATAGATGGAACCCAGCTAAATTTCACAAGGTCTGGGGTCCTTGGATCAATTGTTTTCCAACTCTAAACCCTGAGTATTGCGGCAGTGTAATTAGCTTCTTTTTACATTATTTTGTGTATGTTTTTCTTCTTCTGTTCCTGTACATCTTCTCTGTTCTTTCATCGCAGTCTGATGAGACAGAAAGTCAGTGTCAATATTCCCTCTGGCATTTTGATTGTGGTTTGGGACTCTGCTATTCACTCCAGAAGTCTTATTCCGCCAGAGAGAATCAACCATCTCTTTGGTGCACATTTCTTATGCTGTAACAATATGATGTATGACTGTCTTTTTGAGTTGTACATGTTTAGTATTATATTATTACTGCTTCTTGCAACATGTTAATTAAAACGAATAAAAAAAGTAAATGACATCAGATTCATCAACAAATAAAATAATGGTAAAAATAATAAGAAACCCACCTATAAATTTACAACAGGGTTAGATAAATCTCAGCACCTACTTACCTAAGAAGACAGAATATATAATTTTTTGGGTTGCTCTCTGTTTATAGAGCCGGGGGAGCTGAGAAGATTGATATGTAGTTTTGTGAGAGACGATTCGGTATAGTCTGAGTTTTAGACATTTAATCCCATGCTGTTTCTGGGATTTTCGGTCATGTGGGCGGTGCTGTCAGTGACTGACAGCTTCTGTGTATAATTGTGCATAGTGACTGACAGCCACCTCTGAATGCACATTTATATACAGAAAGCCGTCAGTCGCTGATTGGACCGCCCACTGGACCGAGTTTCCCAGAGAGAGCAGAGAATTAAATGAATGACTCTTTTCTCACAAAACAATTTATGAATCCATTCAGTTCTCCCTGCTCTATAACATGGCGCTTGCAGGTTGGACGCACTTTCATGGTGATAGATTCCCTTTAAGTCTATAAAAATACTTACTGAGGGTCTGCTATGTCAAGTTGATTTGGCTTCCAAATTTAACAATTGTTTGACCATCCATGTCTTACAATCTGCAGTGTGAGAAGGGGGCCATATTCACAATTCACCCTGCCACATAACCAAGTGGTTGACACTAGAACCGCAACAGGCTTGTTTGCGTTATTTAAAGGAACACTTACCATAAAGTCACCAGTTGATATAAATGTAGCTAAGACTTCATATAGGAGGAGTTTTCACATCTGTCAAGCTGGGCTCTGTGACAGGTGTAGGTGTTTTCAATGGGGAGTAAACTGCTGCCAGACACCTAGTATGAGCCATCAAAACAGAAGGATCAGTAGCTGTAATATGACATGTCCAATCTTTTTCACCGTTGGCACAAAATCATGAGCCCCCCCATAAACATTAGATGTTTGTCTGTTCACTCTGAAATCCACAGGTTTAGCCGGTGTAAGGTGCACAGGGCCATAGCAATGGGTGAGGGACTGCTGTGTTCCCACACCATGGCACCCTACAAAATAGTGTCCCATTTCCCTTGTGCTGTGAGTATACTGTATAACACTCACGGTTTGGCCGCAGGCCTCCTCTGTCTGCATGATTCCAGATCCAGGAACACCCGTACACAAATCAGATGACACCAGGTTCTGCTGAACCAGTCCAACTTTTTTTAACAGTTTTAGTTCAACAGGTGATATCATGCAGTATTAAAAAGACAAAAAACCTGACTGGCACTTCCAGACTAATGTGAACTAGGTGCAAACCAAAGGGAGCTACCCTCATGTAAAACATCCAAAAAAAGGCTGCACTCAAGCATACTAAAGCATGACAACATAGAATATATGAAATTTTGAATAGCAATATGGCTTTGGAATATAAGGAACAATTTGAGACGCTTAGTATAAACATTTGGCCAAACATTTTAAAGCCCAACAACCATCGTCAAGGTGGTCTCAATTCTGTTGGGTCCCTAACCTAATGTGAACATACCTCTATTAGGCTGATATCTGAATTTCTGGGTGAATATGCACCTCTGTCAGCAATGCCTACATTTATGGGTAAAGTAGGGACCTGGTGTAATTAAAATCACCACCTGGTGGGGGCGGAGTGCTCGGTCAGCAAGCTAACATTCAAAAGACAAAAAACCTGACTGGCACTTCCAGACTAATGTGAACTAGGTGCAAACCAAAGGGAGCTACCCTCATGTAAAACATCTAAAAAAAGGCTGCACTCAAGCATAGTAGAATCATAGAATCATAGAATCATAGAATGGTAGAGTTGGAAGGGACCTCCTGGGTCATCTGGTCCAACCCCCTGCTCAAAGCAGGATTCTCTAAATCATCCCAGACAGATGTCTATCCAGCCTCTGTTTGAAGACTTCCATTGAAGGAGAACTCACCACCTCTTGTGGCAGCCTGTTCCACTCATTGATCACCCTAACTGTCAAAAAGTTTTTTCTAATATCTAATCTGTGTCTCCTCCCATTCAGTTTCATCCCATTGCTTCTAGTCTTTCCTTGCGCAAATGAGAATAAAGATGATCCTTCTATAATGTGACAGCCCTTGAGATATTTGTAGACAGCTATTAAGTCTCCTCTCAGTCTTCTTTTTTGCAAGCTAAACATTCCCAAATCCTGCAACCGTTCCTCATAGGACATGGTTTGCAGACCGGTCACCATTCTGGTGGCTCTTCTCTGAACTTGCTCCAGTTTGTTGATGTCTTTTTTAAAATGTGGTGCCCAAAACTGGACACAGTATTCCAGATGAGGTCTGACCAAAGAGGAGTAGAGGGCAATAATGACCTCACGTGATCTAGACTGTATGCTTCTGTTGATACATCCTAGAATTGCATTTGCCTTTTTTGCTGCTGCATCACACTGTTGACTCATGTTAAGTCTGTGATCAATTAGTATACCCAAGTCTTTTTCACATGTGCTGTTACTTAGCCCTATTCCTCCCATTTTGTATATGCTTTTTTCATTTTTATTGCCCAGATGTAGTACTTTGCATTTTTCCCTGTTAAAATCCATTCTGTTAGTTGCTGCCCACTGCTCCAGTTTATGTATATCTTTTTGAATCCTCTCTCTCTCTTCTCTAGTATTAGCTACCCCTCCTAGCTTTGTGTCATCAGCAAATTTGATCAGTTTACCCTCAATTCCTTCATCTAAATCATTGACAATGATGTTGAACAATACAGGGCCCAAAACAGAGCCTTGTGGTACCCCACTTGAGACATTCTTCCAACTGGATGTGCAGCCATTTACAACCACTCTTTGGGTCCGATCACTAAGCCAGTTATGAATCCACCTAACAGTTGCCTTGTCCATTCCATACTTAGTCATTTTTTCAATAAGGATTGTGTGAGATACTTTGTCAAATGCTTTGCTGAAGTCAAGATATACTATATCTACAGCATTTCCCTGATCCACCCAGTCAGTGATTCTGTCATAGAAGGAAATTAAGTTAGTCTGACATGACTTATTAGTTACAAACCCATGCTGACTCTGTTTAATCACTTCATTCTTATCCAGGTACTTGCATACATGTTCTTTAATAATTTGTTCAAAGATCTTTCCTGGTATAGAAGTCAGACTCACCGGCCTGTAGTTCCCTGGGTCCACCTTCTTCCCCTTTTTGAAGATAGGAACAACATTTGCTCTTCTCCAGTCTTCTGGGACTTCTCCTGTTCTCCAAGAATTTTCAAAGATTATGGACAGTGGTTCAAGAATTTCTTCTGCTATCTCCTTCAGTACCCTGGGGTGTAATTCATCTGGACCTGGAGACTTGAATTCATTTAGGTTAGCTAAGTGTTTCCTCACTGTCTTTCTGTTTATAGATATCCTGGATTCTTCTATTCCTTTAATAGGACAGTGAAGATCAGTTGATGTTACATTTCCTTTCTGAGAGAAAACAGATGCAAAATAGCAATTTAAAAGTTCAGCCTTCTCAACATCCTGACTTACCATTTCATCATTTTCATCCTGTAAAAATCCTATAGCATCTTTGACTTTTCTTTTACTTTTGACGTATCCCCAAAATCCTTTTTTGTTGCTTTTGACGTCACTTGCAAGCCTTAATTCATTGTCAGCTTTAGATAATCTGATTTGTGCCCTGCAGGTTCTGCAGACGGCATTATATTCTTCTTTAGATATGCCTCCCTCTTTCCATTTGATAAACATTTCTTTCTTCCTTTTTAGCATGTGTTTAAGTTCTGTGTTCATCCATCCTGGTTTCCTTAAATGCTTCCCATTCTTCCCTCTTTTCGGAATTGTTAACGATTGTGCTTTGAGAATCTCATTTTTCAAGATTTTCCATCCTTCCTGGACATTTTTGTCCTTAAGGATATCCAGCCATTGGATCCCTCCAATTCTCTTTCTGAGTTCCTTAAAATCTGCCTTTCTGAAATCTAACCTTGACGTCTGAGTCTTCACAGGTCTTCCTCCTCTTGTTATCCAAAATTCTAAAATAGCATGGTCACTACCTCCTAGGGTCCCAGCCACTCTTACCTCCTCCACCATTTCCTCCCTGTTTATGAGGATTAGATCCAAGGTAGCAGATCCCCTTGTTTTCTCCATTACCTTTTGGAAGATAAAGTTGTCAGCAAGAGAGGATAAGAATTTCCTGGACCTGTTAGTTTTGCCTGAGAGAGATTCCCAACTAATGTCTGGATAGTTGAAATCTCCCATGACCACTATGTCATATTTTTTGGAGAACTTGGCCATTTGATGCATAAAGAGTTCATCCATATCTTCAGCTTGCACAGGCGGCCTGTAGTAAATGCCTACAATGGTGTCCTTTCCATTGTTCTGTCCTTGTATTCTTACCCAAACAGTTTCCACAGAACTCCCAGTCTCTGAAGCTTCAATCTCTGTGCAGATATACGCTTTTCTAACATACAATGCAACACCTCCTCCTCGTTTATCAAGTCTGTTTCTTGCAAATAAGTTGTAACCTTCTAGCCTTGTATTCCAATCATGTGTATCGTCCCACCAAGTCTCAGTGATTCCAATGACATCATATTTCTTCTCCTGCGTTAGTAGCTCCAGTTCTCCTTGTTTGTTGCCCATGCTTTGTGCATTCGTATAGAAACACTTTAGTTTGTGATTGGTTTCTCTTTCTTCAATATTTTTATTATGTAGATTTTTTTGTCTTTGTTCTTCCCCTTCACTTCTAATAGCAGAGTTCTCAATAGCATTTGTCAGGTGTATGGCTTTTGCTGGCGTTTTGCTTCCCTTCCCACATTGTTCTAGTAAAGCATGACAACATAGAATATATGAAATTTTGAATAGCAATATGGCTTTGGAATATAAGGAACAATTTGAGACGCTTAGTATAAACATTTGGCCAAACATTTTAAAGCCCAACAACCATCGTCAAGGTGGTCTCAATTCTGTTGGGTCCCTAACCTAATGTGAACATACCTCTATTAGGCTGATATCTGAATTTCTGGGTGAATATGCACCTCTGTCAGCAATGCCTACATTTATGGGTAAAGTAGGGACCTGGTGTAATTAAAATCACCACCTGGTGGGGGCGGAGTGCTCGGTCAGCAAGCTAACATTCAAAAGACAAAAAACCTGACTGGCACTTCCAGACTAATGTGAACTAGGTGCAAACCAAAGGGAGCTACCCTCATGTAAAACATCCAAAAAAAGGCTGCACTCAAGCATACTAAAGCATGACAACATAGAATATATGAAATTTTGAATAGCAATATGGCTTTGGAATATAAGGAACAATTTGAGACGCTTAGTATAAACATTTGGCCAAACATTTTAAAGCCCAACAACCCAACATCATGCAGTATTAGGCACAACCTTCATTGACGTTACTAAGGTTCCTGGCTCAGTACACGTACATATTCTCCGTTCTTTCTGTCTATTCTATTCCTCCACTTATTAGACCCTTCAGCCCCAGGATTTTCTGATAGACTTCACAGTACTCACAGGATCTGTCATGTCCCTCTCACGAGCTTCCCGTATATCTTCCACATTATGGAAGTAATGTCAGTGCTCTCCATAGCCACAGACTTGAGCCTGAGGTTTCGGACGTTCCAAGAATGTCCACTAGGAGTTCCACAGGATTCCATACTGACAGAACGGTAGGTACTTCCCTTGCCTCTGGCTGACTGCCTTTGAACTTCACTTTCTATCTAACTATCACTGAATTCTCACTCTATCTCATCTTAATCAGGAAATGCTCCCCTTTTTAACTACCCCTGACCCCTTCCCTTAGTTGGGCAGGCCCCAACACTTAAAGGGGTTTTCCACTACTAGGACAACCCCTTCTTAAACTAAATGTTCAGCCCTGATAAAATAATAAAGCTTAATCTCACCTCCCGTGCCGGCTCTTTTCCAGAAGTGTTGTCAATCACGGTCCACGCGATGCCCGGTGCCCAATCAGTGCTGGCGTCACTGTCTCTGCCTTAGGACAAACTGAACATGAAGAGGAAGTCTGGGCTGCAGCTGATCCCTGGCTTCCTATTCATGTTCAGTTTGTCCGAAGGAGGAGACACTGACGCCAGCGCTGATTGGGCACTGGCGTCACATGTTACAGCACCCTATCACAGCCTTGGGGAGACACCGCGGGAACGAAGCCGACACAGCAGTTGAGTACAGACGTTATTATTTTATTGGAGCCAAATATTTAGTTTAAGAAGGGTTTGTCCTAGTAGTGGACAACCCCTTTAACTGTTACTAAACCTCTGCATAACTACTTCCTTAATCTATTGTTCCCACCACTGCACTGTCCTAATTATTATCCTATCACTATATCTAATACAACAGTACATTATATCTTCATCAAAACTCAGTTGAGAGATCCACATCACTAGAAACTTAAATAAAACTATATTAAATTGTGCATATTATATCTATTACATCATGATACAGTAACCATGCACCTTAGTGCCTATGAGGTTCTCTTCATAATAAAACACACTTTCCTATACACAAATTATAACTGTTTTCTCATTAAGGCCAGGGTCACACTTGCGAGAGTCTCGCACCTCAATAGCCTGCACTGCCACCGGTAGCGTTCAGCTGCATAGAAATACATGCAGCAGCACACTCCGGTCCCGAGTGCCGGCGGCAGTGCTGGGTATTGAGGTGCGAGACTCGTGCGAGTTTCTTGCAAGTGTGAACCCGGCCTTAGAGAGAAGCACATGACCGTCCCTGTCATACTCTTACACCGGCATTAAAGCACCACTCTAGTGTTTTTTTTATTTCAGAGCTGGAGTGGTACTGCTAATCTAAGTTCCCTGCCTTTAGTCTTATAGTTACCCCCTCGCCGTCCTTACCTTCGATCTCCGCCGCTCTGGTTGGTCTCCAGCAGTTTGTGACCTGCCAGATTGCTACAGTGTTTGCTGGAGCGAACTAGAGGTCACTTTTCAATGTAAGTCTATGAGAGCCTTGTTCTGGCCTAGTTCTGGCTCCCATAGACTTTCATTGAGCGCTTGTAACCATTACCTTTGACTTCCGGCCAGTCATAAGTTGCAGTCACAACATGGCACCATGGGGCCGGAGTGGCACCGATAAAAGATGAAGTCGGAAGCGGGTAAGTAAAAAACTAGGGTCAGGAAGCTTAGATTAGAATCCCCACACCAATGCTTTTGTCCCAATCTCCTACGACGAAATCTCACTTTTTATCTATAGGTAAATTAGACTGCAAGTGCACTGTGGGCGTATTGATGTAGCCCATTGCCCCTCTCTCTAGTCCTCCTTGCCTGGTGACCCCTTAACCCTACTTGAATGGCTGTTATTCGTGACATTGTCTATACTGCATCATAGTTCTTGGGTGACAGTCCTCTCTAAGAACATTTTCTACCTGATACTTTCATTTTTTAATAACAATCTTGTAGCAAATCTGCATCTTTGGGTCAGAAATACATTTATTCATGATCCCTCATCATGTATGTGCACAAAAAATGTGGCTACTGACGCTGGAAAATAATAGATCTGTAAAATTGGAAATTGGAGCTAAATTGCAATGGCATGCCTTCCATATAGATGTGGTACGACAAGGGTAGGTGATTTGAAGGAAGACATGCCAATTTGTACATGGTATTTCTGTACTGGGTCCAAGCTCCAATATGATATTGGCCTGCAGCCCTGCTGATCGCAGAGAGGGGCATTTTGACCCATGATTGGCCATGTGTTTGTTGGGTGTTTTTTTTTTGTTTAGCAAAAACTAAGGCCTCTTTCACATTTCCGGCGGGCGCCTAGCGGCGCCCCCGGCATTTTGCCGCAGCGCCGCATCTGAAAATCTGATGCGCCGCATGCGGCTTTTTTGGCATTGACATGCATTAGCGCCGGATGGCGCCGCATGTCAATGCGTTGCATGCGGTTTTGTCCGGATGCGGCGCAAATGTACATTGCGGCGTCCGGAAAAAACGCTGCATGTAACGTTTTTTGTTTTTGCCGGATGGTTTCTTATCTCTCCAAGCATCAGAAACCATCCGGCAAAAAAACGCATTTTGGCCGCCGGAAGTGTGAAAGGTTTTCACATGCGGCGCTGCGGCAAAATGCCGGGGGCGCCACCAGGCGCCCGCCGGAAATGTGAAAGAGGCCTAACTGCTAGACATAGTGAAGTGGGTGCGCCTGCATCTGGAGGAGGACCAGTAGCCACGCTCCCACCACAAATGCTTGTCTCGGCCCAACCACTGCTCTCCCCATTGAAATAGTTAATGGAAAATGTTCCTAGAGCTAATTCTTTTATGACATTGCAGAATGACTTTCTACTACACAGTTACTACAAGATGTAAATGTCGGGGCACAGCTAGGTTCTTCTTCAGGGATCACATCTGACAATATTTGAGATTGCTGCCCTATTAGGCCTCGTGCACATGTTCAGTATTTGGTAAGTTTTTTTAGCTCAGTATTTCTAAGCCAAAACCAGCAAATGTATTGTGGAGAAAACTCAGTTCTTGGAAATCATGTACTTAATTTTGAGTCAATGGGTTAATGCAGATCTGTCATCGGATTTCACAATGCAAACTACATACATCATTAAATGGATCTTTTAAACCTGAAGAGGCGAGTATGCTTACTTTTATAATCCATGTCAGAATGGCTGTATAATCCTGATATTTTGTTTAGCATTTTATGAATCCTGCTATCCAATAAAAGCTCTTGATTCCTAAGTGTGCTCAGTCTCTGCGCACCCAGCCTGAATGACAGCTGCGGCTTGTACTGAGCAGTGTGAGATCTCAGGCGCAGGAAGGAGGGACACTGAGGAGTTGTGAGTCAGGCTAGGTGGGCAGAGACTAGGTGAGCAGAAACTATTAGAATGAATTATGCAGCCATTCTAACTCCGGCGCCATTTCATTGAATTAATGAACTACAACATAGCAGTGCACAGGTGCCTGCCATAGGGGTAATGGCGACGGTCGGCGCATGCGCCCTGCTGTGTTGACGTTGCAGTAGATTTCTTCAATATAATACCGCCGAAGTCAGCGAGTGCATATACCACGCTGTCAGGTGCCATTTTTGTGAAGACACTGTGTCTGCAAATTCGCAAAATGGCGCCGTAGTGCGGTATGCGCACGCGCTGACTCTGGCGCTACACTGCGCAGGCACCGCCCATCCCGGATTCGGACAGATAGACGCATCCACCGTTATATATAAGATTCCTTTCAATTTGTGCTGGGACAGTGGTTTACATCTGAATAGAACCACAAAAACACCACCAAAACCGTGCGTGAAAGAAGTGTCGCACTACATCATTACTTCTTGTGAGAGGAAAACATAACAATTTATTCTTTTCTTTGTATCAAGCTAATTGCTTATTGTGATTTTAAAAGCATTTTACCTTAATTTTTGATTTCCTACTTAGCAGAATTTTCATGCCTGTAAAATATTTGGTTGGTGCTTAAAAGAAGGTAAATTCTCTTCCCCTGTGAGGGTTATAATTATCTCATTGGAATTTTAATAACATGATGGTATGTTTGAGTTGTCATGGAATTTTCCTGAAATGATTTTGCACAGCACTAGCCTTAATGTAAGTATCACACACAAAGGATGGTGCATGAAGTTACAGATTGGAGCCATTGTGACGACTATCAGGAATTGTAAAACAAGATATTTCCTCTGTGCGGCTCTATAATGGGAACTGCTCCTTTATACTTTGTGCGTTCTAATATTAGTTTTGAGTATGTTTGTCATCTATACGCATGACCATTTTAGGTCTGGACCATTGATAGGTCAATTTTTCTCATCCTTATAGCATTCATATCTGGTCGTTTTTTTAAAAAAAAATTCTAATTCACTGTTTTGTTTAGGGTCAGATCCATTAAATGAATCAAAAATGGATGCTTTTGGGTGACCTGTTTGACAAATATTTTTTTTTCTACATTGACATTTCATGGCAATTTTTGTACAGAAATAGGAATCCAAATGAGCATGCCGTGAGTGGTTTGAATCACAGCACGGTGGCTCAGTGGTTAGAACTGTAGCCTTGCAGAGCTGGGGTTCAAATCCCACCAGGGACAACATCTGTAAGGAGTTTGTTCTTGACACTTTTGTGTGGGGTCTGCCTCACACTCCAAAGACATGCTAATATGAAAATTAGGTTGTGAGTAGAGATGAGCGAATTTGTTTGGATTTTATCCCCGAATCTAATTTTGACATATTCGTGCCATATTCGAGCACTGTTCATGCCGAATGTATGTTTGATGATCAATTCCAAACATATTCGGTAATTTCTACTCCCATTAATGCTAATGAAGTTCGCTGAATATTGCAAAAACAGTATTCGATGCCGATCGTATTCGGAACTGAAACCGAACAAATTCGCTCAACTCTAGTTGTGAGACCCAATGGCGACAGTGATGATGACGTCTGTAAAGCATTGTAGAATTAATGGTGGTATATAAGGGTTCGCTCACACCATCGTATTTTCCGTCCGAATGCAATCCTACAATATATCAAATAGTACTTGGACCAATGTTATTGCAGTATGGCCGAGATTGATCTGATATTCGGATCGCACTCAGCCATGCAAGTTTAATGAGTTTGTGGAAAACATTGGTCTTCACTCGGATGACATCGGAGTGCAGTCCAATTTCCAAGCACTGACACAATAGAAAGATGAAGAAATTTTTTTCTCCATCTTCTCCTCTCAGCGTGCTCCAAATCAATCAATAGAATCGGATTACACTATGCTGACACTGATCAAACTCCAATCAGAGTGTGATTGGCATTTTTGATCCGATATTCTCGGATAAGAGACTTTACGGTTGTGTGACCCTGCCCTAAGCAAGTAAGAAGAAGAAGGCTTATTCTGACGGTACGTCTGTCTGTTTCAAGTTTTTCATCAGATCGGGGCAATTGACTATATATAACTTTGCAGATGCTGATTATACGGACTGAATACAGATAGGAAAATAAGAACTAAGAGTTTTACTATAGTTTACCTGCAGATTATCGTTCTTATTCAGTTTGAGCCTTAACACTTTGCTTGTCCCAGGAAAAGCCACAGGAAGATATTTGGTAACTAATTCTCTGAATAATGTGGGTGGATCTGAGGCAGAGAAATATAGTGAGCCGAGTAGAGGATATACAGGTGCATCTCACAAAATTAGAAAATCATCAAAAAGTTAATTTATTAAAGTTCTTCAATACAAAAAATGAAACTCATATATTATATAGAGTCATTACAAACAGAGTGATCTATTTCAAGTGTTTATTTCTGTAATGTTGACGATTATGGCTTACAGCCAATGAAAACCCAAAAGTCATTATCTCAGTAAATTAGAATACTTTATAACATCAGCTTTAAAAAAATGATTTTAAAATCCGAAATGTTGTCCTACTGAAATATATGTTCAGTAAATACGCTCAATACTTGGTCGAGGCTCCTTTGGCATCAATTACTGCATCAATGCGGTGTGACATGGAGGCGATCAGCCTGTGGCACTGCTGAGGTATTATGGAAGCCCAGGTTGGTTTGATTGCAGCCTTCACCTCGTCTGCATTGTTAGGTCTGGTGTCTCTCATCTTCCTCTTGTTGTTCCACTGATTGTGGAAACTTCACACTAGACCTCAAGCAGCTTAGATTGTCTGCCTCTCCACTCTTCTTCCAGACTCTGGGACTTTGATTTCCAAGGTCTAGTGGGAAGTTTCCACAATCAGTGATGGTTTGGGGAGCCATGTCATCTGCTGGTGTAGGTCCACTCCACTGTGTTTTATCAAGACCAAAGTCAGTGCAGCCGTCTACCAGGAAATTTTAGAGCACTTCATGCTTCCCTCTGCCGACAAGCTTATTGGAGATAGAAATTTCATTCTCCACAGGACTTGGCACCTGTCCACACTGCCAAAAGTACCTATTCCTGGTTTAAAAACAACAGTATCACTGTGCTTGATTGGTCAGCAAACTCGTCTGACCTTAACCCCATAGAGAATCTATGGGGTATTGTCAAGAGGAAGGCCCAACAAGAGGAGGACACCAGACCCAACAATGCAGATGAGCTGAAGGCTGCTTTCAAAGCAGCCTGGGCTTCCATAACACCTCAGCAGTGCCTCAGGCTGATCGCCTCCATGCCACGCCGCATTGATGCAGTAATAGCTGCAAAAGGAGCTCGACCAAGTATTGAGTGCATTTACTGAACATACATTTCAGTAGGCCAACATTTCGGATTTTAAAATCATTCATTTCAAGGTGCTGTTAGAAGGTATTCTAGTTTACTGAGATAATGACTTTTGGGTTTTCATTGGCTGTAAGCCATAATCATCAATATTAACAGAAATAAACACTTGAAATAGATCACTCTGTTTGTAATGACTCTATATAATATTAATATGAGTTTCACTTTTTGTATTGAAGAACTGAAATAAATTAACTTTTTGATGATATTCTAATTTTGTGAGATGCACCTGTAGAACATTTCTTGCTTATGGACAGTGATCAATAATGCATTTAAGAGCTGTAATACCTGCCTGGCACAACCCATGAACAAGAGTGGCACTGTTTCTGGAAAGAAAAGAATCCTGGAAAACTCCTATAATGAAAATCCTAGATTAATCTATCACATTACTATCAGACTACTAAGAGCCCAAGATACTTGCACTGAAAGCAAAGGGATCAATTGTGTCAACTTTTTTTTCTCCATATTATTTATGATTAAAAAACGGGGAACTGGGCATGACTCCCAGATATGTGAACACCTTTGCATCTATGCCGGGTTGTTTCTGCTTGTATAGGAAGCTACTATCATAGTTACAGTTAGGTCCATATATATTTGGACAGAGACAACATTTATCTAATTTTGGTTCTAGACATTACCACAATGAATTTTAAACAAAACAATTCAGATGCAGTTGAAGTCCAGACTTTCAGCTTTCATTTGAGGGTATCCACATTAAAATTGGATGAAGGGTTTAGGAGTTTCAGCTCCTTAACATGTGCCACCCTGTTTTTAAAGGGACCAAAAGTAATTGGACAAATGACTCCAAGGCTATTTCATGGACAAGTGTGGGCAATCCCTTTGTTTTGTCATTCTCAATTAAGCAGATGAAAGGGCCGGAGTTGATTTGAGGTGTGGTGTTTGCATTTGGAAGGTTTTGCTGTGAAGGAAACATGCGGTCACAGGAGCTTTCCATGCAGGTGAAACAAGCCATCCTTAAGCTGCAAGAACAGAAAAAAAACCATCCAAGAAATTGCTACAACATTAGAAGTGGCAAAATCTACAATTTGGTACATCCTGAGAAAGAAAGAAAGCACTGGTGAACTCATCAATCCAAAAAGACCTGGGAGCCCACGGAAGACAACAGTGGTGGATGATCGCAGAATACTCTCCATGGTGAAGAAGAACCCGTTCACAACATCAACTGAAGTCCAGAACACTCTCAGTGAAGTAGGTGTATCTGTCTCTAAGTCAACAGTAAAGAGAAGACTCCATGAAAGTAAATACAAAGGGTTCACATCTAGATGCAAACCATTCATCAATTCCAAAAATAGACAGGCCAGAGTTAAATTTGCTGAAAAACACCTCCAGAAGCCAGCTCAGTTCTGGAAAAGTATTCTATGGACAGATGAGACAAAGATCAACCTGTACCAGAATGATGGGAAGCCAAAAGTTTGGAGAAGAAAGGGAACGGCACATGATCCAAGGCACACCACATCCTCTGTAAAACATGGTGGAGGCAACGTGATGGCATGGGCATGCATGGCTTTCAATGGCACTGGGTCACTTGTGTTTATTGATGACATAACAGCAGACAAGAGTAGCCGGATGAATTCTGAAGTGTACCGGGATATACTTTCAGCCCAGATTCAGCCAAATGCTGCAAACTTGATTGGACGGCGCTTCATAGTACAGATGGATAATGACCCCAAGCATACAGCCAAAGCTACACAGGAGTTCATGAGTGCAAAAAAGTGGAACATTCTTCAATGGCCAAGTCAATCACCATATCTTAACCCAATTGAGCATGCATTTCACTTGCTCAAATCCAGACTTAGGAGGGAAAGACCCACAAACAAGCAAGACCTGAAGGCTGTGGCTGTAAAGGCCTGGCAAAGCATTAAGAAGGAGGAAACCCAGCGTTTGGTGATGTCCATGGGTTCCAGACTTAAGGCAGTGATTGCCTCCAAAGGATTCGCCACAAAATATTGAAAATAAAAATATTTTGTTTGGGTTATGTTTATTTGTCCAATTACTTTTGACCTCCTAAAATGTGGAGTGTTTGTAAAGAAATGTGTACAATTCCTACATTTTCTAACACATATTTTTGTTCAACCCTTCAAATTAAACGTTACAATCTGCACTTGAATTCTGTTGTAGAGGTTTCATTTCAAATCCAATGTGGTGGCATGCAGAGCCCAACTCGCGAAAATTGTCACTGTCCAAATATTTCTGGCCCTGACTGTATATACACATATCATATAAGGCACTTTAAGGGAACCTGACAGTAGATTAATGCTGCAGGAACCACGGGCAGCATCAATCAGACACTGGCTGCATTATTGCAATTATGTATGTGTTACTCTGAAATACTGCAGCATTTCAGAGCCAACATACTTTTACCATTCATTCCAGGTGACTGGTCCAAGAGGTCAGTCCCTCTGTGTGTGTATAAGGGGAGACCTGTCAGTCTAAGAGAATGGTACACTATAGACCATCCTTTTGGACTTGTCATCCTAAACACATAGCCCCCCGATAATCTTTAAAAGGTACCCTATGTTTTCTGTAAAACAGATCAATGTTTCAGAGTGAAACCTACAAGACTACCATAATGCAGCCAGAATCATTTTTCCCATAGATCTGGCAGCATGAATCTACTGTCAGGTTCCCGTTACCATCTCTGCAGTTTTCTGCCATGTTCTTTATATGGAATTTCAGCCGAATACAATATGGATATACTTCACAGAAAAGAAAAACTCAGGGATTTCAAGGGATTTTATTTTAAATTGTTGTTACATATCTTTTATCCCTGTCACTGTATATCTCTCTTCTCAAAGTATCCTGAAAACTAATGCTCATGGGGATAATCTATGCTAACAAAATGATTGTTTCTGAAAATCTGTTCCATTTGTCAGAAAATGCATTGGACACACTAAAACACTAAACTGCTTTTGTGATTACACCTACCGCAAGACGTAAACTGCAGAGAATCCATTTGCTGGGAATGTAATAAACACAATAGTGATAATTCCAATTGTACCATGTACTGTATGCCGTCCATCACTTATCTGTCTGCCAGGTGGCATCATAGCTCCTCAGTAGAGATGAGCGAATTTGTTCGGATTCGGTTCCGAATACGATCGGCATCGAATATTGTTTTTGCAATATTCGTCGAACACAGCCGAACGTCATTAGAGTCAATGGGAGTTGAAATTACTGAATATGTTTGGAACCGATCATAAGACATACATTCGGCATGAATAGTGGTTGAATATGGCCGAAATATGTCAAAATCAGATTCGGAGACAGAAACCGAACAAATTCGCTGATCTCTACTCCTCAGTAGAGTTGAGCAAATTTGTTTGGATTCGGTCGCCGAATCTGAATTTGCCATATTTGTGCCATATTTGAATCCTATTTGTGCCAAATGTATGTTTGATGATCGGTTCCGAACATTCGGTAATTTCTACTCCCATTGACTCTAATGATGTTCGGCTGTGTTCGACTAATATTGTAAAAACTATATTCACTACTGATCATATTCGGAGCCGAATCCGAACAAATTCGCTCATCTCTACTCCTCAGTCCATTACTTGGAGGTCTCTATGCGTTTGTACATCCATGTGAGTGTTACCATCAGATTTTTTCCTCAGATGTCATCCCAGTTACATTCTAGTTGCTTCTGTTTTTTCACTGAAGCAAGTGGACTGTCTAAACTTTTTTATCCATTGACACTTAGCAATAGATGAGGTAAAAACTGTTGAAAGTTGGATATACACTGAAGTACAAAGTCTGTCTTCCTCGTTTCATCCATTTACTGTTTATGAATCACCATAAACTTCAAATGGTTGTCTGGTCCAAATCCATATGTCTGCAGTCATCCTGCGTGAGTTTCACTTTTTGTATTGAAGAACTGAAATAAACTAACTTTTTGATGATATTCTAATTTTGTAAGAAGCACCTATATGTGTTGTACATACTCGAAGCCGCACCCTCTGTAGAGTCAGCCATGCCCACCAGACAACTGCATCACTAGAGGTGGTGCGGCCTTGCTCAATAAAAATGTATGTAGAGTGGCCACACCCAATAGATTGGCCCTGGATAGAAGTATGTATAACACATTCATACCCTCTGGTCCTGGTTCAGAAAACGGCAAATCTCTACAGTGCACAATGCATGCGCTAGGAAAATTCACACATCTGCAGTCACTCAGAGTGTGCAGAGTGGCTGCAGACATCTATTTGGACTGGATGATCCCTTTAAAGGAGTTGCTCACTACATTTACAACCTCTTTTCAATCACTATGTTGCCGCCATGTAAAATATTAACATCCAATACTCACCTCCGGTGCTGGCTCCTTTCCAGCGGTGTTGGTACTGGGAGCCGATGCGGGCACTCTCTCACTTCCTCCTTATGTCAGTTTTGTCTGAAGGAGGGGAAAGTGCAGCGGCTGCTGATTGGCTAAAGGGCTCATGTGGCATAACAATATCACGCGAGCCCCTTGAGAGCCCGTGCTGAAACTATTGTAACAGTGCTGGCACTGGAGGTGAGTATAAGGCCATGTTCACATGTTCAGTATTTTACATCAGTATTTGTAAGACAAAATCAGGAGTTGGTGATAAATACAGAAGTGGTGACGTGTTTCTATTATACTTTTACTCTGATTGTTCCACTCCTTGTTTTGGATCACGAATACTGAGATAAAATACTGACCAAAATACTGAACGTGTCAATGTGGCCTAGTGTTATTATTGTACTTGGGGGGAACATATTGATTGAGAACGGGTTGTTTAAGTAGTGGATAACCCCTTGAATGGTTGAGTCTGATCTGCAAAAGGAATGAGAATAGGAAATGTTCTGAGTTTGATGGATCAGAAACACAGATACATGCAGCATTAAAGAAGCACTCCCATCTATATATTTTTTATTAAATGTTTTTATATATTTATATATTTGCATTTAATATAGTACCCTTCATGACCTTGCCATTTTTTGAAATTCTGACCAGTGTCCC
>JARQOD010000006.1:70232448-70287748 GCA_033576555.1 Oophaga sylvatica | reverse complement strand
AACAATGCCCTGCCTCATTTCTGTATCCATATTTTGGTTTTCGGCTGCAGTCTCCTCTATTTGCCCTATTAATTGTTGATATGTTGGCAACAACAAGACAAAAATTATGCTGTAATTAAATAATCATGTGATCCTCCTTAGTGCCAGTGAGAGCAAACTCATTTTTCCAAGCACTGATGGTCACTGATTATTGCATTATAACTGGCTCATTTTATGACTTATTTTACAGCTCTCTATATTGCTTACCTGATAACTAAAAAGTGGGAAAGGAGTAGAGACACGCACCGGTACATCGCCTTTCTACAATCATTTGTTATTTTGGAGATTTACTTGAATAGTGTAACTGCTCTTAGCCATGCAATTTAGTCTGGTGTTTTGGCTGGAATGAACATACACTAGGAATGCCAGGAGAATTACAAAAAGAAGCATGGTATTAAAATGTAGGCATGATTAAAATTGAAATAAAAGGATGCTGCTTTTTGCCAGTGATTTGGCAGTTATAATAAAATAGAGATTAGTTTCTACCTTTATCTTCTATCACTTGACTTTCTTTACAGCGGCATCACTCTGCAGACCTATTTCATCTGTGCTAATGCGCAGAAATCCTCTAAGTTTGATTAAACATAAATATGTGGAAATCATTATGAAAGGGTTAGTTCTAAAGTTTTCTAGATCACTGGCAAAAACAAGAGTGACCTGCTAAAAAATACAATCCAGCACTTGAGATTCTGCTACAGTCTGATAATGCCCATACACATAAAACAGGATAGCCATTCGGTTGAAACTAATCTAATACCCATGAGCGTAAAGGTCCAAATCGAATAAACAGGCTGTTATCAAGTACCCTGTGAGCCACTGTCCATAACATGTGGAAGAGAGAGATCTTCAGTAGGGATGGGAAGCCCATGGATGTTCAGGTCTGTCGTGTTCGACTATAATTTATTAAAAAGTTTGGTTTGGGAACCAGAATGGTACCTTAACTTGATTCCGAACCCCTTTGGGGCCCAAACATCTGGCGTGTTCCCAGACTGTCCTCTGTGCGACTATGTGGGACACATCGACGCTGACTGGTGGTAACCTTACTGAAGTCACCGCCGGTCACAGCCGCAGGGTATCGCGGTTGTCACACAGAGGACAACGTGTGACCCAGCACTTGTGACCAGCAGTGACAAAGTTACCGCCAGTTAGGCTACTGCTGTCAACAGCATCTCTTACTCTCACTGATAGCAGCGAGAGCAGGCGATGCTGATGAGTATTCACCAGCCAATGCCTGTGCATAGCGGTAGCTTTACTGCTATCCACAGTTGCCGGAGATAAACAAAAGATGAACGTAGATTACTACATGGGGTCATTTTATTAATAAATGGGTGAATTGAGTACTAGTGTTGAGGAAAGGCCCGCAGCTGTCAGCTTTGCCTGCGCTTCTTATCACAAAATAGAGGGGACCCCACGTCTTTCAACAAGCTTTGTCTAGGCTGCCAAATCCAAACTGTAACACAGACTTCTGTGAGAAGTCCGTATTCGGGATCCAAGCACAGGCTGTAGTACTGACTGTTTTTCCATTGCAGAACTGAACTTTCAAAACATTTTTCAAATCTAAAGCATGTCAACTCTTTCACCGTTTTATGTTTTTTTCACCCATTCAAATGAACTGGAAAAAAATGCAAGTAAAACACGCAAAAAAATGCACACAAAAATGCGTGTATCTACAGTGCCTTGCGAAAGTATTCGGCCCCCTGGAACTTTTCAACCTTTTCCCACATATCATGCTTCAAACATAAAGATACCAAATGTAAATTTTTGGTGAAGAATCAACAAGTGGGACACAATTGTGAAGTTGAACGAAATTTATTGGTTATTTAAAATTTTTGTGGAAATACAAATCTTAAAAGTGGGGCGTGCAATATTATTCGGCCCCTTTACTTTCAGTTCAGCAAACTCACTCCAGAAGTTCATTGTGGATCTCTGAATGATCCAATGTTGTCCTAAATGACTACTGATGATAAATATAATCCACCTGTGTGTAATCAAGTCTCCGTATAAATGCACCTGCTCTGTGATAGTCTCAGGGTTCTGTTTGAAGTACAGAGAGCATCATGAAGACCAAGGAACACAACAGGCAGGTCAGTGATACTGTTGTGGAGAAGTTTAAAGCCGGATTTGGGTACAAAATGATTTCCAAAACTTTAAACATTCCAAGTAGCACTGTGCAAGTGATCATATTGAAATGGAAGGATTATCATACCACTGCAAATCTACCAAGACCCGGCCGTCCCTCTAAACTTTCATCTCAAACAAGGAGAAGACTGATCAGAGATGCAGCCAAGAGGCCCATGATCACTCTGGATGAACAGCAGAGATCTACAGCTGAGGTGGGACAGTCTGTCCATACGACAACAATCAGTCGTACACTGCACAAATCTGGCCTTTATGGAAGAGTGGCAAGAAGAAAGCCATTTCTCAAAGATATCCATAAAAAGTGTCGTTTAAAGTTTGCAACAAGCCACCTGGGAGACCCACCAAACATGTGGAAGAAGGTGCTCTGGTCAGATGAAACCAAAATCAAACTTTTTGGCAACAATGCCAAACAATATGTTTGGTGTAAAGGCAACACAGCTCATCACCCTGAACACACCATCCCCACTGTCAAACATGGTGGTGGCAGCATCATGGTTTGGGCCTGCTTTTCTTCAGCAGGAACAGTGAAGATGGTTAAAATTGATGGGAAGATGGATGGAGCCAAATACAGGACCTTTCTTGAAGAAAACCTGTTGGAGTCAGCAAAAGACCTGAGACTGGGACGTAGATTTGTCTTCCAACAAGACAATGATCCCAAACATAAAGCAAAATCTACAATGGAATGGTTCACAAATAAACGTATCCAGGTGTTAGAATGGCCAAGTTAAAGTCCAGACCTGAATCCAATCAAGAATCTGTGGAAAGAGCTGAAAACTGCTGTTCAGAAACCATCTCCATCCAACCTCACTGAGCTCGAGCTGTTTGCCAAGGAAGAATGGGCAAGAACTTCAGTCTCTCGATGTACAAAACTGATAGAGACATACCCCAAGCGACTTGCAGCTGTAATCACAGCAAAAGGTGGCGCAACAAAGTATTACGTTAAAGTGGCCGAATAATATTGCACGCCCCACTTTTCAGTTTTTGTATTTCCACAAAAATGTAAAATAACCAATAAATTTCGTTCAACTTCACAATTGTGTCCCACTTGTTGTTGATTCTTCACCAAAAATTTACATTTGGTATCTTTATGTTTGAAGCATGATATGTGGGAAAAAGTTGAAAAGTTCCAGGGGGCCGAATACTTTCGCAAAGCACTGTATGCACTTTGGTTTTTGTGCCAGAAAAGTCTGCTGCAAATACTAAAGGTGTGCACATAGCCTGACGAAACCCTTGGCTTTTATATACATTAACATCTTTTAGCCACCTACAGGGGTAGAACACATGAAGCTTAACTTTTGTATTATGAAATCTTGCAAAAGAATCACTTAGCATGCTACATAACACAGCACAAGCCATTCAAAATGGTCTGCTGCATCATGATGTGTCACGCTTTAAAGAGATATTTCCATCTTCAATAGTAATTACCTAGCTTAAAGATTTGGTGATAACTTGCTGATCGCTGGGGATTCTGGCGACTGGGAACCACAAACATTTTGGAACAAGGCTCTGAAATACCTCTTTATAATGGAGTGGTGGCCAATTATTGCCTTTCTGGCTGCAAGAAATAGCTTAGTACAGAGCTCAGCTATCTTAGCAGTTCCATCAGTATTCAAGTATAAGGCTGGCGTCACACTGGCGAGTGTGATGTAAGTATTTTTATTTCTATGCAGCCGCACACTCGGGTCCGAGAGCGGGCGGCCGTGCCGGGTGTTGATGCGAGAAAGTCGTGCGACTTACTCGAATCACACTCACCAGTGTGACGCCGGCCTAACAGTTGTGAGCATGTGCGCCACTGACCACAGATTTATTCTAATGGGGCACTACAGAGCCCTGCCTTCAAGATTTTTGGGTGCTCTATGATTGCAGAGTTAGACACCGGTTTAGTAGGTTAATAAAGGATTTTTTTCCTTATTACCTCCATCTGGGCTCAATGACAATAATTTTTATAGTAAGGGAAAACCCGTTTAAACATTATATGGTCAGTGAACCACCTTCCAAACACTTCACAAGCTGTTGACCTATTGGAAAATACAGTAGGTAAAATGCTAGGAAATGTACATGTGATGTCTGCGACATACTGCTTGACAGCGTTGGATGGAAATAAGCACTTCCACCTGTAAGGCCCATTGCTGTTGTTAAATATTCAACATACTAAAATGTACGATTACTGTGTTTTTTTATCTTTCATGAGAAATGGAGAAAATAAGCAGAATCTCACCATTAGTAGGAAACATTAGTTCTCAAGGAGATTGACATCTGATGTCACATGCATAAATATTTTTTTTTCTCCAGGATTGTGAATGAATTTATGAAAAAGTCACAGTATGGGAGAAAGGGGGGATAAAAATTACAAATTTATACAGTACAGATCTGTAATACAGGTATGTGCATGAAAATGACATGATCAGACAGTCAAACAACAAGTGACTAAGAATTATCATTATGAGATAAGTGACATTTCTATTTAACAGGGGAATTTCTGTGTGTAAGAAATGTTTCACTATGTTTTTAAAGAATATGTGAGTCAGCACACACCTAAGGCCGGAGTCAGACATGCGAGAAACTCGCACGAGCCTCGCATGTCAATGCCCGGCGCCGCCGCCGGCACTCGGATCAGAGCATTCAGTTGCATAGAAATACATGCAGCTGCACGATCCGGTTCGAGTGCCAGTGGCAGTGCCGGGTATTGACATGCGAGACTCATGTGAGTTTCTCACATGTGTGACCCTGGCCTAAAGGAGAGTAAGGGTATGGTTCCACGTACCGGATAGCAGGCGTTTTGGACGGAGCGGAAACCATGCTCCACCCAAAGCCCTGCCCCCTTCTGAACGTGCGGTGATTCCGGATGGGTTCATTGAACCTATCCGGAATCGCCGCAGCGCTACATAGGACTGTGCTATTTACCTAGCAGCGACACTCCGTCGCCGCAAGGTAAATAGACATGCTGCGGTCTAAAAAGACGCGCCGCATGTCCAGTTTCGCGGGTGTGTCAACCGCGTAATTGGACGCATAGTGAAGACGGGATTTCATAAAATCCCCTTCACTATGCAGGAACATCTGGCCGCTGCGGTTAAACGCTGCGTTAGGACGCAGCGTTCAATCCGCAGCTAATCCTGAGTGTTTCTGCGACGTGGAAACATACCCTAACAGAGGTCCACCTCAGCAAACTACCATCTTCAGAACCTAAAGAAGGAAGTTTTACAAAATTCAAATTTTCAGGTATTTTTTTTGTGTATACAAAAAGAAAAAGGAAAAGGCCAACTGAAAAATTATGAGATATAAGTCCAGTGTGCCTGGAACCACGATCTGACCAAACGTGTTGTAGATTCCAAAAAAGTAACAGGCAATGATATTCCAGCTCCTAGATAAAATTTCCACTTCATTGTAACATTTTAAAATGAATTCCCAAAAGAATGCGTGGCGAGGAGAGGGAGTAAAGCAATATCCGGCTTTCTTTGTCAAAGTTCAGTGGCAAAATTTTCCTACTGAGCTTTGACAAAGCTTTTCTCCCTATTTTTGCCATTCATTTTTTAATTAATTTTAAAATGTTACAATAAAGTGTAAATTTAATCTAGGAGCTGGAACATTGCCTTTTGCTTTTTAGTATTATTTTGTGCTGTCACAAATTCCTGATTCATCAAGTCCAGTGTTGTTCATGCCAGTCTTGATGAGAGGGAGTCTTTATGAGGGCCAGTCTTGATGAGAGGGAGTCTTTATGAGGGCCAGTCTTGATGTAGGGTATGCTGGAGCCAGAGTCACCAGATTCATTACAGAGCGCACACCTCTTAAGGAATCAGGAGTGTCTTAAAAGTAGTGTGTGTCTCATCTAAATTCTTACTATAGTTAGGGAATGGAGTAAGATTTGTGACATGAGCGCTGCCAAGTTTTGCGAAGCTGGCCAACATGCAACAAATTGCAAAATTTTTATGAAATTTCGCGTTGTGCAAAAACTTTTGCATTTTTTTCCAAGTGTTTTATGACACATTTCTGGTGTAAACACTTTGATGAATTGAAATCTACAATTTTTGAATGAAATACTTTTTTTTTTAACAGATCTGTTCTGGACAGGAATTCCATTTGTTTCTAAAACAAAAGCAGAAAAACAAAATTCTAGAACACAGATGTAAACCCAGCCACAAATGTAACTGTGATTTGGCAATGTTATCCCTGCTAAATGAAAAAAAGTCCCTTGTGGCCTATAGAAACTAATCATACTGAAAAGGATATGCCTCAGGAAATGACCTACAGTTTAAATCAAGCTTTTATGTTAAACATGTTTTAACACTGTTGATTTTTTTGTCTAGTTTTCTCTGTCTCCATCTATATTTTAAAAAAATTTTTGAATTGATGCAGTTTTCACTCCGACTACGGAGTCTCATAATGGACCGTCACTTCCTATTCTGTCATTATCATCAGAGGCAGGATTACAATTTAAGGTAATGCACATATAGATAACATAGGAGACAGTTGAGGGTCACAGCTTACCTTCTTTCTTGTCCTGCACAATGACCTCTGTACAGGTCACAGAGCATGCCAAAAAACACTCCCATAGAGGTCAAGCTCAATTCTACTGTTTGCAATGGCTGCAATAATGCATAACTCTAAATATTGTTTACAAAAGCCCCCATAAACATACAGAAAATAGAATAAAAGGTCTACCATCAGAAATTAAAACCTATAAAAAAATATTTAGAAACATTTGTTCTTATTGACTAGATAACTACAGGTGATACCTTTTCTTTAATACACATTGTAACAGATTTAGAGGGGATTACTTGATTTACCGTATGGGATTACAAACGCAGTAAATAGTTTACGATAAGGCACTGAGCGATAAAAAGTTTGTGGTGTTATTAAAAAAAAAACAACAAAGTTTAAAAAAATGTTTTGGAGATTCTTCAATTAGTTAGAAGTTGCATATTGTTGTGTATAAATGATTCCTAGCCTTTCGACCAATATCTAACTTTGGTTGGAAAAAATTAAGGGCAGTACTCAGGGAAAACAGTTGTTACATCAACTAGAATTATTAAAATATGTTAAAAAAATAATGAAAATGTTGGGTATCCACGGAATTATACAACCTAAAAATATGATACACAACCAAAGGATTAACAATCAATATTAATTTTATTTCAATAATACATGATATTAAAAAGGGAAAATTCCCTTGTCAAAGCTCAGGTGAAACGCACGTTGGGCGGGTGCAGTGTTAGTGCGTGTTGGGTCTCTGTATACTGGACAGCTATTTGATTTTTCTATGCATTAGCACCTTCTTTATGCAGTAGCACTTTATGATCATCTTTTATATATTTTAATCTGCTGTGATGTAATTACATGTCCAATTGTGAAACTGTTTCTCACATATGCTTGATTATCTATATACTATTTGCAGTTGTATTAATCAATTATTGCGGTCACTTTATTGGACATCACAATATATATAGCTATACTATATATCTGAATACTGATTAAATTCATGGTGATTGATTATACTTCAATCATTATGTACAGTTAATTTTATCCTATTGAGTTCATTGTACATCTACAGATTAGCGGACAATATTATATTATACACTTCCTATGATGCATGAAGAACCACTTAATATAGATATTTACTGATATCTCTGTACTTAATCTGTATGAATCATTTGTTCTTTACTACTTATATTATTTATCATTCATTGCACAAATATGGTAGCAGTCATACATCTATTCTAGCCCTAGCTAGATTATACTATATTATCCTCATTGTTTGGTTTATCATTTGTATCAACAGCATCTAAAAATTATTTTCTGACCTTAAAAAAGTGTTTTATTTCAGCCCCAGTGTTGGTCTAGCCAGATCCGTCTAGACCTTTTATCATGGAGGTCGACGCTTCTGAGGTGGGAGTGGGGGCAGTTTTGTCTCAGGGTCCCGCTACTCTGACCAACCTCAAACCTTGTGCCTTCTTTTCCAGAAAGTTCTCTTCTGCCGAGATAAATTACGATGTGGGTAATAGGGAGCTTTTTGAGGTCAAGTTGGCCTTTTAAGAATGGAGACATTTTTTGGAGGGGGCTGTTCATCCTGTCACCGTGATCACCGATCACAAAAATTTAGCTTATATTGAGTCTGCCAAAAGATTGACCCCCTGGTAGGCCCAGTGGTCGCTTTTTCTTCGCAATTTCAATTTTCCATCACCTTCCACCTGGGGTCTAAGAATGTTAAGGCAGATGCAATGTCCCGAAGCTTTGATCCAGTGACGCCTCCTGAACCCCCATCCTCCATTCTTCAACCTGGGATGGTGGTGGCCGAAATCTCATCTGATTTGGAGAGATTTTTGAGGCCCAGGCTATGGCTCCCAGTAATAAACCTATGGGTAAATTGTACCGGAACATTTCCATCTTAGACTCCTGCTGGAGTCTCATGAGTCTCTATTGAGTGCTCATCCTTGTATTTCGGTCACCCGGGAGGTTGTTGCTAGTATTTTTTGGTGGCCCTATTTGGTTGCAGATGTTAAAAGTTTTGTGTCTGCATTTGGGGTTTGTACTCATTCTAAAAATTCTCATTGCCGGCTGACCGGGGAATTGGTGCCTTTACCAATTCTGGATAGACCATGGACACATTTGCCCATGGATTTTATCACTAATCTCCCTCATTCCAGGGGTAACTCTGTTGTGTGGGTGGTGGTGGATAGATTTTCTAAACAGGCTCATTGTGTACCTCTGCCCGCTTTACCGTCTGCTGAAACCTTGGCCAGGTTGTTTGTGCAGCATGTGGTCTGTCTGCATGGGGTGCCAATGAATGTGGTGTCTGATAGTGTTGTGCAGTTCATGGCCAAGTTTTGGAGGGCCTTTTGTAAGAAGTTGGGAATCATATTGTCTTTTTCCTCTGCTTAGCATCCAGAATCTAATGGGCTGACCGAATGTACTGGCATCTTCCAGACAGGATGACTGGTGTGATGCGTTGCCCATGGCACAGTTTGCTTTCAACGCTTGGGTGAGTCAATCGACGGGAATATCTCCCTTTCTGGTCAACTATGTGTTTAACCCGCATTTTGGGGAGTTTTCTCGCATGGACTCAGGTTGTCCTGGGGCGGAGGGTACGGTGCTACACTTAAAGGCCCTGTGGAGGGAGGTGCAGCAAAACATCACCAAGGCCCAGGGAAAGTACAAATTTTTTGCGGACAAGAGAAGGGGGTCGGGTCCTGCGTTCCTAGTGGGCGAGAAGGTGTAGTTGTCCACCCGCAATATTGAGCTCAAGGTCCCCTTGGCCAAGCTAGGTCCTAAGTTCACTGGCCCATATAAAATTGTGGAGGTCATCAACCCGGTGGCCTATAGGTTACAGCTTCCCGCCTCCTTCAAAATATCCAACGCTTTTTACAGGTCCCTCTTGAAACTTGTGGGAGTGGTCGAGGATGACCCCTCATCTGTCACTCCTCCTGTATTGGTGGAGGGACATCTGGAGTATGAGGTGGGGCACGTCATTGATTCTCAGTGGGTGCACCGGAATCTTCAGTATTTGGTGTACTGGAAGGGGTATGCTCCGGAGGATCGGTCTTGGGTCTTGGCCAGTTCAGTGCATGCTGATCGGTTAGTATGGGAGGGCTATATGTACCCGCCCCCCTCTGGGGATCCTTGTCAGTGATACATTCATTCTTGGTTGTGTGTCTGAGTGTCTGACCCCCTGGTGTGCTTGCATACTGTTTTTGTCCGATTGCCTCTTAGTGTATGACCCGGTCTGTTTTTGTTCTGTGCTTTGCCTTGTGAATCTGAGCTTATTGTCTAGTTCCGGATTTGACCTTTGGCTTGATTACTCTTACTTCCCACCTGTCTGCCCCGTTTGTACTGCACCACTATCTTGGCTTCCTGACCTCTGGCTACGTCCTGACCACTCTCTGCGTCTCACCCTTTGGCACTACATCGACCTCCCTGCTTGACTTCGGCACGTTCTGACTATCCGGCTTCGCCGATCACCACCACTACTCGGCGTCTGACTCCGCCTCCGGCCACTCCCCCGGTGGTCACATGCTTCAGGTCCTGCGCCCCGGCAGGTAAGCTCACTGCAGCTCTTCTCTCACACTCTGACTTCTTAGAACTCGTGCACAGACTTCTGCTGTAAGTCTGATAATATGTAATAATAATAATATTTTTATATAGCGCTAACATACAGTTTGCACACATTATCGTCGCTGTCCCCAATGGGACTCACAATCTAGATTCCCTATCTGTATGTTTTTGGAGTGTGGGAGAACATACAAACTCCTTGCAGATGTTGTCCTAGGTGGGATTCGAACCCAGGACTCCAGCGCTGCAAGGCTGTAGTGCTGTCCACTGAGCCACTGTGCTACCCATGTATATACCCTAATATTTACATATCCCACACACCTCTGCATTTTTTCTTCCACTTGTGGGAATTTTCCCTTTTTAATGTCATGTATTATTGAAATAAAATTGATATTGATTGTAAATCCTTTGGTTGTATATCATGTATCAACTAGAATTAGTTATATCCCATTTTGTAATTACTAATGTTAGATCATAGACCTAATGTAATGTCTGACTAAGGGTCCATTTACACAGACCGATGGATACCAACATAAGACTGCCGATCGGTAAACATTTACCGATCGGCGATCATTTAATATCCTGCTGAAACAGGTATACCAGAGAAAAGGATGCATACTGAGTGATCTGTAATAGATTGCTTAGTGCACATAGACCACCATGGTTCTCGGCAACACAATGAGTGCGATGCAGTGCTGAGAACAATGATCTTTTGTGCTGTGCAAAAAAAAAAAAAGGGGAGTCAGCGCAGCCTAAGTGACGTCCACGGTAGTCACTGAGGCTGCACAGACTCCTCGTCTGATCCGCGGTGAACTGACAGCATGGGAAAATGTTCAGAAACTCTCCCACGCTAATCAGTTCATCTCCGGTCAGGCAGGGAGGCTGCCACGCAGCTTTTCCTTTATTCCCCTGTGGTTTACAGCTGGGCTGGTCACATTAGCACCGCTCCCAGCTGTAAACTAACCCCTTTAGATGGATTTCGGCGTGGGACTTTGACTCTACGGTGGACAGGTATGGGTATAGTGTTGCTTTTTTATTTTGTTTTTTTTCTAGGAGATCGATGGCTTCGAATGGAATGGAAGTGTAATAAAGATGGAAAATATGTGTTTATTTCATTAAAAGTCTTTATTCTTAATGTGTGTGTTTTTTTTTACTCTTTCAGACTAGTGGATTAATAATGGATAGTTGTCTTATTGACAGCACTCCATTATTAACCAGGCTTAATGTCACCTTGCAATAGCAAGGTGACATTAACCCCTTATTAACCCATATGCCACCGCTACAGGGCAATGGGAAGAGTGAGAGTAAGTGCCGGAATAGGCGCATCTTACAGATGGGGTGGCTTGGGGCAGTCTTTTTTAGCCAGGGGGGAGCCGAAAACAATGGTCCCTCTCTAGACTATTAATTTCTGCCCTCAGTCACTGGCTTGCCCTCTCTGGCAGAGAAAATTGTGCAGGAGCCCACGCCAGTTTTTTCTGTGAATTAATCCTTTAACACCTACAGCTCCAAAATTTTACACACACACACGACTAACATTAGTAGTGAGGGACATATAAAAAAATAACGGATATGAAATGGTTTACTGTATGTAAACCATGTCTCATATCCTGTCGGGTTCTGTAATGATTTTACAGATGCCGACAATTGAATTATCGGCTATTCTGCTATCTATATCTGTATGAAATATAAATATATATATATGTGTCTCACTGATATATATATATATAGACTGTATATATGTTTTCATGAATATTTGAGGCAGGTTTATATACCATTCCTGCTTGGGGGCTGGCTAATTGGATCCGAGCACGCTCAGTTAAAAAAAACGGAATCCGTAGCCGGATTCCGTCATTTGACGGATTCATCGCCCATAGGCTTCCATTCTAGCAAACAACGTCGTTTTTTTGATGTACACAAAAAACGTTCCTTTATCCATTGTCTCTGGCCGCCGGACAAACAATTTTCGACGGATCCAGCGAACAACGGATGAAACGTGAGGCCATCTGTCACAATCCGTCGCTAATACAAGTCAATGAGAAAAAAAACGGATCCGGTGGCATCAGTCGCCGGATCCGTTGTTTTCAAAATTCGACGGATTGCGACTGATGTGTGTAAGGGCCTTATCGACCTTGGATAAAACTCAATACGCATAGATAATCACTGAGGAACAAAGGGGCATAAAATAGAGCCCAGACAGAGCATATTAAGCACAAAATTAATTTATTAAGTATACAACATCATATAGATACATAAATACATCAATATTAATAGCAGGGTGTCGCTAAGTCATGCCAAATGAATAAACCAAGCACTGTGCTACATATAAATGCTAAAAGGTAGGTTAGTAAAACAATATTCTATAATACAGTGCTTTGTCCTATTACAATTTCTATAGTTTTACCTATTTTTTTTTAAAGTGACCATTAGTCACCAAACGTCTTTTTACTATAATCTGGAAAATGCTTCTCTTTTCACACAAAATAAATAAATTAATTTGAAAAACTTGTACATTGGAATAAATTAACCTGAAACATATCAGATGCCCTTTTTTCTGTTTTCATAGGTGTTGTGTATAGTAAGAAAGAAAATATTTGCTCTCATTCCAGTCTCTTTTTTTAGCTTTCAGAACTTAACTTTTCCTCTTAGACTGTCAGAATGAGCTCACTTATGGACTCTCAGTTAAAGGGCTTAAGGTACTGCCACACTTAGTGATCTCGTTAGCGATCTAAATAACGACGCAAGCTAATGAGATCGTTTTTGTGATCGCTTTAATGTCTCTAGTAGCTGCCACACTTAGTGATCTCGTTAACGACTCAAAAGCGGTTAGCGATCTCATTAACGACTTTAACGGTCATTGCGATGTAAAAAACAGCGCACATCGCTCACAAAAGATGCCAGACACAGCGATATAGGCTCACCAGCGGGACGCCAACGATCTAAATACGGCCCAGAACTCTAGTGAACGATCAGCGAGATCACAGCAGGGGCCACGTCGTTGCTACATGCCACACACGTTAGCGTCACGAACGAGATCGCTAAATAGTGACGTATTTTAGCGATCTCGTTAGCGACTCTGTTTAGTGTGGCATACCCTTAAATCTCAATTCAAAAGGAAAAATGACTGGAGCACTGAATGATATGTTACTGTAGAATACTGGCAAATACATGTATTGTGTACATAGATGAGAGCAAACGATAATTAGAGGCATGTGCAAATAATATTCACCAAGGCATAACGAGCAAATTACTAGTGGAGCTGTATTTATTTAAAGCGTACCTGCCGTTTCAGGTGACTTTTCCGAATAAGCTGTCATGTGTGTGTACTTAAGGAAAAACCTTATTTCTAGTCCATATATAACTCTTGTCCTGTATTTTTTGCCTATTTTCCACTTAGCAAGTCCTATTTCTAATTTTCATCTGTCCCTGAGCTTAATGTCTCAGAGACAAACTTCAGTGGCAAAAAGTCCTCAATTCGAACTAGCATACGATAAAGAAAAGAACATTTATTTCAGTATTATTAAAAACTTGACCCATTTCGAACCTCAATGGCTCGTATACATCTAATATAAAATGGAACTATTAAGGTTCGAAAAGCGTCAACCAACTAAGTTTGTTAGTACTTGCTTTCCACATATTTAAATATAGGATCTCTACGTACCATATGTAGTGGAGATATAGAACTCTGCACTACTTAGAGACAGGTGAGCAGACTTTACTATTACTATTCACTCAGCAGCTGCATGGAGGACATCATTCAGTAGAAATGTGCAGCATTTTAACATTAAGGTGAGATAAAACACTCACTAGAGAGCACTCTCTCACTGCTGCTGCTTTCTTCTCTTCTCTTATCCCTTTCCTACTAAATTGATTACTATAGGCAGTATAAAACTTGACTCTTAGCCACAGAGGAATGTGAACAGCGGCACCAGTGTTAAAACATATAAACCTTTGTACGGAGGAGTTGAGCTGGATTATAGAGCCTTTGTCAGCATAAATATCCAATTTGGAGGTGCTCAGCATATGTCAACATGTAGATAAAGATGATACAGAGAAAATTATGCGGTTACCACTGGTGGTCCTCTCTCCCTGCACACCTCTGCACGCCGCTGCACCTTACCATCTAAGATGATAGTCACGAAATACAGGACTTTTCATTCAAGCTGCCATGGTGAATGCTGCATACTTTTTTCTGTATCATCAGTATATAACTTGATCTCTCAGTGATCTAATAGTACCGTATGTCTTAACACAGGATAAATTTTGGTAGTTTTTGAGAATTAATGTGTTCAGTGTGCAGGAGGAAGGAGAAGTAGCTGATTAGTTGAGAAAGAGACATTTTCTCCAAACATATATTACAAAGTTTCTGATATTCACACTTTAGATTTATACAAAGTTTGTCAAAAGTACAATGGCCATTTAAACTTTAGAATATACCAAAGAAATTAAGTGTAAAAAGTAATGTAAAAGACCAAAAGAGGGAAGGAAAAGTGAAAATAAAAAGGGGTGTGGAGAGAAAATGGATATGGCCACAAAGGAGTGCAAGATAGGGTGCTCAAGGTGAAGGTGAGAGTGGCAATATATATATTCTCATGGATTCATCATGTCTTGACATTATAGACTATTTCCACTGAAAATGAAAAGTTTTCTTCATTATACTGTAGTTATAGTTTTTTTTTGTCTTTTCTTTACCCCTGTAATGTCCACACTGACAACCTGAGTTGTTTTAGTAATTTGTTTTACTCTTTTGGCATGGTGAAACATTTCAAAATGATTGTCTTGATCACATCAAAGTAGAGGAAATAACCCAAAGTCATCAAAGACCCATCATCATTTCACATTCCTTATCTTGCCAATATAGATAAACACTCAGTACAAGTGGAAGGCCAAACCTTTTGAAGTGGCAGGCTTAGGATTCTACCCAATAAACCTCAGGGTATATTGGAGGTGCCATTGCCAATTCTGTACTGCTCAGCAAATCTGAGGTTTAACACCAAACAGATGTGTACAGTATATGCCTTTAGATTTTTATGTGTTCAGTTTAATCCAGCATGATCCTGAACAACATACATTAAATTGCTCACTTTAATCAAACATACAGCCAGCAGGAAGAAAAACAGATCTCATCTGATCTCACTCAAATGATTCACACACTGTGTGCACTGCCTTCTAAACAGCAATCTTATCTCTGCAGTCATCCCCACATTATTCACATGACCAAGAAGAGGAAAAGTCAGCAGTGATATGTAAACTGTCAAATAGATTTTTTTTTAGATATTTCTTTCCAAATATTGCACATAGAGTTATGTATACGATACGTGGAAAGTTGAATGCATCAGTCCTTATACCTGTATGTTTCTATTCAATGTGCATGGATACTAATAATAAAAATTATAAATATATATGACTTAGTATTTATTTATGCTCTTTCAATGTATTCATCTTGAACTGCCACTAGTCTCTTGGTGGCTTTGGCAGAGACGCTGGGCGCTTTGTAGAACTCTAACCTGTCCATCTATATGAATAGCCAGACAGTTTGACCAATTAAAGCATTTTAGGAAAAAAACAAAGAGAAGCCCCCACACATAGGATATCACCTGGAGATGATGTGGGGCATCCAGGTTACAGTGCCACACTAACCTGGTGTAGTTGTGTGTTGAGTGCACAACAAACTTTACTAGCTCAGGGAATTTGGACAGCTGCATCTAGGGGTTTTGTCCCAAAAATGGTACAAGCACATCCAGTAGTTTTTGATACAGTACTCTTACTTGGAGATACTGTCAGACACCAGTGGGTTGAACTGTGTCTTATCAGGAGCACTGTATGGACACATTTGCTCAGTCGATATGGTATAAAGTCCATAACATCAGCTTTTGTTAAAAGTCGAACAGGATTTTTATGTTTTACCTGATGAAGGAGCTGGATTGGTTCTGAAACGCGTCATGTTGTAAATATCAATAAACAACTTTGTACCGTATCAACTGACCAAGTATGTCCGTACAACACCTGGTACCCTGCTGACATCCACCGTCCTCCTAGAAGGAAGGACACAGTTCAACCCACTGGTGTCTGACAACAGCGCCGAGGAATCAGACCCTATAAAAAACTACTGGAGGTACAATCAAAGCATTCGACTAACTGGCCAGAAAGAAGCCCGGTCATCAGAGCAATCAGAAGTCTAATTATTCAGAATCCAGACTGCAAGTTCCTCACTATTTAAATTTCCTTTAGTTGTAACTTTGTATGTCATTGTGTCACTGGCTCTGCAGCTCCCCTCCCCCACCAGCGTGCTGGATTCATTTTTGGTACACATCAATTTTTACAATTCATGTTTCATTCATTTTTCTTGTATGATGAGAAGTCTTAGCTTCTCCTACCCATTAATCAGTGCTGGGACATGTTTTCAGAGGCAGCTCACTATGTACTGAGCGGTGACTGAAGCTGCGCCGGCCACCTTCTATGACTGAAAGCCCGAGGCTGCCAAGAGTTCATTTCCTTCCAGTAGCCGAGCTTTCAGTGCTGGTGTTGGACAGCTTCAGAACGTGATTAACCTCCAGATTAATCCCATATCTGCATGTTAATAGCATTTTTTCACATTTTATTTGACTCAGTTATCTAGTGTCATTAATGTTACATAACTTTACAGACATTATCATCACTGTCCCCATCAGTATGTCTTTGGAGTGAGGAATTTGAACTTAGGACCCCAGAGCTACAAGGTTACATGGTTTAACCAATGAGTCACTGTTCCTTTTAACAGTACCCCATAATTTAAAAATGATGTGGCCCGATCTTGAGCCTTTTTCCTGCACCCCCTCCCACACTATTTCTTTGTTTTTATTTCTCTTCTTCACTCCTCTATTGTGAATTTAAACATTCGGACATATTGCTCATTATAGGTTGTCCTCAGCAGTGGATGACATGTTTTTCTTTCCTGATTCAGTACCGAGCTGGAGTGGTTGGTTCCTTTCTCATCTCCGCCACTGTCCACACTTCTAACAGGACTGGAGAGATACTAATAAGTTTACTATTATATAGTCTTTGTTAAATGACCTACAGAATCAGGAGTTGATGTTATCTCCTTTCCTTTCCCTCCTCATATTCTGTATGTTCGTTTTATTACAAACATAATAAAACATTTCATACAAAAATAAAAAATGATGTGTGTCAGAAGCCGTATATTTTATGAACTTGGTTTGGTAAAAATCTAATAAAATTTGTATTTTTTTCAGAATTTACAAGCCAACTCCCTGTATATAGTAGGTTGTGTTTACCATTTCGTACTATAATGAAATACCTTCAAACAATCCCCACACCCTTGTTTCCGTTCTTGGTGAAATATTCTGAAGCACCTTTCTTTTTCCGTTGTGGTCAGACTGTGAACTTGCCAACTTTTTTTGCTTAATATCTAGTTTATTATATTTAAAAAAATAGAAGTATACCTGCCTAGATTAACTACTGTACTTTCTGCAAGATCACTTTTCGTAGATATCTATACAGGGGTTTGTGTCCAGAAAAAGAACACTTAAATTTGAAGTTTGATGGATTATTTCACTTTGCAGATCAGCAGCAGCTAGAGTTGAGCGATACTTTCCGATATCCAAAAATATCGGATCGGAATGGTATCGCCGATATCACTAAATATCGGCGATACCCGATACCGATACCGGAAGTCCCATGTAAGTCTATGGGAACAAAATATCGCAACTAAAAAAACACTTTCTTTCCTTGTAAACACAAAATATACACACATAGAATACATATATATATATACATGTCATTGTGACATATATATATACATATATTTATAGTTTATTCACTTCTACATAGTAAAATAGCCTCTGATTCAATTGCCGGGTAAAGCCGGCATTTGTGAAAAGACAGAAGCACCCGAGGGTCCAGTCGCCACAGAGATGTTGCATCGCACCCAGCGGTGTGACAACTTACTCTCAGGTAAGGAGGAAACACCCCATTGACTCCAACCACTGCATTCAACAGTACACTATGCCAGCTGAGTGTAGGCGGACCCAATAGGATGGTCTAGCTCAGGCTGGTTAGAACAGGGTGTAGCTAGTTGGATGGGAGGGGTTGAGGCAGCCTTATGCTGCATGTCTTTGTAGTAAGAATTGTTTCCTTTCCTGCTTTCTTACTACGTCGCATACTCCACTCTGCTACATCACTCTGCACCATTGCTCTATCTCACATCTATCTGCCCTGGAAGGATACCGTCTTACCTGTACAAGACTTATCACCTAGCTGCACTACACCATCCCTGCCAGAGGACCTGCACAGCAGCGCTGGTCACCCTGACCAGGTACTACAGGTGGCGTCACGACAAACTACACAAACATTCTATCATCCCCTGGAAATATCCCACATTCCAGTGAGCGACCAGGGCACGGACATAGCTGTGCTACCCGTCACATCCCCCATAGAAGTCGACGGGCTTGGTGCCGAGTACCCCCAAAACCTGTGGCTCTGTGCGACTCAACTTCCCTCACTGTGCTGGCACTTTACATTTACAATGCCTCTGGGTTTTTTTTGGGGGGGGGTGGGGAACATTCAGACTTTTGCTATGGGGCCCCATGATTTATATGTACGCCCCTGCTGCTGAGGCATGGTATTTAAGGCTGTTAAGGAGCCAACATACATGGACCTTGCCAGCAGCGTCGGACTGGAGTACCTTGGGCCCACCAGAGAAAATATATTCTTGCGGCCCAACATCATACTTCCCAACCTTTGAATAAGGGAAAGAGGGACAAAGGCTGTGGCAAACTGTGCATGCTGCAGAAAATTTTAGGCCATGCCACGTTGCACCCCACAGACTGTCCAGGAGTTGGTGGATGCTTTAGTCCAGGTGTGGGAGGAGATCCCTCACGAGACCATCCGTCGCGCTCATCAGGAGCATGGCCAGAAGTTGTAGGGAGGTCATACAGCATACCTCCCAAATTTGGAAGACAGGAAAGAGGATTAAAGGCTGCGGCGCGTGTTGCGCGCCGCTGAAAATTTTAGGCCACGCCCCGACAACACCCATTTCACAGCTAATCACACCCATATCCTCGCCCCAAGCGTAACCATTTAGCACTGCTGATCACACTGACTGGTAATGAGGGCACAGTGGCTGGTACTGAGGAAAAGAAAGAAAGAGCAGCGAGAGAGAAAGAACAAACAGAGAAAGAAAGAGAGGAAAGAAAGAAAAGAGAGAAAGAAAGAACAGAGAGAAAAAAGAACAGAGAGCGAGAAGGAAAGAACAGAGAGCGAGAAAGAAAGACTAGAGAGAGAGCCATAGGCGTAGCTAGGGTTTTGGTTTAGTGGGGCAAAACTTCTGAGTGGGCCCATCATCAGAGAACCTCAGCAAATGACCGCGCTGTTGGCCAAAATAATCTATATATAAAAAGACCAATATTGATATTACCGCCATATGGTCTGTGTTAAATAATACCAGTCCTACAGAACATATAGATTACAGCACAGGTACAGATAATGACTTACCGCTGATGTTCTTTCTAATGGAATTGTTCACTTTTCATGTCTTTTCCATCTGGCCCACACCGACATGACGAATTCTCCAGCCAGGACTCGACTGCACCCCCATTAAAAAAAAAATAAAAAAAATACTCACCTCCCGGCTCCTGTGCTGCTCACTGTTCTCCCTCTCAGCGTCTGACAGCGAGCGCCGGCAGGTGATGTTATTGCGCCCGCTGTCATACGCTGAGAGGGGGATTATGGGAGAGAAGGAGCGCTCGCTCCTTCTCTCTCTATGCGGTCAGCTTTATCGGCTGGATGCCGATACAGCTGACCCTCCGATGACGGGTGGGGGCCCACTGCTGGCACCGGGCCCCCCCAACGCCTGTTCAGGCCCCATAGCTTCCGGGCGGCAGAGCAGGGAGAGCGATTCTCCCTGCTCTGCCGCAGAATGTAACTGTATCGTAGCTCCGGGTGGGCCCCCTCAGAGCGCGGGCCCCGGGGCCACCGCCCCCTCTGCCCCGCGACCTATCCTTTCAAATCAGGGCCCACCACGCAGGAGCTGGGGCCCACCGTAGGTGTCATGGGTGCATCGCCACGAGGATCGTCGCGATTGCACATTCTGACTTCTCGCAGCTGAGTTGCTGTTACTTTGTGTTTGGTAGTGAGGGAGTTAATTTTACCTAGCTCTTTGCTAAGACTAGGTCCAGCCTCGCCCGGCTGCTTTTTATTATGTACTAATTAGCTTCCTTTATATTCCTGCCAGTCTGTGTGTTAGATGCCGGTGAAAGCATTCATACAGACTGCAGATAGGATCGGTTCTGAGAAGACTTAAGCTAAGAGCTCCTTTGTTGTTTCTCCTCTCCTTGCTTATAGTTTATCTCCTAGACCTTTGGTGTTCCCTCTGTGTTTAAATGTTGTATGCAAGACAGTATTTACTTTATCCCCTGTCTGTCGCATTTGTCTTTACTGTTTGTTAACCTTTACCTGTCCATTCCCTATGGTGGTAATCAGGGTCCTTCTAAGGACTAGATTACAGTGGTCAGGGATTTATAGGAGACAGGGTTTACGCTGGCGGCCTGGACCTCTGTACCATTAACAGTACCTCCAGGTAGAGGGACTAGTCAGGACCCCAGTTTAGGGTCAGCATAGACCCCGGTCCACCTCTAGCCAGAGACAGCGTGAAAAGGATTCAGTATTGACCCACAGGATATTATGTCAGGTAATACTATGCTATATATACATGTTAATGTTACCTATTTATATGTTATATAGAATGTTGTCCCACTTGATTAATTACTGACATTATATATATATCTGCTAGACAGCGTGACATTTTCACCGGCCAAAACTAAAGATTTTCCTCAGCTACCATGGATCCAGTAGCCCAGCTTGCCCTGCAGTTGCAGAGGTTGTCCATGGAGTTTACGGATATTAAGTCCAAGGTTTTGTCCCCCCCGGAGCAAACCAGATCTGAACCTAAGGTTGCTCTCCCGGACAGGTTCACTGGTGGGCGGGACAAATTTTTTGCATTCCGGGAGGCATGTAAATTGTATTTTCGGCTGCGGCCTCGGTCATCGGGGAGTGAAGAGCAGAGGGTGGGAATTGTCATCTCGCTCTTACAAGGGGACCCTCAATCCTGGGCGTTCTCTCTTCCTCCGGGCTCCCCGGCCCTCCAGTCAGTAGATCGATTTTTTGCTGCCCTGGGTCTGGTGTATGATGACCCGGATCGGGTCTCCCTTGCTGAAACGAAGTTACGTAGGATACAGCAGGGAGATCGTCCGGCGGAGGAATTTTCTTCTGAGTTCCGTAGATGGGCCACAGATACTCAGTGGAATGACCCAGCTCTTAGGAGCCAGTTTTGTCAAGGGTTATCTGACAAATTAAAAGATGTTTTGGCTCAGTATGATTCTCCTCCGTCACTGGAGGCTGCTATGGCCCTTGCTATTCGTATTGATAGACGGCTTCGGGGAGGTGTGAGGTAACGCCGCCCCCTTTTATGACTCCACCTACTACTAAAGTCCCTTATATTGAGGTTCCCCTGGTCTGTTCTGAGGAACCCATGCAGTTGGGAGGGACATCATTTTGTAGGAGGGAATCGGCGGTGCGCCGCAAGACAAGAAGGTGTTTCTTTTGCGGGAGAGAGGGACATTTTGTTGGGGGGTGTCCATCCCGTGCCTCATTGAGTAAAAAAGTCGTCGGTAAACTGTTAATCCCAGGTTGTGTGGTGGACGACAACCTGGGAGTAGGTATTTCGTCCCCAAGTCCGTCTCAGTTTCTCATACCTGCGGAGGTGGTGGTTGGTACGAGAGTTGAGAGGATTTCTGTTCTTCTTGATAGTGGGTCTGGGGCTAATATGGTGGACGCTCGGTTTGCCCAGGTGCAAGGTATGCAACTGAGTGTATTGGCCAAACCGATCCCTATATGCTCTATTGACGCCAGGCCTCTCGGTCAAGGTAGCTTTGTACAAGCTGTTCATAACATAGACCTTCAAGTAGGGGCAATACATAAAGAACAGTTGTCTTGTTATGTGTTGGAGGGTCTTCCTACTCCTATTGTGTTGGGACTTCCTTGGTTGGCTAAACATAACCCAGTGATTAATTGGCAATCCAGAGAGATAAGCCAGTGGGGTGAATTTTGCAAGAATAACTGCATGAATACGGTCATCGGTGCGGTCGTGCCTAGGACCTTGCCTCCTTTTCTGGAGGGCTCGGAGGAGGTGTTCTCAGAGGAGGGGTGTCAAGAGTTACCTCCTCATCGCGCGTATGACTGCTCAATAAAATTGCTTCCTGATGCCTTATCTCGTAGTTTCCCAGGGGTCGGAAAGACGGATGACCCGGTTCCTATCCTTCAGGAGGGAGTGGTAGTGTCGGCTGTATGCTCTGAGCTTGAGGAGGAGGTATTGGAGGCTCAGGGGGACGCTCCTGTAGGACCTCCAGGGAAACTGTTTGTTCCTAATCAGTTAAGACAAAGAGTTATCGAGGCACATCATAATTCTGCTTTAGCAGGACATCCAGGGAGTAAGGCAACTGTGGATCTCCTTTCTCGCCGGTTTTGGTGGCCTGGCTTAAATAAAGAGGTGGTGACTTTTGTGGCGTCCTGTGGAGTTTGTGCTCGCTCTAAGACCCCACATACCCGTCCGTCTGGGGTTCCTGAGGAGGAACGATTCTCGTCGTCACTTGCTTCAGTTTGGAGAGGAGTGCTGAAGGGTTTGAGTACTATGGGGAACCGTTTCAGGCGGAGGGCTGATAGGAGGAGAGTGTCTGGTCCGGACCTAAGTGTGAACGATCTGGTATGGTTGTCTACCAAGAATTTAAAACTCAAGGTTCCCTCCTGGAAACTGGGTCCCAGGTTCATCGGTCCTTACAGGATCAGTTCTATAGTTAATCCTGTGGCATTTCGTCTGGACCTCCCTCCTATGTTTAAAATCCACAATGTGTTCCACAAATCGTTGCTTAAAAGGTACGTGGCGCCAGTTATACCGTCGCCTCTGCCTCCTCCTCCGGTGGTGGTCAATGGTAGCTTGGAGTTTCAGGTGTTGAAGATCATTGACTCACATCTGAATCGTCGGTCCCTTCAGTACCTGGTTCATTGGAAGGGGTATGGTCCTGAGGAGAGGACGTGGGTCCCTGCGTCGGAGGTTAACGCAGATCGATTGGTTCGGACCTTCCACACAACTTACCCGGGCAGACCTGGCCCTGAGGGTCCAGAGGCCCCTCGTAGAAGGGGGGGTACTATCATGGGTGCATCGCCACGAGGATCGTCGCAATTGCACATTCTGACTTCTCGCAGCTGAGTTGCTGTTACTTTGTGTTTGGTAGTGAGGGAGTTAATTTTACCTAGCTCTTTGCTAAGACTAGGTCCAGCCTCGCCCGGCTGCTTTTTATTATGTACTAATTAGCTTCCTTTATATTCCTGCCAGTCTGTGTGTTAGATGCCGGTGAAAGCATTCATACAGACTGCAGATAGGATCGGTTCTGAGAAGACTTAAGCTAAGAGCTCCTTTGTTGTTTCTCCTCTCCTTGCTTATAGTTTATCTCCTAGACCTTTGGTGTTCCCTCTGTGTTTAAATGTTGTATGCAAGACAGTATTTACTTTATCCCCTGTCTGTCGCGTTTGTCTTTACTGTTTGTTAACCTTTACCTGTCCATTCCCTATGGTGGTAATCAGGGTCCTTCTAAGGACTAGATTACAGTGGTCAGGGATTTATAGGAGACAGGGTTTACGCTGGCGGCCTGGACCTCTGTACCATTAACAGTACCTCCAGGTAGAGGGACTAGTCAGGACCCCAGTTTAGGGTCAGCATAGACCCCGGTCCACCTCTAGCCAGAGACAGCGTGAAAAGGATTCAGTATTGACCCACAGGATATTATGTCAGGTAATACTATGCTATATATACATGTTAATGTTACCTATTTATATGTTATATAGAATGTTGTCCCACTTGATAGATTACTGACATTATTTATATATATATCTGCTAGACAGCGTGACAGTAGGTTTCTCCGGTGTCCCGGTGCCTCAGTCCGACCCTGCTTGCCAGCCTGATAATACCAGGCCACAGCAGTCTGCTTAGCTTGGCTGGTTAACAAAAATAGGGGATCCCCTCGAAAAAAAAAACGGCGTAGGGGTCCCCCTATTTTTGTTAACCAGCCAAGTAAAATGCAGACTGCTGCGGCCTGGTATTAAAAGACTGTCAAGGCCCATGGATTTTGGCCCTCAACAGCCTGATAATACCAGGCTACAGCAGCCCCACATTTGGCGCATCAAAAGATGTGCCAATTGTGGCACTTTACCCGGCTCTTCCCACTGCCATGTAGCGGTGGCAAGTGGGGTAATAAGGGGTTAATGTCACCGTTGATTGCACGGTGACAATAAGCCCGGTTAATAATGGAGAGGTGTCAATAAGACACCGATCCATTATTAATCCCAAAGTTTTTAAATGTATAAAAAAAAAGACACAGCAAGAAAAAAGTATTTTAATGAAATAAAAGAGACAACACAGTTTTCATTTCTTTTATTATACTCTCATTCCTGCGACGCCATCGATCTCCTGTAAAGAAAGGAAGAAAACAAACCAACAGTATACCACCTGTCCGACGCAGTCCATAGTAACGAGTGTCCCACGACGATCCAGCTCTGCTACATCGGAATGACAGGCAGAGGCTGTCATCCTGGCGCAGCACAGCTGATTACCTGCTTCCCCGGCGGTGATGTCATCGGACTGACTGCTTTAACGGCCGGGATTACCCAGCAGTCACTGCAGTTATCGCGAGAAACTGCATGTGACCGCCGGGAAAAGATGATGGCGGCCATCAACCAGTCCAGGCCGTGACCACCGGAGATCTTCTGCCAGGTAAGTGCCGCTGACTCCTGACAGACCCGACCGACGGACACTCACAGTGACAGTGACAATTCCGATTCCGGTATACGATATATGGGAAATATCGAAAGTCAATATCGAAAGTCCGATACAGCTAATATCGGCCGATACCCGATACGTGCGGTATCGTATCGCTCAACACTAGCAGCAGCTATTAGATACCACTATCTGTCTCAGTCTGACTAAGTGACATTATTTTAACCCCTTAATGATGCAGATAATGTTTCCCTTCTCTCTTTTTTCTCCTCTTCCAGGAGCCAAAACCTTTTTTTTCCCTACAACTTGTTTTTTTTTAGGAGACGAGTTGTCATTTTGAATGACACCATTCTTTTTATCATACACTACTAAAAGAGGGGAATCTTTTTTCTCTGGGCTGAAATAGGGAAAAACACATTATTATTTTTTGGATTTTTTCAGTGTTTTTTTTTTATTTGTAATAATTGTGCTGAAAAAATGAAATAGCAAAACGACATTCCAGGTTAGTATATGAGAATGACAATAATCTTATATACTTTCATTATTTTACTGGTAATTAATAAATAATTTTTATAGCATTTAAAAAATTCTGAACATTGTAAAAACAAAAGAAGTGGTTTGTGTCTCCATTTTCCTGAGGCCAATACATTTTTTTTTGCACACAAGAGTGAGGCTATGGATAGGCACTAGTGTTGCGGCAGTCTTATACAACCCCTGACAAAAATTATGGAATCACTGGCCTTGGAGGATGTTCATTCAGTTGTTTTATTTTGTTAAAAAAAAAGCAGATCACAGACATGGCACAAAACTGAAGTCATTTCAAATGGCAACTTTCTGGCTTTAAGAAATACTAAAAGAAATCAAGAACAAAAAATGTGGTAGTCAGTAATGGTTATTTTTTTAACCAAGCATAGGGTAAAAATTATGGAATCACTCAATTCTGAGGGAAAAAATTATGAAATCACCCTCATTCCCAAAACTAACACCTGCATCAAATTAGATCTGCTCGTTAGTCTGCATCTAAAAAGGAGTGATCACACATTGGAGAGCTGTTGCACCAAGTGGACTGACATGAATCATGGCTCCAACACGAGAAATGTCAATTGAAACAAAGGAAAGGATTATCAAACTCTTAAAAAAGGGTAAATCATCACGCAATGTAAAAGATGTTGATTGTTCACAGTCAGCTGTGTCTAAAACCTGGACCGAATACAAACAACATGGGAAGGTTGTTGAAGGCAAACATACTGGTAGACCAAGGAAGACATCAAAGCGTCAAGACCGGAAACTTAAAGCAATATGTCTCCAAAACAGGAAATGCACAACAAAACAAATGAGGAACAAATGGGTGGAAACTGGAGTCAACTTCTGTGACCAAACTGTAAGAAACCGCCTAAAGGAAATGGGATTTACATACAGAAAAGCTAAATGAAAGCCATCATGAACACCTAAACAGAAAAAAACAAGGTTACAATGGGCTAAGGAAAAGCAATAGTGGACTGTGGATGACTGGATGAAAGTCATATTATTCAGTGATGAATCGAAAATCTGCATTGGGCAAGGTGATGATGCTGGAACTTTTGTTTGGTGCCGTTCCAACGAGATTTATAAAGATGACTGCCTGAAGAGAACATGAAAATTTCCACCGTCATTGATGATATGGGGCTGCATGTCAGGTAAAGGCACTGGGGAGATAGCTTTCATTACATCTTCAATAAATGCACAAGTTTATGTTGATATTTTGGACACTTTTCTTATCCCATCAATTGAAAGGATGTTTGGGGATGATGAAATCATTTTTCAAGATGATCATGCGTCCTGCCATAGAGCAAAAACTGTGAAAACATTCCTTGAAAAAAGACACATAAGTTCAATGTCATGGACTGCAAATAGTCCGGATCTCAATCCAATTGAAAATCTTTGGTGGAAGTTGAAGAAAATGGTCCATGACAAGGCTCCAACCTGCAAAGCTGATCTGGCAACAGCAATCAGGGAAAGTTGGCGCCAGATTGATGAAGAGTACTGTTTGAAACTCGTAAAGTCCATGCCTCAGAGACTGCAAGCTATTGTAAAAGCCAGAAGTGGTGCAACAAAATACTAGTGATGTGTTGGAGTGTTTTTTTGTTGGTTTGTTTTTCATGATTCCATAATTTTTTCCCTCAGAATTGAGTGATTCCATAATTTTTCCCCTATGCTTGGTTAAAAAAATAACCATTACTGACTACCACATTATTTGTTCTTGATTTTCTTTTAGTGTTTCTTAAATCCAGAAAGTTGCCATTTGAAATGACTTCAGTTTTGTGCCATGTCTGTGATCTGCTTTTTTTCAGCAAAATAAAATAACTGAATGAAAATCCTCCAAGGCCAGTGATTCCATAATATTTGCCAGGGGTTGTAAATGCAGACTCTTAGGCCTCTTTCACACTTCAGTCGTGCGACGTCAGTCAAAATCCGTCAAAATATGAAAAAAACGGATCCGCCATTTTTTTTTGGCGGATCCGTTTTTTTCCCATTGACTTGCATTAGTGACGGATTTTGACGGATGGTCGTCCGTTAGGTCCATTTTTTGACGGATCCGCCAAAAAATTGGCGTCCGTCATTACAAAAAAACGTCCAATGCAACGTTTCTTTTGTCCGCCAAAATGGCGGACAACGGCGGATCCGCCGCATCCGCCATTTTGTATAATGGCCGCCTATGGGCGGCGGATCCGCTGGCATCCGTTTTTGACGGAATCCGCCTGCGGATCCGTCGCCTCTATAGAAAACCATTGTAAATGCAGAAAACACTGTTCGGGGTCTCTCTCTCTCTCTCTCTCTCTCTCTCTCTCTCTCTCCGGACTTACATTTCCGGAACGAAATTTTCATCATTTCCGGATGAAATCTTCTTGGCGGATCCGTCAGAAAACGGACCAGTTTTGCATCCGTTTTTTACCTTTTCTGACGGATCCGCCATTTTAACGCTTGGGCGGACGTCACACAACGGAAGTGTGAAAGAGGCCTTACAGTTGCCGAGTAAACTTATTTTTATTGGTAGTGCAATAGCGAACAGTGCAGTTAATATCCGAAGAAGAAAATATGAAAGGCAGCATTCACCAGTTTCCTCTGTGATTTAAATGTCCTTTATTTCAAATAATCCGGACATCCATCAAGTGGTAGTAAGGCGTGCAAGGGGAGACATACGGGGGAACAGGTGGACGACGGCTGTTTCGCGCTCAGATAGAAATTCTAAGGGTTGGACCTGTGTAAGCGCTATCTGTGAGAAAATTGGGCCGACTATGCAAATGACACTCAGCGTTTGATCAGAGTGTGAGCATAGTGTGATCTGATTCTCTTGAATGATTAGAAGATGATGAAAATAAATTCTCCATCTTCTCCATTGTTTCAGTGCTCAGAACGTCATCCTGAGTGCAGTCCGATGTTTCTCACGCACTCATTGGCTTTCATGGCCTAGTGCAAGCCGAATATTGGATCAAACTCAGGCATGCAGTGACTTTTTTACTCATAGGGACACTGTCCAGGGTAAAAATCGAACATGTGCATGGCCCTAGAGACTAACATTGTACCAAGTGTGATCTGATGTTTTGTCAGATCGCACTCGGACAGCAAATACTGCACCTGCCCTAGACATGAGACATGTGGCTAAGTCCCTGCTCACACTGCATTTCTACCTTCTGCACATGCCAGAAACATTCTTGCAAATCAGTGATCTATATTTTTTTTACTCATTTGTGCATTTTTAAAAGTAAAGATCTTGATTACCATGAGGATGTACAGTATTCATTTCCTGAAATACCACTTTAAAAAGTAAGGATGTTTCCATTTCTAGTTCTTCATATGACATAACTTTCACGCTGTATTATATTGTGATCAAAATATTGCATCACTCCAGAAAAAATGACCTTACTACCGGATTAGAACCTGCTAAATCATTGATATCTACATACATGAGTTGTGTATTCCTTTGATACATCTATTTCCAATTTTGGAAGGGTATTGATTGTAAACTACAGCACGACCACTGAGCCTGCAATTTCTAACCTCACATCGCTCCATAAATTAAAATATCAATTCAATAATGCTTTCTAATTCCTAGCACAGAGAGTAAACTGTAGCACACACAATACTGTATAATGACGTAAGCCTCTAATCTGTCATCTATGGACGCTCGTTTGTAAATTTTCCATTTCTTTTCTGTCCAGATAAATATTTTACCACCTTTCATCTATTCACTTGCTCTGTGTATAACAGGTATGGTGCCTGATTTTATAAACTGTTGCCTATGAATATTTCATCACCTATCTCTATTTTTGTCAGGATTGTAATGCCCTCTCGTTTTTTTTTTATTGAGTATGATTAATATTTCATTGTCATATCTTAGCTGCAGGTTGGTTTGCTTTTGTGTCTGCCTTCGTTCCTATTCAAGTATTTAATGCTTAATCCATAAAAAAAAAATGCGGCTCATCAGATTGGTTCTAGAAATTGGGATCACAATAACTTTTACAGTGCTTTTGCAATGATACGTTTTACAGCTGCACTTTAATGCAAGTAGTGTACGTCCCCCATCTTAGCAGTGGCAGATCATAAATTTATGATGAGAACAATACATGGAGCATATATGAGTAGTAGCTGCTTACCTGTCTGAGCTTTCAGTGGTCATAGAAGGACACCTGAATTTCTATTTTTCTATAAAAAAAATAGAATATTATTTATATTGTATTTCAAGACTCTTAGTACAGCAACAATTTTAACCCCTTAACGACCGAGTTATACTTTTGAACGACACCATTGGTTTTATCATATTGTGTACTGGAAAATGGGAAAAAAATTCCAAGTGCGGTGAAATTGCAAAAAAAAGTGCAATCCCACAGTTGTTTTTTGTTTTGCTTTTTTGCTATGTTCACTAAATGCTAAAACTGACCTGCCATTATGATTCTCCAGGTCATTACAAGTTCATAGACACCAAACATGTCTAGGTTCTTTTTTATCTAAGTGGTGAAAAAAAATTCCAAACTTTGTTAAAAAAAAAAATTGCACCATTTTCCGAAACCTGTAGAGTCTCCATTTTTCGTGATCTGGGGTTGGGTGAGGGCTTATTTCTTGCGTGCCGAGTTGACGTTTTTAATGATACCATTCTGATGCAGATACAATCTTTTGATCACACGTCATTGCATTTTAATACAATGTCGCCGTGATTCTGGCGTTTTGACTTTTTTTCTCGCTACGCTGTTTAGCGATCAGGTTAATCCATTTTTTTATTGATAGATCGGGCGATTCTGAACTCAGCGATACCAAATATGTGTATGTTTGATTTTTTTTGTTTTATTTTGAATGGGCGAAAGGGGGGTGATTTGAACTTTAATTTTTTTATATTTTTAATAACTTTTTTTTTTACTTTTGGCATGCTTCAATAGTGTCCATGGGAGACTAGAAGCTGCACTTGTCCGATCGGCTCTGCTACATACAGGCGATGATCAGATCACCTGTATGTAGCAGAATTGCTCACTTGCTATGAACGCCAACCACCGGGCGGCACTCACAGCAAGCCGGCAGTAACAACCATAGTGGTCTCCAGGAGACCTCTGGCTGTCATGCCAACCTATCGATGACCCGCGATCACGTGACAGGGTCACCGATGGGCAGATTTCCAGAAGCGCACATTAAATGCCCCTGTCAGCACTGGAGCCCACATCAAAGAAAGGGAGACCGACATTGGTGTACTATTACGCCTGATGTCGGAAAGGGGTTAAAGCCCACTATTATATTGATTAAAAAAAAAAAAAAAGATAACCTGTCCTTATGTGTTGAAACCCACCACCCAGCTATTCCCAGTGCCGGTGACAGATGTCGGAAAGGGGTTAAAGGGAATGTTTCACCAGAAAAAGAACTATTGTTTAAACCAAGTTATACATGTATTTTTTTCTGTTTTTGCCATTTTTCATTTTTATATCACAATCTTTATTAACGATAAAAATAAAAAAAACTTGCATTTTTTAAACTGGCCATTATGACGTTTTTTAGACGGTAACTTCTTTGTTGTTTTAGGAAATCCACGTGTACATTAGCAGCACTGAACAGACTCTTATCCTTTCTTTTTTATTGAAGTATCAAATGAGCATGTGCAAAGGTCATTGTGAAGGAAGAGGGAGGAGGTGAGCTGTGACACCACCTACTGTGATTGCTGGATTCTGTGTTATCAGCTGTGTATAGGGGTTCTATTGCTATACGTACACATCCAATTTTAGTTTTTACTATTTCGTCTTTTTTTTTAACTCTTTTTCTTCCTAGAGCCATAACTTTATTTTTTCATCAACACAACTTTATTAGGGTTTGTTTTTGTAGGACGAATTGTAGTTTTGACAGACACCATTCATTATATTGTGTTGTGCACATTTTATTAAAGGGAACCTGTCAGCCGTATGTGTTTAATTCTGTAACACTGCGGTGTTTCAGTGAAAAATATAATTTAACAGCCACTGGTGGCTTCTTCCAGCCCACTACCCTGGAGTGACAGATATATCCCTATACATGCACGCAGGGAGAGACCTAGTGTCAGTCACTGGCAGTGAGAAGCCGCTGGACACCCACCCAGCCTACTAGTTTCCCATGTGGTCTTGGTCACCGGCCACTATTAAACTATGCTTTTCTCTGAAACGCTGCAGCATTTCAGAGTTAAACTTATATGGCCGACATCATACAGCCAGTGTCTCATACATGCTTCCTGTGGATCAGGCAGCATGTATCAGCTGTCACGTTCCCTTTAATAGTTTACTATTGTTGTTGCTTTATTATGTATAAACCTGTATAACTTTATCATTTAAAGCACCACTCCAATGTTTTTATTTCAGCGCCAGAATAGTATCACTGATGCATGTTCTTTGCCCTTAGTAATATACTTACCAGCTGCCGTCTTCTTCTATTCTCAGTGCCCCTCTGGTCTTCTGCAGTTTGTTACCTGCCAAATTGCTGCAGCGTTTGCTGAGCGGAGTGGAAGTCACTTTTCAATGCAAGTCTGTGAGAGCCAGAACGAGGATTCCATAGACTTATATTGAGAGCTTGTGGTCATTATCTCTGACTTCCAGTCAGTCACAAGGCGGAACGGGCAGGAGCTGCATCGGGAAGAGCTGAAGACGTCAGCTGTTAAGTATATTACCATGGTCAGTGAACAGACATTAATGATATTACTCAGAGGCTGAAATTAAAGAAAACCCACTGGAATAGTGAGTTAAGGGGTTGACTAATTATTTGTTTTATAGGGATGTAGAAAAACGAACACAGTATAACACAGCCAGCACCTGTGTGTGTGGAACAGGCTCAGCTCATGAGCCCGTTCCATGTACTCAGACCGATTTCATGATGGCTCTAACGTTAAAGCAATTTCTGCAACTCCAGACTTCAAGGCCAAGCAACAGATTATTTTCTCAAGATTTCGTTAATATTGGACAGGTGATAATTCCATCACATGTGCAATAGGGCCACAAGGACTGGGGTGGAGGAATGCTGCATTAAAGCGTTGATCCACATGATAACAGCATCATTGTATGAGCATGTAAACCATGGTATCTGTGCATTCTTTTCCAAACTAACAGTAATAACAGTAATAAGGAATACTGTATATGCTAAAATAGTATTTTTTCACAGCCCTAATAATAACTAATGTAATACATTTCTGTTACCTATTAAGTTTGCATATATTTGCATATCCTGAAATACAAGTTTCTAAAAGCAAAGTTAAACAGTACTGTGACATGAGTTACAGAGATATCAGATTGACGTATTTATACCTTTGTAAACCACACATACGCTAGCTAAAAGACACTCTACTTCTAGGACATTGACATTAACAATTACATAATATAAACTGGATGAAGATGGAGCGCTTGCTATAAGAATTCAGGCATACAATATAGATAATAAAGAAGAAATTAATGTAAAGATAAGGCATTCATTGCAAATGATACGACAAATTCTGGCATTCAATAATGCCATATAATATACCAGTCTGGGATACAAATTCTGGCACACAATATAGATAATAAAGAAGAATGTAACATAGCAGACCTTGATGATGGAGCACAAATTGCATGCAATTAAAAGTGGATGTGTATATATTCTGTATAGAAGGAAGGGGGTCCTCAGCATCTTTTTCTTCTTGTGGGTCCAAGGAATTCCAGTCTGAGACTGCTTGATATTATAATTGGTGTCATCTATGTATAGGATTCACTTTACAGGGTGACTGAATGCAGTTCTATGTACATAAGGTAATGAGAAAATTTACTATAGAGAAAAATGGCCCAATTGTAGCTAGTAGTACAGAATCCAACCTATCTCAAATAGTATGCCAAAAAGCAGATACTATAATCTGTATCATAATAAAATAGTAATTTTGATAAATATAGTTTCATATAAATTTGTAAAAACAAGCATATAGAAAAGGTGGGAAAACTCAGAAAAAACCCAACCAGGGAGCCAGGGGTCAGATTGTACGGAATACAGTACATATGATTCAAAAATGTTACAGTACTACATTGGTCAGACATAATGGCACAATACATAGAGCATAAAATATAAAGCCAACAAAGTACTAAACAAACAGTAAATACATCAATAAAAATAAAGCACCAACCCAACAGGCACTCTGCATCCCGACATACATTTTGATTGACCAAGGGGATAAATATGTGCATTGGACTCATTTTACAGGGTTTCTGAACGCATACATGATTACTTACACACAAGATTAAAGGGGTTGTCCAGGACTTTAATATTGATGACCTATTCTCAGAATAGTTGGAGGTCCATCACGAGGAGCCCCTCAGCAAGCAAAGCTGTGATGGTCCAGTGCCACACATGGTTTACATCCGGCCACTGGTGGAGCTAATTCAGTTGATCAGTTGTCCATCTCCACCATTCAGATATTATAAGTACAGACCTGTAATATCTAAGTCCTGGACAATATCTTTATCATGTTTGTTATTCCTTTAAAAACACAAAAATATGTCATTCATGGAGAACTTCAATGAAAAGAATAATCTCCACAATCTATTAGATTATAATGTACATGATTTGCCAAATCCTTACAATCTGTGTTATACTTTGTTAGTATTTGGTTCTGGTTGCCGACTCCAGCAGCCATCACATGCAAGTGGCATCCTCTGTCACCTAGATTCTCAAGCCCTTCTCTCTATAGAACATTGATGGCATGTGATAATTTCCACAAGGCTGCACTTTGGTTACTAAAGGTATATATTTTTTCCCAGTTGAATAGTTACAGTAAATATATGGCTATATACCTGTAGTAAATAATGTAAATACGTCACAATTTCAGCCACCGCCATGTGAGTGAGAAGTCCTCTTTAACCCCTTTACCCCCAAGTGTGGTTTGCATGTTAATGACCGGGCCAATTTTTACAATTCTAACCACTGTCCCTTAATGAGTTAATAACTCTGGAACGCTTCCATGGATCACGGTGATTCTGACAGTTTTTTGGTGACATATTGTACTTCATGTTAGTGGTAAAATTTATTTGACATAACTTGCATTTATTTCTGAAAAAAACGGAAATTTGGCAAATATTGAAAATTTTGCAATTTTTCAAATTTGAATTTTCATGCCCTTAAATCACAGAGATATGACACACAAAATACTTAATAAGTAACGTTTCCCACTTGTCTACTTTACATTAGCACAATTTTGGAACCAAATTTTTTTTTTGTTAGGAAGTTATAAGGGTTAAAAGTTAACCAGTGATTTCTCATTTTTACAACACCATTTTTTGGGGGGACCACATCACATCTGAAGTTACTTTGAGGGGTCTAGATGATAGAAAATACCCAAAAGTGATACTATTCTAATAACTGCACCCCTCAAGGTGCTCAAAACCACATTCAACAAGTTTATTAACCCTTCAGGTGCTGCACAGGAATTTTTTGAATGTTTAAAAAAAATGAACATATAACTTTTTTTTCACAAAAAAAATATTTCATGTCCAATTTTTTTATTTTCCCAAGGGTAACAGGAGAAATTGGACCCCAAAAGTTATTGTGCAATTTTTCTTGAGTACGCTGATACCTCATATGTGGGGGGAACCACTGTTTCAGTGCATGGCAGAGCATGGAAGGGAAGGAGCGCCGTTTGACTTTTTCAACGCAAAATTGGCTGGAATTGAGATCGGACGCCATGTCGTGTTTGGAGAGCCACTGATGTGCCTAAACAGTGGAAACCCCCCAATTCTAACTCCAACCCTAACCCCAACACTACCTTTACCCTAATCCGAATCCTAACCCTGACCCTTGCCCTAACCCTAGCCCTAACCCTAATGGGAAAATGGAAATACATTTTTTTCATTTTATTATTTTTCCCTAACTAAAAGGGGTGATAAAGGGGGGTTTGATTTACTATTTATAGTGGGTTTTTATGATTGGCAGCTGTCACGCTAAAAGACGCTTTTCATTGCAAAAAAATAGTTTTTGCATCACCACATTTTGAGAACTATAATTTTTCCATATTTTGGCCCACAGAGTCATGTGAGGTCTTATTTTTTGTGGTACGGGTTGACGTTTTTATTGGTACCATTTCCGGGCACATGACATTTTTTAAACGCTTTTTATTACGATTTTTGGGAGGCAGAATGAACAAAAACCAGCAATTAATGAATTTCTTTTGGGGGGGCCCTTTATACTGTACCGCGTGTGGTAAAATTGATAAAGCAGTTTTATTCTTCGGGTCAGTACGATGACATCAATACCTCATTTATATAATTTTTTTATATTTTGGCGCTTTTATACAATAAAAACAATTTATATAAAAAATAATTATTTTTGCATCGCTTTATTCTGCGAGCCATAACTTTTATTTTTTCGATGATGACGCTGTATGACGGCTCGTTTTTTGCAGGACAGCATGACGTTTTAGCGGTTCCATGTTTATGTCTTTTTGATCGCGTGTTATTCCACTTTTTGTTCGGCGGTATTATGATAAAGCATTGTTTTTTTTTTTAAGGGGTTCAGTAAAGGCATTAACTAGTGGGACAGTTTTATAGGGTGGGTCGTTACGAACGTGGCAATACTAAATACGTGTACTTTTATTGTTTTTTTTTATTTACATAAAGAAATGAATTTATTGGGAATTTTTTTTTCTTTATTTAGGAATTTTTTTTTAATTATTTTTACACGTTAATTTTTTTTCATACTTTTTTACTTTGTACCAGGGTGGGACATCGCTATATAGTGTCAGATCACTGATCTGGCGCTTTGCAGAGTACTGTGTCAGATCAGCGATCTTACAGGCAGTGCAGCAGGCACTGAGAAGCCACCTCCCTGCAGGACCCTGTGGCCATATTGGATCTGGGGCCTGCAGGGAGGAGGCCCTCGGAACAGCGCAATCACATCGCGTTGTTTTGAGGGTCTCAGGGAAGCATGCAGGGAGCCCCTCCCTGCCCGATGCTTCCCTATGCCACCGGAACACTGCAATCATGTTTGATCGCAGTGTGCCGGGGGTTAAAGTTCCGGGAGCGGTTCCCTGACTGCCCCTGACCCTAGTGCCGGGTGTCAGCTGTGATAATCAGCTGACACCCGGCCACAATCAGCTGCGTGTTTGACGTACTATCCCATCCACGGTCACCTGGACGGGATAGTACATCAGATGTCAGAAAGGGGTTAAAGGGAACGTGTAGCCAGGAATAATGCTATTAATCTGTAGATATGAGGTTAACTTTCAGGTTAACAGCGTTATGATTTTGTCCGGTGCCTGCCCACAGCTGAATGCAGCAGGGAAAAAATGATCTTTATTCTCCCTGCCAGCATTCGGTATTCAGTCATAGGGGCGGCGCTGGCGTGTCATGGAGGTTAATCATCATAGCAGCATTGTGTTAAAGACCCTGGAGGGGGCTGAAATGTCTTATGTAAGCTTGTTGCATATCTCCCAGCACCTTTTGCCTTTTTGCATACGTCTTCTTTCACGAATAATAAAACTACTTTGCATCACCGGATATAAGAATGGGCAGTGAATTTTTCCTGCCTTGATCAAGGGCTTGTGTACCCCGTTTTACCAGCACCTCCCATTACGACCAAGTGCACGCCAATCTTCTGATATCTCATCTGTATGTCGGTCACAGGTGTCACAAATGCATAACGCATAAAAGGTGGCAGAAACGCATGTCATATTGCCCAGCACTGACATCGTGACTGTGATTGGTAAATAATTCTGTAGATGATGTTTGGTTCCGTCAGATCCAAGATATCGCTGCAATCCACCATTCTCGATCGTGTCGTAATAATTTACTTATGTAAAGGAATACACCTTGTCAAGAAGCCAACGCTTATCACTCAGCGCTCTCCTGATTAATTTTCAGTTTGGATACAGTAAACCATTAGAGCAGCAGGGGGCCAAGAAAATGTAAAATCATGTTTTGAGCAACAGATACATAAATGTCAACAAACTGCAATTAATCTTATTCCTTAGCGTAGTTCTCTTATAATACATAATATGAGGAACTTTCCTCCTTCTTATCCAAACCCAATGTTGATCACATGACCGTGGTAATATTTTTTCTGTGACGTGACTTTTTTTTTTTCGGGGAAGATACCTGTCCTTATTTGAACTCCTGTACATAGACAAAATCTATCTCTCTGAAGGAGCCTCCAGTTTCATTTTGCTTTCAAGTACAATCTGTAATCTGCAGGTGCATGACTGCCCACGTCTACAAAACCTACATGACATCCCCGATCTGACAGGTATGCAGCTGTTACTGAGGACATCTCTGCCGGTTTCCTAATCATGTACCCTCTTAATAAGAATCACATTACAGCACCACAAATAAAAGGTGTGATAGATAACATGCTACATTCATTTAGGAGATATTTATAGTATCACTAATACGAATACATTTTAATTGTGAAGAACTCGGCACCAGCGGATTCGGCTTTCCGTATAAACAAAGTGTTTGCTACTATTAGACGTGGACACCGGCACCTGTCACATTACAAATTTTTCTGCAAAGAAACGATATTAATTACATCATTAATTATCTACAGTGCATTTCCGTAAATGTAACACAATTATCTAGTGTAATTACTGTAAATGCAGCAACTCTGAGTTATTTCGAAATGCACTTTGCACAGTATGAAAACTAATAAAAGTTGTCAGGAAGCGTGCTTTATTTTTATTTTTCTGAACTGAGCGTGAATAGTAGAGATTTCTGGAGAATAGCTGTGAACCACTATAATCTTTCACTCTGAAAAGCATCTATTCTCTAAAAACACAAACAAAAAATTTAACACTAGGACTACTGGACTCGTGACCCCGCCTAGAACTACTGAAAGGAGTCATTTTGACTCCTTGCTTGTTTTCGTTTATTTTTAGAGTTTCATTTGTGGTTATTTATTAATAATTATATTTTTTGTAATGTATTATTATTGTGAGATCCAACAGTAATGCTTTTGATTGTTTTTTTTCTGCTTTTCTTATTTTTCTACAGAAAATAACAATAATTATAATAGACGTTTTTCAAACATTTTTTTTTATTCAAGTGCACACATATAAACAACAACTGAAGAACAAAAAGCAGAGAAAATGTAGGTGGAGGAGCATAAAAATGAAAATATGGTGCAGAATTCACCTTCTAAACATTTGGTGTTTCGCATTTTAGGCATTGCCTTTGATTTATGGCAGTACATTGCCCACACAAAGACTTACCACAAGTCTTACAATTGCCGACAGATCTATTTTTCTTGCACTTTTCTTTGATCTGGCAAAATTTTGTTTGAACCATCACTTCTGAGCATGTAGAAACTTGGGACGTGGAACCCTTTTCCCTATCTGTGACATAAGGACCACTCAACTCTCTCACAAGCGTTTGCAAAAATGCCTTGCGTGACATTTTTTGGTGGGTTATCTCATTGAATATTATCCATGCATTTATACCCGCAAATAGTGTTGAGCGATATTGCTCGATATCTAAAAATATCGTATCGAAATTGTATCGCCGATAGCACTAAATATCGTCGATATCCGATTTCGATAGCGGAAGTCCAATGTAAGTCTATGGGAACAAAATATCGAAACAAAAAAAAACCCTTTCTTACGTTGTAAACACAAAATATACACACATAGAATACATATAATATATATATATATATATATACATGTCATTGTGACATATATATCATATATTTATAGTTTATACACTTCTACATAGTAAAATAGACTCTGATTCAATTGCCGGGTAAAGCCGTGACATACCCCATAGAAGTCGACGGGCTCGGTGCCGAGTACCCCCAAAACCTCTGGCTCTGTGCGACTCAACTTGGGCGTCACGAACAGGATTCTGTAGCTCGCTATAAGCGAGTCCTGTGTGCCTGAATTGAACTGGTTTTGTGCTTGAGAATTGCTAAAATCATCAGAGAATGTATTTGCCATTTTTCCGCCATATCTGCGTCACGACGAGGCACTGGTGAAGAAGAAGGGCGTGCTCTTCATGGGTGTACTGTACACTCACTCAGTGACGCGAAAACGATGGCTCTAAATGGTACTGCAATGTAAGATCGTGCCCCACAGCTCTTCAGTTCCGCCTCCTCATCCTCCTCAGTGTGTGGAAACTAACACGAAGGTCCTGCCTCCCTACAAAAGAGGGGCCCTCTCCAGATGCTAATGATGACACATGTGACTTGGCAGAGATGGCTAATGGACACGAGCAGAAGTGTGAAGGGATGGAGCAGTCAGAGCTCTCCCCCCACGGAAGCGACCCGATCGCCACGGAACCACCGTTGGGCACCCGGCCTGGAAACCCTCCTACGCTGCAAGAAGCGGCGGATACCCTAAGAGGCCTGGCCCGGCACCAGGAGGAGGTCGCCAGGATGGAAGCGAGCTGGCGTGCACTAAAACGAAACTTGGAGCGGCGCCAATCCCTCTTACCTGAAGTGTCTGTACCGGAAGGTGAGGCACCCGTTCTAGTAGAGGAGTCCTTGCAATGTGATCCGGTTGACGTTGTCGCAGTGGAGGCACCCGTTCCTGCAAAAACCGCAGCACTGTCAGCACCCCAGATCCCGCTGTCTGCCCCCGTCGCTGAGACAGAAGAAGCGACACCCGTCCTCATGGAGGAGGCCGCGCAGGCACCAGAGCACTACCTGCCTGTACCGGAGCCCCGACTGTCATCTGATTTAGAGCCGTCTGCTTCCTCCGCAGGGGAGCGCCGCCAGGACTGGGGGGCGACAGGAGAGCTGCCGCAAACCGGACACTGTAAGCTGCAGTGGAGTGGTGGAGACATGGAGCAGCTGGTGGAGGAGAATTTCAACCGGCGTCAGGAGGAAGAGTGGAGACGTTGGGAGCGGGAAGCAGAGCGACAAAGGGAGCAGCGAGAATCCCAAAAACTTTGGCAACGTAACCTGGAGAAGGACCGGGCAGATAAGGACCGGATGAGAAAGGATAAAGGAACCCTGTGTGAGCCGCGGCGTAAGGGTGCAGTACGGAGCTTTAAATTGAAAGGTGGTTGGGGCTTCATCAAGGAGCCTGGACTTTATTTAGAAGTCTTTGTGAACCGGCGGGACGTGGAGGCTCACCTCCCAGAAGGACACCCGGGGAGGGACCTGTTGCCAGGAGACTTGGTGACTTACACCCGACACTGGGGTTACAATGGATGGTACGCCCTAAATGTTACCAGGTGCGACCCCTACTCCCCAGTGTGTCAGGAACCTGTGAGACCCTCGGAGCCTTCAGCCTCCCACATCCAGGCCTCTGCAAAAGTGCCCACCCCACGCCGTAAATCTCCCAAGCCTCCCTCAGTGGTCTCCTCAGCAGCCCCAGCTATGGACATGATAAGTATAGCTGGCCCGTACCCGGCGCCTGTTAGGCCCCCTGGGGTTTGTTCAGTCCGGGACATAGGGGTCCAGACCCGGAGGGAGATGAAAGAGGTGGCCACACAGACCCAGATAGCGGGTCACGACTTGACTGTACAGGCCACACGACGTCATCAGGTCCTAGTGGTCCTTGGTGCCTCGGATGTTTGGCAAGCATCAGAAGAGTACCAGGTGGTACCTGGAACACCCCTGCCAAAGAAGTATAAATAACCCGGACAGGGTCCCTGTATGTAAATAGTTAAATTGTTGATAAATAGTTAAATTGTTTATGTACCCGGACGGGTGAATGTTTATAAAAAAGTTTTTTAATTTAATAAAAAAAAAACAAACACAGTTTTCATTACTTTTATTACAGTCTCATCCTGCGACGCCATCGATCTCCTGTAAAAAAATGAAAAAAAAAAAAAGTATACCACCTGACCGACGCAGTCCATAGTAACGAGTGTCCCACGACAATCCAGCTCTGCTACATCAGAATCCCAGCGCAGCACAGCTGATTACCTGCTTCCCCGGCGGTGACGTCATCGGACTGGTTTACGGCCGGGATTACCCTGCAGTCACTGCAGTTATCGCGAAAAACTGCATGTGATCGCCAGGGAGAAGATAATGGCGGCCATCAAGCAGTCCAGGACGTGACCGCCGGAGATCTTCTGCCAGGTAAGTGCCGCTGACTCCTGACAGACCCGACCGACGGACACTCACAGTGACAGTGACAAATCCGATTCCGGTATTCGATAAGACGAAAATATCGAAACGAATTATCGAAAGGCCGATAGAGCTAATATCGGCCGATAGCCGATATTTGCATTATCGTATCGCTCAACACTACCCGCAAAGTCTAAGGCATTTTCAAATGCATGAACAGGCCATCTCCTTGTGCATGTTCGTGTGGTATATTTTCGTGCCATCTGATCCACTACATCTACTCCATATTTTGTTTCATTGTAAAACTTTACCGTTTCTGGAGTTTTTTAGCGGAATCAGATGCAACAACAACATCTGGATGGACGGAACTCAAAATGACAACATTTTTGTTGGGCTTTCCTTGATATACTGTAAGTGTAAAATTGTCTTCATTTCTAAACACTTTAGTGTTGTACAATTCCTCTTTCATGGATTTTATTTCTTTAGGCACTTCTCGCCTTATCTTGTTCAGTGTTCCCACGATGGTTGTTCCTTTGCTTTTTAGCTGTTTAGCTAATTTTACTGAAGTAAAATAATTATCGGTTGTAACATTGCGACCTTTTTTCAAAAACGGGTCCAATAACTTCATTACCACATGGTCAGCTAAACGGTCCTCAGCACGGCGTGTGTCATCTTTGCCTAGATAAGGGAAGCCATTTGCCAGATATTTGCTCTCCTTATCAACAGCTAGCCAATATTTGTGGCCATATTTATCTGGTTTGGAAGGCATGTACTGCGTGAATGGACACCTAGTTTTGCTTGGGAAAAGTTGCTCATCCACCGTTATGTATGGGCCAGGTTTGTAACACGCAATACAATTTTCAATAAACCTGTCCCACACAGTAGAAAATAGAGCAAACTTGTCCGTTTGCAGTCTCTCCGATCGAGTAGATTTCTCATCAAATCTGAGAAACCTCATAATTTCAACAAAGCGGTCCCTAGACATTGTCGCTTTGCAAAACGGTATTCCCCAGTCATTACACCAAATACTGCTAATCGAGTGACGGTTCGTGCCAGATATTCCACGAGCATAGACTATCGCAATGAATGCATCTAGCTCCTCATCAGATAGAGTAAACTGTAAATTATTGTTCCTGCATGCTTCTGCAAGCGTACAGTTCTTTATATGTGTCAATATATATGAATCAAAAATTAGCATAAGATAAGAGCCTAGAGTAAACAAGCTATTTTGTTCAGCATTACACAGTAATACAAGCAGGTAAAACACAAGGAAAATGTGAAAAGTTGACATGTAAATTGAACTACATCTATATGAACATCAGGGTAAATAAGACAGAGTGAAAAAATTATGCACAAAACTTTATAGCAACATTTAGTGACAAAAGGACCTCAAAATATAGTAGGGAGTCAAAATGACTCCCTTCAGTAGTTCTTGGTAAATTTTGAAAAAAAACGGCCAAATTTTTCACCAAAATTATTTATTCTCACAAAATCTTTTTTCACATCATATTTGAGGAAAAGTCACCGAGTTTCAAGCCGGAATTCTGAAAAATGTAGTCACAGAAGAGAAATAAAAAACGAAAGGAGTCAAAATGACTCCATCAGTAGTTCTAGTGTTATGCTACAAAATAATTTTCAGGATTACCTCAAAATTAATTATTGCAGCCAGATTTCCTCTCCTGAGCCCATGCTTGATGTTACCACCAGTCCTGTTCTATTCATATCCTACCTGTGCCATCAATGTGACCACAGTGAAAAAGATGGAACATGACTAGCTGTGTTGGTGAGCATAGTATAAAAGGACATAACACAACAAAAGACACAACGAAAATATTTATCTAAATGGGTTTTAAGAAGGTTCCCTGTGAACAAAATGTGAAAAAATCCATTATATATATACTGTGTATATATATATATATGCATATATATATATATATATATACACAGTATATATAGTTTTTTTTATATTTTCCTACCTTGAGATAGGTCAGAAAGATATGTAAGAAGATACTCTGATGGTAGTGGGCTATGAGCTGAAATCATAAAGTGGACTATTTGATGCTGAAAGCAATACCAAGCTTCACATTTTTACATACAAATTTTGCATGTTACCTTGTAGTACAATGTATGAGATCTGCACCCTTCCTTTTAGGAGAACCACCAAGGGGGATTATGTATACCACTTTTCACATGTAAAGCGCCATGGAATAAATCGCTCTATAATAATTATGGATGTTATACAAGAGTCATCCTTCTATGAGGCAGAATGGGGTGATGCTCTGTACAATCTGCTTCCTTAGACCCTTGCAGGGTAAATACCTGCCTGGTTGCAAGCTTTTACTGGTAAAATCTGCTGACAGGTGGGCTGGTCTGAACTGCACTATCAAGTGCTATGACATCCCATTAACCTTCAGATTCGACCAAAAATTGACCGGCTTAGAAGACTCCTTAATCACTTACATTTACTGCATTTTGGCAAATCTTATTATCTGGATCAGTGGTGAAATGACCCGCGTCACATATGCAGTGTGTTGTGGGTAGCACTGCTCCCTATCTGTATGGGGTACCAGGGTAAGATTTCCAGGGGAATAGTGATGAGCGAGTATACTCGTTGCTCGGGTTTCCCCGAGCACGCTCGGGTGATCTCCGAGTATTTTGGCGTGCTTGGAGATTTAGTTTTCTTTCGTCATCTCATCTGCATGATTTATGGCTGCTGGACAGCCTGAATACATGTGTGGATTGCCTGTTTGTTAGGGAATCCCCACATGTATTCAGGCTGTCCAGCAGCCATAAATCATGCAGCTGCATAGACAGAAACTAAGTCTCCGAGCACACCAAAATACTCGGAGATCACCCAAGCGTGCTCAGGAAAACCAGAGCAACGAGTATACTCGCTCTTCACTACAGGGGAACTGACCACTGGCTTGACCAGAAACATCCAAATGTTTAGTGAAGTAACAGCATTTCAAATCCACGTATGTTGCAAAGATTCAGTTCCAATTGTGAACACCACAAAAGATAGTGTTGAAATTTACAAAATATTCAGTTCAAGGTAACGTTTTGGGCAACAAACCTTTCAACAAATGTCAATCAAGGTGGGCTGGCTCATGCGCAAAGCCAGTAATCCGGAGTAGTGATCCCAGTTTAGCACCATCTCTTGCAAGGTATGTGCATGTCCTGCTAACAGAGGGAGAAAGGAGGTAGTCCAGCTTCATGGAAAAGCAACAGCTGATGCTCTAAGCTCCAGAAACGCGTGGATGTTCGCATTTTAACCTGTCACCAGTTTGTATACACACCTAATAAAATAATATTTGCTTTTCAGTGAAGCTGGACAGCAGTGTAAGCAATAAATTTGCTAAAAGTTCAGATTTTCACTTGCAGAAACAGCAGCAAATTTTGTTTTTTTTTACTATTTTGGAGAGTGGTATATGCAGCATAACTTGACAATCAGGTCGAAAATCCATACGACAGTTTAATTTACGTTGCAGAAATTTGTGCTGATAATCAGCAGCATACTCACTCATGTTAGATTACATTATGGGTAATGCCACACTGCTAAATTCTCTGTAGAAAGTTCTGCATCTGTTCATATAGATAACATTTCTGCAACAAAATGTTTAGCATAGGTCCATTTGAGAACTCAGTCTAGTCGCCTCAAGTTTACTTTAAAAAATAAAAGATACGCTACTCACAAAAAGTTAGGGATATTTGGATTTATGTAAAACTTAAAAAGTTCAGGCTACAGTGATATTTTATCATGAAAGTAGGGCATTTAAGTAGAAGAATGCAATGAGGATTTCCTCATCTCAAACAATTTATTGAAACAAAAGTCAACAAAGGTGGTTCTGGTTTTCTATAGGATTCAGGTCTGTAAAAAGTGAAGGCCACTCCATCTGAGGTACCCCACTCTCCAGCACCCATTCCCTTATGATGCGATCTCAATGAGCTGGAGCATTGTCGTCCATGAAGATGAAATTAGGCTTGTGTTGTTCATGAAGGAACACAATGACTGGATTAATGATGTTATTCAAGTAAGAGGGGCTTGTCACTGTACCATTCACAAAGCGAAGGGCAGTTCTGTATTGACTAGACACACCTTCCCACACTGTAAAACCTCCACCAGCACAGGTTCGTCTGGTAACAACAGTGGCTGATGCATAGCGGTCTCCTTGACGTCTCCACTCTCCAACATTGTTGGCGTCTATCATTTCTGTTCAGCGTAAGTCAACTTCATCAATGAACAGCACTGAGGGACTCTGGTCCCTTGTAGATGCTCAATAGCCCATGCAAGTCTATGATGCCCTTGCATAGTAGTCAGGTACCCTTTTAGGTCGTCCAGCACGCAGTCCACACTAATAAAAATGGTTTAGAAAGGTCTGACATGGATTCCTCTCACCTTCCTTAAATGTGCCTGAAGTTGTGTGGTATTCAAAATCCTGTGTCGAAGGGCATTGTTCACAATGTAACGGTCATCATTGTGGGATGTGGCCAAAGGACATCCACTTCTCTGACTTCCGTGACTGCTCCAGTCTCTCTGTTGCAACCTGCCAATGACAGTCTGTGATACTCTAAGCTTAGTGGCCATTTTCGTAAAGAAACATCCTGCTTATGGTGCTGGTTATCAATTGTTAGGTGTTGTCTTGGTCTTATGATGTCAAAATGTGTACAGCATGATTAGGAGGGTGGTTTAAATACCAATTCTGATTGAACCTCAAATTTTATTGGCCGATTCATGGATCAAACACCTGTTGTGAATTTTGCCATTAAAGAAGTTGTCCACTATTTGGACAACTCCTTGTCATAACCCACGATTGGCCCCGATAAAATGAAAAAGCTTATTCTCACCTCCCATGTTGGTGTCGTTCCCAATCAGCGCTGTCGAATTGAACATGAAGGTTGAGAAGGGGTTGTCCTAATAGTGGACAACTCCTTTAAGCTCCTTGTTAGAAAACAGTAAGTTGTGCAAAAAGTACTGAAACATTGAACATTTGGGCATCTGTATTAAAAAGCTTAGAGATGGTTGCATTACATTCACCTGAAAAGGTTAGAGTGCATTTTAGGATCATCCTGAAATGTCACCTGAAAGCCAAAAATCCTTAACTTTTTGCACGTAGTGTATCTATCAATGTCCAAAGAAGAGGAGCACGTACTGTAATGTAACTAACCAAGGGGAAATTTTAAAAAAATTGAGATAAAAAATAATATTGGTTTGGCCACAACTTTTTTTTTTCAGTATCAAACTGTATGTTTCAATGGGGGAGTGTATTTCTCCCTGTATGGTGCTGACCAATCATAAGCAAGTAGCAACATTCAAAGAAGAAGACGCCCCCAATAGCGGATACATTGTTTCTCAACACGAGATGTAATGATACAACCCTGGTCTAACCACCTGCATGAGTCTGTGTAATGTGGAGGGGAAGCACAGCTGAGTTTAGATGTGTCACATTACAAACCCAGTACTCTGATAGTACTTACTCTCTGCTGTGCTGCTCCTCCCTCACACTGGCTTTCTGGAGATGTGTCAGTATCACACATGTCTGTTGTTCTAAAGCAAAAATCTCTTCAGTGAGATCAGAGCTTCTTTACAACTCACACTGGCTTAATCTGTATGTCCTGTGTGAGATGTAATAACACCCTGCTTTGCTGTCACTGCAGGCCTATTGCAAGTTGAGCACAAAAGACATAAGTGTGAATACTGATGCCTTTCTTTGTAGGGGGAGGTATTGGTACAGCAGAGCTGCCAGTGCTATGAAAGGAGAGTTGATAGAAGTGTTTGCAATGTGTCAAGGCTAATTCAGCTGTGTTGTCCTCCCCACAGGGTGTTCGTGGTCTGTGCTTTCTATTCATAGAGGAGGTGTCACGATCCACTTTTGGATCTGTGGCAGATCTTTATTTGTATACTGAAACCTTTTTCCTTTCAGGCCATCGGGGGTTAAGGTCAGTCTTTTTCCCCGGTGGCCGCTGGTGTAATTACATTGCTGCTGACTTGTCAGAGGAAGGTGGTTACCACTCTCACCATCCTTTATAAGGTCACCTGAGGCGTCAGCTGACTGTTGGTGATATTGCTACCTTTTGGAGACCAACCAAGCTGGAGTCAGGGGCTTGCTGAGCGCAGTGGTGCTTCTGCTGTTTCCCTGTTCTGGTGCCTTACTCTGCTGTGCGGTGCATTGCAGCAGAGAAAGCTAAGTGTTATTATTTAGTTATTTAACCCCTAGGTGTCTGTCTTTCCTTTTGGTGTTATTTACATTATTCCGTCTCGCCTCCTGGGGAGGGGGTTGGTGGGTTTATCTCAGGGCTAAACAGGAGATGGGGATAGGTCGGTGGCTTGGGCCTCACTACCTTCAAGTGTATCCCCAAGTTAAGGAAAGACAGGGCCCTCTCTTAAACTTAGGGGCAGTTCAGGGGCCCAGGTTCCTCGTCCCCTGTATTTCTATTACTGCCCCATGACATCACCAACCCACACTTTTTTTCTTTCTTTCTGGTGAGCCATGGCCCAAATACAGGCCTTTGCCCAACTGCTTCAGACCCTCACGGATGAGTTTAAGGTGCTGCGGGGTGAGGTGGTGCAACAGTTACAGCAGTTGGTGGGGTTCTGGGCCTCGGCTAAGATGCAGGTTCAACCAGAACCTAAGATTTCTCTCCCTGACAGGTTATCTGGAGGGAGAGATAAATTTCTGGTCTTTCAGGAGGCCTGTAAATTGTATTTCAGGCTCCAACCCATTCATCAGGGAGTGAGGAACAGCATGTGGGGATTATTGTATCCCTTCTTAGGGGTGATCCCCAATCGTGGGCCTTCTCTTTGCCGGCCGATTCACCATCTTTACGGTCGGTGGATGGGTTTTTTGCGGCTCTGGTGTATAGAGATCCTGATGGCGTCTCTCTGGCGGAACTCTGACTCCGTAAGATCAAGCAGGGGGACCGGCCGGCTGAGGAGTACTGTTCAAAGTTCAGGAGATGGGCCACTGACACACAGTGGAATGATCCTGCCCTTAGGAGTCATTTTGTGCAGGGTCTGTCTCCAAGGTTGCAGGATACTCTGGTGCAGTACTCCGCCCCCAGGTCATTGGAGGCCACCATGTCCCTTGCCATCCGGGTGGAGAGACGCCTCAGGGAGAGGCATACACCAAAACTGCCCCTGTTCTCCTGGCTAGGGAGGATACAGTTGAGCAGTTGGACGAACCTATGCAGGTGGGAGCAGTTGGTTCCCAAACGGGGTTGCCTGCGGTTCGACGTGGTGTGGGGGCATGTTTTTTCTGTGGGCAGACTGGTCATTTCATTGGGGTCTGCCCAGCTCGCGCCAAAACGTCTGTACCATCTAAGAAGCCACATCCCCCTGGTCGTGTGGAGGGAGGCAACCAGGGAGTGTATATTTCCTCCATTTCTTCCCCTCAGTGTACCCTGTCTGCGAGAGTGGTGATTGGCGGGGTAACTAAGGGAATTCTGGTGCTTGTGGATAGTGGAGCAGGAGTCAATTTGGTGGATGCTCACTTTGTCTGGACCAATGGCCTGATGTATAGGACGCTAGCAGAACCACTAGGCGTCCAGACCATTGACTGTCCCACTCAGCCAGGGGAGTGTGACCCAGGTCATGCATGATATACGCCTGCGTATAGGTACTGGTCATTAAGAGTCCCTGTCATGCTACGTCTTGGAGGGTATGCCAATACCCATCGTTTTAGGCCTCCCTTGGTTGAGAAAACACAACCCGGTCATAAATTGGCGTTCCAGGGAAGTAGTCAGCTGGGGTCAGTCATGTGAGGGCTGCTGCCCGGGGGCTACTGTCTGCCATCTTTCTGCAACCATCCCTTCTCCAGTGGGGGCAGCAGAGGTGCTGCCAAAGAGTAGGGGCAAGTCCCAACTCTCACCACTAGCCAACACTGAGAGTCGGAGCACTCTTGGGAAGAGGGGTCAGGGGAGGGTGGTGGTTTCCTCTGAGAATTGTGGGGAGGGTGGTGGTTTCCTCTGAGAATTGTGTGTGGTGACACAGGGGGACGCCTCTGTTGTCAGTTCCTCGAAGAGTTCACCATCTTGTGGCAAACACATGTGTGGCAATGAACGTTCAGGTCCGGACCAGTGTGTGAACGAGTATGTATGGGTGTCCACCAAAAACATCTGGTGGAAGTGTGCTGCTGGAGTCTGCAGTTCTAGTGTGATCGGGCCGTATAAGGTGTCAGCCATTCTCGGCCCGGGGACTTACCCCCAGTAATGCCTGTACATAACTCGTTCCCCAGGTTGGCACTCTGGAGATTTGTGGTTCCTCCGGAGCATACGTTATTGCCACTTCCATCAGTCCGCATTTGCCATAAACCTGAGAGTCAGGTGATGGCTGCGCTGAACCCTGGTGGATCGAGGCGTCCTCACCGTAGGTTGTTTTCCAGTGAGGTGGGGTGTTGAGGGTCCAGAGGCCCCTCATTAAATGGGGGGTACTGTCATGATCCACTTTTGAGTCTGTGGCAGATCTTTCTTTGTATACTGAAACCTTTTTCCTTTCAGGCCATCGGGGGTTAAGGTGTCTTTTCCCCGGTGGCCGCTGATGTCATTACATTACTGCTGACTTGTCAGAGGAAGGTGGTTACCACTCCCACCATCCTTTATAAGGTCACCTGAGGCGTCAGCTGACTGTTGGTGATATTGCTGCCTTTTGGAGACGCATTGCAGCAGAGAAAGCTAAGTGTTATTATTTAGTTATTTAACCCCTAGGTGTCTGTCTTTCCTTTTGTTGTTTTGGTGTTATTCACATTATTCCCTTTCTCACCTCAAGGGGAGGGGGTTGGTGGGTTTATCTCAGGGCTAAACAGGAGACGGGACAGGTCGGTGGCTTGGCCCTCACTACCTTCAGGTATACCCCCAAGTTAAGGAAAGCCATGGCCCTTCCTTAACCTTAGGGGCAGTTCAGGGGCCCGGGTTCCTCGTCCCCTGTATTTTTATTACTGCCCCGTGACAGGAGGCTAGACCAGGAGATCAGGGCTGTCTGTCTTTACATCTCACACTAAGAGAAACCTGTTCTGAGCTAGGATGGGGGCATGTTCTTATTTTGATTGTTGCTGCCTGCTTATGATTGGACAGCATCACACAGGGAGAAGTACACACCGCCTGCGAAAACGGTCTAAGGCTGGAGTCACACACAACCACAAAAAATCGGTCCGTTTTAGACGGTCGACAATCGGATCAAAATAAAAACATCACACATCCTTCTGGCATCCGATTTTCCTTCAAAGATGCGATTTAATCGCATGTGTGTGTACCTTGTAACATCCGATTTTCATCAGACTTGCGAGATTTTCTCGCAGGCTTGCAAAACTGACATATAATGGATCTAAAAGAATAGTATTTCAATCACAAAAAAAAGAATAGATATATACACATAGAACACATATATATATATATATACATGTCATTGTGACATATATATATACATATATTTATAGTTCCTAGACTTCTACATACTGTTATAGCCGCTAATTCAATTGCCGGGTTTTGTGAAATCACAGAAGCCGACATGAAATGATACATTGTTTCCACACATTTAACCATGTCATTTCCTGTATTTTGATATTTGTTTAGAACTTACAATTACATGACTGTATTTGTGCAAAATTTCAGACATGTAGGGGTTAATTAAAGGTGTAATTTCGTTGAAAAAAAATGCGTGGGCTCCCGCTGTATTTTCTCCACCAGACAGACAAAGCAAGCGAGTGGGGGCAGATAATAACAGCCTAGGGAGGGTACATTTTTTGTGCCCCCCCTGGCTACTAACATCTGCCCCCAGACACCCCAGAAAGGGCAAATCTATAATTAGATTCGCCCTTTCTGGCACTTTGCCCGTCTATTCCCATTGCCCTGTAGCGGTGGCGAATGGGTTAATTATCTCACCTTACTGTCACCTTGCTATTGAAAGGTGACCTTAAGGTAGGTTAATAATTGAGAGCTGTCAATTAGACAACTATCAATTATTAATCCTATTGAAGTAAATAAAAAAAACACACACACTTTAAGATAAATAATTTTAATGAAATAAAAACACATTTTTTTGACCATATTTTATTTTACACTTAATCCGTGCGAAGCCATTGATCTCCTAAAATAAAGAAAAAAAAATAAAACAACATTATTCTTACCTATTCCGCCGATCTGTCACGTCCCACGCTGTAATCCTTCACAAAGGGTTAACTAGCTTTGAGCCAAGCAGTGCAAGTAATCCTGCATGCTCAGCTCAAAGCTCCTGAATGAATAAGTTCCTCTCCTGGCGACAGGAGAGGATGTGTTTCATGAATGAAGCTTAATTGATTGTGTCCACTTTCCCTTTAGGTCAGGTCACTACAGTTAAATTGGCAATAAATCAATTAAGCTCCATTCATGAATCTATTCCTCTACTTTCGCTGGGAGAGGAAGTTATTCATTCAGGGGAATACAGGTCTGAGACAGCATTATTAGCTCTCTGCGACCTGTAACCTGTTAACCCTTTCTGATGGATTACACCGTGGGACCTGACTGTACATCGGATTGGTAAGTATAATTTTGCTTTTTTATTTTATTTTTATTACAGGAAATGGTTTTAGCAGGAAAATAAAATATGGTCAAAAACTGTGTGATTATTTCATTAAACTTATTTTTTATTAAACTGTGTGTGTTTGATTTTTCTTTCATACAATAGGATTAATAATTGATAGTTGTCTAATTGACAGCTCTCAATTATTAACCTACCTTAAGGTCACCTTTCAATAGCAAGGTGACAGTAAGGTGAGATAATTAACCCATTCGCCACCGCTACAGGGCAATGGGAATAGACGGGCAAAGTGCCAGAAAGGGCGAATCTAATTATAGATTTGCCCTTTCTGGGGTGTCTGGGGGCAGATGTTAGTAGCCAGGGGGGGCACAAAAAATGTACCCTCCCTAGGCTGTTATTATCTGCCCCCACTCGCTTGCTTTGTCTGTCTGGTGGAGAAAATACAGCGGGAGCCCACGCATTTTTTTTCAACGAAATTACACCTTTAATTAACCCCTACATGTCTGAAATTTTGCACAAATACAGTCATGTAATTGTAAGTTCTAAACAAATATCAAAATACAGGAAATGACATGGTTAAATGTGTGGAAACAATGTATCATTTCATGTCGGCTTCTGTGATTTCACAAAACCTGGCAATTGAATTAGCGGCTATTACAGTATGTAGAAGAGTAAGAACTATAAATATATATATATGTCACAATTACATATATATATATATATATATATATATATATATATATATATTATGTGGATTCTATGTGTGGATATGTATTGATTCGATTCTTTATTAAAGCTGTCAGTGTGATTTTACAGTATAGCCGGGGATGAATTGCCGGCTTTTCTAAAGGACACCGATGCGATTTCATCGCAAGTCACACATGCGGTCCGTTTGTAATCAGATTTTTCATCGCTCTCATAGACTTGCATTGGCGATTGTCGACCGACAATCGGTGACAATCGCAGCATGCTGCGATTGCACACGGACGTTTAAAACGGACCACAAAAAATCTGATACTGGGAGCTGCTCCATAGATTAACATAGGTCCGACTGCAATGCGATATTTCATCGCATTGCAGTCGTCCGATTTTGTCGCCAGTGTGACTCCGGCCTAATAGAAAAAAAGTTGAGTCCAAGTGGGTGTTAACTCATTAGGTGCAAAACAATTTGGTAATATCTCTGCAATGGAGAAGCGAAATTAAGAACAAAAGCGTTTTATTCCGCTCTGCAGCCACTGTTACATTATGTGTCTAGTTCCATGAAAAATTTCTTTTTTAGAGGTTATAGGAGTTTTTAAGATTCTACTCACATGATCCCCATATTTGCTGGAAGACTGGGACATAACCCATTGTATAAGCTCTCAGTGGGATGTGTGGCTAGTAGGCATCATTTGCATGAGAAAGACATAATACTGTTCTCGGCATAAATGAGTACATCCCCTTTGAAATATAAGATTATGATCAATATCTCACTGAACACAAGAACAATTTCTAAAATTGACAAGACTGAGTTTCATAGAACAATTTTTTAACCCATAACATGAAAGTAAAGTTACTAATATAACTTTTATTACAAAATCTTCAGCTTTCATCAACTTGTTTGATGCAAATATGAATACATTCCACATCAAGAACTACTACATCTAGTATTTTGAATAACCACCATGATTTATAAGGACAGCACCAAGTCTTCTAGGCATGGAATGAACAAGTTGAAGACATATTGCAGCATCTATCTTTTTCCATTCTTCAAGAACGACCTCTTTCAGAGCCTGGACGTTACTTGGAGAAAGATGCTCAACTTGTCTCTTCAGAATTCCCCATAGGTGTTCAGTTGGGTTCAGCTCAAGAGACACTTGGCCACTGAGTCACTTTCTCTGTGCTTCTTCTCAAATGCAACAGTTGTGTTTTGGATCATTGTAATGTTGGAAATGCGCACATCGATCAAGGACACATGTGATGGTAGCATCTTGTTTTTCAATATGGAGCAGTACATCTGGGAATTCATGATACCATCAATGAAATGTAGCTCTCATGCAGACACAGGAACACTGCCACCACCGTGTTTCACTGTAAACACCATGAAAATAAGGGTAATTTGTGGATATCTCCCACGCTGCTGTGTACAGAAGACGTCAAATCTCAGCGATTCATTGAAGTGGTTTTTATTCAACGCGTTTCAAAGTGTCAAGCACTTCTTCCTCAGGAAATGACCAGATGTGGTCATTTCCTGAGGAAGAAGTGCTTGACACTTTGAAACGCGTTAAATCAAAACCACTTGAATTAATTGCTGAGATATTATTATTATTATAGCGCCATTTAATCCATGGCACTTTACATGTGAGGTGGGGTATACATAATAAATACAAGTACAGTAATCTTAGACAATACAAGTTACGACTGGTACAGTAGGAGAGAGTACCCTGCCTGTGAGGGCTCACAATCTACAAGGGATGGGTGAGGATACAGTAGGCGAGGGTAGAGCTTGTCGTGCAGCGGTTTGGTGGATCTGTGGTTACTGCAGGTTGTAGTAGGCTTGTCGGAAGAAGTGGGTCTTCAGGTTCTTTTTGAAGGTTTCCATGGTAGGCGAGAGTCTGATATGTTGTGGTAGAGAGTTCCAGAGTAGGGGGGATGCGCGGGAGAAATTTTGTATGCGATTGTGGGAAGAGGAGATAAGAGGGGAGTAGAGAAGGAGATCTTGTGAGGATCGGAGGTTGCGTGCAGGTAGGTACCGGGAGACGAGGTCACAGATGTATGGAGGACACAGGTTGTGGATGGCTTTGTATGTCATGATTAGGGTTTTGAACTGGAGTCTTTGTGTAATGGGGAGTCAGGACAGGTGGATTAGTCGGGCAGCAGAGTTTAGAATAGATTGGAGGGGTGCAAGAGTGTTAGAGGGGAGGCCACAGAGCAGGAGGTTGCAGTAGTCGAGGCGGGAGATGATGAGGGCATGGACTAGGGTTTTTGCAGATTCTTGGTTGAGGAATGTACGGATACGTGAGATATTTTTGAGTTGAAGTCGGCAGGAGGTGGAGAGGGCTTGGATATGTGGTTTAAAAGAGAGATCAGTGTCAAGGATAACCCCGAGGCAGCGAGCTTGTGGGACTGGAGAGAGTGGGCAGTCGTTTACATTAATTGATAGGTCCATTGGAGGGGTTGTGCGAGATGGGGGAAAGATGATGAATTCTGTTTTGTCCATATTAAGCTTTAGGAATCTAGCGAAAAAGGATGAAATAGCGGACAGACATTGAGGG